>JAUMJM010000050.1:11860000-12480000 GCA_033558235.1 Neomorphus geoffroyi
TAGATAAGTAAATCAAAGATACATATTTATCTTCCTAAACAGCTCCTGACCATGGGGGGGGGGGGGTTTGCCTTTGAATTCTTAGCCAGATCAGTTCACAAAAGGACGTGCACGTGTGGATCTATCAAGAACTACTGAATGTTTTGGAAGTAAATGCCTTTTGAAACTCCTTCAAGAATATGTCAGGAATCAAAACAAAGCCATTCAGGTTGGAGTAGTAGGTAAGTGTTTTGAGAGTTGAGTTGACAGTGATGTATCTGGCACTTCCATGCATGCAGTGCTTATGATTAGTGGAAGGCACATTGTGAGGCCTTACCTGATTCACTAGCTTGGGGAAATGAGCAGGTCATGTACCATGCAGCTTGCACTGCCTTCCTTCTGTCTTGTAAAATTGTGGGTTTACATACAGTGAAGTCTTTTGTGTCCCTTTTATTATAAGTGTGAGAAATGAGGATACAGACTTTGTCTTACTTCTGTAGTGAAGACTTCAGATCCAACTCTGATCTCACACTTAACATGTACTTTACCAAGGACACCTGGAAGAAGCAACTTTGATCAGTGTTACATAGGCTGAATTTTCTTATTTCACTTAAAAGGATTTATGTTATTTTCTTCAGGTTTCCCTAACGTGGGAAAGAGCAGCATAATCAACAGTCTTAAAGGAGCTCGTGCTTGCAACGTTGGCTTAACAAGAGGTGTTACCAAGTAAGCTGAGTCTATAAAAGCTGTTCATTTCCCCATTTGTTGTTGTGTTCTGATTACCTTGAGTTTGTTGATTGTGTACAGTTTCCATCCATTAAGTATGCCCCCGTGTACAGTTTCAAATGCACGTTTCAGTTTGGCAGGATGAAAGATGTTGATTTGTGTCATGCAGGCTGTCACAGGAAACAGTGTATGAACTATCTGTTCTTGTAAATTGAGGTTTCTGTCCTACCCAAAGCATATGATAAAAAAGCACTGAAGCTGCAATGCCTCGCCATTACCTGTACTTTGTAGTTGACTTACCTTTATCTACTCACAGTGCATTTCTCTCTCAACAGGTCCATGCAAATTGTGCACATCGATAAACAGACGAAGATGCTGGACAGTCCAAGTATAATTGTGGATCCTTCCAGCAATGCCTTGACTCTGGCATTGAGAAGCATTATAGACACTGAAGAATCAGGCTCACCAGAGGTGCTTGAAGGAGCAGATGCCATTGTAAATCACTGTAGTAAACAGCAGGTCAGCTCTGTTGGGGTTTTTTTCACACCTCTTGCTACGTTTTACTTCTCTGTAGGTTTTGTAGGCCAATAAGCAAAGTTCCTTTCACTTAAACTCAATCTGGTAGCCTTTAGCACTGCTTTCCCCTACTCCTACAGAGTGGCAAACCATGGCTAGTGTAGCCAGCACTAAATGTGACCTTTCATCCCTACAAAGGGAAGGCACAGACAGTGCACTGAGATCCTGTCAGCCAGAGTCAGTTTTCCCAATAACTGTCCTGATGTTTTAGAAACTTGCTTTTAAGATCTCATTACAGAGTGAAAAATGATGATATTCTAACTGCTTCCTATTATTACAGTGAAGACCTCAGATCCAACTCTGATTTCACTCTTGTTTCAAGTAGATTGACCTAAGCCTGATACCTTTCAATTCTGTGGTAACAGTATTTTCATGAACCAGTGTCCCATCTCTGTGCACCCACTGGTACGGGTGGTGGCAGATGAATTTGTTGATGCAGTGGGCATTTTGCTTTGTAACATTTACTCCCCCATGCAAGAGAAAAATGGCTCTTCATGTACTTGTTCATCCTTTTGTAACCCAATTTGATTTGCTCTTTTATTCCTCAAACTAGGAGAAAAATGGGTACCTCTTTCTGAATGCACCATTTCTTTTGCACTAGGTAATGATGCACTACAGTATCCCAGACTTCAGGAACACAGAAGAGTTTTTAACTCTGCTTGCTCAGAAAAGGGGCATGCTGAAAAAGGGAGGTGTTCCAGACACAGAGAATGTAGCGAAATTACTGCTCTGTGACTGGACAGGGTATGTATGCTACGAATTCTACTTCTTGCGGCCTACCTTTTTCACAGTTAACACAGCAAGCAGAAGCTCCAAGCCTTGAGAGGAACTTAAGAAAGAGAGGCTGCTGTGTTCTTTTTTTGCTTTTTCACATTTTACTTTGGTAAAAAGAGGCGGATTGGCCAACAGATATTGAACACCATCCATGGATCATTTTCTGAAGTAGCGAATGATACATGGAAAGAGTTAAAGCTTGTTGCATGTTACTCCATAGCCAGTTTGCTGACTTCAGATACTGAGTCCACGCCATCCTTTTCTGCAGACAGGAAATGGTGCGCCAAATTTTCTGTGGAGATTTATAGTGATCCGTATATTCTGAGGGTGGGAATAAATGTAACTCAGAGCCAGAAACTGGGTGACTTTCCCTTGCTGAGGTGGTTCAGCTGCTTTTTCAGCTCATGATTTTACAGGCAAATGATTTGTAGTGACAAAATACGCTGTTTCTTTTTCCTCTCAGGAGTGGGCTATCCACTCAGTAATGTTACTGACAATTCAAAGTCACATTTAAATAGGTGCTTACCTACTGCTAAACAGCTGGGTAAGCAGTTAGCTGGAGGGGTTTGAGAGGCCTGTGTGCTGGGTTTTATTTTTAAATACAGGGATTTAACTGTTATCTTTGATTGTATTTAAATGCTGATATTTTATTTTCTCAGAGCTAGAATTAGATACCACTCACAACCCCCAGGATCTCAGAGACTTCCACCGTATCTTACAGATGACAAAATAGCTGAAATGCGGGACTGCTTTAATTTAAAGAAACTAGAAGAAGAAAACACCGCCACTGTTCAAGGTAGGACCATTACTGTAACACACTGCTACCATTAAGAGCAGCAATATCAATGGGAGATTTTGAATGGAAGCCCTCCTGGGGTTCATGATAGCTTTGTCAATACGCAGTAAGTATGAACCTTTTAAGAAAGAAATGGATTCTGATGCAACAGAACAGCACCCCTGCTGGTTCTGAGTTTCTGCTCATCTGACCTCACCCTCCAAAGAACGTTCAAGAGCACAAACACTGCCTAATGAGGTCAACAAAATACATTTTACTTGGTCCAATCTGTACTCTTTTTCCTCCCAGCAGAAATCAGGGACGGCTGTTGTCAGAGAACTGTCCTTTGGTCTATCTGCTGGTGGGAGTGCTGTTGTGGGGAAGGGAGGGGGAGGACTGGCTTTTTGTGGCCCTGACCTCAAGCGGCTGTTCTCTTGGGTACGCATCACACCTGGTTCTGACGCTTCCTATGGTTTTCTCAGCTTTGAAGTCCCCCAGCCCAGCAAGCAGCATCATTTTCCAGTCAGCTGGTATGGCAAATGGGACAATAGAGGAAAATAAAGTGATAGAGGAGGCATCACAGTGGAAAGACTTGGAAACAAGCAAGGAAGAAGAAGAGGAGGAGGATTTCACAGAAAGTGATGATGATCAAGATGATGAAGAAGAGGAGGATTTTGAAGAGGTAAATCAGGGTTTCATTAGGCTTGGGCTTTTTCTTAATTAAGGAAACAGCGTTGTTCTAAGCCAGTTCTAAAGCAGGATGTTCCTGACCAGCTATATAGCCTAGAGGATCCATGCCTATCAGTCCCTGTTAAGTTTTATGTGCACGGGGGTCTTCACTAGTGATGTCTGAATAAACATGTTTCACCTCTGACTTGTAGGAAAGCGAAGTTCAGGTCACCAGGAAAGGAAAGCCTGGAAAACGACAACCACATCCTACAAATTCAGAAAGGCAGATGGCAGGTCAGTATTAACACCCCTGTCTTGAAGGACAGGCTGCAGCCCTGCAGCACCCGACCCCTTTCTCTAACACGTGGCCTTCTTTCCTCAGAAAACGAACATTCCCATTCACTGTCAATCAGCTTAGATAAGACAGCAGATGAAGACGATGCTTACGATTTTAATACAGACTACGTGTAATGAATTATGTGTGAAGACGTGGTTTGGAGACTCTCATTACTGCCTCTTAGAACAGGTATGAAGACTGTGATGCAGCAGAAATTGGAGGAATGCTGCATAGCAGAGCTGCTGCAAAGATTCACAATTATTGTGTCAAATAATGTACATAATATTGTATCTCCCTTGATTGTCCCAAATTTTATACAAGTCAACGAAAATGACTGTTTTTAGCTTTAAATCCTAAACTTTATTTCCTGTATTAAAAATGCCTATTTAAAAAAATCCCTAGAAGACTGAGTCTGTTCACTTTACCTTATAAAAAGATGTTTCAGAAGGATAAACACTTTCTGTTTCTTTGAAAAAACATGGTAAATGTTTAATTTTAGTTACATTCAAGCATTTACATTTCAAGGTAACTTTTCATCCTCCCTTCCTAAAATTGAATTGGTTTTCTTAGAGGATTACAGAGGCTGTACCGCTTGACCTGTGCTTATAAATACCTATGTCTAGCTGACAGAAGTCACACTTTCTCGCAAACCTTTACATGTTCAGAAGTTTCACTGGGAGAGGTAACTAAGTTGATGGTATCAATGATCTGTCTTCCCTGGGCAACACGCTGCTTGTTATTATAATTACAACAGGTTAACAGGTCAGGTTAAAATTAGCTTTTATTTTTGGACAAGGTTTTCTCCACCACTTCACAAAACATGTTTTAGTGTTCACTGGCAGTTAAAACCACTTTGCATAGTGAAATAATACTCAAAAAAATCATCTTTCAGAAAAGAAACAAGACTCTATTTTGCAGAATTCTGCAAGAAAGGCTTACACAGAGATGATCGGGAGGAGATTTCATGCAAGAAAGGGTTGTTGATGAAACTATTTCACAGGATAAGGAAACAAAACAAAAATCAGAACAAAACCTAAGCAGCTCTTAATTACAGTAATTGCTGTGCAAGAGTGGAATGGTGCAAGCACCAGCAGTTGTATCTTGTTCCTATAAAGTGTTTCTTCCTGTAGCTGACAAAATGTGCCTCCTCTAGAAGACTTGTAGTCAAGAGAAGAACACAACAGAGAGAAATGAACTAAACCAATGTGCCAGATTGTGGAGATCCTACCTTGCTCTCTGTGGTGCTGCTGGAGTTGTATCTTGCTGCCACAGAAGTGAGAGGTCTCCTCTGGTCCTGTGCCTTTCCCAGCTGCGCTCGAATGAGTGCATGACTGTGTCCTCCAAGGCCAGGGCTGCTCTGTGATACAAGTGGGCTAAGAAAAAGTTCTGCTTGGCTCCAGAAGTTTCCTGAGAAAATGCCATCAGTCACCGAGATTGACTCTACATCGCTTCATAGGCCTCTGAACGCCTGCGGATCAGGCTGAACTTGCCCGTAGGGTCAGGGATGTACCACTTCTCCCAGACTTCAGCGTATGAAGCTGTTCTTCCCCATGGTTTGAAATGTCCATTCCAATGTAGCAGCTTGGCAGCTTTTACAAACTGAGGAGAGTACCTTTTTCCAGCACTAGAACCTTTTATTGAAAAAGAAGCGTTAGTGCCTGATAGAAAGGCAGCAGAAACATCAACACCCAATATTGTAACTTCAAAACAAAGGATCATAACAAAATCTGGTCATTTACAGAGAAAGGAGGGAGGCAAAGTCAAAAACAGGTGCAACTGAGTGCCACTGTGATCTGTCTCAGTATCTGTTTTAATGTACTTGACTTCCAGGTTCTTCAAAACCCCCTTAATAGGCAGATGCGTTCAGCAGCCCACATACTGTTCACTGGAAACTAAACCTAAGCAAGCCCCCCCCGCACTGGGGTTTCACCAGCAGCAGAACAGATATGAATGTTCCTCTCAACAGCCCTGGAGGAAACACCTAGGATCACTTCAGATACAGTTTATATGAAAATGAGAAGTAATTTGAGAGTAAGTCAATTCAGGAACTATCCCTCCCTAGGAGCTCAAAAAAGAACATGAAGGCTTAGACCCACAAGCCCCGAGGTGGGTTGCAAAGGAGCGTTTCTTAAAGAGCAAGATATAAATTCGGGGGAGAAAAGACGCATTTGTTGCATCATCCACAAAAACACACTGCATCGGCAGCATCACGAATGTATCATACCTACCGAGATGCCGGACATTCCACATGGGATCAATACTGGAATGTTGCTTGTAAAATACAATTAGCAGTGGAGGTGTCGTGATGCTGCCAGCCAGAGTCCTACTGTAAAGCTCCTCACTGAAAAAGATGGTGAAAACAAGTTGGGAAAGGATGCTTGTGCAGCCCTAAATCAGGGGGGTTTCACTTGCAGCTGTGTGACAGGAATCCACGGATACATACACAGCCCTTTATTTAACAGTCAGATGCCATCACCATAGCCTAGTCCCTACCCCTGGGGTACTTACGCTACATTCAGCGCCATCCACTTCTCCAGTTGCTGAGTGATGTTCTGTAATTTCCATTCTGTCAAATTGGCAACAAAAACACCTGGATTGAAAGAGCAGGTGTTGGCTTTCATGGCAAGCTTTCGGATCGTTTCTTTTTTGTAATCTAGAAACCCAAGGTAATTGTACTGGAAAAAAAGAGAGAGTAGAAATTAGCTTGAAACAGTAATTTGGCCATATTTTAAGAAAAATTTTTCACAACTCCCAACAGACACGTGTAACTTTATGTTGTTAAAGCAAATCCTTTAATACAAGAGAAAGAAAGCTTAAGAAGAGGTCTAACATTTTAAAACTGTATACAATTACATAAACTACTTATTTTAAGGAATGCTGCATGGTTTTAATAAAACCATCTTATTAGTATGGTACCACTGCTGGAAAAATTACTTTCTATGTCCTCTCATGTTCCGAGACCTCCTGCTGTTCCACACTGGGAATTGCTGTCTTTGTAAAGCTCAGTAAAAATTGGAAATGCTTTTACTGTGCATAAACAGAATTTTGTTTGTAATCCAAACATCAGAGTAAATTGCTGTGGGTAGGGACAGTCACACCTTCAGGTTCACTGCGTTTGGAAGTCTGCAAGAACATGAAAGCCAAGTGTCTGTTGCCAAAGCCTGAGATCTGTAACAACTGTTACCACTGGATCAGAATAAAACTAACCTGATTTCCTGCTCCGCGGACAGCGACTTTATTAGTGGTTGAGTCACAATCATCTGAAAAGGCAGCCGCGTGCCCAGGTTTCAGTGGAGTGTTGTAAAGTTCAAGAATATCATCTGGAAAATGGAAGGAAGCACAGAAAAATTAAAAGCAATCCTGATTAAGTGCTGAGTGACTTTTTGTTCAGTCCATTGCTACAGCAGATAAAATCACTCAGTTTGAAACAACTCATTCATGTTTACAAAGTTTTTACATCTCTCCTTGAAGCAGAAGGGTTTGGTTACTGTAAGAGCTGGCGAACAGACCTCTGTGTAAGGCCGGTGACAAAAGGCTAAGAAAAGGCCCCATACCTTGCACTATTACATCATCATCCATATAGATGACCTTCTCTGCATGAGGCACCAAACTAGGCAAGTAGAATCTTGCAAAGGTTAACTGTGAAAACAAGGAAGCGAAGAATTAAATGAAAAATTGTCCAAATAAATGGCAAACTGGCTGATACTCCTGGCGCTTATCTATGGCACTGATGTCAAAGACAACTTCTATCAAGGAAGTAAAAGAGGCAGCTATATCCTCAAAGTGATTTCAAATAAATGGGTTACACCAATTTCTGGTTTCCTATGAAACTCTGCATTGATAAACTTCAAAAATGGTCTATATTAGAATTTCCTATTTCTCCACATACATCTGTAGGATCTCGAGGGTATTGGCACGCTTGACATGCACGTGGCTGTGTTTCCCTATAGCTCACAGCAAATAATGATACTGGCATGCGTATCTAGATACTCAAATCCATCCCTCACTACCTAGAAATTTCTTCTTGCTGAAATTTAGGAGTTTTATGATTATAAAATATTCTTCTAAGCTAACAGATTTGGTTTTGATCACTAGTTGTGTTCAAAAGCCAGTATCAAAATATATCGTTACTAACTAATAATTGCAAAAAAAAAAAAAATCATCCTCACTGGTTTTAAGGCGTCTGCCTTTTGAGGATCCACTTCTACTTTCCCTTCTAAGACACGAGGGTCAAAATCCAAAATTCGGTATCTGACATTTTTCAGGGCAGTTTTACTGAGCCACAGCCTGCAAACAGGAGAAAGGCACAGATTTTTTTTTAAGACGAAATCAAATGAAAAGCACGAGATCCGACTGACAGCAACACAGATCCTGAGCCGACCACTCACTTCCCTGTCCAACAAATGTACATATAGAATGTAACGCACGGCTGGTGTCAGTGACTCCCTGTATGGCTGCAGGGGCCCACGCACTGCCCGCACACTGCGTGCTGCACCACGCAAAAGGTAGGAGGGTGCTTCTGATTTCATTAGAAATACCAAGTCCCGTTATCACAGGACCTTCACAAAAAATATCAGTGTGAACAGACGTGGGTAAAAATAAAAGCATCAAAGACCAATCTAGAAAAATGGACAAATTTCCTTGCCAGCCTTTGAGCCGTGTAGACAAAACACAGGTAGTAAATTTTACAGCCCTCCACCAAGAAACTCCATCCCCACTGGAAAAGATGGCTCTTTTCCATCCCTGAAACATGACCGAAGGAACGACTGTAGGACTCCCCACAGCAAACTCATCAAAAAGCTGCAGCAAGCAGCAGCAGATAGGACTGCAAACTATTCAGAGCGCAGTTCCAGGGAAAGCCAGCTCTTCCTCTTCTCAGAGATATTTTTCTACAGTATTGTGGGAATCTAATGAAAAGATCAGTACCTCAAGTGATCCACGGTATCGTTCAAAGTAACAATATGGAAAACCACGTTGGATCTGGTGTTATGGTAAATACTGTTCATGGCTGCAATTGCACCCCCGAGCCGCTCATCTGATGCTGCGATGACCACAGATATCTCCTTATCGTTCCGTTCATCTGCCAGCCTCTGGGGAACTGCAGGGATGAAATCGATGGGTTGAAGTCCTAGTGGATTTGAATCTGTGGAGTACAAACGGCATCACGTTTGTCAGACATTATTACCGTGCTAAAATTCCCAACACCTTTGATTAGTTCTTCTATGCAAGCACTTGGACGTCTCAGTTGGGGTGTGGATTACAGCATGCCAGTATCAGACACTTAAAATACAGCACCTGCTCTTGAGAATCCAAGATGTTAATGAATAGGAAACAAATCACACTTGACAAATAAACAACATACATTTGACTGTACATATCCAAATACACCACAAGGTACTAAAATAAGGCTTAAACTA
The DNA here is from genome assembly GCA_033558235.1 of Neomorphus geoffroyi. Lineage (NCBI taxonomy): Eukaryota > Metazoa > Chordata > Aves > Cuculiformes > Neomorphidae > Neomorphus > Neomorphus geoffroyi. The sequence goes on from JAUMJM010000050.1 coordinate 11,869,254, forward strand.
CAGTAGGATGCACTTAGCTTTGGTTCCCCCTGCCATGTCTTTAATCTCACTGACTTCCCCCTCCCGTTTACCATAACCACCTCCTAGTCTTCTCCACATCACCCTTCCCTCTTTTTCTTCTTTTTTTTTCCTCTTAGGTAGGAAGCAATGAAGAAAACAGAAATACTAAATTAAAGTCCTAATTTTGTGAATTATTTTCCCCCTCAAAGATGAAGGCACTAAGTGCAGCCCATATTTATTCCCAAGATCACAGATCACACTACATTACCTAAGCTGAAACCACAAGAATTTATACTCATAGCATGCAGATAGAAAAATGGGAAATCAGTGTTGAAATTTATTATATTTATTATTTTTACACATCACCTGTAAAAGCTGGCAAACTGCCCACTACCTGCACTTTCTATAGCAACACCGGTACCTTTCAGATGATCTAGACTATTAAATATTAGATCAGTAATTTGAGGAGCAAAGCAAATAGAGGCTGGGCAGTTTGTGGGCAATATTTTGCTGTTCACAAAGCTGGGCTTCTGCTCCCGTTTGCCTTTTGCTGATGACAGAGCTCAACAGAGCCTGCTGGGCTCCTGTTCCACTGCTGCTGGGAAGCCCCTGGACAACTGCTGTCCAGGAGCAACAGCTCCCGGGAGTGTCAGACTGGGAGCTGGCAGTTAACAAGGACATGGCGTGACCCCCTGTGGGACCCCATGCAGATCTTAAAAGAGGACTGCTGAAAAATGAAAAGGCTAAATAAACTAAATTATATCTTAATGACTTATAAAGCCAAAGGGAACCCTTACAGCTATCTTGTCTAGCTTCCTGATCGAAACCCCCACCAAGCTGGAGTTCCTTGGGTGTAACAACAGGAAAAGATCGATTCATAAAAGAGCACAAGAATTATAACTCATGATGCAAATTATTGGTTATTTCCATACGCATTTTCTCAGCAATGTGCTGGTTTCTGTCTGGCCTGAACATGTGCTTTCCCACCAATCTTAAACAAAACAGTATTTTTTAAACTAAAATAAAACCCGACATACCTGACAGTTCCTGTCTCAAGAAGTCGCTGAGGCCTAGGAAGTTATGATGAAGAACTAGCAAAAATATGATAACAGCCACGATAAGGATGGAAATGTTCACTGAAAATTTAGAGGAAAAAAGATTATCAATATAAGCAGAGAAAGAGCAGGAAAATCAGAAAAGAACAAAAGAGATTTTGAAACATTAGATGCACACGTATACACCTACCTTTCCTTAGTGTCATTTTTCTCTTGTTATTTTATTTATTAGCCTAAGGTCCCTGCAAACCTGCAGGGAAAACACAGCAGTCACTTCGGCTTCCCCTTGGATCGCTCCCAGGGCTCCTCCCGGGCACAGATGCACCCCCGGGCACGGCTCCCCCCGCCGGGTCCCCACCGGTTCCTCCGGGCACGGTTTGCCCCCGGCACGGCACTTTCCCTGCTCACTCCCCCATCGCCGCTCCCAGCACGGCTCCCTCAAGTTTTCCCCCAGGCCACGGTTCCTCCCGGTTCCCCCCCGAGCACGGGCGCCCCCTCGGGCACCGCTACACGGGGCTACCCCAGCACGGTTCCCCCGGGGTCGCCCCCCGCCCCCGCCAGCACAGCTCCCGCCGGGTCCCCCTCAGCGCGGCTCCTCCTGGTTCCGCACACCCTCCGGTCCCGGTGAAACCCCCAAACACCTGCTCGGAGCGACCCCGCCGCGGTGACCGCTGACCCACGGCTGCGGGGCGGCGGGAGCCCCGCTCTCCCCGCCGCCACCCCCGTCCCGCTCCGCGCCCGCCGCCAACTGCCACGGCGGCACGCGCCGCCGCGCCTGGCTGCCGGGACCGCCGGCCGGGGCCGCCCGCCGCGCTGCCTGAGGGCCGCCGGGCGCGGAGACGGCGCTGCGCCCGCCGGGCGGCGCCCACGGGGCCGCGGCAGCTGCCGGCGCGTTCGCGGGGAGGGCTCAGAACTTGGGCGGGACGGGCAGCTCGCAGGCCGCGCGCCGGGCGCCCGTTCCCGTCAGGCGGCGGCGCGGACGCCTCGCGCCTGAGCGCGCTCAGCCAGGGGCCCTGAGGCGCGGCGCTGCCGCGGCCGCTGCCGGCGGAGCGGGAGACGCGCTTCCGGCCAGCTCGGCAGCGGCTTCCGCCATCGGCGCCGCCCCGAGCAGCGGCACCGGCCGAGACCCGCTCCCCGCGGCCCCGAGCAGCACCCGCCACGCCGCCATGCTGCACATCCTGCGCTCCATCCCCACGCAGATGGTAGGGCGGCCGAGGCCGGGCCGCGCGCTCCTCCCCGCCGCTCGTGCCCCCCGGCGCGGCTGCCTGCGCGCCCCCGCGGCCCCTCCCGCCTGCCCGGGGGTGGGGGGAGGGGGGTGCGCTCCGGGTAGTGTCGGTTTGAGCCTGGAAACGGGAGCCTTATGGTGCTTTAAAACAAAGGCGGGGACGGGGGGAGCCGAGTCCTGGGCGGCATCAAAAAATCTGTGCGCAGCAAGGGGAGTTCTGCCCCTCTGCTCCGCTCTGGTGAGACCCCGCCTGGAGCCCTGGGTCCGGTTCCGGAGCCCTCGGCACGGGAGGGACCTGGAGCTGTTGGAGAGAGCCCCGAGGAGGCCACGGAGATGATGTGAGGGCTGGATTCCCCCTGCCATGGGGACAGGCTGGGAGAGGTTGTTCAACCTGGAGACGAGAAGGCTCCGGGGAGAGCTTAGAGCAGCTCCCAGTACTGAAAGGGCTCCAGGAGAGCTGGGGAAAGCTTTGTAGCAGAGGCTGTAGCGAAAGGACCAGGGACAATGGTTTTAAACTAAAAAAGGAGATTTAAACTAGTTAATAGGGAGAAATGTTTTGCTGTGAGGGTGGGGAGGCCCTGGCCCAGGGTGCCCAGAGCAGTGGTGGCTGCCCCATCCCTGGAGGTGTTCCAGGCCAGGTTGGATGGGGCTTGGAGCCCCCTGATGCAGTGGGAGGTGTCCCTGCCCATGGCAGGGGGTGGCACTGGGTGGGCTTTGAGGTCCCTTCCACCCCAAACCATTCTATGAACCCTTCCGCGCTGCTCTGCCTGTGCTGCAGGCTGCCAAAAGGCAAAGTGGTTTTGGTGAGTGCCGTGGTTTCTGAAGTCACGCAAACGCAGGTGACACACAGCTCGTGTCCTCTCAAGCCTGTGGTGTTACAGCTGTCACAGCAATATTCATCTAACCACAATCATATTTTAAGCTTGCATTATGTATCCTGAAGAGACAGTCCTTGCTTTTATTTTTAGATGTGGTCAAGACCATGGGGGGGGAAGCCGAATTATTCTGTACATGAAATCCATACATTGTAAGAAAAATAATTCCAGTCTGGTTTGAACGTTGAGCAAAAAAACGAGACAACTCATAGCCAGGCTGACTTCAGGCTCTAATCTGAAAGAGCTTAAACAGTAGGTTTGTGGTTTGAGTAACTGACAAAAACTTCTCTCTTTCCACAGGACTACAAGGGCCAAAAATTAGCAGAACAGATATTTCAAGGAATCATTCTTGTCTCAGCAGTGAGTATTCTGGAACGGTGGGTGGTAACTCAAAGACTTTATCTTTAGTTCATGATAACTGTGTCACTAAAAGCTTTAAGCAAAATCAGAGGAGCTGTCATGGATTAAGACTTTTCTTCTTTCAGTCTTTTACTTTCATTATTGACCTACATTTTTGAAAGCAAGGCTAGAAAGATGTGCGAACTGGGCTTTTGAAAAACCTTTATTTTTCTACTTAAATTCTCCCCCTCCACTTTTCAGCTCAATCATGGCAGGGGAAATGGTTTTGTTTCTTTCAAGTTTGCTATTTTTTTTTTGCAGGTAATTGGTTTCATCTATGGATACATCACTGAGCAGTTTGGATGGACTGTCTACATAGTGATGGCTGGATTTGCTTTATCATGCTTGGTAAGGAACTTTTTCCCCAAACCAAAAAATACATGCGGTGATTAACCTGAATTAATTGTTAAATTAAGGGGCTGCTAGCACAGGCAAATGCTTGCCTTGTGATTCAGATTGCTAGCATCACAGGAAGGACATGGATCTATTGGAGCAAATCCAGAGGAGTCCACAAAGATGATCCGAGAGCTGGAGCAAGCTGAGAGTTGTGGTTACTCAGCCTGGAGAAGAAAAGGCTCTGGGGAGACCTTGGAGCAGCCTCCCAGTACTGAAAGGGGTTCCAGGAAAGCTGGGGAGGGGCTCTTGATCAGGGAATGCAGGGATAGGATGAGCGGAAGGGTTTCAAGCTGAAAGAACAAAGATTGAGATGAGATCTTGGGGAGAAATGTTTTCCTGTGAGGGTGGGGAGGCCCTGGCCCAGGTTGCCCAGAGCAGTGGTGGCTGCCCCATCCCTGGAGGTGTCCAAGGCCAGGCTGGATGGGGCTTGGAGCCCCCTGATCCAGTGGGAGGTGTCCCTGCCCATGGCAGGGGGGTGGGAAGTAGATGGGCTTTAAGATCCCTTCCAACCCAAACCACTCTGTGATTCTACTACATATCTGTATTTTCTGTGATCTGTAGTGGCTTGTAAAGCACTTTACTAAGTGCCTTTTTCTCAAATGCCAGTAGGATTTGAGAGAACGCTGCAGTTTAATATTGTTATGTAGCATTGCTTAGTTTTTCATTTCAATCAAGTGTTACTTTTAAGCCAAGCTGATAGCACTGATAACAGACAGGACTCTAAGGCTTCTGTGGGGCAGTAGCTTGTCACAGAAGTTTTGCAGCTGGTCCATGCCGAGCATGGGAAAAAGTGAGGATGTGTGGAGTTACAAGAGTAATTCCTCATTTGTGCACATACAGTGTCTGGTTCCCACTGGGACACACCCTGCACAGTTCAGGTAAACCATCTCTCTGCAGGGTACAGTGTAACCTCTCTACAGCGGTCTTTATAGCATGAAATTGTATGAACTTAAAGGCTAATCCATACAGTACCTAGGGAGTGAGACTTTCCTCAAAAGCTGTACAAAACACTTGTCTAGCATCTTGATTTGCAAATTCTGCCTTCATTCCTGTTCTCTAAGCTGACGCTCCCTCCGTGGCCGATGTACCGCCGCAATCCTCTGAAGTGGCTGCCTGTCCAGGAATCAGGAACAGAAGAAAAGAAGCCAGCAGACAGAAAGCCAAAGAGGCACCCTAAAAGCTAAAAAATGTGGTTCTTTATGCTGTTACTTTGTTAAATGCATTCCCACTGGAAGGTATTTCTTGGCTTAGTGTTTTGCGTCTTTCTTATTACCTCGTATACTACGTTGATCTGTACTCCAAGATCTGCAGAGAGCCTGAAGGCTCTCAAACTCCACCCAAAATTCACTGGGAAAGACAGGGGTGAGGGGATTAACTTCAGAAGGCTACAAGAGGTCACGCCTCATGTTAGTGAAAGCAACGCAGGGAACCAGTCAAGTACAGTCAAGCTGTTGCCATTGCCTAAAAAATAACACACAGCTGGACTTGTACTGAACTATTTCTAACCCCAGATAAAACAAGCTGTCAGAAGTGTCAGGTTGTAACAAGTGCTGTAAAACAGTGTGCGCCTCACAGTTCTGAACAGCAAACTGTTCTAGGACAGGAGACTGCAGAGTGGCATTTTTTTGTTTAAAATATAGTTGCCTGGGTAGAGAAAGTAACATCTTGACTCTACATAATACAGTGGCTCTTGAAACGCTGTATGTACCTTGAGCTTCTAGTCTGTGAGAGGCAGCAGGATCCACAGCTGTTGCACTTTTCCGCTACTGACTGTCAGGTCAGCCTCCCTCCCAGGCACTGGAAGTTACAATATTTAAGCAAGAGGGAGGGAAAGAGACAAGTTGTGCATATAAAATTTATTTTAAAAATTTAATTCCCTTTTGACTTCTTTAAAAACAACACGTGCTTTTTCTGTAGTTTGGTACACAACAGCGCCTGGGCACGTGCAGCAACACAAGGCAGATGCAAAAAAAAGGGGAAAGCTAACATACCTATTGCTCTAAGTGGCCCTGGGCTTGGGCACTTTCATTCCTAAAAGGAATTGGTATTTGTAAGGCAAAGGGATTTCTCCAGCTGGGACCGTGGTAACCATGGCTGTGTTCCTTTCAGACATTTTCAGATTTTATCCAGTTACCAAATACTTTCCACCCCCTTGGTGACAGCCCTACCAATGAAACACAAAAGCAAAGGCCCTGCTTAAGGCAGTGCAACCCCCACCCCCCACCAGCACTTGGCAATTTACAGAACCTGGAGGGATTCTGGTGCTACAAAAATTGTTTCTCCCTGCGCAATTTTCACAGCTATTTAATGTAAGAGCTCACAGCCTATCCCACCACAGCCTCTGCACAGATTTTGTTACTGTATTTAGTATGTGACCATACCAAAAAAAAAACTTTTGCTATGACGAATTCAAACCAAAACATCACCTTTTTTTGACACTGTCTACAAAATTCGGTAACTGACCCTATTTACACCTATAAAAAGCAACTTTAGAAGTTTCATTAAGAGACTGAAAACTAAACTAAACAGTTTCTCTTCTGAGAAAGTGATAGCCTGGTTCACATTTTAACATGAAAAATATTACTACAAACTATAACGTTTTTTGCAAGTTCACCTCCTTATTCCAACAAAAGAAGGTCAGTGGATAAACGTGTTTTGCAAGCTGGTCCAGTCTACCAGTTGAGCTATAAAAGTCTTTTTCTCTGTAAGTTCTGGTCAGAACTTCACGTTTTCTTCAAGAAATTTGAGGTGCCGTGCCTTCACACTGTAACTTGCGTACTTGTCTCCCATGTGCTCCCGCAACTGCAGCTTTAGAGAACACACAAAAACCCAAACCCACAAAATTTATTGATACTGATAAAAATAATAACTACCAAAATACTAAACAAAAAAATCATTACTAAAGCACCTGAAGTTTGACAGCATAAATGGGAGGTAAGAAAAGTGGAAGAGTCATTGTTGCTTGATGGCAGAGTTCAAAATCCTACCCAACAATTTAAGTACAAATCTGATCTTCACAGGTTATACTTACCCATGGCGTATTTAATTTGTAACCATTTAATTTGTTTTGAATCAAAGGAGCTGGAGGTATTGCTCACTCGCCTCTATTAGAAACAGACATTAAACTGTTCCTCACTTCGGACATAAAGGGCATTGGGCAAGGCAAAAAAACAGGGTTCAAAAGAAATTGTGGAAATATTATAGAGTAAATTATTCAGATCCCTTGCATCTTCCACAGACTCCAGGACCATGGTACAGTCCTAAAGCTCCTATGCTTTCTGAAGAATTTGTGGCTGAGTATGATCCACGTTCAGAATCAAACTTCTTAAAACTGAAAATGACAATATGCTTAGGCCCTTGCCTGCCAATGACAATATAAACACCTTTGGAATCAACACTTACACTACTGTGTCAATATCTAAAAAGTAGGGGGCGGTGAGGGGAGTAGAGACCCTCATTTATCTAGGTTTTTAAAGAAATTAAACAAATGAAAGACACTTAACCTCTCTTTTCACTTCATCCTCTTCCTCCATGATGCTGTACACCTTCTCCAGAAGTTTCACTCCCAGTCCTTGTACCACATCAGATCTCAGGATCTCAACCATTCTCCTGATCTTGTCAGGAATTGATAACATATCTGTTAAAAAAATATCATTAAAAAAAAAAATCAAAGCAGTAATAATTACTTTTCAGTCCATTTGCACACTGTATGGGAAGAAGAATATGGGACGACTAAGTATCACCACGGGATTCCAGCTGACCGTTTCCAGGAAATAACTTTTCTGAACAGGCTAGCTGGAACCATCAACACGCCCAGAGAATCGGAAGCACCCAGATGCCAGCTCTCCAGGCACCGGACAGTAGAAAGTCAGTGCACACACAGACTGCGCTATTAGGCTCCAGAACTTCATCTCTGGTGGTCCCTGTGCACTATATCAGAAATACTTGAATGATTCACCTTCTGAAAATAAAATATCCAATCTAATGAATATAAGTTCCAGCTTAGAAATGCAGTGGCCCTGTCATCTCAAATGGTAGTAAGTAAATAGCGGGAGGATTATTTAGAAGACGTTTACTTCTATAAGCATTGGTGAGGCTTGAAGAAACAAGCGTGGATTGTCTCCTGTTGCCCACTAGCAGGTTTTCTTTGGTTATTGGCAGCTGACAACCATTCATTTAAAGCAAAGACAGAGCAACAGACCTGAAGGAATCTCTTCAAATTTTAATTCCTCTGATTCGTCAGACAATTTTCCATGCAAAATCAAAGTGTCTCGATATTTTCTACGAAGTTTGAACTCTGGGGCTGGAGTCGAGGTTACACAATACTCAGAGTTCTCCTTAGAGTCCATTTTCAGTGTCCATGTCATCAGCTGCACCAAGTCATTCGTTTCGTTCATGCTGCTTTTTCTAGTAGAGGAGAAATAAGATCTAATTCAGTCGCCATTCATGACGCAACTCCAGCCTTGCATTCAGAAGACACTCAGTAAGTGTAATGAGGTCCTGCTAAGCATTCAGTGTTAAATGACTTCCTTGGTGCAGTTATCAATAGCAACAGCAGCAATATTTCATCTGACAAAGGCTCAGAGCCTGTTCACCTGGCAACAATTCACAATCCTATTGGCTGCTCCTACCTGTGTTGCTGCCCCTGCAGTAACACAGAAGAACATTTTTTGAAAAGCTGCTTATGCTAACAAAATCAGCAATAAACACAGGCTCATTCACTGTGGAAAGGAAACACATTGGCACCTTTGAACTCGTGCTTTTAATGCATCCTGACTGTGTAAGTCTTTTGATGCTGGAAGACTGGTTTCCTGGGAAGCTACAGCTGACAAAACACAGAGGTACATAATCACATGTCCCACAAAGTTCAGCACAGGAAGTTTATAGTCACAGAGAGACAATTAAATGGAGTTTGTTTTCTTTATGCACCACACAGTGCACAGTCACTCACTACTTAGAGATAAAGTGTGAAAGCAATTCCTGCCGGGGTCTTTTTTTCCATTCTAAGTCAAGGTCTAATATGGAACTGAAAACCCTTGCACAGTATTAAACAAAGTACTTACTTCTTGCAATCTCCATCAGACTTGTCTGTAGAGCTTGTGGATGAGCTTAGCTCATCATCAGACAGGCAATGAGGTTCTCTCTTCCTCTAAGTGAAAAGGGAATAAATGACAAAGAATCTAATAGCTGAAAGTAATTTATCAATAATTATTGTCTTACATGAAAAAAAAAACAAACTTTGAATACACGTATTTTTGCAGACTCAGATTGATATTTAAAAAGTGTAATCTTTGGTTTTAGAAACAAGCTAATACACAGGACATCATCAACATATTTTATGAATAGCTTATTTGACTAACATTACATGCAGCTTTAAACACTACAAATGCTTCACCAAGTGCCTCTTAGAACAATTAAATCATGTATGTCTGTCAGTTCTTAGCCAGCTGTATTATGTCATTACCCTTAGCCTGTCTATTGGCCTCTAATGCACATTTAAAAATATTTACATAAATTTACCAGTTGGTTAAGTTCCCAGCATTCCCAACATATATAGAGATTTTAACCACTTGTGTCTCTACAGCCTGGTGTTCAGTGCATGGCACTGATGTGCAAAACTATCCTTGGCACCTTACGTCATCTCAGTCTGTGAACGCACATTAAGTTTTTGCATTTAAATACCAGTTATAAGCATACACACGTAGGTAAAACACACAAAACACTTGCCATGCACGTGCTGGGCTGAGGAAAATAGCACCTATTCTTTGAAATTTCAGGCTAAAATTTCTTTGCTGTCAATCTTCTGCATTTATTGGTATCAATAACATTCCCCTGATGTTGCAGAAGACTGTCTAATTAGAATGTCTTTTTTAAGGTCTTAAACATATCTTTGACAAAGAAGGGAATGTTAACAGGAACTATTCCCTTTTCATCTAGGAACCACTCCTTTTTGCCATAAATGTACACACTTAAGATGACTACAGGTTAAAAAATAAAAAATAGAAGTGTCCAACCACCACTAGCAAAGCAAAATCAGACGTCCCAGGCTAAGGGTACTGTGTGTTAACAGCAATGTAAAGCAGACTATGGATCTGTAACCAAAACATAGTTCTAGATGAGCCTTTTCCCTTCCAAAATAAAACAAACACAATAAAACAAAATAAAACAAACACAATCGGTAAGAGCTCCCCAGTTTTCATCTGACAGGTGGAGTGAAAATGCACAGTTAAGCCTGGAATTGTAACTGATCTAGCCAAACAAAAAGGTGGATATCTGTACGCTAACCCAGGACTTCTAAAGCAACATTTTCAGGGAACTGTGCACTCGTTCTTATTGACTGAGTGTCTTCCACACACAGATTTTTTAAAATATCACTTCCTTCCCAAATAGCGCCTGCATTTAAATATTTCAAAAGCAGATGACCCCAGTTTACCTGAGAAATACTGGGATTTGATGAGGATTGAGCAACTTTACCATGATTTTCCACATGTGATTTTGCTTCAACTACTGCACTATTTGAAGTTCGTCTTGCAGGAATCACTGGAAGGATGACATTTTTTACAATATTTATAACTTAGCTGCATGTATTTTGATTTAGTTTCACGCTCATGCAAGAAAAAGTCTTATCATCTGGCAGAAGACAGGCAGGTAGGTATTCTGCTGAGAGAAAACACTGAAGCTTCTATCTGAAAGGTGTATGAAAGATACATGAAGTGCAGAATTAAGACAAGTTATCACCACTAAACACAACTGATCATAACTGACTAAGAAGCAAAAATACAGACACGTTAACAGAAATTTTGAACACTGAACTAGAGCCTTAGTGCACCTTTCTGAAGATGTTAGTGAAGAACAGACAGAAAGTTAGAATTTCTTCACAAACAAATTATCAGCCCACTTAAACACAGAATGTTAACACACAAACATAAAAATTACCAGAGGGAAACATTTCCTCCTGAGATTGCTTCAGCCTCCTTCGTTCTCTTGCTGATAAGGGCCGCTCCTTCAAAAGAAGTTAATTTTATATTAATTAGCAATCATCACAATGGCTTTTTTGTTATCTGATCATCTATATAGCAAAAAGTCCTTTTCAACTGACATGGAAGAGAGAGCTATTAGACTGTTTGATCATCTAACAAATGCTTAATTATTACAAAATAGTCTTTGTCAATGAGACTAATATGCACCCTAGAAAGGAGATTCTGACCTCCCTGGTTCAGCAAGGCAGCTTCTCATCCCGCACTGACCAGGGCACACCCATTAGGCAGGAAGCTACTACACATTTTCTTACAGTGTACACACTCAGGGAACAAACTGCTCAGAAGGAACAAGAGACAAAAATAAGGTGACAACACTAACCTTGGAAACAGCAACTTGACTGGTTTTGGTGCTGTTCACAGATTCAGAGGATTTAGCACCACACTGCTCTGCAGAGCTCTGCGTTGTCTTTGCGTTCTCATCAGAAAGAAAAGGTAAAGGCCGAGGAGCAACTGCTCTGAACTTGGAAGAGAAGTGAACAAGATTTTATACGGCTTTTTTAATGAACGTTAAATTACTCTGCAATCTAGAAGACATTCTTGCATGGTAAGGCTGGATGCCAGAGGTTTTGGATCCTACTGTAACCTCTTCACATCTCCTAACTTCGTCCTTCCCTCTCTACACCTCTGCTTGCATCCACTTCCCTTTCCTCCATACCCACATGTTGTCCCCTCCTTCTCCCAGACTGTTTTTCAGCCAAGGCCTTGGCAAAAACTGTCTCCACCCTCAAAGAGCAGAAAAATAAGAGAAAACCAGGATATCAGACTGCAAACCACCACACTCTTCTCTATCCTTGCACAGTCGGTGCCTTTCCCCAGAGAAATCTCCCTGCTCAGTGTGGAAGAATGGACAGGAGCCCTTTCTTATCAAGATCATTTTTACCTAGAGTTCACACTCATAAGCTCAGGACAGCCGTTACATGTGTCTGTTCTAAAGTACTGATAATCTGCTACCCACTACAAATGGCCATTCCCACAACAGTCAGGAAAAGTACTGCTGTATATTTTGTAGCCACAAACATGGATCACAAGGCCAGAAAAGACCTTTCAGATAATCGAGTCCAGCCTATGACCCAACACCAACACCTACTCGACATTTAAACCCTGGCACTAAGTGCCTCATCCAACCTCCTTTTAAACACCTCCAGGGACGGTGACTCCACCACCTCCCCAGGCAGCGCATTCCAATGGCCAATCACCCTTTCAGTGAAGAATTTTTTCCTAATATCAAGTCTAAACCTCCCCTGATGAAGCTGAGACCATGTCCTCTTGTTCTGTCACCGGTCACCTGAGAGAAGAGACCACTGTTAACTGTTGGGTGTCTTCTGAGAGATCTGAGTTCAGGAGACCTTGCTGATGTGGTCTCGGCATGAATGTCTGAAGCTTGTGCTCCAGCCCCTTCACCATCTTCAAAGAGGGAGAAGTCCTGATGGAAATCGCTAGGAAAGTCTGTAGCACAGCAAAGGCAAAGCCTACACCTCACTGTGTTTCCTTGCACCCATGTGGCACATCCACCTCACACTTGTAAGGGTTGTTGAGATGTTTCAAGATTTACACAGTTTGCTTCTAAAGAATATTGTGAGTGTCTTGCATTTTGCTACCAGTGAAATTATACAGATACACATGAAACAGGAACAGTATAAAAGTCCCACCCTTTTAAAAAAGATAGGTCCCATTTTTAAAGAGTAAAAAAGCAGGAGTCTTAAAGGAAAGAAGATGATTATTTTTTGAGTATCTGTACCTTCTCTGAAGAGTCTCCAGCTATTTCACTTCCCTTCTGCTGTTGCTGCCGTGAGAGAGAGGGCTCACTGACAGAACTATGAGGCTTCAAGTGGGAGGTAATTTTTTCCTGAGAATCTCCCGAAGCTCCATGACAGATGTCATCCTAATAAGAAAAGGTATTTTTAAAAAATGCAGACCTGCCATTTTCAGATGTACATATACACACTTTCAAAAACAAAAAAATATCAAAGGCCACTTTACTACTTGCCTCCACCTCAACATATCACAGTTACAATCATAATGAACTCTCACTTGATGGACAGTTAGGAAAAATACACGCTGTACCAGTGGTTTTAAGTTATAAACCTTCAAAAGGACACTTACTTGAATTACAACAGGAACAAAAGGTGCTAGCAGCTTCTCGGTAGAATCCAAGCTCTACAATAAATAATGATATCTCATCAGAAAAGTGTCTGTGAAAATATCATAGTAGACCAAAACACAATGAAAAGACAATCAATCACCACCTACTGCCCCCATCCAAACCAAAACCAACTTGAGATTAGCCAGGTCTATTTAGAACATAGAATAAAGAAGTTCCAAAACTACTCTTGCCATCTCTCTTCTCAGCTGGCAAAGAAAATTGTTGTTCTCTGTAAAAACACAGTTTCTATCATTTAGATGAAAGGCTGAAACTATCACGTTGCCTTTGCAAGCTGAAGCCAAGGCTCCCAACTACTTAAGCATCTCAGTAAGTGCAGCAGCAGCATCCTACTTCGACACAAAAACATGTGCAGCAGCTTTCTAAACTTTGAAGTAGATTTAACTAATGGCTAGCTCTTCAAGTCTATTTAAAGTAAACATAAATGCGCTACCAGGTCAATATGCTTTTGGTCCTTTGACACAGGCTGCAGGAGTTTCAAAGTGTCACCATCTTCTTCCACAGCATCAACAGAGCACTGTTCGGACTCAACAATTTCAGCTTTAAAAGCTTGCTTTGCTCTTTGCTGTAGTTCATCTTCCTTAACTGGTGGGCTACTGGATGTTATTTTAGAATTCCTTGGAATATTTAAATACTTTGCTTTGTTATTCTCTGAAATACACTCACTGCCACACTTTTCGCTTCCTTGCTTCATCCTTTCAGGTGGTAAGATATCAACATGCACTTCACCAACTGTAGCTAAGGAGTCCCCCATGTTGTTCAAATCATTATTGCTTAGTTTTCTTTCCAACTCAACAGCTGGTTTCTCTGAGGGGCAAAATTTAGGGGCTTTATACTTGATGGCACAATCTTCTTCAGTCTAGAATTAAAAGGATAACAAAAAATTAATTACCTTTTGGGTATTATGCACACATAAAAGAAAACTCTCAGGAAAATCATTAACATATCAGTAAATAAATGGCAGTGAAATTAAGATCAATTACAGATTCAGAGCCTCAAAAAAGCTGCAACTCGCTTTTTTAAAAGAGATAACAGATTGTATTTGCAGATTACATATTTCAGGCACTGGTTTGTACTCGTGCAGTGCCCCTGCTTTTCACCAGGGCCATAAAAGAAAAGCTGTAATCCCTTGGCTCTTCCATAAGGTAGGAGCCAACGAGTAGCACTATACCATGCACATTCAGTATTTCAGCATTGAAAGCTCAAACTCACAATAGCAGATTCATTACAGGAAATACAACACATGCACAAGATAAACCATTACAAAAGATCTGTTCAAAACGCTGGAAAAAAATTCCAACAATAAACAATTTTGGGTTGTAACTGTAATTAGTTTTTCCAGCCCAAAACATGTATTTCAAAATTGCCACCTGCCATCAAACATTTGACCTCAAATGCTCCATGAGTGATTCACCTAGTGACCCACGAGTGAAAAACTGGATGTTGTTCAGTTAACATCTGACAGTTAAGACACTGCAATTATTTTTACTTATCCACAGCTGTTCGTTTAGTTCCACCCTTTCCTAAAGACAATTTCTGACTTAGTATGAATTTCACACAGTCCTAGGAATCAGATCTATGCTTTCATCAAAGCTCAAAGCACTTCTTATAAAACTTCCAGAGGAAGTGCTTTCTTTTTTTTTTTTTTTGAGGAAAAAAAAAATATATATCTCACAACTTTAGATTTCCTGGCTTGCTCAAAGCAGTGGTTTTTGTGTGTAACATTGCTGCTGGGAGATTCTTTCTTTACTGAGACCACAGGACAAGGATCTTTAGGTTTAGTATTCACTGTTTTCTTCTGACTTCTGGCTGCTTTCCTGTAAAGAAAAGAGAAGTTGCTCATTCATTCAAGACCTTAAAAGATTTCTTCAGATTATGCTAATTAAAAAAATACACTCCACTGAACAGCTTACATAGAGTATAAGATATTGGGCTTTTTCAACACACCATACACAACATACTCATTTTCATCTCTATAAAGGGAGCTTAAAAACACCATTCAGACTGTCAGCAATGTACACTTGTTCAGCACAGCACAAGGTCAGCCCTATCAGGAAGTGGTAAAATAATCGACTAAACCCGACAAGGAAAAATAATTTTGTCAGTGAATATCAAAAGGAACCTGGTGCTAAAACTCTCAACATATAAACAGCCTCAAAGAACCATGCGGAAAGATGTGTATTTCCTATCATTTCCTTGAAAATACTGGTGCTATTTTTTAAAAAACTGTCTGAACAAGCTGTGCAATCCTAACTGTTCCACAGTTTCACTCCGCATTTGCAGAAATCGCGAGTTTCCATTCTAACTCCATCCTACCACATTTCTCAGAGAATCTAAAGAAACTCATACTTTCACATGATTTGTAACTGCACATAACAGAATTAATTTTATCCTGCTATAAAGAACAGGAAAAGCTGTAAAACAAAGACCACAATAACATGAATATTTTGCACAGAATCACACAAATGAAAGTTTCTTACGCCTTCGTGGCTTCCAAAAACAGAGAAATTTGGTGCTTGATATACGGCTGTCGCAGAATGCTTTTCACACTGGGTCTTTCCTCAGGTTTTCTACTGAGCATAGTGCGTATTATTTCTACCAGCTGTGGGCTGTAATCCTTTGGCATGGGGGGCAGCTGCAAAAGGAAAAGTAAGTCTGAAATTATTGAACAGATTTGTCAGTAAGGGCAACTGCCAGGTTATTTATGCACAACAGTTACATTCAGCCAAGTACCTTGCATAGAGAATAGTCCCATTGTTCACATCCTGAAAGTTACCCGACTGCTTAACAACTCCTCAAGCAGAATACAGAAATTCTAAGTTTTTGTCTAAGATTTCTCATAGTTTTTCATTAATATCAGCAGTTAAGTTCAATGAATAGGCAAAAAAATTTATATAAAGTAAATCCACATAACTTCATTATATGCCAAAACAAGTAAGACACTTAAATAAGCTATTCTTAACTAAAAGGGAAGTGGTATCACACAGATAGCGATTTATATCTTTGCACAATGTTTAAACTAGAAGCAAATTAAGTAAGTCACCTGAGAACTTTGAAAATTAATCAATATATTAGTTGCACAAAAGGGCAACCAGAAATTCTAGCAATATCTACAAATTAATAACTTCCTGGGTCTGATATCACATCATACGCTGCCATAAAATACCAGTCTTAGAACATATAGAAAAGGTTATCTCAAGCTCTAGACAGAAAATCCAAGCATAGATTAAAAAAAATGTATAATTTTTTACCTTTCCTTCTATAATTCGATAAACCAAAGAGTTCATGTCTTTAGCATTAAAGGCATGTTTCAGCGTAGCCATTTCATAAACACAGCAGCCCAATGCCCAAACATCTGACTGAAAAAAAAAAAAAAACAAAAAGAAAAAGAAAAAGCTTTAGGAACTTTGAAGTTTTATTTCCAGGCTTAGTGACCTGTTTTCAAAGATGCCTTTAATGACAGTAAACTAATTAAGATCAAACTCCATTGCAAACTTCTGGCTTCAGTCTCACTCATTTTTAATTTTGATCAACTAAGATGTTTTCTTCCAAATACCACCACTTTTTTTCAGAAAAGTATAGAACGCTGCTATTTGTAGGGCTGTTTTATTTGTGGTTTGTTTTGTTTTTTTAACTACAACAGTGGTTCTAACTGGCAAATGAAAATCTTCTCATCGCTCATTGAAAGAACAGTTTCCCTTCATCTCTTGGCTCATTGTAGACACAGTTACAGTGCATGTGTTTTGCAGTAAGAGCTGAACAGGTATACAAGGGGCACGTTAGCTTTGTTTTGTTATATTTTAAATTCACAGCAACGCTGCTTATTTCTACTTACAATTTCCTTTTTATTGATGGTCCTATTATGTCTATACAGAATTTTGAATATAAAGCTTCCTGTCTGTCATATAATACATTTAGAAAACACAGCTAAGAGACTGATATTTTGTTTATGTTGCCATGCTGCGATAGGTACAGGCAGCCTGGCAAACACCTCAGCTGTGATAACTTACCATGCTATAAATTCCCACCTACTGCAGAAAACACAGTTCGAGACACAAAGGTCCCTGCAAATCTCTCCCCAAATTTTTCATTTGGCCTTGGAGGCCATAAGAAATTAAAACCAACATTTTAAAGCTCTCACACAAACAAAATAAGTTGGCTAACAAAGTAGAAACGACACTTGCATTACAATACTCTACCTTGTAGTTGTAGGGTTTATGAGAGAAGAGTTCAGGGCTCATGTAGTAGGGTGTGCCGATGAGAGTGCTGGCCATGTCGTACTGGTTTTCCAACACCCTGGCTATTCCCAGGTCTCCCACTTTGATTATATTTGTTCGTGTCAGAAAAACATTTTGAGTTTTAAGATCTCTGTGCAGAATGTGCTTTTCATGTAAATACTGCGGGGAAAAAAACCCATACAATCAGAGTGAAGTAACTCCTAATTGGTTCTTCTACACTGAAAAGTCAAATCACATTACACAAGTCGAAGAGGGAAAATACAAATGCAGAAGAGACATGTACATCAACACCAAAGGCAGGAGCACCTCTGCGAAAGACAATATTAGGGAATTAACATCCAGAACGACTGATACAGACACACCCCCAAAACTCGGCACTGCTTTAGTCAAACTGGCCTGTGTGGCTCTAATGAGCCAGCATAAAAGAAATAAAAGTATGAAGTTAAGACTCAGACTTTTACTTCTTGCTGCCTCTATTTCTTGACAGTAACATCTTAGTCTTTAGTACAAAACTTCAGTGGGAAACACAATGTGTAAATAGGGATAGGAAATCAGCCATATAATAAAGAAGAAAAGGCAATACTGTAGACTTGTGTATGTCCGACCACAACAGGAGACTTTATGATAGTGTTAACATTCATATCTGTTGTTTATTTCTATAACAATGGTTTTCAAAGTTTGATAGCCTCCAAATACTGTAATTCAACAGACTGAGATAAGATTTAATGGAAGTGATGAATTTGTAGTCTAAATTTACCATTAAAGAACACCATGAGAGGGTGACTGGCCATTGGAATGCGCTGCCCGGGGAGATGGTGGAGTCACCGTCCCTGGAGGTGTTTAAGGAAAGATTGGATGAGGCACTTAGTGCCATGGTGTAGTTGACAAGTAGGAGTAGGTGTTGGTGTTGGGTCATAGGTTGGACTCGATGATCTCAGAGGTCTTTTCCAACCTTATGATACTGTGATACCAGCAAAAACACAAAACACAAAATGTTTCTAAAACAAGCCTTTTTTTTAAAACACATTTTGTAAATTTAATCTAAACTTTCAAATGAGAGAAGCATTTCAGCCTAGAACAGCAAACACCCTGGAGGTTATCACCATGTACTATGATACACAGGTGTAGAGATAAAATGTGACAGCAATTTCTTACCTAAAATACAAACTTAATTTGACTGCAATGACCTGGGAACATGTTTAATGTTAACCATCACATTCAGATGCTACCCCAGCCAAACCAGAATTCAAAATTTGTAACCTAACTGTGGAATTTCTAAGTGCAGAAAAGGCCAAATCAAATTTATCCCTGAAGGTGACAAAGTTATACTTTATTTTACCTGCAGTGCCATGGCAATCTGGACAAACCATTCCACCACTTGATTCTCAGGCAAAAGTTTGCCCTTCTGCTCTTTCAGTTTGTGATACAGATCTCCTCCCTCGCAGAAGCCCATAACAATATACAACAGCCCGTCTTCCCCCTGCCAGGACTCTCTGTAGGTGACGATGTTCGGGTGTTTCAGCTGGGACAACAACTGTGCCTCTTGTTCTGCTGCTTTCCTTTCTCGGCTGGAAGCATTTTTAAGGTTTAACTTTTTGATGACGTACTGTAAAAGAAATTGCAAGGTTTATCATTAGAGATGAAAGTAATTATGCAGAAGCCCTTTGGGATTCCCTAAATCTAAAGGAAACAAGAGTATCTGAGATCTCTATGCATTACTGCATACAGAGACTGCAATTTGTCTAGCGGCTATACATCATTTCTACTATTATGTCACAAAAATTGAACAGGTGCAGCTATTTTATTCATCTACACAAATAAATCTCTGCACAGGAATTCTGTGGTGTTTTGTGGGGTTTGATTAATATACACATTTATCTTCCCTCTCATTTATCGTCTCAGTTTCAAGGTTTAGATTACAAATTCCCCATTTTCATATTCAGAAGAAATATCTAACAGAGCTGAGTTTCTGAATGCACAAAATAACACTGCTGAGCTTTCTTCTCAAAGAACTTGCACCAGGCAGAAGAGCCGCAGGGCAGAACTGACTTAGGATTAATTACTTTTTATACAAAAGTCTACAAAAGAGCGAAACAGGAGAGAAGAAGAAACAGCTTCTGTTAGGAAAAGAAACAGCAAGCAGAGATGCAGTTAGGGGGCTGATACAGTTAGGGACACATTGAAGGAACACTTTCTCAAAATCCTGAAAGCAAATGCAATTTATATTTTAAAACTTGCCTTAAAACTGCAGATAACCACGTTATCCATCTGTTGTATTTATGAGTTTCTGCATATGCAGGCTTAAACTTATTGAAAAAAAGAAATGAACTATCACAGAGGAGATTTTTTACCATACTGAAAGAGCCAAAAGGTCTTATGCTCAGTCTTAAATTTCTTTATTCTGTATTAAGATGGGCTTAATTTTTTTAAACACTACATATGAAAGCTGTTATTTACTTCCTAATATGTACAACATTAAAAGTACTTCTAAGCAATTTCAGGTTTTCACAAGAATATAACTGAAGCTGAGGATGAGAAAATAAAATCCATAGCACAGGTTCATCACACACAGCACCAGGATTTAGGTTTGACCTGGCCCCTTTCCTTATATAAATTTTGTGATAATCACTTCTAGGGCATCAGCAAAACAATGATGCTATGGTAAACACCTGACCCCACTCTTACCTGAGGGCTTTTAAATCCAAACAGGTGAAGAACTTTTTACTTACTCAATTTCAGTGTCCTTGGCAATTGCTTAGAGTGCCTGTTTCCCAGGCTGGTCCTATTAATTCAGTGCAGCACATTTAATTAGTGTGGAGCAAGGCTGCTCCCTGCATACCCAAGGAACCAATTAAGCAGAAATCACCAGAACCTGGTGATTTTGTGTATCAGAAGTCTGCTGGATATTAGACAAGCTCCTCAATTCTTATAACCCGTGATGATACACAGCTCCCAAGAGGAATTTAACAAAACTAATTGTATACAGCATCATGCAAGTTTAAAATTAAACAGAAATGCTATAACTGCAGTGTTCTATGTGACAAGGCAACTACAACTACATCTTTAGGCATGGAAAACAAAAGCTTTCAGTTTGATACCAGCATCTGTATTCAGACAATATACTACTCACAGGCAAAAAGCACACATACAGCTTAACTTTAAACCTGGCCCTGGTTGTATTCGGTTTAATGTGCATGTTATCCTGCAAGATTCCCATGAAGTCTACTGCAACGCTCCTCCACATAATTTGATACCAAATGGAGTACAAATTGAATTTTTTTTGGTTGTTTTAAACATTTGGAGCCACTTGACCTTCTCCACAAAAAACCCACAACATTCAGTTAACAGCAAATATAATTTATTTCACAGGACATGTGGCTCTATGCCAAAGCCACAACAAAAGATCCCTACTTTCCCGCTTCAGAAGGTTTATAAGAGTTGGGAAAAGACAAAACGCAGTAAAAGATATCAAATATTTAAGATAAAACAACAATGATAACAAAGCAAGGCTCTTGCCAGCGTTAACAGATCTATATACAGTTGGAAGTCACCTCAACGCACTGTTTACTTTCAGGTCAGCAAGGTTAGCAGCCATTTGCAGACACTGGACTTTGCACCACGGGGATCAGCCCAGAGGGCACAAGTGCTGCCATCCAACCTACAGACTGTAAGGATTTGCCTTCACATTCCAGCTTCTTCCCTGCCTTCATCCCGAAAGGATGCACCTTCCAACCACCGCTGGGCACAAACGCTTCTCCCCATCATCTCTAGCCAAATCCTGGGCACGACGCTCACACCCGAGGTCTCTGCTCTGTGGATGCTCCCCACCCGCATTTCTTTATTCTCTTGCACTTTCTATCAAGCACATCTGCTTTGGCTAAGCAAAGGCAAACCAGATTATTTACAATTTACAACAAAAAGGCAAAGAACAAAATGCTTGCACTTCAAATTCTGACATAACCAAAGCTTTGCCAGGTTGCACCACCACAGCAAACACAAGCCTCATCTCCCTCTGGCAGAGTCGATGCCAGCAACTGTTTGGTCCATCCTTGCTATCACTTTTATGTCCAACTTGCATGTGTGTCATAAAGAGACTACACAAGCCAAGAGCAACCTATGTATTTTCCTGTCACCCAAAAGGTTACCAAAGCCAGGTTTTCCTCCCCGAAACAAGGCACAGCACATTTAAAAAAAAAAAAAAAAAAAGAAAAGAAAAAAGAAAATAAATAGAAAAAGTGGAGATTTTGTGTTTTATGGGGTTTTTGAGATTAAAATGAGGAAAAAAGAATCTTCTCCATAACTTCAATAAAAGTCTTCATGGCCAAGGGAGGAAAATAGGAACACCTCAAAGGGCCAATCCGACTCATCTGGCTGCAGTCACACCTCAACACCCAGCTGTGGCCACAGCTGCACCCTGACACCAGGCCAAGCCCTGGATGTGCCCAGGGCTGTCTGCATGCCAAGAATGGGCCACAGGTCGTACCCCCAGCCAGACCATGGCCATACTAGGCCCTCACAGGGCCAACCCACATACAAACATCAGGTCACCTCCATTCCACCCCCTCATTCCATTCCACCCCCTCCCCTCATACCAGGGCACCCCCATACCCCCTCTCACTCCATGGTATCCCTCATGGTATCCCTCATGGTATCCTCCACCTCAAGGTCACCCTCATTTCCCCCTCTACTCCTACTCCATGCCACCCCTTCCCCCTATCCCCTCACACCAGGGCACCCTCAACCCCCCCTCCATGACATCCCCTCCCCTCCCCTCACTCCAGGCCACCTCCATTCCACCCACTCACTCAAACGCCATCCCCCATCCCCCCCAGGCGACCCTCATTTCCCCTCCCCTCACTCCATGCCACCCCCTCCCCTCACACCAGGGCACCCTTATTTTGCCCCCTTCACTCCAAGCCAACTCCATTGCTCTCCTCAGGCCACCTCCATTCCCCACTCCACCCCCCTCACTCCATGCCGATTCCCTCCCTCACACCACCCTCATTCACCCTCCACACATACCACGTCACCCCCACTCCCCCCCTCACTCCATGCTACCCCTTCCCCTCACACCAGGCCACCCCCATTCCCCCCTCTCATTTCACGTCACACGCATTCCCTCCCTCAAGCCACCCCCATTCCCTCTCCCCTCACACCAGGCCACCCCCATTACCCCCCTCACTCCATTCCAACCGCCCCCTCACTCCAAGCCCTTCCCACCCCCTCTCTCACTCCAGGCCACACACACACACACACACACACCCATCCCCCCCACAAAGGCCGCGGCCTCGTCCCCGCCGCCACGCCCAGCCCCTCACTACCTGCTTGCTGTCCTGCTGGTGCCGCACCAGGCTCACCTCCCCGTAGCTGCCCTTCCCCACGGCCCGAAGGAAGCAGTAGGCAGCCAGGGGCATCCTCCCGACTCCCGCCGCCCGGGCCCGCTCAGCGCGGCCGCCGCTGCCATAGAGATCCCAGCGGCGCCCCTGCTGCCATAGAGAGGGCGCCGTGGCGGCGCGCAGAGCGGCCGCCCGCGCGTCTCTATGGTACGAGCACCCCGCGGCGCCGCAGCAGCCATTTTGGAAGCGGGTGGGGCGGCCATGTTGAGAGTGGGCAGGGAGCCTGAGGGATGGGGTGGGCAGGCGGGAGGCGTCCCGGACTCATGGAATGGATTAGCCCATCCAGTTGCACCCCCCTGCCATGGGCAGGGATACCTCGCAGAAGATCTGATCGCTCAGAGCCCCATCCAGCCTGGCCTCGGACACAGCTGCTCTGCAGAGCTACCCCGGATTGGCTTAAAAGCTCCAGACTGGTTTAAAAGGAGCTCCTGGATGTGTTCCCCTACGTTCTTCCCGTGGCCGCACACCTCAGAAAGCCAACTGCAGAAAAAACAGAAAACACTCGAAGTTCTGTAAACTTGCACCTTTTATTGTCACTGGGCATTTCACGCAGCATCATTTCTGTTGGAAAAGACCTTTAAGATCTTCGAGCCCAAGCATAAACCTCACACTGCCAGGTCCACCACGAAACCTGGTCCCTACTCACCGCATCTGCTTGTCTTTTAGATCCCCCCAGGGACAGGGACTTCACCACCTCCCTGGGCAGCCTCTGCCAGTGCTTGAGAACCTTTTCCATGAAGGAATTTTTCCTAGTGTCATATTTGGAAAGATTTATATCCATATAAAGGTGGAAGCAGAACCAAAGAGAGGGACGGCACAAAAATTGCGTTACTTAAATACAAAGTCCTTGGCCACAGATTCGTTACGTCTCCTCCCCAACTTCTGTATCAATATTTGCCAGGACAATTCCCAGTCCTCAAAGTTTGTGCTTCATGCAATGGAGGAGATGAAAGCGGTTTGAAAGGTGAAGAGAGGCTGAACGTTGTTGAGATGACAAACAGATAAAATGGGCCTCGCAGCAGCAGGCTGAGCTGGTATTGATTGTGCAAGCTGCCAGATCCCAAGAGCTTGGACCTGGAATTCAGCCATGAAGATGGATAGGAAAGCATGTAATATGAACTTTCTGGACTAGTCAGGACACATCTCAAATAATGATACCTATATCAGGAACCTGAGTGATATGCAGGATTACCAGAGGTACTTTTTGAAGAGGAGCATAAATGGATTTAAGAGACTACAGGCTCTCTTATGGCTGCAATAAATCTGAGCCAGGGACAGCCTTAAGAAGGTATCAGAAAGATGACATGTTTTGGTTTGAAACAGTGGTGAATCTGGAGCAGAGATCATTCTCGGTTGCCTGTACAGAAGTGGCTGCTGAATTTCTGTTTGGAGATATGGTATAGAAGAGATGTTGCTGAAATGTTCTGTAGATTCTGTACCAGTATTCTGCAGATTATGCAAATTCACAATTCAGTATTTGATTATTTCTGAATGCCTAATGTTTAATCCCACTTTTCACAATGAGTTATTTATTAACCCTCAGTAAACAAAGCATTATGTATTTATTCTTGTTGTTCAGATTGGAACCTTTTTTCCAAAATGGAAAACCATCTCTTGCTTTGGATTTTATTATTGATTCCTGCCTTTGCATCATCAGACTTTTTAGTAACCCATGTCAGAAACGTCAAGGTAAGTAATCAACTATGTATGGGGCTCTCGTTTTTCATAGATTAACTTCCTCACATTTATCATCATGTATTTAAGAGTTTGTACAGTGCTGGCAGTAGGAGCTTTGTCTTCTGTTAGAGGTGAACACAAGATCAGACTCGGGACTCGGGTTAGTTTCCTCTAACCAGCCTCAGTCTGGAATCAGCTCTGAAGAAGCTCTTCTGTCTCTATTTAAAAGCATCACTTCCCTCTGTTTTCCCTGCCAACACCACATAATGGTAAAATGGTTTTGTGGTCTTATGTTTAAATGTGTAAAACAATTGGCGCTGCCAGGGAACTGGCTTCAGCACCTCTAAAATGATGCAAAGTATCAGTGAAAAGATACCTCCAAGGAAAACAGAGATGTAACATTGCAACCAGATAAATGTACCCACTATTCAAGTGGCATGGTAGGATTTTTCTCAAGAAATTTACATGTTTGCGTAACACAAAATATACCTTTTTTTGTAGGGGTTTTTTGTATTCTTAATCTGCTTGGTAATTCCACTTTAAGGAAAACTTTATACCAAACAAACTGACATTTCAGTGACTTCCCACTTTTCATTTCCCAGGGTTCATACTTCAGTTCATGTTTTGTAAGAGGAAATGATTTGCCAGAATGACAGGATAGATATAGAAAATATAATTTCAATTTTGGAAAGAAAAGATTTGTATTTGTGCATAATTTACACAGGCATTAAAAAAGCCCAGAATGGTTTGTGAAACAGGAGAGAGGCGCAGAAATCACTGTATGGCAATAAAAATTTGAAAGATGAACCTAGAACATATACAGACATTTTGGCCAGAATATTATGGAAGTTAAGAAGCCTCCACCCCCAAAACTTTGCCTTACCATGGTATTAACAATAGTATTTTTGGAAAAACTCAAAAATAAACAAAAAAGATCCTATGTGTCTCAGTTTTCAATCTGTAAAACTTCTGGTTGGGAAAGGTAACAAGAGCCTTCACTGTACCCGAGATGTATATCTGACTTTATATGTATATATATAGTGTCATTAACCCTCTGTTTAGAGGAGTGAGTAAACACGCTTGCACAAAATGCGATCCGTGGAGCTCTTGGAGCCAAGAAAGATAAGGTATTTGCAGCTGAGCTTACGGGAACTGAGTTACACAAGCTGTTGTTTTAACATGATTTAGTATGTTTGAGACCTGTTCTCTCTTTCAGAAGAGAGTACACGGTGTTTTTGCAGAGCTTCTGATATTTGCACCTCCAAACAAAATAGAAAATGCCAAAACAAAATAGAAATTCAAACAGCTCATTTGCCCCTCCATGCAGCCCTTCGCAGTGACCGCCTCTCCTCTCTGAAAGCCTCCTGAGTTACCACCTCACCTCCTCGCGGTAGAACGAGAGGCTGTTGGGGCAAAATGGGAAAAATTTAGGAGTAAGTCTGGAAGAGTGTGAGGATGAGTTTGCCTGATAGTTTGGACGTGCGTGTGACTGGGAAAAAGAATGCACAAACTCGGTTTTGATGCTTTGATACAACCCCCTTTTTTTTGAATTCCAAAGGAGAATTAGTTTAAAAAGATGAAATATAACACACAGGACCCCAAACCAGGAATTCCCAAGGAAAAGATGTAACCCTCTGGACAAGATATTCTGTTTTCACCTTGATGTCCTCACACAGCCAAACTATACTCAAGGAAGCTGTATTAAGCGGATTGTAATGTGTTCTTTAAATACAAATGGCCCGGAGCATCCAAGCCTTTTTCCCTCTCGCTCTCCCCTCCTCTCTCAGGTGGTCTATTATTGGTTTTCAGGTGAAAGAAGGTAACAACTTCTGGCACTTGAGGAAAATACAAAATCAGCAACATTCACAGTTTAACTTACCCTACAAACCCACAGGATTTAAGGTGCACTAACATCAAATGAAATCCAAAAGATCCACGAAAACTAAGAATGCTGTAAGCAAAATATCTATACCAACCTCAGATGCCTTACTTGCTCTTCCCTCAAATTTGCTTCAGTTTAATAATAAGGACCTTTCTCAAGCCTTCCTTTCTTCTCCTGGATAACTTCTTTTGACTTGGAAGCAGAAGACAACTACATGCTAACTGATTTATTTCTAAATGCAGCTTTCCTACCTTAGTTTTGATTTTTTTCTCTGTTTTTCTCTTTACAGAAGCGAAATGTGGATAATGACTTGGTGAGTAAGGCTTGATTTTGGCCAGACTTTGTTGTTGTGGAGTAGCCTAAGCAGTCATACCTGCGGTTACCTTATACCAGCAACCTTATACCCGAGCATTCAAAGGAAATAAATATTGCCCTACCCATTTCCTTGTGTAAAGAAGAATAAGCCCAACTAGTGAGGGAACAGAGAATAACATAAAATGGATTTTGGAGTCATCTGAAATTGTTTAGATCTATTTTTAAACAAGATGACTACTTATACACCTGCTCTAGGAGTCATCCGCTCAGCAGATAATAACAGCAGGGCAGCAGTAAGCTGTGCTCTTTGACTAACCGTAAACAGAAGTCACTGTCTGTAGAGAAGAAACAATGCTCTTAATGGCAGTATCTTTGCTGTGGAGGTAGCATTTTGTTAAAGAGGCTCTAGTTAGATCTCATGGAATAGCAAGCACCATGATGGCAGTGATAGATATCCAAGGAAACGCAGGTGTGCTCCAGTTCTTTTGATATTTTCCTGTTTTGCTTTGGAGTGATAGAATGTCCTGCCATGATTTCTATTCTATGGTTGTAGCTGGTTAACAGTGACATCAGTGTAACAGCTAACGCTTTTTCTTTTTTTTCCTTTCTTAATTTTTCAATCTGTAGGTCGTCAATGGGATAGAAATCAATAGCATGAAAATTGATAGCAAAGTAACTTCCCGATTTGCCCACAATGTCATCACCAGTCGTGCTGTCAATCGTGGAAATGAGAACAAAGAAGTCTTCTTTGATGTGGAACTCCCTAAGACAGCCTTCATTACCAACTTCAGCATGTGCGTAATCCTTACAATATCACAGAAGACTGAAAATCTGTGCAGATGCAACTGGGAGAAACTGAACCCAAGTGTTCATTTTAACTTGGCTGTTTGATAGATTTCTAAATGCCTCCTGGGTGATTTTCTGGTGCTATTAAAACTTAACTTGCAAGATACCTGGAGAAAGGCGAACATTGGTATATCTATAGAAAATATGACTAATTCTCAATTATTTCTATTCATCATCATGGACCTTAAGGAACAGGGAGCTCCTCTGGAGACGCCTTCACCTTTTCAGAAATACCACTTACTTACTCTGGTGTTACCAAACCAGAAAAGTTACATTACTGATTTTCCTTTATGATATTATAGCTTAATTTATCTCTCCATTTAAACATTGTATTTGAAAGGCAGGAAATAGAAAGAATCATTCCTTTACATTTGTACCTTTAGTTGCAGCAATATGCAATTCTCACACCACGATGAGGTTTAATCCAGTTTTAAACACGTCCATCTCTGCTAATCACGCTATGCCTGTTTTATTTTCGGTGAAAAGGAACAGTAGCTTTTAGGACACAACTATTCTTAACGCATGCTAGAATTTTTATTGTATGATGAGGTGAATCCCGGTGTGAGAAATACCTGTTTAATTGTGTGAGGAGTTTAAGGATGAAATACCCAGCTGCAGACAGTTATGTTTGGATGGATGAATATCATCCAGAGAGTTGTCTTGCCATTAGATGAGATGAAGTTGTCAGGCTGCTGAAGTGTAGGAATGTGGTAGAAGTGAGTAGTGTTGCTATCAGCTCAGACTTGAGCTAATCAATATTCAAAGTAAAATTTGGTTTAGATTCTGTTAAGATTCGGAGCTCTTCATTCTGGCTAAATTCACTGCCAAGACTAGATTCAGCGAGAGTGCTCCAATCCTGGCAATATCAGATTCCTGAAAGTGCCGTTTAGCAAACCGATCAATAAGCAGAGAATTTCCTTCGGTAACTTGTCAGGTATTGGTGCAAACCCTTCAGCTAAACTGAGACTTTTTCGTCTGCAGGACAATTGACGGTGTCACTTATCCTGGAACTATAAAGGAAAAAGAAGTTGCAAAAAAGCAATATGAGAAGGCTGTTTCAAAGGGACAGACTGCTGGTCTTGTCAAGTAAGAATGATGTCTTGTGTGGCCTCCGCACCATCATCCTATAGCAAATTGTGGGATTGGGAATACCTTGTTCTGGCATATTTCTGAAGTTTGTTTTTACAAGACCAAAGAACAACCATTAAGTTATTGTAGTGTAAATTATAAAAAGGAAACACATTTTCTGACTACACAAGCATATCTGCAATTATGGAAAGGCTGTTTCTGCGGCTTTTACTGACATTGTATGACCTCTTCCTGGGATTAAGCTTAATGGGAAACTTCAATAACTTCTATACTGTTTGAGCATCATTTTAACAACAGATCAAAATTCCCATCTTTGTTTTACCCCTTTTTGAAAATCACACTCCACCAACCCAAACAATAAGCATTGTGAAAGAGGATACTCTTTCTATTCCCCCCTTAAATACAGAGCTTCGGGAAGAAAAACAGAAAAATTCACGGTCTCAGTCAACGTTGCAGCAGCCAGTAAAGTCACTTTTGAACTCACGTATGAGGAGCTGCTGAAGCGACAGTTTGGAAAATATGAGATGTTCATCAAAGTAAAACCAAAGCAGCTTGTCAAAGATTTTGAGGTAAATGGAAAACTGTATCAAATTGGAAATTGTAACTTCGGAGTTGTTGAAATATTGTACATCTGTTGAAAGTGGAGTATCATGGTCATTCACATTGGTTCACTGGTGAGCTAAAGGTTCATGATAGTATTTCTAATTAATCATGTGGGCAGTCCTGTATGCTTTAGTGCAGGTTTTTATTCATAAGCCTGACCAATTGGCTCAGCTACTAAGCCTCCAAAAGAAATTATATGTGGAAGCCTGAAAAAGCCATTACAATACTTTGGGGTGAAATAGAAGACTAATAGCTTTCCATTAATGACTTTATAGTATAAACTACATCTTTCTAACTCCACCGTGAAACGACATAATCTTAAATTACAACACATATATTGCATTCTAGAACACTGCGGCTTTTGTGTGCCAAGATTTGTCTTTGATCACTCCTGTCTTCCTTGCTAAAAGCCAGCTCTAAGGCAAAACTTTTCCCCTTTGTATGCCCAGAAAATGCTGTGTAAAAATCATTACAAAACTCAGCTTCTATAAGAGGTTATGCAACATTATTTTAAACACGCTACAATAGGAAGCATACTGAAATATAAGTTGAAGTAGTCGTTGGGTTATATTTTTGGAAGCCTTGAGTATTTATTCACATTTTACAAAGTTGCAGTATCTAGCTTTCAAGTAAATTATGTTTTTATTAAGGTTTATCTGTTTCTAGCTTTGTTTTTAACTTCTACGTATAAAAAGGTCTGTTTAGCTGATGGTGTGTCCTCAAAAGTGTGGATTTGCACTGCCATTATGAATTATAATATTTTTTCCTTCTACCAAAATCCGTCTTTCACATCTGTATTTGCCTGCTGATCCTCCTGTAAATGGCTACGTTGATATATTGTGGCGTAATCAATGACAATTAATTTTCAATTTAATATTTCAGATTGAAGTAAATATCTTTGAGCCCCAGGGCATCACTGAGCTGGAAGCGGAAGGAACATTCATCACCAATGAGCTGCAAAACATCATTAAAAAAACTTTTTCAGGGGAAAAGGTATAATAACTACTGCATTCCATAGCTTATTTATTACGGTTATAATTTTGAAACAATAATGTCAGTGCTAAAGTACTGTGGAGGCTGGCAATGGGAGTGAGAGGGGAAGAATAAAGAAAATACAGTAAAGGCTTGTCTGTGCAAATGAGCTCTGAATTCCAGAAAGCTGGAGGCCACCTCCCTGCAGTTCAGAAGCCACGTAGCTGTCAGCATGGTAATGTTCCCAAAGTAGGAGGCCTTGTCCCACAGTGGGGGCTGGAAACCTGGGTACTGATAGGACTATTTCTTACAGAAGAACTGAGCCAGTAAAAGTAGTTTTCTCATATATGGAGGTGGTAGAATTCCTAAGACAGAGATTGTCCAGCAGCTTTATCAAAGGTATCATTCAGAGCAGAGGGCTGAACCAAGGAAGGGGGAAAAATAAACATATGAAGAAAGCTCCAGAGAGCAGCCTTTACGTATCAGTTACCCATCAATAAATATATAAATACATATGGATACAACCTAATACCTATCCTGATAAAACAGGTTATTCTCATGTCTGCGAATATAAAAATGCAAACTTCTTTGTGTTCTGTAGAAAATTTTTGGCCGTTGAGGTTCGGATCTAATGAAGGGTTTTCGTTTCAGGGGCGTGTCTTCTTCAAGCCAACTCTTGATCAGCAGAGAACCTGTTCAAATTGCTCACAGTCTGCCTTGGATGGGGATTTTACTGTAAGATATGATGTGAAGAGAGCAACGCCTGATAATTTGCAGGTAAATCTGACAGCTGGGAAGTTTGAACTCTTGAACAGCTTAGCTTGCACAGTAAAGGTCAGGAGGCTCTAAGACTAAGACTAATCAGCCCCATTAAAGCCTATTAGTCCACTCAGGGACTAGACTTAAATGAAAGTGATTTCTTCTTTATCCATTTTACCTTTAGAATATATGAAAGTTGAGGTTTGCTTGAGTTCTTCTACATTTTATTTTTCAGATTATCAATGGCTACTTCGTACACTTCTTTGCACCAACAAATCTTCCAAAGTTGCCCAAGAATGTCATTTTTGTAATAGATATTAGTGGCTCAATGCATGGAAGAGAAATAGAACAGGTAAGTTACTGTACCTCTGTCAACTCCCAGTGTGGAGGCTTACAGTGCATATGTGCTGCTTAAGCTATACCAGGTGGGTTTGTGCTGTGCCCTCTCTAATGCTCAATACCAGAACTAGTTTGAAATATTAACTGTAGAACAAAATTCTATACGTTTAGGCTATGTTTACTTACTTATGCACATTATTAGCTCAAAATTCTTGATATCATTTCCAGAGAGTTCTGTCTTGTTACTGGATAGTTCCAAAATTAAAATATGCACAGTGCTGTGTGCATTATCCGTGTTGTTCGTTCTGCCTCCTCTAGGAAGCAGCAGCACTTTTCATAGTTAGGACTCCTCATTCTAATTTTCAGGTTTTGGTGCTGCATCAAAACTCCCACGTTCGCTTGTGTCTGAGCTTCTCCACCCACCTGTAGTTACCCAATTCCCATCTCTCAGAATTTGCTGTGCCAGCTTCCCTCAGTGTAAGCAATAATCCATGATGTGAGACCTGATTTTCCTCTCAGCTACAAAGATTTACCAGGTGTAATTGGAGCTGGCTGACTACGTTAGAGTTACTCTGAAACAAACAGAACAAGCTCAGAATTTTTGCACGACATACTGTGTAAATGTTAAAAATACCCAAACGCTGAGAGATTAATTCTGTAAAACCTGTAAGCACCTATTTTGTTAAATGCTGAACCATACTCTTAAATCTCTTTGTCTTGTAGACAAGGGAAGCGCTTCTAAAAATCTTAGATGACATTAATGAAGATGACTTCTTCAATTTCATACTGTTTGGTAGTGAAGTGCACACCTGGAAAGAAACATTAATCAAGGCCACTCGTGAGAATCTGGATGAAGCAAGGAAGTTTGTTCGGCGCATTGACACTGAAGGCAGTAAGTGCTTTACTGGACTTGCCGATAGGTATAAGTTGATTTATCAGTTCAGTCTGTGAACACAATGCTATAGTTTTTTTATTATTATTATTACCGATGAGAGACACCTAAGCTGAAATTTACTCAGAACATGAGATCTATTCTTCCCTAAGTTTCCAAAGTCCAGGTACTTTTCTATCTAAACATCCTGCTGCTTGCAAACCCACATCTTTCATTTTCATACTGTAATGAGATCTTGTCAGATTCCAGTGAAAAACAAGCCTTTGTTTTCACTGTCTGTGCTGAAACCAGATTTCTATGTCTGCCTTGCAGTGACAAATTTACATGGTGGTTTAATCAAAGGAATTGATATGCTGAATGCTGCTCATGACAGAAACCTTGTGCCCAAGAGAAGTGCTTCTATAATTATCATGTTAACAGATGGCCATCCAAATGTAGGTGAGTTTGTGTCAGGAGGAATAATGGAGAGAGGGAATTAACGAACAAAAAAATTCTCAGTTAAAATCAGCCTCCATTTTTGACTTCTGGATGTTCCCATGATTTGAGTGCTACTCTACCAGCATCATATTACCAAAATAATTTTTGGTAATGCCATCTGAGAAGTCTGAACATTTTGTGATAATTTTTTCTGTTTAGGAAAAAACCCGTTTCTGGTTTGGTGCAGGTATATCAAATACTGAGGAGATTCAGACACATGTAAAAAAAGCCATTGAAGGAAAATATCCCTTATACAATCTTGGGTTTGGTTATGGTGTTGACTATAACTTCTTGGAGAAGATGGCTCTGGAGAATAAAGGATTGGCCCGTCGGATTTATCCTGACTCTGATGCAGCTTTACAGCTTCAGGTACATTAATCACCGCTTACGCTAGATGAGAAAGACATTAATCCAGCTAACTAGACAGATGGTCTTTTTTTGAAGACCTTGAACTCCCAAAGTGTAATCAGGTACTGAGATACTCAGGAGTCTGCTGCGATTTGAATATTAGTTGCATTTAAATTTCCCCTTCCCTTAAGTAGAAAGTGGAAGGACAGTAAAAGGGAAATACTGTGGGCTATGGAAGAGCGTTTAAAACTTGGCATAGGGTGACACAAGTCATGGTTCTGAAGGAAACTTTGGCATGCAGCAGAGTTCCTGCAGCCATTATATCTCCCATAATGAGACCGAAGAGTTTGTATGTCCCTTCTCATTTCCGTTATTTGCAGTTTTTTAGGCCTTGTACTCTGAGATTTAACTAAATATTTACATGTTTCTTCATTGCAGAATGCTTCCGGGTACAGAAACAATAACAGTTAAATGATTTCCTTCTTTTATTTACTTGTTTTTTCTTATCCTGTAGGGGTTTTATGATGAGGTGTCGAATCCCATGCTCATGGACGTGGAGTTAAACTACCCAGAAAATGAAATATCAGACCTAACTAGAAACAGTTTTAAGCATTTCTATGATGGGTCTGAGATTGTGGTGGCTGGGCGCTTTATAGACCACCACCAGAACAGTTTGACTGTAAATGTGAGAGGTGAAGGTGTAAGTATGGATTTCTTTGACTTAAGTAAGGTATTGCCTTGCTACGCAAAATGTCTGAATGTCAAAACCTGGCAATACTTAAAATATTTTCTGGTATTTCTTTACCTTAGTGACAGGATGTCCTACTGCGTATGTGAGAAACTAAATGCCCCAAAACCATTGCTTTTGAAACTGCAAGTTAGTCACCTAACTCAGTCAGGTGTACTTGGATTAGCTTTGCTAAGAGGGGTTTTTTATCTCTAAATACCCTGCCCGGTTCTTTAAGGAACCAAATGTTCAATGTTCACACACACAGAGTCCTCTCTGGGTTAAGAAAGCTGACAGGTAAGCCCGCTGAGTATTTAAAATTAACATTTATTCCTCTTAAAATAGAAAGTCTACTTCTAATACAAACCCGGTGATCTAAATACCTCTCCAGATCTGAGTTCTTTAAAAATATTTGCCCCTGATATTCAAGAAACACAACACAAACATATTATAGATCACGTTATCACAAATACTGTGAACTGCATATATGCCCTGTGCACTGGGGTGTATCGAATATAGCATGAAATCAGGTTTATTTCAAATACAAATAACATAGTAAAAGTAAGTTAGCCAGCATATCTGCTTGAACACGTTCCTGTATGAAATCGGCATCATAATCAAAGTTCTTTAAATCCTGAGTAGTCAAATTCTAATGAACAAAAATGCCACGTGAATTTGGAAACTGCATTATGTCCCGTAGCGTTCGCCACTAACCTTCACAGAAGCAAAGGAACAAAGATCATGATACAAAGCTGACAATTTCACGGGCAAGTGCTGTGTAGGGCCAGACTGTTTTTCAATTTAAGAAGATTTTCAGATGGCAAGGTTTTGATTTTAAGAGGTTCTGGAAGTCGCTGGCTACTTATGATACAGAAAAGTGTCGTCGTTCCTAACAGGCTAACGATGTCCTGTCCTACACTACACAACAAGATGCCGAGGAAACAGCTAAAGCTTTCCAAGAACAAGAATACATATTTGGAGATTACATTGAAAGGCTCTGGGCTTATCTCACCATTGAACAACTCCTGGCAAAACGGTACTTACATCTAGAATAATACCCTAGCTATGAACCCATTAAGCCATCTGACTGGTACAGCTTCTAGGATGTGAAGCTGAAATTTACACCGCACTGAGGTGCCAGTGGGAAAGCATAAAAAACTGTAAGGAAAAACCCCCAACCTATTCTGCTCCCCACCCTCAGTAGGAAGAAGTTCTTTAGTGAGTTCCTTACTGAGAGGGCGATTGGCCATTGGAATGCGCTGCCTGGGGAGGTGGGGCAGTCACCGTCCCTGGAGGTGTTTAAGGAGAGATTGGATGAGGCTCTTAGTGCCATGGTGTAGTTGACAAGTAGGAGTAGGTGTAGGTGTTGGGTCAGAGGTTGGACTCGATGATCTCAAAGGTCTTTTCCAACCTTATGATACTGTGATACTGTAATTCTGTTTCAGGTTGCAAATCAAAGAACTTTAAATTATGGCAGATATAAAGCAATTCTGCCTTTTTCTTGGGTATCTCGTGGAATCAGGAGTGCCCTTAGACTGTAACGAATATTCCTCATTGATAAATTTGCTGCAGAGAAATGACTTCATTTTAAAGAAAAATATTTAATCGAGAATTCAGTGAGTAATTAATTTAGCAGTCATTGATGCTAGGAGTCTCTACCTGTATTCAGTATTGCAGCTACAGGAGAAGAAAAGGAGAATCTTACAGCTGAAGCCCTGGATCTCTCACTGAAATACAAGTTTGTGACACCACTGACATCCATGGTGGTAACAAAGCCAGAAGACAACGATAATCAAGATGGGGTTGCCGATAAACCCATTGAAGGTACAGACATTTTCACAATTTTACTTTATTTGAGAATTCAAGCGTTGCTTTAACCTTTCCCTAAAGAAGGGATTTCGTGTTGGCACAGTTTTAAACATGTGTCTAAAAAATCTGCTTTCCAAGCCCTGCACTGTATGGTTTATGAAAAATAATTTTTCATTGTGTAGCTCATTTCCATGAATCAACCTTCATTACTAAATCATAAAGGCAAAATACTATAAAGTCAAAATAAGTGTATTTTAAGATAAATAGATGAAATATTACATCTAAACCCCTCCAAACCCGAGAAGCAATTCTAATCTAATAATCCAGCTATATTCAGCTTGGTTCACATCACTGTCTCCTTTATTTTTCTACCTACTCATCTTGTGGGTAGATATAATAACATCTTTGTACACGAAAGGGGAAAATTTGTATGAGGTCTTCTTTGTGCAGGATATATCAGGTTGTAAAAAGATGATTATATCTATAAAACACAATATTCATATATATTGTAGAAAAAGAAGCAATTTGTTCTCAACTCCTCTGATACTTTGGCTAATTATTAACTCCTTGCTTGGTAAATCACTGTGCTTTCATACAGTTCAGCCTCTGTTTGACCTGTGTGAAACAGAAGGACTCTTTTCCTCTTTAGCAATGTAAGGCAAATGCTATCTGCTCGGTGCACCCCAAAGCCACCCAGTCTACTTTATTAAGATCCATTATTTTTTCCCCAAACTTTTGGGGGTTGCCTCTTGAAGTTCCTCCCAGGCTGTGTGTGGGCTCTCTGCCAGCTTTTATATAAAAAACTTTCTCATCTCCTGAATTTGGTGTGATAACTTGAGGAATTTTAGCCTAACAGAGATGTTTCTTTCGACTGGAGTAAGTCCTGAAACCAATTATTTTCTAAGTGCTCTTTAATTCTGAATAATCCTTCAGGCACTCTGCAGGTAAACCTGTGCATTATTTTTCATAACTGTAATTTAAACATTCAAGTCACTATAGAGCACAATGACTTTAAGGTTTTCAGATGGACTCCATAAGATGGAAAAACTTACCCAAATATCAGGCAGAAGTGACATCCACTCAGAGTGGTCTTCAGCTCTTTGCTTTCCCTTTCCAGGTGCTCACAGTACAAATACCCTTTTCTGAACTTCTTTCCATGTAAATCCTCTTTGTATATAGAACGTGCAGAGCAGTAATAGGAGAAAATATTCAAAACACTGCTGCTGTGTAAGAAAAGAAAATGACTTTTACACATCCAATATGGAACCCTTTGTAATGTGGAAATGGCATAACAATAAAACAATTACTGATAGTGCTCTTGCTATATGCATAATCAATTGCAGTTTTGCTGCCCCACATAACAGCTTTTAACTTTCAGGCTATTTCTGTTTGTTGAGTTGTAACATTGAGAAGAAATAGAATTGTAAAATGCTGAAGACACCAGACTGAATTATCAAACAGTTTTGTTTTCTTAGAACGTGTTTTAACAGGGTCAGAATTCTTCCTGTTTAACCAGACAACTGAAACTGTAAATTTCTCTTTTCTTCCCTTTACTTCTCACCTGCCCATGGCGACAGCTGAAGGTATGTACATTTTGATTAAATTTACTTAATATTTTTACCTGTTAGAGAGGGATTTTCTGCATCACTTACTTGATTTAGGATGCAATAGTCTCATAAAATTCTTGGTGTATAAAACAAAACCGTGTTATAAACAGATGGTTAAAAACTTTTCAGAGGGAAGTTTGTAAATACCTTTTTCAGTGGTGTTCCTTGTAGCACCCAAAATTGCAGCGTTTCATCATCACAAACGCAGACCCAGTATAAGTAATTCCTTTCCAGGGCTGTTTAGTCCCAGGTGCCTGTGTGTAGCAATCTCTCCTACAGAGATGTCTTCATGGATGCTGCGATTGCTACTTCCAGCACAAAGCCCTGTCTTCAGCCACCCCTTCAGATGCGAAAAAGACTATAAAAATGTCAAAGCAAGAGGGTAAATGCTACTGAGTTCCCCGCAGTGCGGTTTAGATCAAGATCACAGTGTAGCTGGAGAAGATTAGGTTGTCCTGGCCCCTTGCAGAGCAAACCCCATGCCCTTGGAGAAGTAACATTTCTGCTGAAAAGCAGGCTGTGCTTTCTGCCTGTTCATGATATTTGCTTTGCTGCAGTGCTAAATAAATGGTTTTTCTAAGTTTTTCTCTTTTAAATGTTTAAAAATTTATACATAATTACCTTTTTTTTTTTTTTGAGATGGTTTTGATGGAAGGAAGGAAGTGGGAGGGATTAGTTTTTATTCTTTCTAGCCTCTAAAATACCATTTTGTTCCATTCACAGCAGAGGCTGTCACAGCTGCTTTGCCGGGTAAGTCATTAGTTTAAGTTCCTGAATGAAGCGGCATCTGGCAAAGGAAATTGATTCAGACAACTGAAATTAGCAGGGAGATAGAAACTGCAAATGATACAACTGTATTTTAACAAATGCTACCAAATTCTGCTCACGGCTAGAACATTGTTCACTGCTAAAAACCCACTAAAAGGTTGTACAATACCAGAGAAAGAAAATTTCATTAAGTAGTGTTTAAGGAGTAAACGCCAGTTCATCAAACCCCCATTTTTTCCCTGAAAGCTGTCTCCCAAGAAGAGAGGATGGACTTGAATTTACATCTCCTTTGGAATTATATAAAACAAGGGACTATGATGTCAGCATCTCTGGTATTCAGTTACTTACACAAATATAAACTGGTTTATAAGAGAGAGAGCAACTGACCCTTCAGGTTGCTGGTTGGGCAGTGCTGGGAACGGGACAGTTAGATTTCAGCTTTTACTCCGTACAAAGTCTCAGTCTCTCTCCACTTTTCCCAAGTCTTCACTGAAAAGACTTAAACTGATTCTGGAAAAAAAACAAATTTTGAAACCTCAGAAGTTTTCAATGGTTGATGTTGCATTTCCTTGCTTAATCCTTAAGTCTGAGACATGTGTGTCCTGCAGTTACTTTATCTTGGGGCTGTGGAAACCCTCAAACCAATTTAGACTACAAGTGAAACCTTCTATCCTGAAGCTTTGCTTGATTCAAAAGGAGCACAAACTCCCCTAACATGGACTGTATGCTTTAAAAACTAGGATGGAATTAACAATTTACCCAGCATATTAACTTCCTGATGTCTTATATGTACTGTGCAGATAGTGTGTAAGTATTTCATTCTGATATGGGTTTTTCTAACATGTTTTTTCTTTACTCTCTGCAGCTCCACAGGTATCTTACCTATATGCAGCACAGCCCACATGGTATACTAGCGGTGAGTAGTTTGAGTAGTGTCTGCTTAGAGAGAGAACAGAAGAGGGTATTTAAGTCTAAATATCACAATATTAGGTAATTCCATTCCACAAAAGCAGCTGTTCTCCATTTCCAGGGGGCTAGTATTTTCATTTACTTTAAACATCTCTAAATGTTTCTGAAAGAGCAAGTCACTGAGATTATATATGGTCATTTTTTTAGCCCTCCTTCCCTGGGCTTCCTGTAGGTAACTGCCTGTTCTCTATTCAAGTGAACTTCTGCCCTCAGTAGTACTTCCATGACCCTCAGAGTTGAGCAACCACTTAGTCCATCCTGAATCTACAATCCATGTGCCAAACTTTGCAGTGTTCCAGAGCCACAGGATATCACAGTATCACAGTATCGTAAGGTTGGAAAAGACCTCTGAGATCATCGAGTCCAACCTATGACCCAACACCTACACCTACTCCTACTTGTCAACTACACCATGCCACGAACCTGAGGAAGAGGAGGGGGAAAACGACGTAGTTCATTTTGGGGAGATGGTAGCAGCTTCCTTGGGATCCCAGTGCTCCTTTGGAGGATGGACTGGACCAAGCTGGGCATACAGCTTGTGCAGGCATCAGGTCCTGCCCGTCCCCAACATCAGCAGTTCTGTTGCCACAATGTTCGGTGTTCACGTGAAACCTTGAACCTGTGTATCCCTGTACAAACACCAGTGATTTGCCTTTGCAGTTGATGGAGATCCACACTTCATTATATCGGTGCCACAAAAAAAGGATGCCATTTGTTTCAATATCAATGAAAACCCAGGTGCTGTGTTAAATTTAATAAAAGACCCAGTTACAGGTGAGTTTCTAATTTTTTTTTAAATAGAGTAGATCAGAATACCCAAAACTTACAAGCTGTTTCCCCAGCAAAGTTCCTGTAGCTGTGATAGGATGCTGTTACCATGACTGTGTTTTCTCTTGGAGCAAAATTAACCTTCAAACTTTGTTTGAAAACCACTGTGAGAGTTGAGAGACATAATTTCGTGGTTTGTCTCAGTGGGGAGTGGTACAAGCAATAAAATAATCCTTAGGCTGCTGTTTCATGGAATACCTGGTAAAGAGAAACTGATGGCACACAGGTTTTTTGAGCCCATTGTAGACTCGCTGTGCTCGAGGAAATATCTGACTTTGTTGAGGAAAGTGGTTGTCTTTGTGGAAGTTCAGAGAAGAGCACCCAGAGCTTTATTTTACTTTGGCACAAACGTGTACAAGTAATTCTCATCTGTTTTTCAACTCATATTTGTTTTCTTGAGCTATTGATAAATTTCCATGATGCTCCTTGCCCTCATTTGATCAGGTCCTATCTATTAAACAATACTTGGTGTTTCCTTTTTGTGTTAGGGATCACGGTCAATGGGGAACTCATTGGTGATAAAGGAGCAAATAGCCATGCAAAGATCAAGAACACGTATTTTGGAAAACTGGGCATTGCAAATAAGAACCTGGATTTAAAACTGACAGTGACTCCTGAGAAGATCACAATTCAGAATGGCAATGAAAAAACAGGTTTCACCTGGCTGGACTCGGTCACCCTGCAACAGGAAGGGTAAGGCTACAGAAGGAATATCAGCCTCCTCTGGTATTTTCTACGCTATTTTAGTGTTGCTTAATATATACTTTTAAGGTTTGTTGTCTGAATATACAAAAGAAACTGATCCAAATCCTGCTGGATTCTGCTCTCTACTTTGTTATGTAATTGCTAAATGATTATTCATAAATCCCTCTGCTTGGAACAAGTCAGAATTTTCCCTAATTTTCTGTTACTTTGACTAAGGCAAAACTAGATTTGGTATTGTGTTTAATGCAACAGCGTCTTGCAAATATTTAAAGAGTAAGTTTAAATATAGTGTGTAATCTATGAGACAAAGACATAATGATGGGCTGGACAAACTCTATTTTAAGAAATCGAATTTGTGATATTTATAGAATAGGTACCTTTAGCCCTGTCAGCAGGTATAGTTTTCATGACATCTATCTATTACAGAATCATTTATACCTGTTGGAAAGGAACTTTAGAAAAGGGACGGGCAGCATCTCCTCGTCATTTATATTTTCGTTGTGTGCCTGGAACACAATTCCTGCCTTCTCGAAGCGTGGCGCTGCAACAGAGAGAGCACTGGAGCAAACCCGTTATTCTTACAGCACACTTGTTTTTGTTGCGACAGCCACGTTGTTGGTATCACTAACACAATCAGAAACAAATCACCTTTATCCTAGCACTAACCTAGACAGCTCAGGAGTTGTCTTTCCTGAAAAACAAAAGGAAAAGTTGTCAGGTGGCATCCAGGCAAGGAAGTGATGGTTTTATCAATAACATTTTTATCACTGAGCACAGTTGACATGATTATTTGTTGGACATGTTTCTTCTTCTCAAGTTTCTTCTCGTTGCTGTCCACTCTGGGAAGCACAGTTCCCTAAGTAAGCCAAGCTTTTCTTTTTTTTCCTCAGTGTAACGTTGATAATTAACAGGAAAAAAAATCTGGTGCTCAAAATGGGCAGTGGTGCCTCATTTGTTATTGTTTTGCACGAAGTATGGAAGAAACATCCTCTCCACCGAGATTTCCTAGGGCTGTACACATTGGAAAGTGATAAACTCTCTGAACAGACCCATGGATTATTAGGTATGACTTTATTTAGTGTTTTCACGCTTGTCTTTCCTTATGAGGCCACGTAATCTGCAGACAGAATCTTGTACGTGGCCTTTCTGAACTGAGGCAGCAGAGGAAGCCGAGATGACACTGATGAGCTCCATTAAGATTTCTGATAAAATATTCTGAGCTCAGACTTTTGCTTTATCTTTCCTTAAATTCCTCTGCTGCTGCTGAAATCACTATGAGCCGTTGTTCTCACCGGCATTTTTAAACCTCTTTATCTTGCTAAACCGCCATACAGATCCCTCCTTTCATCTTTTCACCTTTCTCCTCAGTACAAGCACTCTAAGAAAACACATGTGTTTGCTCAATCAAAATTTGCCAAACCTCAATTAGCGCATCCCTGGGAAAAAAGAAGTTAAGGTGTATCTTGGTTTCCCAGCATTTATTAAAAGCAGAGAATGCTTTACATCGTCTAAGATTTTCCTCGTGTTAGCTAACATTCTATATTCTAGGAGAAGGTGAAGTTGGTAGTTCAGGGATCAAAGTTATGACCCCATTGAATGCTGTTTTCTGCCAGAGTAGTACATTTGGTGGTGTGCATTCTCTGTTGGAAAATACACAATAGCAGCCATGTTCCCTTGCCTTCCAGTTTTCCGTTGCAAAATCAAGTAAGGGCAGCAAGCAAATAAATACTACTGAACACAAAATGAGGACGTCTTGAAGAATATCTAGAAAAGGCTAATTTTACTGTACACTCAAAAGTTGGAACTTAAATCCAGATGATACCCATAGAATTCTGATTTATGAAAAGAAAACAATACTATAGGCTTATGTTAAACCTTACATGAAACTTGGTATTTGCTTATCCATTCAAAAACCCTGAGGGGACACGGAAAACAACACGGGAATGTAGAAAATCTGGGGTTTCTGTTTGGTTTGTTTCAGTTTTAATGTGTGCAACGTGCCTGAAATGGTAATTTTGGCTTCTATTTTTAGGACAGTTTTTCCGCCCCATTGACTTCACTATACTTGAAATTCACCCTGGGTCTGATCCCAAGAAACCAGATGCCACAATGATTGTTAAAAACAGCGAACTGATAGTAACAAGGTAAGACTTGGGAAAGATTACCTTGCCAAAGCGAGTGCAGTTCCTGCTTCGGTGCTCCCACGATTGTGTTTTCCCTTCCAGGGGCTGGCAGAAGGATTACAGAAGAGATCCTAGGAACGGTGTTGACGTTCCTTGCTGGTTTGTTCACAACAATGGAGCGGGGCTGATAGATGGTGTTCATACGGACTATATTGTTTCCAGTCTGTTTTAAACAACAACGTCCTCCAAATTCATGGGAATACAGAGTATTTGTCTGAGATAACAGTATATTTTCACTGTTGAAGAAGTATTAAAATACCATAAGCTTTCCATGTTTGGCAATGCCAAGGTATCATGGATTCTCACAGAGAGTTTTACTAAATTTTATGGCGAAACAGCTGTTCTGCTTGTGTGCACAGATATCACTCATCCCTTGAAGAATCCTCATTTTACTGAATTAATTTACTAGTTTTAACATTCTGATTTAAAATTTTACTTTGTAAAACACAACAGAAACATTCTGTCCCATTTTAAATCAATAACCGAGTGTCAGAAGTGATTGAAATAAAAGCATATTAATAAATAAAAGCATACTGATAAATAAAAGCAAGGTACTTCATACCTTGTTCTGTTCCAACAGCTATCGGTGTTTTCATTCCGGTTTCACAAAGCCTGGGATG
Organism: Neomorphus geoffroyi; assembly: GCA_033558235.1. Taxonomy (NCBI): domain Eukaryota; kingdom Metazoa; phylum Chordata; class Aves; order Cuculiformes; family Neomorphidae; genus Neomorphus; species Neomorphus geoffroyi. The sequence continues at coordinate 11,912,454 of JAUMJM010000050.1, forward strand.
CATTTGGAAATTCAGCCCAAGAGGACAGCTGGCAGACCAGAACGTATTTTGGGATAACTCAGGAGTGCTTAAAACCCTCTGAGCACTTGGCTGGACAGCGCTGAGGTCACTCGAGGTGACTCTTAGCACCCAAGACTCCTGTATTTTAGGATTTTAATTGGAATCTAATTTTTGAATGTCCGAGTCTTTATAAATTAATGAAATACTACAGTGCCAAACAGCATTCAGATTTCAGCCATAGGAGCTGTCTTTTGGACAGTATCTTTTTTTTTTTTGTGTCAAATTCTCACTGTCTTCCAATAAAACTCCTTCCTCTGTTCCCATAAAAGAATTTATGCATGCATTTCAGGGCAGGAAATGTCCCATGTATTTATATATTCATTTTCTACTGGAAGACATTGTAAGCTGTTAGTTCTAAAGCAAAAAAAAAACAAGTAGAATTCGTTTTTACTTCGAATTTTCTTTTAATCCAATCAGCCACGGCAAGGCAACTGCGGGCTCACATGGCAAAGCAGAAAATTTCCCTGCTCTTTTACAACAAGGAGAGTAACTCAGTGTGTGGAGAACTGGAGGAGGTGGGGGTGTTACACTGGCTGGGCGTTTCTGTCTCCTAAATTCAGATGAAAACAATGAAAGTTAACAGTCATTTCCACAGAAGGTAACAATTACTGATATAATAAGTTGCTGAAAAATGAGGAAGGCAAGGAGAGAAACAGGAATGAGTGAGAGAAGATCAGAAAATTGAAACTAGTAAGGTGAGGTTTACCTGGTTCTGAATTTTTATTCTAAGATAATGAACTAGGTGGAATAAAATAAAACAAAGCAATGATCTCTTTTGGATCCTGAGACAGGAGCTGTGGGACTGCTCCGGGCTGGTCCTTCACTCGCTTGCTCCACTAAAACAAAAATCTTGAACAAGGGAAGGGAGCGAAGCAAGTCAGAGCCCGTCAGATCTCTCTTCGGGGTTTGGGAAGGCCAGGAGGAGAGTGACTAAAACCAAACTAAGACACGGTTCAAGTGAAAAAGAGTGGCACGGAACATCCTTATGGAATGGAAAACACCCGTGCAGAGGAGATGCAGCGCTGTGGGAAGGGTTTGGGAGTCGCAGCAGCCAGACATGCCAGTGGCATCAGGCGGCTGCGGAACAGCCAGACATGCCACTGGGTACAGCCTGCAAGAGCCTCTTTTAACACCTGAGAGGCTCCAACAGCCGGCGACAAAGGGGGTGAAAGGTACCCCCAGCCATGCCTCAGTGCTCTTGGCTACCCCTGCAGCAAGCAGGCAGCTGCAGGAGGCAGCGCAGGCATCCCGCAGCTCAAAGCAGCAAGTACGCTGGTGAAACCCAGCACGGACAGCGTGTCATCCAAATGCCAGGCTCATCTATAACGGAAGGAACCTCTTGCTTTTCAAATTGGAAAGCCTGTTTGTGGTGTTGCGAAGCATCAATCTGGTGTTCACAGTATCATAAGGTTGGAAAAGACCTCTGAGATCATCGAGTCCAACCTATGACCCAACACCTACACCTACTCCTACTTGTCAACTACACCATGGCACTAAGAGCCTCATCCAATCTCTTTTTAAACACCTCCAGGGACAGTGACTCCACCACCTCCCTGGGCAGTGTTTCCAGGTTCCAGATTCCATGCTGTCCGTCGTGTCATTTGTCCAGCCAAATCTGCAGCTCCAAATCCGCGTCTTGGAAGTACAAGCGATTCACACAAACAGACACGGCATCATGTCTACACAGTTCTTTCAAGCAACAGGCTCCTAATTACATAGTTTGCTTTGTCTTACTGACTTGGGCAAGAAATTGTTTCTCTTTTAGAGCATTGCTTTAACATAATAAGGCTTTTCCTGTTATGTGTTATTGGCAAGACAGAAAGCAACTTTTGTTAAACCTTCTACAAATGCTGGCATAGCCACAGGTTCAGAGATACACAGGAACTGGAATTCTAACACACAAAATAATTTCAGAATTAAAATTTATGTAAAACCCTGAAGACTACAACTACAAATTGCATCCCAGAGGCAGAGGCTTCCCTGCGTACGGTCCTTACCTCCTCGCGCTACGTGGTGTTTGGAGCTGCTCGTTATTTGTAAAACATCTTCCACTGTTTGCAAAACGTTGTACGCAACGGTGCCCAAAAAAGTTGCCGAATTTCAGTGTTGAAATGCTGCCAAAGGGCTGTTTTGCAAGAAGCCGCTCTCTGTGTTGCAGAGATTTTTAAAGCAGAGCCCGGAAACTTTGCAGCACTGAATGGGACGGAGGCTCCATGTGGGCTGCTGCCCTCACTCAGGGTCCAGCTGTTGATTTCATCAGCTTTGAATGCTGTTACAGCACCTTCTCCAAAGAAGAGATGGTGTCCCTGCCCACGGCACCGCGGTTGGAACTAAATGTTCTTTAAATTCTCTTCCAACCCAAAGCATTCTGTGATTCTATGAACCCTAATAGAGCAAGGCTGCTTGTTGCCCATAAACCAAAACTTTACATTGAATTTATTATTTTTAGACATCTAATATCACCTTTTACTGCACAGTAATCCATAGTCTGGATCGTGCTTTGAACTCCATTGTCTGTTCACGAAACCCATGGTTAAAGAACAGCATCATTCGTAACTGAGTAGACAGCGCATGTTTTATAAATCTGTTACTGTTTGCATGACTTTTGTTGGCTTGGGTGATGCTGCCACTTATTTTGGCTTGGAAACCTAAGTCTCTGTGTCCATAGCGAACTGCGAGCTGATAATGTCAGTTTTATTTAGTTCATTCACATAAATCTGCAACAACAGAACCAGACTGAATATTATAAATCATTTTAAAATAACAAGCAAGCATGTTCTCATCTTCAAAGTATGATTATTTCGAGGTTAAAATATTTGTGACATCTGTAGTAACAGGTAAGGCCATAACTGTGTGGTTTTCCTGATGAGAGAAATTATCAAAAATATCTGGAAGAGACTCATTTGCACAGTTTTCTTTCCCAGAATCCTCTTTTCTAGGGAGTTACGTCTATTGCCAAGCAGGGAACAGGATCACTGGTTGACTCAAGCCTGTAATCCTTCCTGTATTGCCTGAAACAACATTAAACCAAGAAAACCTTAGGATAAAATAACCAAAGGGCATGCCCAGAATTGTTCCTCACATTTGCAGACGGAACCAGGGCTCAGAGGGACTGAGCGTGGACAGAGCCGGCGCCTCTCTGCTCCCAGAGCCGGCGGCAGGGATGGGGACGCTCACGGCGTCTCATCCACAGCACGGCCGCTTGCTGACAGCAGCCCAGCTGAGGAGACACCCTCCCTCCAGCCACGTAAGCGAGGCAGCAGAACCTTACTTTATTTGGCATTTTTTATGCAACTCGAAGCGCCACGGTATAATTTCCCCCTCTATGAAATAAGAGCCTTGAGCCCTGTAGCATCACTGAACAAGCAATAAATTCAGGCTGTCCTACTGTTTACACCAAAGAGGTAAAGTTTGTGTCTAAAGACACAAACCCCCACTCTTTTCGCCTAATTTCTTTTCATCTCTGGTGTTATCTGATAAAGGGCATCACCCGCCCTTACCCCACACCTGTTACCTGGTGACTCTGTGCTCCGATCCAGACACAGCGAGGAGCCTTTCTCTGTGATTGAGGTTGGAATTATCTTTCCATTGTGCTCTTGAATAAAATTGACCTAAGCAACAGACACACAAATTATTTCAAAATACAAAACACGTGAGCGGGGCTGTTCATTCAGCCCAGGTGGCAGCAGGAACACGAGGCCAGCAGCCCTCTGCCTCAGAGAGCAAGCAAACAGGAAAGACCACACCTGACGCTCCCTTAGTAAGGAAGAAAATTCCTGTGTTCCAGCTGCAACCTCCTGTAGTGTCCAGCCCCCCCTCAGAGAGATCCAGCCTTGCTTGGATGGGCTGTCACATTTTTCTGTGGTTTAAAATATGCAGCCTCTCTGTTTGCAAAGTTTTTTGAAACAACTCCAACTTTAGTTCCACTGGGATTTTTAGATTTGGGATGTTCAGGACCAGCTGGCTTGCATTTTCCAGCCCGGATTGTTTACCATTTTATGTCCATTATTTATAGTCCATTATTTGACATCAAATGGATTTGCTGCTTGAGTTACGGTTAAGCCTGACTATTATTTTCGTCTTTAACGTTTCCTAACTCCCTAATTATCTATTTATGCTTCTACCACTGGAGAGTGGAAAAGCGTTATGTTACATTTCAAGGGTAAGACCTCCTCGCAGAGTAGAATCTGGATTACTGTGCAGTAAAAGGTGACATTAGATGTCTAAAAGCAGTAAATTCACTCTATGTTTTGCCTAGAAACCCCCTGAATTTCAGCATTTTGGCTGCCTTTCCTACCCACTGATTTCCACGAGAGCTTGTCAGGACCCAGGGAAGTAAACTCTGAATAAAGGCTTATGACGTGGCTCAAAGGAAAGCATCGTGTTCTCATTCAAGGAGTGTAGCTACGAGGTCAGCCTGCTTTGCTGTATTCACCCATAACGATACGTACCCACAACTCCGCCGACTTTGTCAGAAAACCGGTCGGTGTTCAAGAAATACAGCCCGAGGAATCTATCTGGGAACTTCACAAAGGAGACTTTTACTGTGACTGTATCAGACAGCGACGCTGTAACGCTCCTCTCCTTTTCAACCGAGACTCTCAGCCTAAGAAGAAAATCATGACAATATTTTCAAGAATAAAATGAAGAGAGAATACGTATTTAACTAGTTGAAATCAATTAAATAATTGAATTTCTTGCATTTTGTCTCTTCACAATTGCATTTTTCATGATCTATTGGTGGTTCCTTTGAAGCTAGAAACTCTTAAGTAACGTATCTCTTCTCTCTGTGCTGCACAACAGATCTTTCCCATATCAGGTTACATGCAAACACACCAACATTTTGCTGACGAAAACGCCTTTTTATCCATAAAGACAAGAAATGTCGTTTTAATGAAAAAAAAAAAAAAAAAGGTGGACTAGATAAAATAATTCAATCTATTTTGTGAACAAGTCAAATGTTTCTCTTGGCTATTTCACGAGTTTTTTCAGACCCTGCCTTTCTTCTAATCGTTCATTACGTGCGGACCCCAGGTGGGCTTGCAGAGCACGAACACCCGCTGCCATTTTTCTCCCTTGTGGAGCAGGTGAGACAAAAGCAACCCCCTGTGCAGCTGCTCAAAGCGCTGTGGGTGCGAAGCTTTGGGGGCTGGTTTGAGGCAGACGAGAAATTACAGAGGGGCGTAAATCCAGCAGGTCCTTGGCTCCGTTTGGATTACAAAAATAATTGAAAGCGGTTGCTTTAGGACTTCTTTTATTGCCTAGAACTGCCCCAAAGGGAGGGAGCGCTGCGTGTCCTGTCTGCCCAGCAGATCCTCCAGAGGTTTAGCCCAGCAACGCAAAAAAAGCCGGTGGAATGAGCTACATTCAGCTCTTTCTTGTGTTGCTGAAGGATCCTGCTTGAATTATTTGGCCAAACGACGTCTGTTTAAAGCGCCCTTTCCCCAACAGTGGGCGTTCAGTTACAAACAGCTATTCCAGCACTTTATGCCTTCCCATAAAAAATGTCAGCTGCGGCTGTGAGTTATAGCTGAAACGGAGAAAGGAAAAACCTCAGCCTGTGTGGAGCCTACTGAGCTACGGAAGAGCCAGTAAATGTCAAAGCCATCACTTGACAGCACTCGCTCTGCAGCTGCAGGAACACGAAGTGCCTGGTGGCCGCCAGCGCGGCGACGGCACAGGGGCTGCTGCGCGCCGCAGCCGGGACTTTGCCTTGGAAGATCAACGTTCTGCCTCTGAGGTGAAGCAGGAAGGCAGGCTGGGGGGGGCAGTTGCTTTGTTTCTCTCCCACTGGCATGGAGAAATAAAATCAGACCTTTTTTTTATTCTCTGTACCTAAGTGGGGGATTGTGCAGGTGTCCTGCTTGCCCTCACATCCAGTTACTCAGCCAATAAGGACGCCTGGAAGTACTTAAAAAGTATGAGTCATAGGATCACAGAATCATGGAATAGTTTGGGCTGGAAGGGACCTCAAAGCCCAGCCAGTTCCACCCCCTGCCATGGGCAGGGACACCTCCCACTGGATCAGGGGGCTCCAAGCCCCATCCAACCTGGCCTGGAACACCTCCAGGGAGGGGGCAGCCACCACTGCTCTGGGCACCCTGGGCCAGGGCCTCCCTGCCCTCATTGCCTTCTCTTCTCCAGGCTCAACAACCCCAGCTCTCCTGTCCTCACAGCAGAGGGGCTCCAGCTCTCAGACCATCTCTGTGGCCTCCTCTGGACCCATTCCAACAGTTCCATCTCCTTCTTGCACTGGGGACTCCAGAACTGGACCCAGGACTCCAGGTGGAAAGTGGAGGCTTGAGTGACAAACGTTCTGACACGCAAGCCTGGGAAAGCACAGGGCAATGTTCTTACCCCTGGATGGTGGAGGTGGCTGACTCTGTCCACGGCAGCCGAGTGCTCTTGCTGTTGTGGCTTAGGGTGATCTCATCCCTGGAGATGTGGATCCGCGCGGGGGGCTTCACATAGTTAATATCAAACTGCACGAAACGATTTGTTCGGTCTCCAAGTTTCCCCACCACAGTGAGTCCTTCAACAGCATCGACACAGAGTCGTCAAGTGACCGTGCGTTTCACTTACGAGTGATCTCAATAAAACACCTTCAGCTTTGTTTCTGAAACAACTTCAGGGTCTCCAGTCTAGTTTTGGGAGGCACAGTACCCTAGATTTCAGCTCTGTGTGCCCCAACTGGGGTCGCCATTAGTTCAGCCCCACTGCCACCTCCTCTCACAGAGGTGGTTCTGCTCCATAACCAGAGCAGCTGACAACCAGCACCCGGAGCTACGGCTGCTCTGAGCCCAGGAGCGCAGCGCGTTAAGAGCCTGTGCCTTTCTGTTAGCACGTAGGGAGCGTGGGGCTTAAGGTCTTTGCATCCTCAGGAGCCCCCAAGGGCTGGGTGGGGAAAAGCCAAGAGGCTGTGGACATGAGAGCAGGAGGACGAGGAGGTGCCTCACAGCCAGAAAAGCACCTTCAGCTCAATGGAAATTAATATAGAAAAGAAAATGTCACCACAGCCTCTCTTGTCACTGCAAGGCAGAAGGTATAAGGCCCTTCCCAAAAAGGGGTTGTTCCCAAAGACACCAACGGCTCTCAGACACCAAAGTAACTCTCTTTGTCCTTGGTGCCAGGCGTAATCTGGCTCGCTCACCTTGCTCTGGATCCGACAGCAGGACAGAGCGCCGTGCTTTTCCATCAATATTTAAACAGACAATCTCATTTTGTTTGGGTAACTGCAGGAGAAGCTGTGGATATTCGTTGGCTGAAGATCCAGAAGAACAACATTAGCATGCAAGAAAAATCCAGGCTGTGCCCTTTGGATCGGCACAGCAAAACTACTTAATCAGTTTATACCTAAAATATTAGTTACTACTTTTATAGAACGGAATGATTAAAATCAACGCAGTAATGATTACTGAAAAGCACACCCAGACATGGCATCAAATGAAAACAACAGATTCTTAAACTTAGACTTTATTAAGGATGATCAGCCTTTAATAAACCCCTGAGGCTGAAGATCTGTTGTCCTATATTTCTGTTGCTGGTTTTATCACAGTATCATAAGGTTGGAAAAGACCTTTGAGATCATCGAGTCCAACCTATGACCCAACACCAACACCTACTCCTACTTGTCAACTACACCCTGACACTAAGAGCCTCATCCAATCTCTCCTTAAACACCTCCAGGGATGGTGACTCCACCCCCTCCCCGGGCAGTGCATTCCAATGGCCAATCACCCTCTCAGTAAAGAACTTCTTCCTAGTGTCCTTGAGCCAGAGAAGCTTTTTCAGGGAATACAGAATTTTTTTCGCTCTTGTGGAAAGAACCAGCCAGGGTTTGCAAGAAAAGGTGAAGGGTGCTCATAGAGTTGATGCAGTCAGAAAAAAACCACTGTTGTATGGAAAACCTGTATGTTACGGTTATATTAACTATTAAAATGGGACTAATACTTGTATTACTTACCAAGAGGTTGTACTCGCACGTTGTCTCTCTCTAAGTTGCTTATCCTGAAAGCTGAAATACTTAAAATTAGTAAGAGTTTAATCAAACAATTTTCACAGTATCACAAGGTTGGAAAAGACCTTTGAGATCATCGAGTCCAACCTATGACCCAACACCTACACCTACTCCTACTTGTCAACTACACCCTGGCACTAAGAGCCTCATCCAATCGCCCCTTAAACACCTCCAGGGACGGTGACTCCACCACCTCCCCGGGCAGCGCATTCCAATGGCCAATCACCCTCTCAGTAAAGAACTTCTTCCTAATGTCGAGCCTAAACCTCCCCTTGGCGAAGCTTGAGACCGTAATTTTCGCCCATGCGGGCTGTTAACCAGGAAGAACCCTGGGACAGAAGCCCTTTTAGTGGAGCTCTTCACTGACTTCTACAGAGACCTTTGCTTAAAACACGCTGTCCCCATGGCGCAGAGCAGCGCAGCGCAGCGCCCAGTGCCTGGTTCGGGATTCGCGGTGCCAGCAGGGCACGCGCAGCTGGAGCCGTGGGAGGGTTTAGAGCTGTGTTTTCCGTGCCCGTGAGCCCAGCCAGCCCCCCCCCAGCTGCTCGCGCCCGCGACCATGAGTATCTACCTACTGACGAGAGCTTCATGTTGCTGCCGGGTTGAGGCTCGAAGGGCCACCGACCTGCAACAAAAGGGGTTTCTGATGTTTCCTCAGGCTTTGAGGGAAGGGCAGCACCAAGCCCTGTGTGTCGCCCCGAGCAGGTCGGGAATTTCCTGCTATTACATCCCCCAGCACCACTTTGAACCAGATAACCTTCAGAGAACAGCGCCGAGATTATCAGGTTCATAATGCTGGAAGTTTAAAATTAATGTCCAAACAGACCTCTGGAAAGAGAGAGGAAAAAAAAAAATACCTAAATCATCCTCAGGAGTCGTTCCAAGAAATCTTGATCTTAACTTTTTGCGAGGTGCTTTGCATATGGTCGGAAGAAGCAGAAAACATTAGCATCATTTCCCCAAGGAACTGCTTTTCCTTATGCGTAAAGACAAATTTTGCCCTTCAAGACTTTGCGAATGGAAGATGTTTTCTCTTTGACCGCATTACCCACCCGGCACAGACCTTGGCAGTCATTGCTTATGATTTTCTTCCCGTATTTTTCCAAATCTCAGATACCTCCCTCTAGAGAACAACCACCATATTTGGGGGGTTTATTTTCATTCGAGACTACCATGGCAATATGCTACTGGAAAAGAAGAAAGCATTTACCTGTTACTGGAAAAACTCTGGGCTTCTCATTATCTGACACAAGGAAGAGGGACAGATTAGTGTCATCCAGTCAACACTAAACGACTTTATCCACGTGCAAACCAGAAACTTGGGACAAGGGGGTGCTGGGCTTCACATGATGAGCTTTTTTTGTGCTAAATGATAGATATAGCGCATGCTTTCCTCCCCTGCCTTCATTTTTCCACTTTAATGCTACTGAGAGAAGTGCAGAATCCCTTTGCAGCAGCAGGAACGCTAAATTACAACTATTACATCACTTCTAGTTAATATTTAAATGAATTATTTTCCATTTCAATAGTAGCACTCATTTCATCACCTTTTTTTTAAAAAAAAAGAAACTTAATATATTTTTATTTGGAAAGGAAGGTAATCCCTGCGCTCCTGCTCTGATGTGGCTTATTACCGTGTCACATGGCTATGAAATGAATTTATAGTGGAGGGTGACCAGCAAACCGTCAATAAGAGCAGCGTGTTTCAGGGGGGCTGTTTGATGCTCCACTCACCAGCTTCAGTGGGTTTGTTCGCCACCTCCGGCTGCTGCTCACCAGCAGGTTTGGTGACCACCATGGAAGTGAGGGGCGTAACGAAGCTGTACTGCAGAGACAGAGCCAGGGCTTGTGCCTCCAGGGATTTCCGGTCCCCTTCTTGTGCTGAAATACTAAAGCGTGCGTTAAGGATGAAGAAATAATGTAGAGAGACTACGAGCAGGTCACCTCCAGGTTGTTCTTCATACTAGCTGCGTCTTAACAGATATTTATTATTGAAGGGTGAGCAGTTTTGTTGGGATAACGCAGCTGTTCATGCGCTTGCAAGTATGGAGATGCTTAATTGTTGGTAACACTGGAGCCCACGTATTGTTCAAATACATAAAAATAATAAATACATGATCTATGAAATACCTTATGGATGTACTTATTGTTCTCTACACTGGCTATTGCCATTTACTTACCTACAGACAATATTTCTGGATGGGGAACAACAGCTCAACACTACCCAGGCAATGGAAATCAACATTTATATATTATATTACATGATACTATGTTATATATTATATTATATTATATTATATTATATTATATTATATTATATTATATTATATTATATTATATTATATTATATTATATTATATTATATTATATTACATTATATTACATTACATTATATTACATTATATTATATTATATTATAATTTCGTATGTGTTTCTATACGTGTTTAATGATACAGCCCTATCATAAACTGAAAGGCACCTCATGTTCCTCATAGTAACACAATATTCTTCCATTATACTATGTTTTTAATACTAGCTAAATAAATCTCTGTTGCTTTGTGTTTTCCAGTCATATTTGTGCTTTAAGAAGTCAGAAATTCGTAATGCGAAACATGAGAGCAGCTTACGCTTTTTCCAGAAGCTGTTGAATGGTTAAGTAAGCCCATAGTCTCTCTATGAAATTTCCAAAGATGTAACTTTGATTTTGAAATACTTGCTCCTTTTCTTTGATATTTGCTTCCTCTTTAAGAGTCAGGTCACTGCCGTGCTGAAGAGGGAGAAAACCGACCGTCAAAAGCACAGTTCCAGACTTTTTATAGTCACATTATTAGAATTAAAAGAACATCTTTCAGCACCAAGGTGCCCTTTTTGCCTTTCAGTTTTGTTCGTTCTGATAGGAAAACGCGACTCCAAACCACCAAAGCGGTGTATATTTTGGATATCAATTTCCAGACTTGAACCAATGTTGACAAAAAGAGGTAATGGAATAGTTCTCTTTCGACATTTGAGGTTAATAATTCAGATTTCCTTTTTAATTCCAAAAATACAACCAGTTTCCTAAACATGCTTGAAAGGTCAAAATATTGTATTTTTAAAGGACTAAAATTGCTGTTTTCTTGTTTATGGATACACTTCGAGATTTATCTTTAGTAGCAAATTCAGGAGGGGAAACCTGTTTGAATTATCAAATATTTTCCTAAAATTGGAAAACAGTTGAATGCCCAAATGTAGAGAACATATATTGCACACAAAAGGTTTCTGGAAGTCTTCCATTTCTCCATGGAAGACAGAAGGGAGATACTTCATTCACGGTTAGTAAACTGAACACTTACTGACTGAGCTTTAATTTCTACTGGCAAGAGATCGAGGTCATTCTTAATTTTTCCAGACACTATAATTTCAGATCCTTCAAAAAGCAGCTTGAAATTGTTCTTGGTTAATCCCTCAATATCATTTTCTGGATATTGCATTTCAATTTTCTTTAATATTGGGGTGGCCACCTCTTCATAAAAGCCCTGAAGAGAAGCAGAGAACGACAGCAAGTGCCCAAATTATTGCAAAATTACACAAAGCATTGTCTTGGATGTGTAAAAACTCCTCAAACAGAATCCCCGTGATCACCATCCCGCGTAGTTTGGTATTTTGCTTTAGCCACTCTTCACATCTTATTTTTTAAATCTGACTAATCCTGAGGCTTAATCTTTCTCTTTCTGGACTGAAGTTGGCGTAAAGCAAATCCAGTCTCTTCACAGAGACAAATCAGATAGAAGTGGCTTCCCAAAACAGAGAACGTCCCAGAAGTTATAACCCTTCTCCAGATGGACAAGAAGGACCCAGGCTGGGGTACGCGGAGCCAGTTTGCCCGTAGATGCCTCAAATCACCCTTTATTTTTTTAGGGAAGCCGTTACAAACAGCTTCCAATGGTGGTACCTTAAGAGGTTTGAAATCGGACCCCAGAACATCACCTACCCTGGACGGTTTGTCCTTTTGTAGAGGTACAGAAATGTGATTTTCCAAGTTTGTCCAAAAGCAGCCGATTTGAAGATGACTTCACCTCTGAGTCACAGGTAGGATACAAATCCTCAGACACCCCTCCCTCCCCAAAATTAGGACATAAACTCAGACCCAGCTCCTCATCTCAGGAAATCGATGGGTTTGCCGCTAAGACTAGGTATAAGCTGTAGCTGATAGGTGGCTTTTCTGGCAAATTCCTTAGTCCTGACCTGGAGCTGCAAGGCTGCATCAGCGTTTTCATAAATACGCCGTGCTAATCCCCCATTGCTTAGGGCCATTTTCTCCAGAAACTTGTAGTCCACATCAAAACCAAAGCCAAGGCAGAAGAGAGCGTATTTCCCATCGATTGCCTTCTGAACGTTTTCTTGAATTACTTCCACATTCCTCTCACCTGTAATTGAAACAAAAATGTATTCTTCCTTCTTTGGGATTTTAATTACAAAAAGCCAGCAGCTGGTTTAGTGGCAAAATCCGCATAAAGGCTTTTAGAAATAGAGCAGGATAAAATATAAAATACGAAAAATATATGGGACAGAATTCCATTAATTGACTTGGAGGTGAAGGCACCGCGCTGTATTTGGAGTGCCAGAATCTGATTCTTCCCCCTCGCTGACTTTTACCAACTTCTACTCCTGATGCCATGGCTAGGTGCAAAATATTCTACAGGACAACAGGGACCAGAGGAGGTTTTTAGGACAAAAGGGAGACACATGTTACAAGTCAACGGCGCAAGGGCTGGAAAAGCTTGATCAAGCACTGGGAAGACACCACCTATAAAAATGATGGGTGTGAATTCAGGCTTGGTTAATGGTGTCATTCAGACAAACCACAAATTAACTTGGCCATGAGTCTCTCCCAGTCCCTTTTTGTGACAAGGGGAAAAGATTTTCATACCATCATCTTATCCCATTTGGAAAGCCCTGTATGGAGAGCTTCTGTATCAGCATTTCCAGGCAGGAGCAGTCACTGCCTGCACCAACACCATGGGAGCAGCTCAGATTTGTCCCTCTCAGCCTGCTTTGCCAGGGAAGGCAGGGTATGCAATAACCCTGCGTGTGTTGGCACGCCAACCCAGCCTGATTTCTGGCCAGCTCGTGGGTGTGCAAGGTGCTCGGGGACACCTGAGCCTCAGCCTGTGGCTGTGCTGAGCAGGCAGCACCATGAGCTGAATATTATTAAAAAACCTGAAGAAATAAACCAACCCCGAAGCAGTATGGGTTACAATCTGCAGGGCAGAGTGATCTTACTAATTCAGCTGGCATCTCTCTAATATCACTCAGAGAGATGCTGGTGCCAGGCAAAATTTAGACCAACTCCTGCTCAGGGCAAGTTATGTTTACACGATCGCACTGAGTTACTGTTCATTTAACCCAATATTTCTGCCTCCACCCTCTGGTTTGTGCTGTCACAGCTGGTCACCAGTTCAGAGCAAGGCAAGGAAGAGAATACAAAACAAGAGGTACCTTGGAAACATCTCAAGGAGGGTGAAAAAATACAAGCAATACCTCTCAAATGGGACAAATAGGCAAATACGTCCACTCAAATAGGCAAAATGTCCACATTTGGGCTCTAAGTATTTTCCTTTCACGTTTCATCTGAGCCTGGAGCGTCTCCAACAGCTCCCTGGAGTTTATAAACTGGGAAGCCAATGGTATTTAGCAAAACAGCTCCCAGTAAAGGTTGTGTAGTCGCGGGCAGGCTCTGCCGTCGCTTCTGACAGCCCTTGCTGACCCCCTCATAACCATCCTCTCCCCGACGCGGATGCAGCGACAGCCCGGCCTGCTTACACCAAAGCTCTTCTGCAACACAGGCTCTGCCTCTCCACAGCTGGGATGCAAGCGTGAAACACAAAAAAATGCATGGAGAGAGAGGAGCCCGAGGCGAACATTTGCTCACCAGAAGTGGGCTGGCCGTCCGTCAGCAAAATAATCATGGAGATGCTCCGTTCCGGCAGCCCCTCGGCTTTATCCAGCAAGCTCACGGCATCCAGCAGGGCACGGCTGATATCTGTGCCTGTCGTGAGAAACCAGGCATCACTCACCTAAAAAGAATAATCAGCTGCAGAAGTCGGTGCTCGCCGTCCGCAGAGGCCCCTGCCGAGTTGTTTCAAGCTTTCTGCTGGAAGCAACCTTTCAGAGAGACGAGGATTTAGGGGGTGAAGCCCACTGGGCTCAGAGTGTGTTATATTGCAATGGCCATGCTGGAGTATTCTTTTGGGACCGTTTTCCACGCGTATGTTGTGGGAAATATAAACATGTCTGAGCCGTTAAGAAGCGCTTGAATAAACACACTGTCATCTTCTGACCTACACGCAAGAAATATCTCATAGCCTTATTGGAGAAGCCCAAGAAAAGAGAGATGAACAGTTGGGATTTGTTGTGTTGGTTCCCGGGGTAAGAAAAATCTGTGTTAGTACCAGCAGCGTAGCATTAACAAGCCTTTTATACGTGCTAACATAAATAATAAACCAAAGCACACCGAGTGATGCAGCAAGTGAAATGTTTCGTGCGCGTTGTGCCTGATTTGTTTCTGTAGCGTCACTTACACAGGAAAGTAACTTTGGATGCCTTTTCTTTTACATGGGGACCTTTGGTTAAAAAATTACTAATAATTATTGAATTATTAAAAAATACTAAACCAATCAGAAAATAGCGGTGAGATGTTTGAGTGAATTACTGTTAGTCAGAAAAAAAATGTACTATTGTAAATCTTTCATCCGTCTCTGTTATAAAAATCAGCATAAAGCCTTTTTTGCTTGTATGGTTTGTAGGTGTGATCTCACCTTCCCTCCCTATATCCATATCATAACGAGGATTCATCCGCTTCCATAATCCGCCCGTCTCACTCATCTCTCATAATTATTAAAAATAACGTGTGAACTTGCTTGCTCCACGAGCACTGATGGTAGCTCTGTGGCACTACATGACTAATAAAAATAACCATTTTTTCCAAGCACTGTATGGCATCAGGTGCGTGTTTACGGTTACCAGTGTTGGTGGTTGCCTGGTACCTCCGCTAGCAGAAAGAGTCTGCACGAATCCTGCGGCGCTCGCCGCATTCTCCGCCGTGGCTTGCAGCAAAGAGCTCTTCCACTCCACCACTTTGTTGTTGAAGGTGATAAAGCCAAAATGGTCTTCTGGGCGAAGGTCTTGTAAAACGGCCAGCAGGGCATCCCTCGTCTGTTCCAAGGAGAAGACAAAAATTCTGAGTATTTCTACTTCTCTGCCAGAACTGGGATTGGAATTGTAATGGGGTGCAGGAATAGTCAAGATGCCCTTATTTAGTCCTAAGGCTATTTTTCAGGTTGAGACCTGAAAAGTTGCAAAGTGAAATTCGCAGTCGTTTCCTGGTAGGATGGATGCAAGCAGAGGTCAGTGCTTTAAGCTAAGTTACCTGTTCAATTTTTCTGCCTGCCATGGAGCCGCTTCGGTCTATAACGAAGATGACATTTTTAGGGAACGCTGGCAGTTCGTGGGGTGCAAAGTAATGCACAAAATACCCATTGACGATCTGGAATACAGAGAGTGAAATCGCGCATAAAATGATGTTGTAAAATTCTATCTATGATTATTTCCTATTTGCCATATTTTTAATCTACTCCAAAACCCTACGAGCCCTAAAATGGAAGAATCATAGAAAAATCACAGTATAAGGTTGGAAAAGACCTCTGAGATCGTCGAGTCCAACCTATGACCCAACACCTACACCTACTCCTACTCCTATTTTATTCATGTCAACACCTATTTAATCTTTTGAATGAGCTGGCAAACAGAACCTCCAATGGACGCGGCAAAGAGCTTTTGCGGTAGAGACTGCGTGGAACAGAATGGATTCTGCACTTGAGCCACTTGGCGTGAAATTTGTATAAATCTGTGGCATCAGTCCAGTGTAACGCGATGACGTACAGAGCGCAGAAGTAATTTGCATAAAATAGCTGATACCTAGTCAGAATATTTAGATTATTCTGTTTTCGAGGTTCCGTTTCCCTGTTATGCACATTACGGGGCTCACTGCTGTGTATCTCTGTATTATTCGCTCGATGGCGTTACATTCAGAATTCCACCTGTGAGCACAGCCCTGCTCATTGACTGCGACTGCCACCTTTTAGCACGCCCACGTGTACTTCATTAGTGATTGTACAATCCCATACTTGGTTCCTTAGCATCCTTGGTTCCTACGCATCAGTCCATAGATATTTTTAAGTTCCTGCTCTCTTTAGTTACGCCCGAGTTGCCGCAAAGAACAAAAGAAAACCAAGCCGTCCTTTAATAGTTACACAAACCACGTTCCTTTCAACTCCCTGTACAAGAAGCCACAAAGACACCTTAGATCAGACAAAATAAAGACCAAAGAATGTGAAAAAAGTCTATAAAGTGGCAATGGAGATTTGCTGTTGAAACAAAACTTGAAAGGTTAATTTATTATTTTCATGGATGAACCATTGCAACGTGTCTGGTGCCTCTGGCAATACGATACCCATCACCGTCGGTACCGGCTGATCCTGGATCAACGGGAACAGCTTTTCCTGTTGCTCTTGGTGTTTCAAACTAAACGTTGCTGGGTTTCTGGTTGCACTTCACATTCAGACGGCTCTGCGACCCGAAAACATTTTTATTTCTGTTTCTTTTTTACCTGTATGTCACCTGCAGTGGCCGCTCTCTTTACATCGTAACGCACGACAAAATCACCGTCAAGGAGGGTTTCGTCGAGTTCAGGATTTATCTTCTGTTGATCTACTGTTGGCTTAAATAAAATGTGAGCCTGCAAAGCGATCAGAAGAAAAGAATGAGAGCAACCTAGCTCAAAGGTGCTGCTGGCAGTAACATCTGGCAGCGGCTGCTTTACCTTGGTTTCGCTCTGCACTTTGGTGAGCGCCTCGGTTAACTCATTTGTCATGAAGGTGCTGTTTGTCTCCAAGAAGCGTAAGCCCTGGGGCTCGAAGAGGTGCACATCAATCTGACAGCAGAGAAGACGTTGGTGTCAGCCTCTCGTAAGGGTCACAGCCGTGCCTGGAAAATGCCACGGTGCTCCCTGCCCAGCCCTCACCGGGGCAGCTCACCTGGAAGTGCTTCACAAGCTGCTTGGGTCGCACCTTGATCAGCAGCTCGAACTTGCCCAGCTGCCGCTTCAGCAGCTCCTCGTACGTCAGCTCAAAAGTGACTTTGCTGGCGGCTGCGATGCTCACGGAGACGTGAAACTGCTCCAGTTTTCTGCCTGTGATTCTGGGGGGGAGAACAGCAATTTACCTCCTGCAGGGAAGTTTGTGTGCGGTGGGCAAAGTTCATGAATTGTGCTAAATAACGGCCAAGGGGCTGCATGGAATAGATAAAAAGTAAATAGTAGGAGTAAATCTTATCGAAGAGAAGACTTTTCAGCACTGTGGATGATATTATGTTCCATAAAGGTGCTGCGTGTGCAAGCTGTGAAATGGAGCAGAAGCTTCCGTGTGCTCCAGGCTGGGGTCACGCAGGACTGGGACGGAGTGCTTGGGAAGCTCAGATTAAACACACTCCAAAAGCGTGGTGTGTGCTCGGCTGCCACGGTCCTGTGCGCTTGTGGGGAAGCAGACTCAGTGCCTGAGCATCATTCCAGTCTGGCAAGGTGTCCCCACGCGACAGGGGCAACTCTCAACTCCCCCTGAAGCCCACTGCAGGATCAGATATAAATCACACACACGTGCATTGACCCCAACAAGCCCCCAGGGTTGCTTTTCACATCTATCCCTGCTGAGAGGTGGCTGACTCCAGGGATTAACCCATCCCCAGCCAAACAAGAAGCTGAGGAAGAACAGCTTTACACAGGACGGCAACGTACTTGACGAGGCCGGCGCTCTGCCCACGTGAGACTGCGGTGTCATATTCCCTCTGAGCTGAAGCTTTCTCCTTTATTATTCCTGGGTATACTTTGCCATCAATGGACCTGTTTGGTTTTCATAAAAATTAATATTAGAAGGAAAGAAGCAAGAGGAACACTGCGCTTCATGGCCCCCCGGGCATGAGCATGGATCGCGCGCTCCCTAACCCCTGCCCACCCTGAGGATGCCAGGGGCCACCACCACAACACAGCAGGGTCTCAGAGAGGTTGGAGCAGGAGAAACACCACCACTGAATGCATTTGCCACCCACTCTGTGCAATAGGCAGCCTCGTCCCGGCCCTGGGCACCTTCTTTCTGGTTGGTCGTCCCACAGACCATTTCGTACAGCGCCCTCCAGATCTCAGCACTTGCCAAGAAGAAAGAAGACACCACCACCCCATGCCCCCTCCCATCCCCCAGAGTTGTCTCCTTCACACCACAGGTAAGGACTGGTCCTACATGGAGAAGTTTGTGATGAAGGCTGTCTTGGGTAGCTCCACTTCGAAGGTCGCCTCTCTGGACTCGTTATCTCGGTTGACGATTTTGCTGGTGATGACGGTGTGAGCAAATCGCGCTGTAACCTTGCAGTCCACATGGAGGCTGTAGATCTCAACAGTGTGCTGGAAAAAATAAACAGGCTGGAACAGAAACATTCCGGTTTTGCTCTTGAGCAGAGCTTACCTGCACGGTGTTATTGGAAAATCTTGACGGGCAATGAATGATTAGAGGGTCTTGTTGGGATTGGGGAGGAGTTGCTCTCCCAGTTGTTGACTTTGCGCATGTTTTTCAGCTCGGTCCTATGTCACACATGACGTTTCGCCTCCCCATGTGGGCCTCCAACCCATCACTGGTTGCACAAGCAGGGATGCTTTTTGAGCGCTTGTGTTTTTCCTGGACTGGTGCTTCCATGCCCTGCAGCACTTGAGGGAGGAGGGCACTGCCCTGGAGTTACCTGGGAACACTCCTCGGGGTGGCTGGACTGGGAAGCGCGCGGAGCACCTGCCTCTCTCAACACCCTCCGTCTGCATTTGCGATGGCTGTTCTAAAGGCCCTACCTGTGTTCCAGCAGTGACACTCAGAAAGGTTGATCTGGACATCGCCAGCCTCACAACAGTCCGCTAGTTTATTAAAATTAAACCCCTCAGCATCGAAGCAGAGCATCACACTTCTATTTTTACTTTTTCAGCCTCATAAATCTTTTGAATGGCCAACTGATCTTTAGTTATTTTGATACCTGACCTCCTGTGCTCTGCTCGCCAATTTATAGCACCCACTGGTCTCTTCTTAGGTGTGGCAATGGCTGAAATTCAGAAGTTTAATCAAGTTAAATACAGCCATTCAATGCAAAGCTGTGACCACAGCTTTGTGCTTGGGCATCAGGGCAGGAGGTGCCACCACCACCGTCGGGTGAGTGATGGATGGCTGTTTGTCTTTTCATTACACTTTGCCAGAGCTCCAACTCCTGATGCCAACTGACAATCCAGCACAATGGGATAACACCCAAAATACTCATTTAGAGAACAATTTCCTGATCCTGGCAGTTTGGTCGCCCTCCCCACTCAAGGTCCACTCCCAACTGGAGCCCTCCCTGCCCAGGCTGGGGCTGCCTCTCCCAGAAGCGTCTCTTCCCAAAGGCTTTCCAAGTATCCCCGAGCACCTCTGCTGGAATTTGCTGCCCTGCACACTCAAACCTGCCCACGGGGCATTTGGAGGGCAAGTTTTGCCATGACTGAGTAGCCCCGAGCCGTGGCTCACCGGGCCAGCGCAAGCATGTGGTGGCCACCCCGTCCATGGGGCATCGTCCCGGTGCAGGAGGACCTTGCCCTATTCTAGACCTACTCTGTGCAAAACCCACCCTGCCACCACCTGCCCAAGGGACGCTGTGGGAACGAGAGGCCAGGGACCTGGCACCCCCTGCACCCCGAACAAGAACACAGCGGGGCGCCGCACGGCGAGGGTCTGCTCTGTGCCCTCGGTGAGGGGGGCGGGACAGCACCAGCCCCGTGGGTGCCCTAAAGCAGTGGGGAGAGACCTGGGGCTGCTCCCAAGGCACCACAGGCCCACCCGCCACATCCACAACTTCTTGCAAAGCCCTCAGCAGCCCCAAGACCTTTCCCTGCCTCCCAGAAACTCACCTGTTTCAGTTGCATTTCAGATTTTCCTGAATAGACACAACGGTTATAAAACCCCCTTCCAACTCCATCCATTTCTCTAATATTGCTATTTTTAAAATCAGACCCGTCACACACACCTCAAGATGCTGCAAAACACTGTTTGCCTGTCCAGATGGTACAAATAACAGTCTACCCCCCTCTTTTCCATTCCATAGAAATCATTAAACACCTCTCAGAGACCTCCTGGATCAGCTTAGTCCTCGTTTGGTCCTGCTGTGACGACTGCGTCAAGACCCAAACCTCATCCGGTGGCTGAGGGAAACCCACTGACCCCTCAAATTTGGTATTTTACATCCCGTAGGAAAAGCATGATCGGACACATCTGCAAGTGCTCTCTTCACACTGTAACAAACAACCCGAAAGGCCTTAAGAGCCCCCAAAGCTCTGAAATCACGATACGATACAACCAAGGCTCCACAGGTGAGTGTTACCAGAGGAGTTACCTGTATTACCTGGCCAGGTATCGTGATACAACTCCATCACCAAACGAGCAAACAAGACATTGTTAAAAAGTAAAAATAAACCAAATACCTTTTGAGCAACAGTTTCTGCTACTACTACGAGTGAGGAAAAGACCATCAATGTGAGCAATGTTCTCTCCTCCATTTTGGAAAGCTCAGATTTTTCAAATGAAATCTCAGTTTCTCTTCATCAGTTAATGAGTAACTTGTACTTGGGATTATTATGTACACTTTGAAGAGTCCCAGAAACTTAATATTTACACGTTAAACATAAGCAAAACTTGGTTAACATTTATTTTCCCAACAAATCTTTGCCGTTAAACATCAGAATTTTAATGTTTCATAACACATCAGAATTTTAACGTTTCATAGCTGTTGGGGAACGGGCTGGAAACCCTCCCTTGGTGCTGGGCACACGGACAGCCCTGGCATCTGTCCTGCCAGCAGAGCCTTGAGAGCAGATTGGGGGGGTGGGGGGGGTGGGGAAGCTTTGAGGGAGGGGGGAAAGCTGTGGGTGGGAAGGGGTGAAGGCCACCCCCAGACCTGCTGCAGTCACCACAGTTTTGGGTGAAGTCTCCAGGTTTCTGGAATGCTCCTTTGCTCAGCTTTTCTTCAGCTCCACCTTGGCAAGGGCACAACGTTGGAAAATTGTGCCGACACAAAACCGCTGTCACCTGGGTCTTTATTCTTTGTGTTTGGATCATAGCTTGTAATGCAAACATCTGCAGAATTCATCTCAGCCTAAATCAAAACCAGTCACTGCTGGGCCAAAATGCATCCACCAGCCTTTTTTTTTATTAAACCATTATAACAAACACCATCCAACATACAGAAAGAAAGCACATAATGAAAATTAACATGGAAGTTGTACCCTTTTTTGTGAGTCTATTCCCTGCTTAATGAACCTGAATAAGTCTAAGGGATGTAGAAGATGCACCCCAGAGCTGGGAAGGAATTGGCTGATGTGGTTGCCAGTTCACTCTCCATGATATTTGAATGGTCACCGCAGTCAGGTGAAGTCCCTGGTGACTGAGAAAAAGGAAACACTGCACCCATTTTTAAAAAGGGTAGAAAGGAGGACCCTGGGAGCGAGTTGGGGTTGTTCTTCCTGGAGAAGAGAAGGCTCCATGGAGACCTGATTGTGGTCTTCCAGTACAAGAAGGGGGCTTATAACAAAGATGGGGACAAACTTTTTTAGCAGGGCCTGTGGCAATAGGACAAGGGGTAACGGTTTTAAACTAAAAGAGAATTCAGACTAAATCTAGGGAACAAATTTTTTACAATGAGGGTGGTGAGACACTGGCACAGGTTGCCCAGAGAGGTGGTGGTTGCCCCATCCCTGGAAACATTTCAAATCAGGTTGGATGGGGCTTTGAGCAACCTGATCAAGTTGAAGATGTCCCTGTTCACTGGGGGGAGGGGGGCTAGACGGGGTGGCCTTTAAGGGTCCCTTTCAACACAAACTACTCTATGATTCCATGAACAACTTATAGTAGAAATCAGCTACTTAGGTCTACGGCGACTTCAGTATAAGGGGAAGCAACCTGGGAAAACATTACAACAATCACTTGGGTGAGACACAATCCAGCTCCGCCGTCAGCCAAAGACGCTCTTGGCTGGCTCTTCTTTCGGTTTCTCAAAGACTGTTTCGCCGCCTGTCCGATCCCGGCTGAATATGGAGGGTGCTGCAGAGCCCATTTGTTCTTGGAAAACAAAACCAGGAGAAGCAATCAGTGAAGCAGCACACCAAATCCAGGGAGTAAAACTAGTGCTACTGAAATTATATATGTATCTATCTCTATATCTCCATTTGATAAGTATTTCATCTGCCCATCAGCTTCCCAAACCTTAAAGCACAGCACTGGGCAGCTGACAGCACCTGTAGGTGGTTGCTGCTATTGACTCGCCCCCAAAGTGCTTTAGAAACTTGGGAACTACTGAATTCCAGGCCAACACACTGAAAACTGGCTAAAATTAATCATTTTTCCTTGGATTCTCCCACTGGTAGTGAGAAAACCACACAAAAGCAGAGCACCTGGGTGTTTGGTACAAGCAGCCCCTCTCTTCTCTCTCCTTCTGCCCTTTACTCCCCCACCTTTTCAATTTGTTTCATCTCAAACACATCAAATTCATCCACCTTAGAGGCCAGAAATCCCCTGATTTATGACTGAGCTTCTGACCTCTAACTTGGGCAGTCATTGACATTGGCTACGGCCCCAAGGCTTGGTTTGAACTCTGGTTCAGAAGGCAAAGTTGGGGCTCTCCCTCCCACTGTCCCCAGACCAGGAAAACGATCACTCCAAGCAGAGCCCTGTCAGCATCTCTTGATGCCACCAAGATAAAGGATGCAAAGTCTTCACTTTGGAAGACTGCGTAGTCATTTCCATCAAGGAGACTCACCACACTGCTTCATCACTTGGTAGGTCTTGGATTTAATTTCCTGGTTTTTGGAAAGCTTTCCTCTGGCTCCTTTGAGGTCTTCTTCCTTCACTGGGGGACGCTTCTTTTTCACAGGGGCTGGCTGAGAAACAAATGTATTGCCCGCACATCATCAGTATCTCAATTTTAGAAGCATAAGGAACAACTCTGTCCAGCCCTGACTGGTCATTCTGCAAGTACAGATCTGTAATTCAATATTTGGGAAGGTAAAAAAACTTCATTGATAAATTGTGCTTATGGGAAATCCTTTGGGAAAGTGGTCGGAGATATTCTGAAGTCTGGCTTCATTTAGTTGTAATAAACCTAATACTTGACCCACAGTTACTGATCCTAAATTTAGGGAACAGGAGTATCTGAGCGCTCGACAGCGTTGTCTGCAAGCATGTGCTGAACACACCTGAAACACTGGGCTCAGAACCCAAAGAAGGAAATCCAATATAGAAACAGGTGCTTCATCAGGTGTGCACTGCAGCTTCCAGGTACTCATCTGTTTACAATTTATCTTGCTAGAAGGAAATCAGGACAACAATCGGTCCACACCAACTTATCCCTACATTTAAATCAGCACTTCAAAGTGAGACACAACATCAGCAGTTGGCACCATTGGCACCATTACCCTTCCCTCTCCAGTTTATTATTTAAAGGACAGATTGCCAAGGTCCTCCCAGGGTGCAGGGACACAGGAGGTACAACTAAAAAGAATAAAAGACCTCCACACTCCAACTTTAATAGATTTGCACACAAACAGCAACGATGAACTGTTCTGTCGCTAACTACATGTAGGGCTGTGATATTTGGCTTCTGGCAGCGGAGGAGCCACTTCTACGGTTCTGGGCATCGCCTGCACAGCTAAAAACAGCAGTGGAGGGAAGCAAATGGCCTGAGAACAGCTCAGGCAGCGAGTCCCAGGGAGCCTGCAGATCCAGCACATCCACGCCTGGCTCTCTGGAGGGGCGGGTTGGCTGCACTGGAGCCTTCGGCATGTTTTCCCGCTGGCTGTAAATTCCCGGGAGCGCTCAGAATAGCTCGCTGTCAATCCCTTTTGCATGTGTTGTGGGAAACAAAACATTCACAAGACCTCTGGGGAAAACACTCATCAAGCAGCCAAAGCAAGCAAGGAGAAAGGGTGGTAGCAAACCCTTCAAAATCCACCAGAGCTTTTGGTCAGTTAGCTGGTTAACCAAACATCCCCACAGGCAGGGGTTCATCTGTCCATCTATAACGAGAACTGGTACGTGATGGGAACGGTCCTTCATGCCCACGGCATGGCCACAGGCAGCCAACAGAAAGCTGTGCTGGTTCCAAAACAGAAAGGGAGAGAAATGTCTTGTTTTAAGAGGAATATGAAACCTGCTAAGGTCCTTCACCCATTATTATTCATAGAATGGTTTGGGCTGGAAGAGGCCTTAAAGCCCATCCAGTTTCAACCCCCGCCACGAGCTGGGACACCTTCCACTGGATCAGGTTGCTCAAAGTCTCAAATTCACTCAGTTGTTTTAAAATAAAACCTCTCGTGCTTTCGTTCCAGGTGGATTTTGCGGCAGGACAGCTGCTGTGGATTAGCTGGCCCCTGGCTGAAGAGCAAAAATGCTGCACAGAAAGGTTACTGTGAGCCGCAGAGGTGAGCCCTGGACCTGCCAGTGCCGCAGCCACACGACTAATTGCTCCCAACGCAAGTGCATTCTAAGTCGGGTTTGCCGGGAGCCACTCCCAGCTGGCACAGCGGTGCAGCCTGCGCTTTATCTCCTCCTGTCACAAGTCAAAAACTGTTTGTTTACAAGACAAATGACTGGGTTTTCTAACTCTCCTTTTCTTTGCAGTGAAGAAGATAAGCCAAACCGAGTTACTGTCTGTGGTCGATTGTGCTCCTCCACCATCCCCGGGTTCATTCCACCCAACACGAAGAACTCTCACGCCGGGGACAACTCTGCCAGGCACCCGTAGGTTGTGTTGAAAACATAACATTTATGTGAAACCCTCAAAACTTCTGATCTTTGAAACCCTGATCATTAGGGAACACAGTAAAGACAACCCATTAGTTAAAAAATGAACTTTAAAAAACGCGTAATACAAAACTCCAGTCTCAAATATCCTCACAGTTACAATTTGCTGTTACGCTGTCTCTTTTCCTGCCCGTTGATGCGTTAAGCCTTGCGCAGCAGCACCCTTCAGTATAGCCATCCTTTCAAACCACTTGCCAAACTTTCAAACCATGATCTGAGAAAGCGCGTTGGAACAGCAGAAATGACTCCTGTGAAGCACCCCTCACCAGAGCAGTGGAAATGTTTTATCTTTTCCTACATAAATAAAAATATTAATGGTAAACCAGAACATTCTAAAACTAAATTAATCAACCACGTAGAGGGCAGCTGCTTTCCTTCTTCATCAAATAATCCCTCCTCACAACTTGTGAAGATACATAAACAAAGCATTTAAATACATCAACATAATTAAGAAATCACACAAAGCAGAAAAGCCCAATTTGCTGGTTAGTAAGAGTAACTCCCCAACAAGCTGTTCCACGCAAACCACCCAAGAGAGCAACCCATTTGTTGGGTGCCGTGCTCCGAGGAGAGCCAGCCTCACGCGGGTCTCCCCGTACCTGTGACATAACTGCGGTGCTCACTCGACTGGAATCCCTCTCGAGGTTGTTCCCCGGCTTTGATTAAATCCAGCCTGTGCGTTCTGCAGCCGCCTGTTGTTTCCCCCGGCTTATATAGAGCATCTCCCATGAAGTCATTAGCTGGGTCATTTTCCCAAAGCAGAGCCCAGGATGACTCAGGGTGACAGAGGCTGTTGTTGTCGAGAGGTTTATTCTTGGCGCTGGCTCGGGCGCGCAGCATTCCCTGCGCCCCGTGCCCGGCCAGGGGCTGATGGGAGCAGACAGCTGGGGCTGCCGCACCACAGGGAAGCCCCATCCTCTACCAAACATCTTCCTGGGGAGTCCGCTGGGGCTCTATTTATAACTTGGGAGGGAAAACTTTGTTACAGACACAGAACTGACTCTGAATCCTCCTGATGGGGTGGGGAGTGGGAAAGACTGTGTCATTTTTTCCTAGTGCAATAAAACCCTCCGCATTCTCTACAGATTCTACAAATTTAACATCCACGCTCCTAGAACACGGCCTCTTTCTGTCTCCCAGGAGGGACTGTGTGAGCTCTGCACAAGCAAACTTCTCAACGGGACACTCAGACATCTTCCCTCAGCTTGCATTTCTACTGCCTGCTGCGAGCACATCAGAAGGGCAGACGATAAAGCAGGTTAACAAGTTATTGGATCAGACCGTGCTCCTACCAAGGAACATCGGAGGCGAACTCAGAAATCTGAGTTTACACAATTCTTGTTGCCAATGACCCAAAGGTCTGGGCTTTGCCTGAAAGGCCAAAAGCAGGCTGTGATGATGGGCTGTGCGGTTAAAGCATCTTAACATCCTGCACTCCAAAAGGTCTCAGGTCACGGTGCTGCAATCTCAGGCTGTACAAAGGTTTTGTTTTTAATATGAAAATACAGATGGTCATTCTCCATGTGTGCAAAGGCAGAGGACAAAAACCCTCCTCGGGGAACAGATCCGAGAGGAGCTTGCAAGGATTTTGTGATCTAAACAAGATGTGCTACTTCAGAGCAGCGGCCCCTCCAACAGAAATGGGATTGACATTAATGTAAACGAGTACATTGACATTAATACCAATACGAGAGTGCGAAAAATTAGATCCGCAGTTCTGGTTAAACTCCAGAGGCAAACCCACCTTCCCCACAATGTCACACAACCACTGAAACATCTGCACTTTTAAACAGAACAAGTATAAAACGAGTGTACAAATCTGTAATAAGTCAAACTTTATTGTAAACTGTTATACAATGTAATTACATCAGATACCCTTAGAAGTCGAAGGTAACAGCACTGATTAAACAATACGGTCCAAACAGAGGGCAGCAGAATACAGCTGGTGGTTTTGCTGACACAGGCTATACTCTGAATTCACTTACAAACAAACCCAATGTTCAGTTTGAGACAGGTACCCACGCAAGACAAACACACCTACAAAAGAGTCCCTTTGTTAAAGATAGCGCAGTTTTACTTTGTAAAACCACAGTATCATTTTCAGTAATGGAACTGGAAACTACCTAAAGGTTTGCACGCCTATGCTGTCGATCTGCTCTGACTTGATGTGGCTGAATTTATTCGCTCTCGTTACCGGTTTCTCCTGTATAAAGCACAGCGAAGTTGCAAACATGGGTAAGTCAAGCACAGTGGCAGAAATTCCTTGTGACGCTCAGCTCTCAGTGGAGCGGGAGAGCCCACGCCTCCCTCCCCAGGCACAGCTGGAATCCAGAGCGGACACCTGGGAGGGGATCACTTTGCATTGCTCGAATTTGCAACTCAATTTCTGAGTTTTCCCTGAAGAAAAGCTATAGTACATTTCAGTTAGCAACGTTAACATACAGTATTGAACTACTTAAAGTAAGACAAGGGGACCTGAACATATTAAAGCCAGAACTTGAAAACCACATATTAGACACCACCCGTGTTTAAAGTGTATGCAGATGTGTCACAGGTCGGATACCAGAAACAGGTAATACATTTAGGTTGACCATTCATGGTAAATTCAATTTCCACCAATAATTCTGTGTCTCTTAAGTCACAATCCCTTTCTCTTACTTTGGCATATATACTACATAGCTTATTTTCACTAAACAGAACCACATCTTTCGAAGCACAGCCTGAATTAAACCTTTGCTATGAGCTGCCCTGAAGTACGCTTGCCAAGCACAAATTTAGAGTGCAAATTTGAGGATAATACAAATGTTTTCACTGACTGGGTCAACTCTTTACGAAACATTTATTTCAGACTGTACTGCCAATACGTTTCAGAGAACAGCAAGACGTAGTGAAGCACTAGGCACACGCTTCCTTCTCACACAACAGGCTCTTCAGACAAGAACCTTTGTCCTACTTGTATCAACTGCAAGAATTCCAATTTTTATCTTATAAAGAGAATTGCCCATTTAAGATTTTCCATCTCACATGATAACAAAGAACGAGTAGGAAAAAAACAGCAGATTTTGTTATTTGGTTAAGGTTGTGAATAAGATTTTTATCCGAGTAGAGAAAGTTAGAGCTGTTTTTCCCCTCTGAAGATACACTCCCCTTGTCAGTACTGTGGTACTTAAAATACTTCTCTCTCTGGCTCATAGTGCTTTACTGCACCGTCTCGCTGGCCATAACAAAATCTCGAACCAAGTGACATTTACATACTTAAGACAAGAAAAATGAGGCATTCGTTCAACCTTTGCTATAACCACCTTTAAGAAACTGCTCCGTAGTGCTCTATACTGTTTTGTACTTGGTCAATAAGTTTGAGGTCTGCTCAAAACAAATATTTTTACATAATTAAGGCCATAATTTTATACTGACACTTGACAGACTAAACATGAGACTATAGAAATAATTTTGATCATTTAAGTTACTGGAAGAGAGGAGGGGAAAAGAAAGATAAAAATGAAAGCTTGTACCGTTAAATTTGTGTGCGCTGCTCAGTTCTCTGATAGCTGATGAGGACAGGGATGGCTGCCTGGAGGTATGTAGCACGTGGTGAATAGCTTTATATCACTCTCTGAAACAGAATAAATCCTATGCTAAAAAAATAAATGGTGACATTTGTGACAAGAGCCAGTCCCAGCTCTTATATCCCTTTGGAAAAGCATGCTGATGAAAATTAATTCCTTGAAGTACTGTGCTTTTGAAGACAGGCGCCTGCCCAGTGGTAAATAGTCAAGAGAAGATGCAAGTCACACAATGAAGAAAACCCAAAAAACTAAACGAGAGGCAACACTGACTTAGGGACATTTCCCCATTCCCAGCCCCCTTTTTGGAATAACTCAAGCTTCTGTTGTTGTTAGTTTCTAGTCTAAAATAAACACCAGTACTTAAACTTATTGCAGTTATTACATTTCAGTGCACAGTAACAGAGGTCAGTGGCTCAACTAAACTCGCGGACGTTAGGTTTGGTAAAATGTCCCTTCTAACCAGCTGGACACGCTGAGGTGTTCCTGAAGTCTCAGAACATTGCGTTCACCTCGGCAGCCAAGCAGTGAAAAGGAATGCTGGAATAGTCAACGTGAAGTACAGGAGCGCACAGTTCAGTATTTACTAAGGCCCAAGAACCCCGTTTCAGCGGTCTGGATAATAAATCACATTAAGACCTAGTAAATCTATAAAAAAATGTAAAAAATCTTAAAAAGTTCTGAGCAGTTTTCCATTGAAACTGTTTGGTTTAAGGCTTGGAACACTTCTGATGTCCAGGTACCACAACAGATTTGCAGTTAAGGTCTGTTGTCACCTCTTTGACACACCACCCTTGCCCTGCACAAGGTTTAACTAAGCAAGGAAAGCTGTCAGAAACAACCATTTAGAATATACGCAAAGCAAAATGATGTCACTGCGAACATGTCTGCTGGGTTTCTGATCAGCACGTGCTGTCAGTTTTAAGACAGACACTGAAAATCACAAAAATTCTGTAGTAACAACCGTATTACACTGTATTGTTTATTTTTTAATACTAAAGAATAATCAGACCTTATGGAAATTAAACAGGAAAAATCTTGGTTTTTTAAAGCACATAAAACAGAAGATTGCTTTTCCAACAAAAAAAGAAGGGAGAGAATGATTTGCTATATTGTAGCCCAACTGCTTCAATCAGATCCCGGTCCTGTACAGCAGGCCCTATAGAAAGGAAAGGGTAAGAAATGCTCCATCTCTTTTGGGTGATGAGATGTATGCACACGAGACTTGCAGAACCAGAAACAGTGTCATTCATAGACGTTTAGTTCACACATAAGTAACCTATCACAACAGATTTTTGTTATACACTAAAGTGCATGTTTGTCAAATATACGAACGCCACCTCCTCTTGAAAAAGGTATTTTCAAATTACGTGATTAAAAGCACACTTAAAACTGCATTTTTCATGATATTTGGTGACTTCAGCAATGACAGAGAGCTCTTCCCTTTGCAATCCCTCTGTCTTAAACCAGGACACGAGGACAAATAAGATTTTAGCTACAAGTCTTTTGACCTGTTCTGCAGAAAAAAGGGAAATGCACCCTTTTGTCCGACAAAGAGAATTTTTAAATACAACTGTATGAAAATATAACTTAAATATAAAATAGTCAAATAGATTTGAGGAAACTTGGAAAAAAAAATCTTTGTTCCACCTATCAGTTCCATAGGTACCCGGTAACAAGTAAACATTTGTACTTAAAAAAATAATGTTAAGTTACAGCTTGTAACCATAAACTATTCTGCTCTGGGAATTATGCTGCAAAAGCCAGTTTTAGTAATAAAACACACTCCTTTAACTTAGTCGATTCTGACGCCTTTTTGAGAACATCTTAACCTGTATCATCAGTAACCAAAAGTGAAAGATTGCTGTATCTGTTTTCTATCATCTTCTCCAAAATGTCAGATACAAGTGCCCTTAGCGACAGTCCTTAACGCTGTGTTTTTCACACATGATGAAAAGACATTCTTGCATAATCGGTCAGTGTGTCTGTAGTGCAACTGAACTGGAAGTCTTCCAACACGTTTGCATTCTGTTGGTAGACCCTGCTTTTAAGTCAGTTTGTATGAAAAGGGAGATGCAATTGCAACGTTAAAAACCCACTGACTGAAGTTTTTTTTTGCCATGAAACCTGCGAGCACACAGGTCAGGGAATGTGTCATACAGGCAGACCGAAACGATGCTTCTTTTTCTTAACGGGCTTCAAGTTGGTCAGTCTGCGCAAGTCCTCTTCAGCGTCCGATTCCTCCATCTCATCATCTGCTGAAATAAGGATCTAAAAACAAATCACAGCTTCTGAGCAACACGGATCAAAGCCACACTCTTTCTTCATTCTACTTCTAACCTTTATTTTTTTTATGCATGCAAAAGCACCTTATTATTTACTCAAAAAAGAGCTTACAGAACATAATTGCCAGTACTATCAAACGTCTCACATACTATCTGGAACCTCCAAGTAAATTTCAAAGAAGGATGCATGCACATTCATCTCTACTACAACCACTGACTAAACCCAAAGAAGTGACTCCAGCACCTCCAGAAAAGCAGAGGCAGCTTGCTGCTCGAGAGAGAATATATAAGCTCTCCGTCCACACTGGTGGATAGCTATATGGCAGTCATTTCATAAAAGAAAACCCCCTATAAATAGTATGATTATACTGAAAAGTTACAGTAACCAACTAAACTTACCTTCAAAGACACCACTCATCCTTCAGGTGAACTAAAACCCATCCACTTAATTTAGAATAAAATCATACTAAGGCAAGGATGTAAATCTCCGAAATCGGGCCAGTTGCCCCCTCCAGCTTCCTTTCACCTTAAGCCATTAATGTCTCTTTGAACTACAATTGTCTATTTTTGTATTCCCTGTGGGGTTTTTTAGAAGCATTGGTAACATAGTTCACCTGTGATATTTAAATACATTATGTCTTCCTGCCCATCTAGAAGGAAATTAATTACCATGAGTGGTGCAACAATGCCTTCTTTTTAACTGCTTTTCAACTGCAAATGCTAGGAACTACTGCAAAGAAAGTACCTGCGAAGAAAATCTAAACCGAGTTGACAGTGTTACAAGGAAATTAATGGCATGAGGGATGAACTGGATTGATATTACATTAATTGCAATAATTAACTGTACATACTTCTGACTCCGACTCTTCATGTGATGCTGCTCTCCTATATCGGACTTTACTTCCATTCCTCGAATCCTGTCCTCCTTCCTTTTCTTCAAGTTTAGCTTTTGTCTTCCCTTTCTTCATAAGAAAATTATCTACTACCCAGAACATTAATGCCTGTTAAAGAGAAGAGGGAGTGACGGCTGAGTTTTCCTCAGAGCAGCACACATCTCTTCAGTCAGAACTGGGACAAAATGAGGAAAACTTGACAATAATTCTGAATTGGCCAAACATGTAAAAATCTTGTATAGACCTACAGTCACCTGGCTTATTACACACTGCAGGAATGCTCCAGAACATTGATACTTTGTTGCTCTGCAGAAGAGAAGAAAATAAGAAAAGTAGCTGCTAGAGTGATCGCTTATTAACTCTTCATGTAGAAATGTGAATGGCTTAGGCAAGATTCTTAGTGCAACAGATTTTTGGTTCTCGAATGATAAAATCCACGCTTGAACAAATTAATGAAGCAAAAAACCCAATAAAAATCACCAGCAGTTATTAAATGCAAGGACACCCATCACCTTCAGCTCTAGTCCCTAAATCCCAGACTGCTGGAAGGGCATACTTTGGGAAGGATGACTGCACACCTGCCCTTTTGCTCTGCTCCGTCACAGGCCAGCCACTACCAGCCAGGGTCTGACACAGGATACTTCCCAGTACAGCTGTCCTTAAACCAACTGTTTCCTAAAGCAAATTTCACCGTAATTTTATCATCTCTAGGTCAGTATTTCAGTTTGACATTCAATCTACTGAAGTCATGAGACCAAAGAGGTCTATGAGGCATTTCTGCACCTCTCCTGAGCCTGGTTACTTCGCTCAATATGGATTTCAGCTTTTTAAAATGTCTGGGTATGTAGATTTTATCTGTTCTTTAACACTCTTCCCCTTAAAAATCAACTTAAGCACCAAGGTATGCTCTGCTTCAAGGACTAACAATAATTAAACACATGGCAGAAAGACCGCCAAGTATATATCTCGCAGAAGCATGCAAGTTGTACTCACGTTAACAAAGAAGGGAACTATCAGCATGACAATAGCCAGCTCCAACTGGGGGTTCTCTATAGGATTCAATAAAGCTACCTGTGAAGAGAAAAGGCTTCAGTTCAGATCAGGACAGCATGTGCACGTAAACAGATTAAGTGCAATTGTTCATGTACTAGCTAATGCTACAGAAATAATTCATATGAACCAAACAAAGGAGAGCTCTGCAGAAAAGGAAAGTACTTAGGACAGCTTATGAATTACCACAGATAAGCGGGGCTGGCAAGAACCTTCTCTCTGTCATTTTTGTTTACACAAGTCTGAAGAGCTGTGTTAGAATCATCTCGAACATTTTAGAGCTGCGTGCTCCTCAGCAACATATTTTAAGTTCTATCTTTAGAAAACCTACAGCGCAGAGTTTTACAAAATACCCAGTAAGGAGAAGGCAGTTTCCAAAGTAGCCCAGAGCATACAATAGGGACTGACTGGTTTTAATGGGCTATAACACCATGCACCAACATTTTGAATATTATGTTGCACAGATTCTATCAAAACAAGTATTTACCCAGTCTTCAGCAATGGCTTCACAAAACCACTGCAAGTTTCTATAATTCTAGGGTTTAGATTTATCAACAAGGTCAGGCAAAGGAAATTCTTTAAAACACTATAAGCAGCAATACAAAATAGCTGTATGTAAGGGTTAAAGAAACAAGAAAAGAATGAACTACTTAGTAGCTTCAAGGGCACTCAGACACCGAGCTAGAATAGAACTTTATACACTGCAGTATATAAAAAAACCTCCAAAATGTGCTAGGATATTCCTGGCAATGGATGCCAGAAAGACTAATTGGCAGCATCCTAATAAAGGTAAAAGAACACAGCACCAGCACCAAGTTAAATGGCACTGACTGCAGACAGTTGTGATGCCTGAGCCAAACCAATAAACACTATTAGAAGTCTGTTGCTTCCCAGCTTCCACCTGCAATTCATTAGCCTGCAGAATGCTGTAAGAACACAAACCTCTTTCCACTGAGGTATAAGCAGCACTATAATGATGATGGTTTTCTCAAATGTCATAATCATTATGTAGAGCGCGCACTGGCCCACCCACGCACGGCACTGCAGCGGGTCACCTGCACGAAGGAAGAAAGGGTCAATATATGCATAGGATTGATTTTAATTCACAGCAAACAATTTAGAAAAGCAGTATGAGCAGAGGCAGGGCAGCTATATCCCCTTCAAGTGCCTTCTCCAGCTGCCTCAGTGCTGCTCCATCCCCTCTCTCAGCCTCACCCCAACTTCCACAAAGTGTCAGTTAGAAACGGAATATAAAAAGACATTATCCGATTCAGCTGTACCCGATTATACGTTCACTGTTTTACATACCCCGATGAAAGCAAGACAGACACAGTGGAATTACACTTTTTTTCTCATAGAATTGTTATTTTTGACCCTCTGTCGTGCACTACTAAATTTTTTATAACTGGAAAATTTAAGGGAAACATAGTTGGGCAAAACCATCTTTCCCTTCAGTCTAAATAGAAATGTGATGATTTCTGCCACTCTCCCTAGGCTACCTTAAAAATTGCTTTCCTCTCTATGAAGTTAAATTACCATAATTAACCAACCCTAACTGAAGCCACAGGCACAAGAGCTGCCATGAAAGATTTAATTGAACAAAAAAAAAAAAAAAATTAAGATCACATTTTAGTTTCAGTCTTAAAGGGCTTAAAATTCTGCTGCATCCCATCGCAGCAGAGTGAAAACTTGAATGCTTTAAGTTATTCACCAGGATAGAATAAAGACTACAAATACTTGAACACGAAAATTTATGCAGATTATTATATTCCAGCAAAGCAAGGAGAGGAAAAATAAAAAGCAAAAGGAAAAGAGGACTGGCATGCCTAGCAAGCATTGCAGGTGAGCTTAAAGCAGCACTTCACTGGAAACGAGAAGGAAGCTTTGGAGAGGGTGTCAGCTATTCTGTCTCCACAATAGCCTGCAGCATCTTCAAAGGCAGCTTAAAATTTTTAGCCTGGGAATGAATAATAGGGAATGGAAATTCAGATGCCTTTATATATTTGTAATGCATAATGGACAGTTGCTACCTCCTTTTCTGGAACGTTTCTGAAAGGCTTTCAGTATTAATACTTGGTAATAGTCTTGAGACTTACTGTGTGCTGCTTAAAAGCTACGAAGAGAAACTGATAACTGGAGTCTGAAACAAAGAAAATTTCCTAAACAAGTTTTACAGTAAGAGCCAGTGATTGACACTCAATAGTCCAAGAGGAACATGGTTACAATGCTTGGGTTTTACAATTACATTCTGCAGTTTATGGCTGCTGTTGTAAAAAAAGTTAGAAAGGGGAAACATCAGTAATTCAAAGTTAAGCAACCCTGACTCTTCTGAAGACACAAAGCCTGAATTGAGTATTAAATGTTAGTAATTCATTTCTTTACTCCACATTTTTATTGGCATTCTCTACTGAAAAAAAAAAATAATCTAGCTTTCACTGCAGGATTGCCACTGAAACTTCACCAGTTTATTCTAAGCTCTTTTCCAACCTGTATTCGATCCCTGAAAGCCAAGACAGCCATAGTGATTTTGCATCTGTTCCAACCCTGTCACATGAGATTTTGCATGTCCAAAAATTGTGAAGTTCTGTATTAAGAGTGTTGTGCACCATCACCAATGAACGTTCTGTTCCATGATGGTTTTGCAGGGACGGGTGTTGTTTCTTGGGTTTTTTTTGGGGGGTACATGACTGAAATTAGAAGTTGCTTATATTAAATTCTACTTGGGGACTTTTGCGTGCCTTACTGCATCTACAAAATTATCTCTCAGCTCTAACTACAAGCGAGAAGCAGCACAGTGTCTACTTTGAGTTTAAAGAGACATTTGACAGCATCCCAGTAGCATCCTTGTAGAAAAACTGGGGAGATGCAGGCCAGATGTGTGGACATACAACTCTGACACAGAGGACAAGGCTTTCACAATGACAGTGGTTAAGCAACAACAAAAGGCCTGTAATTCCTCTATCCTGTAACTTCTCTGTTCTTCAAATCCTGAGAACAAAATGCCCAACTTACAGAACTGCTCCAAAATAAACTTCAGGGGTTTAATTTAAGTGCTATCTGCACCATACGGGTCTAAGCTACTCTGCAAGTTGGAAACAAAGAGTTAGAGGGAAAAAAGATGCATCAAATAATTTCTAAGATTTGCCATCTGAGAAGCAAAAAACCTCAGTATGGTTTAGTTGCTGATAGAGTTCATTGTCACCAAGATGGATTTAGTCACTTGTTTTCTACTCACAGCAGCTAAAGTAGCCTAAGACAGAGGGGAAGGAGAACGCAGGGGACATTCCTTTCAATACAGATCATGACAGCTTTTCTCCTCTTTACATGCTGAAATATATTAACTGATCCTGCACTTCTGTTAAATCCAGCTGCTGATGTAATGAATCTCAAAATATAAACCTGGAAATACAAAGACAAATCTAATAAACTTAAAAACTCTGACATAAAGAAGCACTTGAGGGAGTGCTAACCTCTTCTGTTTGTAAATCACCTGCAGTGCTGTTTCGCTGTACAAACAGCAACCATTTATGAATGCTGATATTTTGGTATCTGTTCTTCCCTTGAGGCATTTACGCTTAAAAACTATGTTCCATATAAAGAGGAGGCTTTTAAAACCAGCAGGACATTGCTATTTTTGTGACAGCTTCAAGTAATGAATCATCAGGGATCAAGTAATAGCACTAAGAAGGGAAATGAGCTCACACTGAGAATACTTGAGACAAACGATTATTTAGGCTCTAGAAACACAAACAACATTGCTCAATTGCAAGAAGAGACTTGTTTTTTGGGGAGGGGCCCCCTGTTTGTTTTCCCACACTTGCAAACAAATTGAAGTCACACTGATCTGTAAGCTGAGGACTTTACTACTTCAGATAAAATGCCACAGGTCTGATACCTTTCAATGCACTGACACCACACATATACGTTATACATCCATAATTAACTTCAAACACTAAGTCTAAGCACACTTGTGACCCCATAAGAATGCATTTTAGTCCCTTCTTCTAACCTACTTAGTTTAATTACTTTCAAGAATCTCATGAAACAATAATACAAGAGTTATGTTGAGGCCAAAGTGAGAAATTTTAAATGAGATACAAGGGTTTTTCACTGCAGAAATAGCGTTAGTACTCAACAGGAGAGGGCAGCAAACGACCCAACGCAACTTGTCCTTTTTAGGCAGATTTGTTCCACAGGGTCTAATCGTACTGCACAGTCATTACCAATAACCTCCCATCTGCTTTCTCGTTCTCTTTATACACCAGAAGCCTCTCCCACATGATTAATGAAGACAGATGTACAATATGCTTTTTAATAGTCCTTATGATAGCTTGATTAGAAACCAAACACACTAAAGGTCAGGACAGCACATGAATGAAGAATGAAGATACAGAAAAGAGAATTAGTCATTAATAAAATGATCCAATATTGGAAAGAAGAACTAAGTAAAGACAGCTTATATAATTTCATACACCATTTAAACACACACATACAGAAGAAATAATACTACAGTCGAGGCATTTCAGATCTCCTAACTCAAAGTGACAATAACCGATCAGTCAGAGGCCACCTCCATAGCAGAGCACAAGTAACAAAGTTCATGTGTTGATTTTAAGAGCTTAATTACTGCAGTCACAGATGCCTCATAATTAACTAAAATAAAACCAGGTTCATTTTGGAAGTCAATAAGAGACAAATTTCAGTAGAGCGAATATACTGCCCACACCTTCCCATCCACACAGGACACTTACTGTTAAGATATTAAAATGTGAGAGAAGAACAGATCACACAAAAAACCCAGAATGCCATTAGGAAGAAATAAAATCTAGTACCTGGCATGATTACATGTAGCTATAATTGTAAAAGATACACCACGTGTTTTTCTGAGTGGAAAGCTGATTTTATATGGGCTGAAAGCTGCTCAAGCATCTTAAACGGCTCCAAGTCAATTCAAGAATCAGAAAAAAGGGACTCTGGGCAATAGGTCCCAAAGCTCCACAATGCCTCAGCTCTTCCCTTGCCCTTTTCCCTGGGCATTGGTGCTTACTTAATCCCTTAGAGACCCGAGGCTGGCGACTGATCTGGAGCAACTATTTACTTTTCGGCACATAGCTCTGAATCAGTTCCCTGAAGAGTCTGATGTGCACCAGTCCAAGGAAGAAAGTGGAAATAGTGGACCATGACATGTGGGGGAAAAAGGCAGATAAACAGGGCTGTGGCAGTGCCAATTTAAACAGCTTAAATGATTATAAACTGTACCCTAAAAGATACACATTAAACTTATATAGGTCTGACAAAAAAATGTCCTAATGACATAGGCAGTTACTTCTCCCAAGATAGATACTTGTCATCATCTCTATTTTAAACCTCTCACATTAAAGCTAATAGCAATTAATGCTATTTGATGTAAAAGCTTGGGAAGTTTGCAATTAAAGTACTTCAACTTGGCAAGGCCTTTATTTATTTATTCTTAAATCTGTCAGCCACTTAGAATCATTAAAAACAAAGCAACCTATCAAACAAAAAAACTACCAATGATGACTATGAAACTGCTATGAAAGCTTTTACCTGGTTAGACAAACATTATTTTAACTCTTTCTCCAAACCATGGTTTGGGTTTTTTTTTTCTTTCTGATGAACGGCCATAGCTCTCTTAAGGAAACCTCTCCTCGACTTCTGCCTCAAGGAGATTCAGATCCAATTTTTAGTATCTAAACAAAGATTCCATTTCCAACCAGCCAGACTAAGCAATCTGAAAGCAACAGCTTGAGCAGAATTAGATGATGATACTGAGTATGATACTCAACCGCATCTACAAATCTACAATTTCTGCAGATCAGGGGACTTTGGTGTCTAAGGTAACAGAAGATAAACCCCACAACTTCACCTGAAAGTGATTTCACTGGTCTATTCCTTAGCCTGTATAAAAGACACATGCATTTTTCATAAATGATACAAGTCCTACACATCCAAGTCATTGTTACTTGAGGAGAAGCCGTGGCCATCTTGCCATTCTCTTCACTGAAGGTACGTCGCTGATTAAAGAGGGCTGGCAGAACTTTTAGCCTGTATCTTCAGACAACAGCAAGTGGTTCAGTGAAGCTTAAATAGAAATGACCGTCCAGCTATCATTTATTTAAAAGTCTTTCAGAGTAAATTTATCATGCTGTTATTTTTTTCCACAAGATTAGTCAATATCATAATTGGTTTAATGACTCCTAAAAAAAATATTCAATCAGTTGTTCCAAACTTACTGGATTCTTAGAGACTTGTTGAGCTTTCTAACACAGACGATTCATGTTGAGATCCACAACTTAAAAGAACCCTTGCGAAATATTAAAATGACCACTATAATCATTGTAAAATGATTTTAAGATGAGTTAGCTGCTAGCTGAACTGAGATTCTATCCTGAAAATCTTTTCAGTGCAAGAACAGAAACATTTACCATATTCACCGAAGCGAAGGGACTCCCACTGCTGCCACTCCACAATGCTGCTAACGGCACGTATGCCAATGTAGATTAATAGCATTCCCAAGGTGGCATCTAACAAGAAATTGATAAGGTACCTGAAAGGAAAAATGCAAAAAGAAAACAATGTGCAAGTGTTCACTTTCTACAGGTTGAGTGTACTTTGACATCATGATTGGTAAAAGATCTGTATGTGTGCTGAGAAGGCACAGCACTGAGAATAATCATTTGCCCACTTCTGTACTTACATACCTGGTCTAAAACTTAAATATAGTTTTAGGAGAGTCTCAATATTTTATTTCTACCTTTAAGCTAAGCTCCAATTTCTGTTTTTTTGAACTCTGATGTGTGTGTGTGTTAATTTGTAAGTTCATTAAATGGTGCAGCTGAAACTCAAAGCATTTTGTAAGCCAGTTTGGTTTATTTACTATCACAAATTTTAGCTGAGATTCCTATTGGTAATTTACTGGTGATTCACTTAGATTCCTATTGGCAATTCCAAATACTTAAACTGTAGAGTCTACAGGAACTCATCTGGAAGGATAAAAATAGCAAATCAGAGATCTGTGGACTTCTGCTGGCTGTGGAGACAAATCCATGTGGACAAAATAGCATCAGAAAATGAAAAGCAGACAGAATATGTGCATTCAGAACAGTAAAGGAAGAGCTGTTCTGACCCGCTTAAAAATAAAAATGAAGCAGAAACGCCAGGACTCACCCATAAACTTTCTAAAAAAATGGGGTTTTTCTAATAGTTCTGTGCCAAATCAGAGTTTTAATGAATGTCGTATTAGATGCTCATTAAAACCAAGGTTCAGTGTTTGTCAGAGGTAACTCAGCAATTACAGGTCTCCACGAGTCATTTTAAGGCCACAAGGGGCTGCTGTAAGTCTACAGCAGGAAGGCAGCTGTCAGCAGCAGGGAGGAGAGATGTGCCAACACCTATTTCACATCAAATTATGGCTCACAAGGCAGGCCAAGTCTGCCTGATATTCCCAAGCACACCGGGCTCCCTACATGCTTGTTCTGTGCTGCACTGCATTAACCCTGCTCACATGTAACCGCTGCACCGGCACGAACCACCAAGTTGCTGCTGCTGTCAGATAAATGCATTTGGCTGAGAGTTCAGCGAGAAAAAAGCTGGGATTCACACAAACTTCCCAGCGCACAACCACTCCGTACCCTGCACTATAGAACAGTGTTGTGTGCTGCTCCTATTTAAAATCATTCGAACTGCCACCTGTGGCACCCTAGCAGATGTTTTATCAGCTTTGATATCGTCCCACGCCTGCTGAATTACAGCACCACATTCCCGAACTAACAAACAGAAACTTCCCATTGTAGGTCTTTCCAAGCTTCGAATCACAATGTTTTCTAAAACTACATTTTCTGATTTTTTTCTAAAAATAAATCACAAGCCACTAAAGAGGAAAAGAACACAAAACTACCCATGTTTGAATTTGCTGAGTAAAATTATTGTTATTTAAAGTTGGACAGAAACACCGGTTTTACTTCCCAATTTAGACCCACTTGCACACCCAAGATAGATTTTTCCCAACAAAGGACAAGTGGTTTGGCTAATACTACACGCTATTTTTTCTGCTAACGAGGAGGACCTGCAACTCTTGCCCAAGAAATTATACAGCTCTACACTGTAATTTGTTATCCTGAGAAAAGTGAATAACAGTTCTCTACCTCACCCTCTTACTTGTTCTGTGTCATATTACACTTACAAGAGAAGTGGTATTTGAAAATAAAGTCACGTAGACTGTATTAAAACACACAAAAGAGAATGCACATGTCAGTAAACTATTTTGAAAACT
Source organism: Neomorphus geoffroyi (assembly GCA_033558235.1). NCBI lineage: Eukaryota > Metazoa > Chordata > Aves > Cuculiformes > Neomorphidae > Neomorphus > Neomorphus geoffroyi. Next base: position 11,953,561 of record JAUMJM010000050.1, read on the forward strand.
CAGTACAAAAAGTTATTTAATTTTAAAAAATAGTGCAATAAACTACCGAGCTTTAGCATTATAGACATGCTTTGGTTAGCTTACTTGAATATAAGCTTTAATATATAAAAAAAGGAATGAACACAATTTGCCCCTGCCAGTTTTTTTAAATACATCGGGAAATTCTTTAATCAGTGAGCAAGGAAAAGCCTCCAATAATGCCTGGTATTATTAAACCTGTCACAATTATAACTGAAACTTTACAGTTAGTTAGTGTTAAAGTAAATGCATTTTCCCTACCAAAATGCTTTGTGGTGGGAAAAGTAGTGTTTTACTTGCACATTTATACCATGTAGGAATACAAAGGAAATCCGAGGAGGAGCAAGGGAAATAAAACCATCTTGTGAAGCAACACAAGCATATTCCTTGAGCTGTGGGGCTCCTTTGTTTACCAAAGGACAACAGCAAGCAGATGCCACTGAAGGAAATGGATTTGTTTTAAAGAGCAAATTACTAAGCGTTTAGAAGTAATTTCACAGCTTCTCTTACCAGGAATGTGTAACCTTCTTCGAGCGTGAGCCCTAGCAGGAACAAACCCAACAATTCCAATTTGTTTCAGAAGCTCCTGTAAAGAGCCTGATGGGGTCTTAGTCATAAAATCTTCAGGTTTAATACACTACAGTGAAAGGCTTATCTCCTCAGTCACACTGCTCCGAACGTGCCACTGCAAAATTAATTTCTGTGCTAACTGTCTGGGTACTGAGAGCAAGAACTCCTGCTTTTCACCAAGTGAAAACACTACTGTAGTAGCTAATAGTTCTAAAAGAAACTACAAGCATGGATGATTTTTGCTAAATATCCCTGACTTTATATTAAAGCCTTGCTGCAGCGAGCAGTGCAGTTTGAGGTCACAACTTTATATTAATTTCCTTTGGCCCCCAGCACCTCCTTCAGTAAACAGGCTCACATTACAACCCACGCATCCTAAGTCTTCATTCATTAACTGGAGAGAGAGAAGTAGAAAGAGTTTACCCTTGGTCTAAAATACCTATATATAGCCCAGAAAAAGCGTTCCCAGGTCCTGCCAGCCATGAATTAAAACAGCAGAATCCTTGATTAACTAAGCTTTATCCCCAGGTTTCTGAAAGTGATTGATTCTTAACATGGAAATCGATTTCCCGGCTGTACTTTGCATTACTGTCCACACACACCAAACTCAACTGCAGAACTTCCATAAAGACTAATTATTCTGAAATGAAACACTCACAGTGAACACGGGTCTTCTTCCGTAAGGTCTGATAAATAGACGTTTGCGAAGTGGATGAACAACATCCCTATGGCTTGCTTGGAAGTATCTAAAAACCTGCGCAGAGTAAAACCAGTTTAAGACACACACAAAACTATTTACACAATAGTCAGATCTTGCTGATTTATTTTAATTAAAAATTCCACCTCAATTATTCAATGAGAACACCAGAATGAATAAGTGTCATGGTATTTAGCTTATTTAAGTGTTCCTTTTTAAATTCTGCCCCTAATTATTGCTAACAATAAGCCAAATCATATTAACCTGAAACCTTACCACTGTAAATTTAAAGGCCAGGGATATCCTCTTGGTATCACATGCATTATCCAAGAGCTAATCCTCCCTAAACCTAGTAAAGTCTTTAATAACCTCCTGTAAACAATGAGTATCCCAGCCTTGATAGGTATTTCAGTCCCTTTATGTTTATGCATTTTTTGGAAGTTTATGGCATGGACAATAAAATCCTCATCATGTGCTTGTTGGTGAACAATTTAATAGCCGGCTAATGAGTCCTTTATCTATAGTATCGTGCTAAAAAGCAAGCATGAAAGGGTCTCACTGAATTTTATTTGTAATACTACAGCTTAGACTGTTCTGCACAAGAGCCATGGCCTTGAAGTCATCATCTCCAAAGCAGATGGCAGAGTTAAAACAAAAACAGTTTGCTCCTTACAGGAAAAATACAACTCCCTCACATAAGTACTGATTCATTACTGACTCCAGCCCTTACCATTCTTTTATCATTGTCCTTTGCACAAACCCAAAACTTCCAGGGGATTTATTTGATTTATAAATTTATTATATTTAACATTTATTAAATGTTAAATATAGGAAACAAAAGTTTTCTGTAGACAAGAGTGTGTTCTTTATACAGACCAACACTGATTTTGCCTGTTGTCGCCATGTCTAAACAGCCCAACAGATCCAAACAACATTTTATGGCCAAATTTATCTCCCCTCCCTGACAACTTTTTCTTAGACTTTACTCTCTTGCATTCAGTGCACGACACAGAAGGCAGAGCATTGGAGATGAGGCAGGAAGCCAGCGAGTTACTTATCTAATCAGTACTCCACACTATAAATAACAATACTCGGGTTCCAGAACAAGACTCCTTGCTTAAAAATTAAGGGTTATCACCACACTATTCAGAATTTCAGGCTAAGGTAGATTGTAGTGCAAAGATTTTGTATAAAAAATAGAATAAACATCAGGATTAGTTTGGAAAAGCAGCATTGTATGAGATGAATTTAAATCACTGAGGTCTTCAACAACTGGAACGACAGCTTAACATTTACATCAGTCTCAAAACAGGTACAGGTTACATTGGCATTGCTACAATCCAAGAACTTTTTTAAAGTACTAAGAACAAAACATACTTTTTACACGTTGTATTATTTAATAGCTTACGCATTTATATCTTTTACCATACTCTTTTCAATCTTATATGTAATAGGATAGTTACATAACGTGGAATTTTGTTTAAGCCCAGCTGAGAGCTTCTCGTAAGCTTGCATAAGTTTGTGGATGTTCCAATGCACCTCAGGGCAGCTCTAAGTTTCCACCTTCAGGAGGAAGCACAGCTTGAGGCGTTTTGTTGAAATGCACATCTCTAGAGATTCCTGCAGGTGTTTAGTAAGACTGTGAGGGTGGGGAGGCCCTGGCCCAGGTTGCCCAGAGCAGTGGCGGTTGCCCCATCCCTGGAGGTGTTCAAGGCCAGGTTGGATGGGGCTTGGAGCCCCTGATCCAGTGGGAGGTGTCCCTGCCCATGGCCAGGGGTGGGACTTGATGGGCTTTAAGGCCCCTTCCAAATCAACCCATTCCATAATTCTAAGATTCTAGAAAAGAACTAGCAGAGAAAAGCATAGCAGGTAAAAAGTTACCAACATACATGAGTCAACAAAAAGGTTTGTTCCTCACTGTCTGTCACCAAATTCTTGTCACCTCTTCTTTATTTCTACTCATCACATGCAAACAATCATTCTTTCAACTTCTAAAACACACAGGAAACAAAAAAATCAAGAATAAAGCATGCAGAAACATACCATATCCTCCAGGGACGTCGTTCATGCTTTGGTTCTCTGAAGCGTTTTACTAAGGAGGAAAATAATAATAATTGAAGACAACAAACAACAAAAGTGAAAGCAAGTTGTCCCACAGAAATGTTAATTCTTTGATAAATTAGATCTTAAGCAACTGCATTTCACTTTACCAGCCTCTAAGGAGACATTTTTAAAGAATCTGGACCCCTTCCATCACCATCAAAGTTCCTACAGATCCATAGTCTGGCTGCCAACACACCTCACACAAAAAAATAATCCATTGCTGACCACCCTTTCATTAGCCTTTGCCTTATGAGCGCCCATCCAGAAAATCAATTTCTGATAGGAAAGAAGGTATTAGAAAAAGCAGTTTTTTTTGCTCACTGGAGACCAAAAGTCAAACTGGAAAGCATTCTCACAATATAGAGGCAATCCATAATATCAGAAATAAATCAAGTGAATTAGTAACAGCACAAATATATCCTCTAACAAAGTATATTCATTTTATGGATGAAAAATTAGACTTCTGTAAGCAGACTGAGTTGCAAAAGGAACACAGGACAGCTTTTCAGTCAGATAATCCCTTCACAAGAAGGCTGATGCTTAACATATGAAAAACTCAAAAAATTACTGCCAACTGTACAAAGGAAAAAAAAAAAAATCCATAAATTTGACTACTTCAGTGAATAATACAAACTGTTCCTGTATCTGATAGAAAGTTCCTCTGCCCATCCACAAAGGAGGGGAAGCCTAGATCACACCCTGCCCAGCTACTCCCAGGTCCACCCCTGCAAGCCCAGAGGAGCCAAAGCCCAAAGGCAGATTGGGGATGACAAATTAGGGACTCAGAGGAAGGCACAGCTGTCCCAGGAGAGCCTTGGCCCCACCAGCCAGCGGTGACACATGCCCTGGGGAGGCAGCTCTGAGGCACCTTTGGGTACGGGATGCAGGGGAAGAGAGTTTCAGGATTGCACAAGACTTGCTCTGGGTTGTTTAGGGGAGGAACCAAAGGCAGGGAAAGGGAAGGACCTAGATGGCTCATGAAGGAACAAGTGTGGGGAAACAGAGATAAGGGATAAAAACAGTTGCTCATAAACCGTGTCTGGTCCACACACTTGTACCATCTGACTTACAGTTTGTCCTTATTAAAAAATTCCACGTTAACCCTTTCTGGGCAAGAAAACCTTTTTCCCTACTGGGAACACATGCTCAGCCCCAGGTTGGACCTGGGGGAGGGAACTGTGGCAGCCTTGCCTCTGCCAGATCTGGCCTAATTCTGTAACACAGATTTATTTTCTGTTACAGCTGCAAGGTACTTATTCTTTATACATGCCCCAAACAGACCTAAGATAATAGGGTAATGGAAAACCTTGCCACTGAGCATGGGTTTTATGTATGGGTTTTATACATGAGTTTTGCTTCCTCCTGTCCAAGGTTCAGTGTCGCTCATCAGTTCCTTCAACAGAAGTCTTGAAAAATAATTGTTTAGGCTCCTGTATCTCTTAAAACAACATTAAAAAAAATTTACCTCTCAATTCCACTCCTCTCCTTCACCCTGCAGTGTTAAAAGGCACAAACCAGAGCAGCTGTAGGTCAGGCAGGCATTTTAACCTGCTTCTCCAGGTGTTAGTGATGAAGTTAAGTTTCAAATAGGATGCTGTATTTAAGTTATGCTCACCCAGCTTACGAGCCTTCAACATGCATTTTGGTTTATGAACCAATCGCAAATAAGGCAATTCTCCTCAAAGCCGACTGTCCTCATACAAACACAACATTATTATAATTACCCAAACGCCTTAAAATAAAAATTCACCTCCAAGGTGGAAAGGCAGCATTTTGCGAAAAGCACCAAGCTAACAATTTGGCATTTTACTGGCTGTCCTGTTGCTGCTTCTGACAGCACAGAGAAACCACGTTTCACTCCATGTAATAAAACCAGCAGAAATTAATAAGCGACGAGAGGAAAAGACCGCACATTTACACCAAGGATAAAGCTGTAATAGCAACATTTGCCAGCAGTTTTCTCTGTGAACAGCATGTAATGATTAGAAAACTTCTGTTAAGGAGCAGCACCCAGCTACATTAACCAGTTTGCTGTCAATGCCAACCCCTCCCCAGTCACACTCTGCATTACCTGAATTAGTGTCACTTTTGCACAACAACAGGAAGTCACAAAAATAGCATCACAAAATAAATGCAAGAAACAGAAATTTTGGCTTACTGTGGAAGACCTGCATACTTCAGGGCAAGGGAAATTCCATCTTGGGCTTTTGTCTATTATCACTATGAAGGAGTTGCATAGCCTGTGGATTCATTTGTTTCTCTACAGTATTCACAAAAAATCATTTTGGAAGAGGATATTCAAAACCAATTCCACTAACACCATTTCAAATTTTACCCATACTGAGAAAAAGACTTCATAGAATAAGAGTGGTTCAGGTTGGAAGAGAGCTCAAAACCCACCCAGTGCCACCCCCTGCCATGGGCAGGGACACCTCACACTGGATCAGGGGGCTCCAAGCCCCATCCAACCTGGCCTGGAACACCTCCAGGGATGGGGCAGCCACCACTGCTCTGGACAATCCCACCCTCACAGGAGTTGCTTCATGATGAATGTGTACCTGTACGCTTGAAAGCCCAGTAGATTCCCATGAGGCAGGATGGTTTTCTCAGCCTAGTTTCCTGCAGCTCTGTGTCCATGACCATCAGATACTTCTGACACACAGATACTGCCAGCAATTTTTCTACACACCCCAATGCAGTATCTGGGTTACGCTGCCTACCCAGCACAATACACTATCACATTGGAGTGGTTCAAGTTGAGAGCAATTTAACTTCTCCCCTGGCAAGGGAGTGTGTTTTCTGTGTCGCTGTGGACAAAGTTTGGCCCTTCCCAGTAAGGAAACTGAGGAAGAAATCACCAGGCTGTAGATAACTACACTGGTAAGCTCAGGGTCCAAAGCATGTTTGCTATTCATAAGTTAATTTGCAACCAAAAGCCACCACATTTCTTCAAATAAAGATTCTGTAAATTATTTTTTTGGGCCACTTATCAAATGGGGGAGGGAAAAGCAATTCTTCCACTTGCCACCCCCCAAAACATGTCACAATTGTAGATGCTCTCAGCCCCACTCACAGTTTCTCTTGGCAGTCAGCATAAACTCTGAGACGTGCGCCGGCGTGTGTGTCAGCTGACAGATGGCTCTCAATCTGCCAACTTCTCACTGTGAGGAGGTGGTACCGCTCCATATGCTTCGATTCAGAAAGTTACACTCACACTAGCAAGAATTCACCATATTTAATATTAATTAACTAATAATGTTCAGAATTTCATGCTGAATTATAGATGAAGAAAGAAGTGCTGCTTGTTTATGCATTCAATGCCAGAATTTTTCAGGAAAGGAAATAAAAGCGCTTCTACCAACAAGCATGTGCGCTGCCAGATGGACAGATAATAGATCAGCATACAAGGCAGAGTACTGCTAATGCAAAATTCAAGTTCATTAAATTTTCTTCTCGTTTCATTGAAATCTAGGAATAATTAATGCCAGAGTACTGGGGAAGGGTTTCTAGCAGCTACTTTAACACAGTTTTGCAATTAGTATTCCAGAAAACTGAAGACTCCTGGGAAAGAATAAAGTCCATGTATAGGAACAGAGATAAGAAATAAAGTAAAAATCATCCAAAGTGTCAATATAAACCCCAACACTGGAGTCTGCACTTGGAATTCAGCCTTTCCTCCTTCCCCCTGCCCAGAAGTCCCCCAGGAAACATTTTGCTGATGTGAAGCAACTTCAACACGCATTTAAGAACTCCAAGTTTCTAGATGGCTGCTCTCGTAACAGCACAAAATTGGCCCAACTCAAACATCTGTTTCTCCATATCAGGTATTACTGCATTTGTTAGAGACATATTCTGGCAGTTCACCATAAGAATTTTTCTGGCCCAAATAAAGACCTAAGAAGATTTATCCAGCTCATTAATTTGAAATTCAAAACAAGGAAAATAAGCTAAAGACTATTCAACATCTTTGATGTCCTCTGCAGCTGCACTACAGTAACACTTCTTAGGAGAGAAGTGGGAATTCCACCTGTATTTCCAGTCCTTCTCAAAACTTTTTCAGAAACAGGTCAAACCCAAAACACGTGACAAAACGTTTCATTTCATAAACCTCCTACACGCTTCTGTCAGAGCTCAGCGAAGCAGCAGCTGAGCTCACCAAATAGGAGAAGAAAACCAAGGAGAGGAAAGGTTAACAAGGATAAGAGCACATTCAAACATCCCACACGCAAACCTGCTCACCTGCATGGGTAATTTCAGCAAGGACAGAATCACACCCTTCTTGCAGGTTCACAAGCAAGGAGAACAAGGAAACAGCCACAAGTTGCAGTTAGGGAAATTCCAGCATGACAGAAGTAAAAAGGTTTCCAATGACAGCAATTAAACTCTGCAACAAGCTGCCCAGAGGGTGTGTGCTGACTTCAGTCTCATGGACCTTGAAAATTCACCTGGATGATGCTCTGAGCAAGTGGACAGAGGCTGCCCCTCCTCTGAGCAGGAGGTGAAGCAGGTGACATCTGGGGTCCCTTCCAACAAAAACTGATCTGCAAGTCTATAAATCATCTATGATGAGATGTTCAGAATCTCCAAGACTTGGGCCAATTACCAAAGGACCAAAGTACAGCTAACTAAAACCATACACACACATGTGTGTGTACACACAGAATTTAACATAGAGAAGCCGGCTGCAGTTTGAGCTTCCATCCAGTGTTATATCATGAGTGTGGAATCTCCTCCAGCACGATGGCTTTGCTGGGCTTCCCAAATAATATGTCGTTGCAATCAGGCAAATTCTCCAAGGCAGCCCTCATAGTGCAAGACTGTTGTGATTTGAAGGGTTGCTTTGACATTAATTCACATAATTTCCAAGCTTCAATACAAGCATTCAGGTTTCCAGTAGAACACTGGTTTACTGTCTCCATCTGGAGTAACAGCTGAAGAGTTAAACCAAGCACTACCATACAAACTCTGAATCGGATGCAGAATTTCACGGCTACTCTCAAACAACAGAACAGGACATTTGGTTATCAGAACATACACACCATAAATGTGATCCTCTAAAAACCTTGCAAAAATCAAATACACATGCAGGCTGGACTTCATTTTTTAAAAAATCTATTTAGGAAGATTGCCAAAAACATTGTTCTGCTTGCTAATATCAACACTTTTCCCACAACAGTGGAAATCGTGTCTGTTATGAAAACATACACGCATGCTAATAACTCTTGAAAATTCAAATCACCACAGAATGACAGCTACCAGTGAATTTTATGTTACATGTGATGTCTATCATACATTTGAACTTACCTTAAAGCAAAGCTTTAAGAGCCTTGTCTGGCAGTTTTTTATCCCCACTTTCCCATGAATTTCTTGGTAGCAGCAAAGAGGGAATAAGAAATTACAGAATGTCCACGTTAAAGACTGACATACTCTACAAAACACATAAGCGCACCAGCTTTGTGCCCTGCAAAAATGATTTGTAAAACTTCGGTAAGACATAAAACAGCATTAATCAGCCAGTGCCCAATCTCCTTTTTTAATTCCATTATATCCTTGGCTTCAATGCCAAGAGATAGGTGTGCATTTAAGAACTTGTCCATTACAGTTGGTCACCCAAGGAGAAACCTTATAGAAATGCAGGACACAAAATCATCTACCACTCATCTACCCATCTTTTAAACACATCCATTCGCCATCCCTGGAGGTGTTTAAAAGATGGGTAGATGAGTTTCTTATGGACATAGTTTAGTAGGGAGACAGGCACAGTTGGACTCGATCTCAGAGGTCTCTTTCAACCTTATGATTCTATGATTCTAATTTTAATGACCCGGCCAGTTGGTTATCAAGGGACATCATGAGCCTAAAGACTCAGGGTCTGGACAGCTCTTATCCCAGTTTCTTGGTTTCAATGGCAGCAGTTAGCATCACCTTGTGGCTACAGTTTTCAGACAGCAAACCTCTGCGCTAGTTAAACGGGTCTGACTGGCACTCTTGCTAGAGCAGGGAACAAGGGACTTTGTTCTACTGCAAAGTTAAATATACCAGAGCCGAGCATCAGCCAAGCCCAGCTATCTCATGACCAGAGCTCTTTTGTCTCAACACACATGACCTAAGACAAGGGAAAACGATGTGCCAACACTTATCAAATGGGCAGCAGTGTTTGCTGGATAAACATTGGGGAATTACAGTTACTGAAAGTTATCTCTAAAAACATTTACTTCCTACCCACTTCCACACTCAGCTAAAAGCCTATCTCACAAAGTGAAGCTCTCCTTCACAGTGCAGGGGAGAACAAATCATTATCATAAATAAATGAATGAATAGAACAGAACAGAATACCGCTACCTGTGCTTCGGAATAAAACAGACTATGTTACTTCTTCAGGAAGGGCAGCCAAATGCATTGCTCAAGGGTGGTGAACCTCTTATTCCCAACACGTACATATTTTAGGCTTGAAAAAAAGGTTTCCAAACACACAGCTTGTAAAGATAGGCTGGGGAACACATAAATAAGTCATTACCTGTCCTAGACAACCTAGTCCAAGGCAATTTCCCCAAGACTGATCTCATGCACACGTGATGGTGTGGTTCTGACAGAAGTGTTAACGTGGCTGTCAATAAAGCACGCCAATGTGTCTTGGCAGAGCACACAGCCCAGATGTACCATATCAAGAGCCATCGTCATCGAGCTTTTTTCCTTTCAAAGGTAAAGCTTACTTTAAAATAGCTACACTAACTTACCAGACAGAGTTAGACACAAGTTCTAACTCTCAACTGCTAACCTACTTGCTATCCCCCCAGAGAGAGAAGAACTTTAGAGTCAGAAAACTCATGTAATATGCACCATGTAAACCAAAGTCAGGATTTTACTTCCAGAAAGACACACCAATGCTACAATAGTGCTAAAAATTAAAGGTTAGAAGTAACTACTTTAAGAACTCTAAGGTAAGCAGCACCAGTAGCTTAAGAAATATTCATCCAAATATTAAAATTACAAGACATTGTAACATGATTTGATCTTGGAGACAGGAATTTGTTATCTTTGCCTTTAGTGTATGTAGCACTTTTGGGTCAAGGTGTGCTCTTCTTGAAAGATCATAATAAATCACAGTTTCCCAGCACTTTCAGAGAGAAGCATATGCTATTGTTTCCTCAGCAGGTAGGAAGGAGATAGCTAAAGCAAAGCAAGTTTAAGCCTCCAGTACTGTAAGATTGGCTTTTGTAGTTTAATACCCAGCCCTCTTGCAAACAATTTTATACTCCAAACCAGGAGTTATTAAATAACTACCAAAACCACGGTAGATTCCTAGAGAAGCAGACAGCCCACACCTACCATGTAATACACACACCCAGTGCAAGTTGAAAAATACAGTCTGATGCGTTCAAGTGGATTTTTTTTTTCAATTAAAAATAAGAACCATTCCAGAAACATGAATTATTTAGGACAAAACAAACAGAATCAATCCATATTAATGCGCACTAAGCAGCAATTTACCATTCACAATGCCATTTGCACATATAGCAGTCAAAAGATCACTCAATAATACATGAAGCTTTCCTAACATTATTAGTATGACAACGGATATCAATGAACTTTAAATCATTCAGGCTGGTTGTTTTAAACCAGCTCCTGGGAACTGACAGAACTGCCAAAGCAGAGCTACGAACTTACTCATCATTCATTAAAATATTAAGCCAGTAACCACTGCAGTTTTAAAAGCAGAAAGCAAACCCAAAATTTAAGTTCGGATATACCCAAAAAGAATGTAAAAGGAAAACTGTGTTTCCATTTGTAGAAAATAATCAAATTTTTTAAATCAAGGAGATGTAGACTACATATTTAGAATCTAAATTCTGAATATTTGTGCTCACCAGATTAATTCTTCCTAGGCTGCTGAATAAATCGAATTTTAGAGCTCCTTAGACTATTTCATCTTCTAACATTACAACTACCTTGCAATAAAAGCATTAAATCCCTATGCATACAAATCAACCTGCTCTGCTAGTCACACCCTCAGCCACAAAACAAGCAATGTGTGCTGGAAGAAATTGCAGGGTAACAGGTATTTTCCAGCACAAGTAAGAAACTTGGAGCAATTATTCTAAACAAGAATTAAAATTTTAGAGCAGAACATCTTTGAACAACTATGAGAGACAGGGGTCATGTTAGCCATGAATAGTTGCTCTTGGTAAGTAATTTTTGTTCCATGGAAAAGCTTCGTATTTTTGACAAATGGAAAAAAAATAACTAGAGCAGAATAACATAAAGCAAGCAAAGGTTGTTTCTGTAAGTACTCATTCAAGGTGATGGACTAGTCTATCAAAAACTGGTAAGATCAACCTATAAAACAATATTTGGCCACTCAAGCAAAGAAGAATGATTTTTTAAGTTTTATCAGTTACCAAACTGATGTCAGGCCTATAAAAGTCACCATTACATTTGAAACACTTAAATCTTCAGAACATCTCTGTCTAGTTTGCCTTTCACCAACAATTCCTAGTTGCTTCCACTGGCTCATCTTTCAACAGTGTCAGTGGAGCACTGCAGTGGTGAGACCTCTCAAACAGAAAATGCACACAAATAAACTCCTTGTCACAAATCAACTTGTCCTGAGCTTACAGGGCAGCTGTTTCCAAAGTCCTCCTGAGCTGGACCAGATAAAACAATGAAACATACGACAGTGTTCCTCTTCTGTCATGGGAGCTGACATGCATTAGTGACTACAAGAGGAGGAATAGTCGGTCTTTGACTCTAGGGTAGCCAAAAATGCAGCCACAAGTTAAGGCCGCCACAAGTCAAAACATTTCAAATTACAAAACAATGTGATTATTAAAAAAAAGGCGTAATTTCTAGAGAAAAAAACCCCACTATGAATGAACTGAGCACCTTCCTTGGGATGACATTTCTTGAGTCTAGCTCAGCATTGCTGTGAACTAACTTCCACCTGGAACTATGGACCTGAACCATGAATGTAAGCTATGAGGATTTTGAGCTGTGAATCCATTTTAGTATGTTTTCATTCTCAATATTCATTGCATATGACAACAAATGCATATAAAATGTGTGATTCAGTGGTAGAAAAAAAGCCTTCAGCATGCTCAGTTACAATGCAAACAAGTTTAGTCATGCCTGATTAAACCCTAAAACCTCATCCCTATACTACATCACCTGCACAGGCAGCCTCATGCAGGCTCCAAGCTCATGTTCAGTCTGCCAGTGAGTTTAACATACTGAGTTTCATAAGGAACACATTTTGCTACGATCGAGAAATCTTTGAGAACGTAAAGCATTTCCTACCAGCAGGCATAAGAAAGCAGACTTGATTTTTCATTTCATCAGCAAAATCCACACAGATAAGAACTCACTAAATGCCAGTTTAAGAATGCAAATTTCATTAACCATGAAATTAATATCACTGCAGAACGCAAAAAACGCAAAGTGTGTATTTGTACAAATCAACTCCTTACCAATTTAATTACAAAACACTAGTTAAGAACACATCCATTATGCAGTTCACAGTTAAACAACCTAGCTAACAGTCCAAAGTTAATTCTAATTAAACACAGCTTTGGAGTTTCTGGATAATTTATCATTTTAATAGTTTCCAAATGCCAACATAACTTATCCTTTTTCCTAAACATTTCATTATGTGAATGACGTGTAATTATACTTTGAACAATCTTATCTGGAGCACAACTATATCCAGCAATCAATTGAGTAAAAAAAAAAAAAAAAAAAAAGTAATGTGTTCTGAGCCAATCAGACAAAGAAAAGCATCAGGAAATTGTCAATGAAAAGTGCAACTTACTTGCAGATAACAGATAATTTGTTTAAACTGACACTTTATCCTCCCCCCCAACTTTTATTGGCATGGCATTTCAAGAATAGTTGCTGCATTTAGTGACACTAAAATATTAATGATCTGACATGATCAGGACATTAAGCCATCCAATAAAGTGCTACTGCAATCTACATCCAATACAGAAGCAGACATCTTCAAACCAGTTTTAATCAAAACACCCAAGGAAACGTAGTTTAAGCAGGAATAAACATAATAAGAATACGTCTCTCATGGTCAGCAAATGCAGATATATACCGAGCTATGCCACAAAACAAGGCTGATCTTCTGTTTTCAAATCAGGAAACAATTCCAAAACTGTTACTCCTAAATTCAGCGCAGCTTATTTGCTTCACTTAGTGGATTAACTGAGCCATTCCAAACGCTATTATTTACCCACTTTCATACAATGCAACGTTTGTCAACAAGACTTGTCTTTTTCCGGAGAGCTTGCAACGGACACAACTAATCCCAACTACGTGTTTTAAATGTGAAACAGCACTACAACGTTAGCACGGTAAAATAAAGTAACTTACTTAGCCAGTTTACCCATGTGCCTGCCCCTGCCCCCGCTGCGGCTCCTGGAACAGGGTGGGGGATGCCCGGGAGGCGCTGCCGGGCGGGACCGCACTCTCGGAACGGCGCCGCAGCAGCCGGAGCTGTCCAGGGTGCTGCCCGCCCCGCCGCTGCCCCGGGAAAAGCCCCGCTCTTCCCACGTTCGGGAGAGGTTTTCACCTTCTCCTCTTAAAAAAATCTGCTCTCCCTTCACTCCCTCCCCAGATCCTGCCCTTTAACGCAGTTCAACACCATATCTCAGCAGTCCTCCCTTACCTTCAGATGGATTCAGCCCCATTGCTGCGATATCTGAAGGCAGTCCTTACACCATTTCTGACAGCTTAACACCAGGTAATCCCCAACACCCTGCAATGCAAGCTCTGACAGCTGAGAGTTGGGGTTGTTCCGCCTACAGAAGATCATGTTCTAGGGAGACCTTAGAGCAGCCTTCCAGCATTGAAAGGAGCTATAGGAAAGTTGGGGAGGGGCTCTTGATCAGGGAGTGCAGGGATAGGATGAGGGGGGACAGTTTCAAGCTGAAAGATGGGAGATTGAGATGAGAAATGTTTTGCTGTGAGGGTGAGGAGGCCCTGGCCCAGGTTGCCCAGAGCAGTGGTGGCTGCCCCATCCCTGGAGGTGTTCAAGGCCAGGCTGGATGGGGCTTGGAGCCCCCTGATGCAGTGGGAGGTGTCCCTGCCCATGGCAGGGGGTGGCACTGGCTGGGCTTTGAGATCCCTTCCAATCCAAACCATTCCATGATTCTGTGTGTTTGGCAATTCATCATCAACTTGCACTTGCGAAGAGTTCAAGGAAAAAGATTAAAGTGTACTCACAAAGTGTGATCCATTAAGTACAACACTGTTCATGTTTTTATAAATATTAAATATCCTATTTGTGATGTGAAACTTCTGTACGAAACAAGTTTTAAAATCAATCGCACAAATAACTTTTCCCATGGTGGTCCTTAGCAATTCACTGAACGCCTCCTGCATTGCTCAGGGTGAATGCATACAAGGATGAGACACTATCGAGTCTTTTTAAAGAATGTCTATATTAATACAACACTACCCTGCTAGCAATCACTGCCCTATATCTTAGCAAACTGCCATGCAGAATAACCTTGTTACTGTGCTCAGAAGCCTGCATTTCACTGCTGGTGTTACAAGTATCAAAGCCAAATCCCTGCCATATTTTTTTAAATCTGCTCAAGCAGAAAGAAAACTGCTACAGAAAAACCTGAAAATTGCATGCATTATTTCTTTTCTATCTAGTAGCTGTCTTCCAGCTTACTTTTTTTTTTTTAAAGGCCACTGGAATTACTTTTAATTCCTTCTCAAGTTCCTGCTCCCCAGAACATTATTCTCCATAATAATACTTCCTTACCACGACGAAAATGTAGTATTATTCCTCTGAAAAGCATATTTTTGCTAAAGTGCTTTGAATTCTACTGAACTACCTACTAAGACAGCTTATTGTACAAAGAAGCATTCATTTTCCTTGCCCAGTTTAACAGGTGGGAAACCCTTGCTGTAAAGTAAACTGACATCAAGGATGTAGTTTTTAAAGTACCATAAGCAAAGAGAGCACCTTATAAAATATATAGTATCTTCTGTAAGAATTGATTCTTTTTTGTTTCAGCTGTCCCTCAGTGCAAATGCACTGACTTGCTTATTTACTTTTAACACAGAAGCTTTTACCCTTCTCAGTGTGAATACAGACACAAACTGTAATAAAGCCATAAAAGGTAACAGACCCACACACTCTGCTCTCCTTTACAGCATGTTTATGTTTTCCTCACAGGCAGACACAAACCTTTTACCTGCAGAAGACCAAATAACCCTTCTATTTCAATAATTCCAGACGACCCGCATCGAATTTCTCAGCCATTCCAAGTATTCCAAAAAAACTGCCACACTCTGACAAGGTAGCAATCTTTGAACAAACAAGCTTAATAAAACATACTCAAGATGAGGCACTTGAAACAGTTTGTGTCAGACACGGTAAAGGGATGTGCAATGTTTTTTTTGCTCATACCCTTCTGCGTGTTTGGCTAATAAGAATTGTATTATTTACAACTACACCCACATGGCACATGTGTGGGAATACTGTGCTAACACGACTCTCTAATCATTCATTACCAATAAAAGCCTAACCAAAGAACGTTCAGAAGGTGCTTGGAATTACTGACAAAACACATCATATTATAATAAAATATTTAAAACAAGCTTTGTGGCATCAATAATAAAAATCATAACTATTGCACTACCACTGCCCTCCCCACCTAAAAGGCAAAGTTTTAAATCAAGATCCCTATGAAACAACATATGGGCATTATAATGGAAAACTCTGAAAAAATATTATCTTTGGCTTACTGACCCACAGCATAAACACATTTCTTCCTGCAAGGGAAACCCATTAAGACTTCCTGTTATGAAGTGGCTTGGCTTAAATAAACTACGGTGGAAAATAGTGTATATTTAGGCAGAGGAACAAGAGCAAAATCAAGCAACAGACTTCAAAAAGGCAGGCTAAGAGACTCGAGAATTAGCAGTCAGAATCCAAAAGAGCTGGAGAAGCGACACGGCCGTGTACAGAAAATCAACGGTGTTCAAAAGAGAAGGCCACTTTCGACCTGACAGCAGTGCCCCTTCCCAAGCAGTCCCTGACTACAGCCCTGTGTTCCTCCCTCAGGGCTACCCCCTGTGCTGTTGGGGACCAGAGCACAGAAATAATCCAACTTAAAAGTAGCTGCAGCTCCCTGTTTATTTTTCTCGCCCTATCAGTTCTGTGATCCGGCTGTTCCACAGCAGCTCAGGGACAGGAATAACTGTGATGGTGCTGAGGTGACAGCTGAGGACAGGTCATGCTCTCCCGCCTGTTCTCAGCTACAAGTTCCTGCTTCACTGTCTGTCATGTGGATGACACAAAGCTCTATTTGTTGAGATCACTTTTAAATGTTTTGGAACAACATATCAGATGTTTTGCATACGATATAAAAAGCATAGAAACATTCATACAAAACTAGCAGACCGAAGAGTGCCACCTCTCCAGCAGAGCACAGGACTGAACTAGGAGAGAGCTGCTCTTTCACTGGGATAACTGGTCCACGCAAGAGGCCCAAAATGGAGTGGAAGAGAACGTGGCTGTCAACACACCTATCTGTTTTCAAATGTAGGCTCTAGTAAGCAGGGCAAGTTGTTACTTTTTTTCCTCTTATTCCCTTGGGAACAGATTGCCTTTCTCACCAGTACCACTGCAAGGAATGGATAACTTCCTTTCACTGCCTTCTTCTGTTCATTGACAGCGTCCTCCTAACAGCTGATGGCTTAAAAATATCTAACCAAAGTTAGGAAAGGCAGCTAACAACTAGGCTTTTATTTTCCTAATCCATACTTTTTGCATTCACTTTTTCTTGACTTCACCAAGTATTCCAGTGTTACTGTAAAATGCATAGAGTGATACCATTTCCAGAAAAAAGATACTATCCTGACAAATAACAAATGTAGTTCTTCATCTTTTGATGCACAGTCTGCAAGAACACTCAATTCTAAAAACAATGCTACACCCCATCTCTTTAGAGAGGTACTTTTGTTTGGAAACTGCTAAAACTTCTAATTATGAGGATGCTCTGACTGACCAAGTATTACACCAGTGGCTACCGTTGTCATCCAGTAATATAACAATGACTGCTACCGTGACTAACACACTAAAGTATGTAAACACAGTGTCTTAGCAAGCTTCTGACTTAGCCACAACAGCAGGACGCTCGCATGAAATGGTACCCGTGCTATTTTAGTGTAAACAGGATCTTGGTCACATTGTAACACACTTGTAGTGTTTCCTTTTCCTTCCCCCAGGCTTTTGTTAACAGGGACTTCTTGGTCAGCTGAGCAGTGACACCGAGTTTCTGTTTCACTTCTCAACCGAAAGAAAGCCAACTACAGAACACGATAGAGAGAAAAATCTACCCGAACTGTTTAACGTTGTTGGGATTCCCTCAGAGCAGGCGGGGCTGGAACACCTAGGGCCTCCAGCCTCTCCAAGGACCTGAACTGAGCAGCCACCCAAGTCCCTGCTGTGAGCAGCTGTGGCAGCTCTTCGACTGCTAGCACCTCGGAGGCACAGCACACGCTCGAGCTGCCACTTAAACACGCGTGTCCCTGCTATCGATGACAATGTACAATCGCAGAGAAACTGACACAGCCTAACCTTTTCTTCAGTATACTCAAACCCCGAGGGATCACACACACCACATCTCGCCAGCTGCATTCAAAGCAGAACACATGCCCACTCCCAAAGTGATAAATCATACTGGCACGGGTACAAGCGTTAGGAAAGCAAGTTGCAGAAAGTGCATTTGTCTTATGTACTCAGAACTGTTTCTAAGAAACAACGCTGTTCAATGAAAACATCGGCCCCCAAAGCCTGCACACCGCTCCCCAGGCAGCCAGCCTGCGGGTACAGACCCCGCGGGGCACCAGAACAGCACAGAGGCATCACCGGCACCCCCAGATCCCCTAGCCTTGCCCCATGGCCCCAGTACCCCCAGATCATAGAATGGTTTGGGTTGGAAGGGACCTCAAAGCCCACCCAGTGCCACCCCCTGCCATGGGCAGGGACCCCTCCCACTGGATCAGGGGGCTCCAAGCCCCATCCAACCTGGCCTGGAACACCTCCAGGGATGGGGCAGACACCACTGCTCTGGGCAACCTGGGCCAGGGCCTCCCCACCCTCAGCATGAAGAATATCTTTCTAATGTCTTAATCTAAATCTTCCCCTTCCAATTTAAAGCCGTTCCTCCTCATCCCATCACTCCAGACCCTTGTAAAAAGCCTCTCCCCAGCTTTCCTGGAGCCCCTTTCAGCACTGGGAGCTGCTCTAAGGTCTCCCCGGAGCCTTCTCTTCTCCAGGCTGAACAACCCCAACTCTCTCAGCCTCTCTGCCTCCCCGGTCCCGGCGTCCCTGGCCTCGCCTCCCGGCCGCGCTCCAGCTCACCGGGCACGCACAGAGCCCGTGCGGGAGCAGCACGAGCCCCGCCCGCCCCGCGCCACTCACGCATGAGGGTGCTGAAGGCCACGACGCCCAGGAGCCCCTGCAGGAAGATGCCGAAGCTGTCCATAAGGGCCCCGTTCTCGCAGCCGCGGTCCCCGGACCCCGCCGACCCCCCGTCAGGCTGCGCGGGGCTGTCGGTGAGGCCGAGGCTGCCGTTGAGCGGTGGCGCCGCCATAGCGAGGCCCGCACAGCGCCCGCCTCAGCGGCGCATGGCGGCGGCGGCGGCGGCTCCGGCCGCGCCCCCCGGCCGCTTCCTGCGCCGGCACCGCCCGCCCATTGGCCCGCCCCACCGCGCCGCACTCCCATTGGCTGAAGTCAGTCCTCGCCCCCGCCCCCTCTGCAGCTCCGCTTTCCTATTGGTCGACACCGGTTCCGTCATCGCCGGCCCCGCCGCGCCGCTCTCTCACCGGCTAAACCCGCCCTCCGCGTCGCTCTCCCATTGACCAGACAGTCCCAGCTCCCCGCCCCGCCGTGCCGCTCTCCCATTGGCTGAGCTCAGCCTTCACACCAGCCCTGCCGTAGCGCCGCTCTTCCATTGGCTGAGGCTGTCCGCGCACCCTCCCACCCCGCCGCGCCGTTAGCCTACTAACCGAGCCCGCCCCCGCCCCCGCTCCCTCCACCGCGCACTCTCCCATTGGCCAGGCAGTCCCCGCTGCCGCCCAGCCCGCCACGCCACACCGCCCTCCTATTGGGCGAGCCCGGCTCCGCACCCGCCCACCCCGCCGCGCCCCTCTCCCATCGCCCCTCCCTCCCGCTCTCCCATTGGTCGAGCCCGCCTCTGGCGCACCCACCCACCCACCCGCCCCGCCCTCCCCTCAGCCTCCCCTCAGCCTCCCCTCAGCCTCCCCTTCCCCAGCCTGAACAGCCCCAGTTGTCACTGGTCCCAGCACAGCCCAGTATTTACCGTTACATTAACACCAAAGCCACCGGCAACAGTTTAAGGATCTTTTTTAATTTTCTTACAACCACTTAAAACTGTCATATCCCACAAACGTATGTACATTATTTACAAACAAAACGAGCAAAATATCCATCCAAAATATTTTTTTTAAAAAATCCTCTGATTAAATCGTTACACCTGCTCAAACGACGGTGGGACGTAATAGGCATCTCTTCTTGTGCATGTTTCTCTTCCACGGAGTACTTCAGTCTCACTGCATATATATATATATATTTAAAAGAAGGATAAAACAACAAGCAGAAGGGACACAACACAATATGCATTTAAATCTTTGTTTAAGAACAAGCAGCTAATTAAAAAAGGCAAAATACTGGAAAAGTGCATCAGTTCTGATGAGTTAGTATAAGAAAGAGGCCCACGGGTGGAGAGCGGATACCCTTTAGGGTAGAGTCTCCTGGACGACCTCTGATTGTCTACAAAGATCATTTAAAATTTATTTTAAAAAGAAATCTTTTAAAAAACAAGAAATGAAAGAGGAGAGGAGAAATATGACACCTCCACAATTTTTTTTTCCACGAGGTTTCTTGGAAACTGGTGCTCAACAGCTTCCAGAGTGGGCAAAAATACATTTGTGCCCAGACTTTATTGTCACACAACTCGAGCGAGCCGTCCCCGTGTCCCATGCAGAAGGCTGTTCCTCTTGAACTGTGCAAGGCTAGAGGACTTCCGCGGGCTCCGTGCCCGTGTTTGTGCTAAGTCAGTCACACCTACTGCCTCTCGATTTTGTCAGCGCAAGACCTGCTCGCTTCATGGCTTAAAAGCTGAGCCAAACACTGCTGGCTTTGCACCCAACAGGAGAACTTTGACTTCTCATCAAAAAGCCATCGACACGTCTGTTGCATTTCAGAACAGATGCAACGTTGAGGAAGATAGAAATGACCATGGAGACAAAGTGTCACTAACTTTAACTCCTTTTTTTTTTTTTTTTTGCTATATTTCATACAGTTAATCATTATTTCTTTTAGAAAAACACATAACAATAAGAGGCTTGTTGTATCTTGTGTTCGAAAAGCCCATTCTAGTCCTTCACCCGAAAGGCTGCCTTTGAAAACAAGGCTACATGCATGTTTGGGGAAGGTCGGCAGCAGTGCGAAGAGGGGGTTCAGCACACAATCCCTTTAAAATGGAGCCAAAAAGTCTCCGGACAGAGCCTATGTCTTTGTGCTTCGTTACCTTTAGGTAATTCGGGCTCACAGTAGGCAGGAACCAGTCTGCCACTACGTGACAGGACTGGTTAAGGAGTAGCTTTGTATAGGACCATCGTATTTTTGGCTTTCTGATAAGGCTACTTCATCTATCAACTTCTGCAACAACAGATTTGGTCCAAAGGTATCCAGTCTCCAATCTGAGCTCGCTAGTTTTGAAGCCTATTTCATTACATTCAAAAAAGCCGCTTTGCCTTTTGCTAACAACGTACCAAGTCTCTGTACTTTATACAGAAGAATGGAGTGCTCAGTCCAATCAACTGTAAAAATATTTACACTTCTGCAGACCTAGCAGCTAAATGTTCCTTCCCTCCTTTAAAGCATCATTGGAATCAAGAATAAACACTAGCAAATCCTAAAGCAACAACAAAATACTGCTGAAAGCTGTGACAAGAGAAAGCAATCTTAACAACCGCTCCCGAACTCTGTATGAACTGTTTCCATTAATCCCAGGAGAGAGACTGCAAAAGCTCCTGGAATTCTACACAACACACAAATGAATCTGCCTTTTATTTCATTCCTCAAAGAGCAACTTTCAGAAATGTTTAGCATTAGAAAAAAGTAGTCTTCATTCACCTTGATCAGTGCTGTACCCCTGCTCTCTGGAAGCAACTGCTTTCAGGTTAGGACAGACTGCAAGCTGCTCGTGCTTTGGGTGATAACTCTACCACATTAACCTTCCATGACATTTTTGGAGGTCAAATATTTCTCTATTACGGACTCCCTGTGTTGGTGCAGAAACCATGCCATAGCTTAGTACAGCACTGGTGCCATACGGAGGCACCACCACGTTTATAACGTTAGGATGTGCAAAACCAAGACTGTACAATGCATGTGAAAA
Source organism: Neomorphus geoffroyi (assembly GCA_033558235.1). Lineage (NCBI taxonomy): Eukaryota > Metazoa > Chordata > Aves > Cuculiformes > Neomorphidae > Neomorphus > Neomorphus geoffroyi. Next base: position 11,975,398 of record JAUMJM010000050.1, read on the forward strand.
TAAGACAAGCGAGAATTCCACTTCTCAGTGGGTCAGCTGAGGGTCATCTCTCTTCACCATCTACGTAAAGAGTACGAGGCCCAGTGGAGGGCTCACTTTCTTGTACTGCAGGCATTGCAAGACATCACTGCCTTCTTCCTGGACTCCAGCTCTGTCCTATCTTATAGTGAATAGAAGTGGTAGAGGACAGCACTCATCCCTGAAGCCTAAATTATTGCAGTCCAAGCAACTCCTGCTGGTGAAACATCAGGATCACTCAAAGTCCAGATTCAGCCATCAGCTACCCAAAATCCAGTTTTGAAGAAAGAGAGCAACTAAAGCAGCACGTGAGCTGATTTCAAGTCATGCTGGAATAAGATGAACAAATACAGGTGCAGTTGTGTTATCCAGCACGTATAGAGAAAGAGGAACTTGAAACAGAGTCAAGTAGAAACACCATCCATCAAGATAAAGCCCCAATTATCCCTTTTAAATCCAGCAATAAAAGAGAGTGCATTTTTTTCCAGGAAACAGAGTGTACAGTAAGTGTGCAGCATAAAAACATTTCACAAATAATGAAAACATCCCTTTTGAAAATCGCAACAAAACCAGATCCCATTGGGACCAGACTGTCAGTGCCTCCCAAAACAAGGCAGAAAAATCCATCCTATAAAACATGCCAAAGGTGACCAGTAAGTATCCCACTAACCTCTGAAACTGCTGACCGCTTTATTCACTGAGAAAAGGAGTATGACATTTGTATTTAAAACCCTAGGTGCCACATTAACAGGTTCACTAAATGACTCTTTTAAGCTCTGTTTTCTCCTGATAGCTACTTAAGAAGACACATATCTGTCTGTGGGGAAAGGTGGAAGCAACATCTCTTGGCTACACAGGTCAATTCTGCTGAGCATCAGTGCAATAGAGCTCTGGAAACCCTGAAGAATGACAAATACGATCCAAAAGCATCATCTTCCATCTTTAAGTTCTCTGCCGGTCAAATTTCTCAAGATAAGCTGCTGGCAGCAAAGCAGAAATGTTTCTTTCAAGGATATTTTTCAGACAAAATGGATTATCACTGTGCTTGTCCTAAGGGAACAGAGCATGGGCAGATGACCTAAGCAAAGCACGAAGAGCCAGAACATGCATTTAGTGGCCACGTCTCTGGTGTGAGTTGATTTCAACTTAATTATACCGTCAGACTCTGCTTACAACTTGGGAGAAGAAATTGTCCTAGCTCAACAGTGCCCCCACTCCCTCAAGAACACTGTCTGACATTTACATTTTGATCCTGGAATGGAATGAAAAAATAATCTCATTTTAGATCTTCTGTAAATAGTTCTGGTCTGACTAGGCAGTTACTCTAAGGGACAAAAGAAATAAACCCCAATTATTTAATGTGCTTCCTCTAAGCATTTTTCATTGGAGGTTTTTCTCCTTCACACCTGTGTGGCAGACACAGGCACAGACCGTGCAAACTCAGCTCTTCGTTTACAACCTCCTTGCTGAATGCTGCAGCTCACAGCATCAGAATAACTGATCACATTAAGCCTAAGAGATGCTTGAATCAATCCATTTGACCAGAGTAACTAGTGTTTATCAGAAACCAGCAAATTCATCTTTCCTAAGCGAATTCCTGCAGTGAGCATCTTCCTACCTCAAATATATGAGTAGGCAGGGGCTTTCTGCAGAAATGTACATACATGGGAGATAAAGGACCAGGGCTGGACACAAAAAGCTCCTGCCTGTGCACCTCCAAACACTCTGAGAACTGCCAGAGTGAATGAATGCAAGACATCTGAAACTCTAATGCTTATTTGATGCAGATCTTGAGCCTGATGCAAGTTTCCCACATCTTTAATGGAAAGTAACGTAAGCCCTGTTACTTGAAGTGTAAAGCACAGGTCTACAGCGAATGGCTGATAAGGGTTTTATTACCCTGGAAAACCGGCAGCTCAACCTACTGTGGGTCTACTGATGGAAGTAGATGTCCCTCTGGTCCTCTCCCTTTTCTTCAAAAAACACACATAAAGCTCTTCCCAACCCCCCACATTTTCATCAAGTCTGACCCTGAACAGCTGTAAATAGTTTAAAATACAAAGTCATGCTCCTAAGATAGTTTCCAGTATGCAAACATTGGCAAAGCTAAGTTGCAGTTCTCTATTGATCGCAGTATTCTTAAGTGTATTCTCTAAAAAGATGTTCAGGTAGCAAAGCAAAAGTCTGCTGACAGGCTCTGTGTACATGGCCCAATTCTTTGCCATAAGAAAAAGGAAATATAGAGAATGAAGAAAAATAAAGCCAAAAAGAAACTTTATCTGACAACCAAAATATAGAAAATGCAGAGGCACTTTCTCTTTCCTTCCTTTTTTTTCCTACAGCCCATCTGTAAGAGAAGTGCAAAACAATTAAGTCTTCTGACATCTTCAGAAAAAGTTAACATCCAGGGTAAACCCACACAGGCGGCAGCTAAAGCTTTGGAACAGAAGCTCTGTGTGCTGACACTGGTTTGTACGCCTGACAACGCCTCCACAAGAGAGACAGCTGTGCAGCTACAGACGATTTGTCCAGAAGTAGTTCCCTCCCTTTTTCAGTTCATCACTTCTGCTGTTCAGGTTACAGAGGTAGTAAAACCAAACCAAACCAAAAACGTAACGACAATGAAACAAAAAGAACCAAAATAACAACAAAAAAACCCCCTCCCCAAGGAACCACACTCTTACTCTACTGTACATTCAGAACCCTGTGGCCACATTGTTGTCCTAACAATGAACAAATTCATTAAAAAGTTCAACGTTAACACACGAATGTGCAAAGAGCACATTCCAAAGCCAGTGCTGTGGTAAAGCAAGTGTTCATCCACAGGGAGGGAAGGAGATTCTGTGAATCACCAGGAAGAGAGGAAGGTTATTTCTGGCAGCCTACATGCTAACGTAAACAGGATCCGTTTCACGGTTTAAAGTTCCGTGCCAACAGAACTATTGAAATGTCATTTCCCACCAGAGGAGACTTTTTCTGTAATCATTAAAAAATATATTTAAAAAAGGGAACCATAGAGCAAGAGACTATTGCGTTCCCAAGCTGGCAGCTGGCAGAGTAGCCCCTGTGTTTGCATTGGCAATGTGCTCCACATGTTGTCTTCCTTTTGTCAAAGTGAAAAACCGAGGCTGACAGATGCTCTTAGGTCACCAGAGCTTCTGTTAAACTTCATTTGGCTTTCCTTGCAAGAGAAAAAGGAGCATGGTTTTGTAGTTGTGCTTCAAAGGTCCACTTCAACTTGGGTGCTCCTCAGTTAGCAAACTGCTGGTAAAAGGCAAGTTTGACCCTCTCAATATGATGGCAAAGTTTGATAGCTGGCCCAAGCTTCAAGTCCATGCACTCCTGGACGGTGGGCAGGGTCAGCAACAGCAGTGCCTGGCCATCGATTTCCTGTAAGAAGACAAAAACTCCATAATGACTTTGCATTTTTATTTTCCCTGCTCCGTCAGCTTTGACTTGCTGTAATTTCAGATTCACGACCATCTGCGGATTAAATGCTTCTTTCATGCTCCTCCAGGGAGCTTAAAAATCTCTCCTCCTCACAACAAATTAACTCCTTGCTTAAAATGTCAGCTCAGATTCACCAGGTAAGGGACAGAATCTTATGTTATCGTAAAAAATCAACCTAACAACAGAAACCAAGGCAATAGATAGGATGTAATGAAGAAATCTTTCACAATGAGAGTCGTGAAACACTGGCACAGGTTGCCCAGTGAGGTAGTGGAAGGCCCATCCCTGGAAACATTCCAGGCCAGGCTGGACAGGGCTCTGAGCAACCTGATTGAGTGGAAGATGTCCCTGCTGTTGCAGGGGGGTTGGACTGGATGATCTGTAAAGGTCCCTTCCAAACCAAACCATTCTAGGATTCTAAATTTCATGCAGAAAGTCCTATTACCCAACCTCTGCATCTTTCTACAGAAAGAGAAGTTCTACAGGGAAAAGCATCTTCTGGAACTTCCACCACAAACCATAGCCAACATTAGCTGTAGTAGTAGTATAGTTTTGACAGACAATGGTTTTCCATGGCAAATTTTAACCAAGAAGCAAGAACAATGTTACCTTGACTAGTTTGTACTCTAGTTGTCACACTTTAATACAGAAATGTTTGCCTGTGCAGCTGTACAACACAAAGATAACTGCAGTTAGTCTGCAGAATGGAAAATATTTATCATTTGGCAAAGTCAACACAAGTGGCAAAACTCTTGTCTTCTACAAAACAGTCTCCTGCCTTCACGGTGCTTGGTTGCAGGTATTCCCTGTACCTTGGGATTTGGATGCTCCATAGACCAAAACGTCCTCCGCTGAGCACTAAGAAATCTGAAAAGTTCTCGTCATTTGTTTAACTGCAGAAGGTTGCGTATGTGTTTGTTTCCTCAACAAGTGACAGAGTCAACATTTTAACAGACAAAATGGTACCTGATCAAGGAAAATTCTCGCCAGTGGTGCACAGTCAGTGGATTTGAGGAATCGTACAACATCAGCCACGCTCCATTCCAGGGGGTTACTGTCGAGCTGCAGCTTTTCAGCAACTTCCATCTTAATGTCCTAGACAAGCCACCCAGCACAGAAAGAATCACCAAAGTATTACACGTGCAACGGACCCATGCTTCCCTCTGCTTCCCCATACTTGAACACTCCACTGCCAAATATAGCTCTACTGAGACCTCACACTGCAGAGGTTTCTTGGTTAGCAGCGATGCACAGAATAGCGTCGTGCTGAGGGTGGAGGCTGTAATGATGTTATAGCCAGTAAGCAGGGACCTAAACCCAGGATCTGGTTTACACTATGGCAGTGGTCACGGTGAATCAAGGAGTGCCAAAAGGTGGGAAATTGAAAGTTCACCATTCTGTCTACAGGTTTCTGTTTAGTCTTTATTACAGTCCTGTAATGTAACTGTAAAAAAAAATCATGATGTAGCGTCTTCACAATGCCCTTTATGAGGTAACAGAGTATTTTATGGGAACACATGTATGGTGGTCAATACTCCCAAGATATTTGTATGCAAGCTAGAACATAAATCTACATTTGAAGTTACCTTTGGTGAAGGAGGTTTATTTTCATCATCAGAAAAGGAAAAGGTCCTGAGCTTCCTCTTCCTCTTGTCTCGGTCCTGAGCCAAGGAATGAGACAGTTCACTTTGTGTAGGAGAGGATGACAGTGATTTCTTTTCCGATACCTCCGACTCTTCAAGCACTTCGTCTTGGTGCTCTGAGGTACTATCCTCGGTCATAGATTCTTCATCTGCCTCATCCTGGTCATCCTCCTCTTCTCCCCCACTGCCCTGAAGAGGCAGAAAAACCAGGAAGTCGTGAAATAAAACAACATGGGAAGTTCAAAGCAAAAGCTCCAACTGCCACCCATCTGCCAGCTGAGCTTACAAGGAGCTAAAGGCTTGTTGTTTCCAATCAACCTGGCTCGAGGATCACATACTGATCGGTTAAAGTTGTTGGCAGGCTCCTACCTGGGGAGATCCAGCTGGCGTGTTATCCACTGAAGCAGAAGAACGTTTTTTCTTATGAACAAAAAAGTGTTTTCGTCTCTTCCGTCTTTTATTTGGTTTCTTCATGGCTACTTCCAGGTTACTGTGGCCACCTGGAGGCCTACCTATCCTCTTGTTTTTCCGCTTTCCATAATAGTGCGCTACCAGGACAGAAGAGAGGAGCATCATGTTGAAATGCACTTTCTATGTCACTAGTCATGTTTGTCCATCATCAGGACTGGAATATCAGTAGGAGGACATTTCCCAATAGAAATCCCAATTCTGCAGAACTACTAAATGACCCGTGTCTACATTTTCCTTCTCAATTTGTTTTAAGGAAGAAGAGTTACTGAAGAGTTTTATTTGCCCTATGAATATTTACTTCTGAGAAGCCCCAAATGATAGGATTTTATACAAAAATTATCAGCCACAGACTTGGCCCAATTCAGTGGCAATTTTTGTGATGTTCTGTAGTTTTTAAACCTGGCCTCAATGCACTGCTTGTTCTCACAGTGTCAAATGGTTAGTTTAAAAAAACCCTAAAACCCCTGAAAGCTAAGAAAAAAGCTTGAAGGTATTTTAGTTTGTTCCACAACAAAATGGTCAAAGCAATTACAATGCCACTTAAATTACAATATAGAGTCAGTTCTTGTCCCAGAAGTTGTCTTAAGAAGACAAATCCTATGTACACAACATAGAACCAGCCATGGTTCTACCACTTAATATAGAATTACTTTTTTTTTCTTCCCTACATATCGGCACATGGATATTTTCCAGATGTGTGTATGCAGTGTTTGAGCTGCTCCTTGTGTAAGCAAAGTGATGTGTTTTGTATTCCCTCTGGAGCCAAAGCCAGAAGAAAAATAAAATATAACACCCCACGCGCCACCTCGGTTTGATATCAGCAGCCTACTCACTGTATTTTGTCTTTGTCAGGACAGAGCAGTTCTCTGAACACTTATCCAGCACCATCTGAGGGCCAAAGAGGTTTGGACAACATTCCAACTTGATGCACGTTTTTCTGCAGAAATCTGCCACTCGATCTGCCGTCCTCACAACCTCCACAGTTGCACGGTAGCTTTTCCCTTTGTACCTTGCATTGAAAATACGGCCATAATTCAGGAATCCTCTAATTACCAGGATAAAAGTACTGCATTGAGAGGTGTGCAAGAATACTGCTTTGAGATCCAGCTTAGGGAAAACCTGAGCAATGAGGAACTTTATGGACTGACAAGTCTAGGAAACAGGTAGCCCTCTTTCTTATGACAGACCCTCAAGTGAAGAAACATGTTGTACCAGTACATTACTTCACCACTAGATGCTGACATGCCAGTGGCAGAGCACAGCTGTTGTATTAAGTAGCATCAAAATCAGATGGACTTTGCCAAAGAAGTTTATAAAGATTTGGAAGTTTAATCTGTCACCTATGCTATAAGCAAGTCTTCCTGCTCCAAAATGCAAGACGTTTAAGCGTAGACTGCAGAGAACATTGCTATTGGTGTCAACAAAGTGGGAAACAGGACAAGTACTTACTTGGCTTTTAGGGTCTCTCCGTGCCCGTGCCATGCAGCCTCTTCATCCAACTGCAGTTCTCGCAGGACACGGCTGGGTTTGTAAGCTGCATTGATCAACAGAGTGAGAACCTACAGCGAGGGAGGGAAGAGGAGAAAATATGTTTAAGTTATTTGTACAATAAATCTGTTTTACGGTGCCAGGGCAGAATAGGAAATTACTTCTATTCATCCAAATTATCTAACATCAAAGCACTCATTCACAGCAGCATCATACACACCTCCTGATACTGCCAAAATGAAAACTGAGAGCAGTCGACACTCTGAGCCTTGCCAAACCTTCAGAATCTCTGCAGTCACATGTGTATCTAGCAATTTCCAAGTCATTGCCCTTGAATTACACATCACTAAATTAAACCCCGAGGCTGAATACTACAAAGCTTGCGTAACCTTGGATAAATCTGAGAGATTATCTTAGAAATTGTTTGACACGTGAAGATGTGCCAAAAATGCTGCAGGACTTTGCTGCCTGCCAACCTATCACTTGCACCAAAATCATACTGCAGAGTTTTAAGCTCTACTCTGTTTCGCTTTCATGAACCATGCTAAGGCCTGTACTATAATAAAACGAGAATGAGGATTCCTACGTTGAGCAAGAGTCATAATTGAAATGAATACAACTAAGCACACTGGGTGAACTTTCAGCACCACTCAGCATCCAGTAGGATTTGTGTGTATTTTGTGCTTTCAGGCAGTGAGGCAGGTCAACCCTTCAGGGTTAAATGAAGTTGCTGCAGAATTTCATACTTGCTCTTTCGGAGTGCTTATATCAGAGCAGTGGAACTTGCAGGAAGTACAGGGGACTTTTCTGTATGCAAAAATGGAACTTCTTCAATAATCAGCTTAACTCTTGTCCATTAGACTCTTGTTTTACAGCATGTCTGCCAGAAAGTCATTCTTAAGGTCTCTCCCAATTATGATAAGTGGTAGGGAAGGTAAAAATTCCAGAGATGTTGAGCCAATTTCTGCATTTATAGTGATCGCTTCATGACAGCTCAAGTGCACAAACATAGCTAAAACTTGGGAAACTTTCAGCTTCTCAGCTTTGATAATAACCACCTTAGGACCTTCTCTGGAGAGCTCAGAAAAATAAACACTGCATTAAAGTATCTGTAAATTTGCTGTGAGACACATTCTGGAGAAGAGGCTCTTTGGCATTAAAGAACAGCCTCCTCCTCCTTCTTCTTCCCCTCCCCCAGTAACATTAGAAAGCAAAACTACAATTTCATCTGATCTTTGCAAATCATTTGCGACTTGGAAAACACAGAGAATTCTTTTAGTTATCCAAGTACCGAAAAGTTTGTAATTTCTACTAAGAAATTCTGTATTTCCTCTGTTCTAACATCAACAGCGCAAAACTAAGGGAATGTTGGGATTACCTGAAGCTAAATTCTGTTAATTAAAATCACAGCATTTATTACAGCTATAAAAAGATACTAACTCCTTTGGGCATGGTAATTACAGGTTAGTCTGCTTTAATGTATGATAAGTTTAGCAGTAGAAGACTAACTCAGGTAAATTACAGGCTTTTACTCTTTTCAGTCATTCATAAAACAGTGCATAATTTACACTTGATTTTATGCAAAAAACCCTCTTCACTCATTATCAGCTTAAATTCATTAATTACTCATCCACAATTAGAGAGACACTCTAGCATTTATGATACACTGCTACATGCAGGTCCACTTTGCACAATCCCCTCACCTCTTTCAGGACAAGAACGCAGTTCCCAGGTCCCACTGACTGTGGAAGCTCTGCAATCCTGCCTTTGTTAAGGTAAGGCCCTGAGAAGCACCGGTGGTTGAAGTAGATCTTTGGGCAGCAGTACTTGCCATTAATTACCACTGAGAAATGAGAAAGCAAAGATTTAAATCACACACTGCAACGTCCCCAGCAAAGAATGACTTCTTGCAAGGTGTAGTATTTTGCCAGCTGTAAAAAAGGAGAGGAAAAAAGTGCCGAATAACATGAATTTGGGATAGTTCCGCTGTCACATTTGCAATTACAACATTAGTTATTTGATGTTGCCCAAATATTTTTCATGCTTCACACACAAATTGTCAAATCATAGGAAATAGATTTGGTCATTTATCAGAGAAGAAACATTTCTCCTTGGCCAGTCTGATGCTTCATGGTATCACATCATGAACAGGCAAAAAGACAACAATCCCAACTTCTTGGTAGCAGAAGCACTTCCTAACCAACAATTATGGATCAATTTTCCAGTCAAGGAATTATCTCTTCCCCAAATTTTTGCCACCAGAGAAGCTGGCAAAGTTATTCTCCACTGTTCACCCTGAAGTGTAACATCACACTGCTTCGCATTTTTAGACTTTTTTCTATCAATCAATGCTGCAACTGAGGAAGTGACCTTTGACGAAGTGACATCAAGTTTTCTAAAGCTATATTGAACAGTTCAACACTGCTCAAAATTAAAGCTATGTATAATATGAATTGCAAGATACTTACGTATAAATATAGAATTGTTTTACCCTGGCAGTGTTGCAGTTCTTTACTGAGCAACACTGTCACTTAAAGATCTTAAATTCAGTGGCTGATCATTGGCAGATAAATAAATGAAGTCAAACTTATATTATGACTCTATTAAAAGCCAATTAAAATGCTAAGCAAGCAGGGATCATTTCTATAAACTTGCATTTGGTGCAGCTTCAGATGTGCATTTCACTTTACAGAAAACAGCAGAAGAGGCATTTTGTTGCCAAACAGATCTGTATGACTGTTCCACCAGCAGATGTACTTGTTCATCATATTCATTCTTGCAACAGTTTAGAAAATTATTAGATTTCACCATCTGGCATACAAAGCATTTTGCTGTTTGAACTGCTTTGTTTATCACAATGATGGAGTTATCATTAAAAACAGACAAGCCTGTTTCCCCAAGTTAGAATCAGGAGCACAGACGCAGTGTGGCTGTTATGTTTCTCCCAACATTATCAAACAACACAGGTGACAACAAAAATCACCTGCATAGGCTGCAGCACACGTTGGGCTCCACGCATCCTCTGCTGGGGGTGGGGAATGTTTTAGGGTAAAAATCTCATTTCCAGGCTTAATGCACATATCAATTGTAGGACACAAGCAGTTGTAAGTTTTTGTTTCATTCTTTCTTCAAGTTCAACAACTCATCAATGGGTGAAATTCTTCAAACCCTTCCTCATTTTCCACCTCCTAACAGAAGGATGTGGAGCAGCTGAACAACGAGGCAGCTGAGCTGCAACAGGATTTTGCCTTTGTTACCCTGCCCTCTCTGATCAATACCTGAGTCAGAAGAGTTCAGCTCCTGGTTCTTTAATCCATCATGAACTGTCCTTGAAGACAAAATTCTGAAATGAGAATAAGATGGTTGGGAAAAGGGACAGATGGCTATTTCTCAGTTACCAAACTCACCACTACATTTTTTTCTCCACATCTGACCTTATTAATCTGCTTTTTATACCCCTCATTTCACAATAACGACATGCAAGGACTATCAAATTCCATTAGGAAAGGACTACTGTACTGCTTCAGCTAGCAACAACCCTTCCTTGCCTGAAGTATATGGGCTCCCATGCTGATAACCTTGCCACACAAAGCTACCACAACAGTTTACTTTCTCTGCCTCCTTTTAACTCCATTTCACTTTTCACGGCACAAGGCACTGTAGCCTTACCTTATGCGTTTTGAAAAGGATGGATTTTAAACAAAACACAACCAAAATGAGTCAAGTACCCTGGTAGGAATCTCAGTGACAAAACACGGAAGAACAGTCTGCTCGGTATTTTAGGAGTAATGAAAGCATTGGCAGGACTACTGACAGATCTGGTGTTTGCAGAGTCAACACAGCCAACTGTCAGGCCTTTACGTGTTGCCGAGCAGGCTGACATGAAGCAGGTTTCGTGTGCATGACACAGGATTTATAGACAAATAAGTAGGCAGTACAAGAACTTTACTTCTTGGCCAGTCTGGGCCAAATTTAATCTAGGAAGGAACTATTAGAAGTTCAGTTACAAAATGACAGCACTCATAATAAAGCCAAATTTTCTGATCACCTGTGCAGAACCTCAGTTACATAGGAAGGCAGCCACATCCTCCAAACATGTTTACATTACAGAAGCTGTATTATTAGAGAAGGAAATACAACTGATAGGGGATCCAGTAATTTTCCCTATTAATCATCATTAAAAAGGTTCAAGCACAAACTTCTAAACACAGACTTAAGAAGAGGTTATTTTTTCTTAACTGCACTCCAATACTCACAGATAAACCAATCTTCTCAAAATGAAAGATCGATGACTTCAACCCCAGAACTTCAATGACCTGACCTATTCAATAGTTCAACTGAACTGCGCTAGCATTGTTAAAAACAAATCCCATGCTTTCTATCTCCTGCTACAGCAGTGCAAGAGGTCTTTTTCAACATTAACAGGAATTACCAGCATTAAGACAAATGGATCATGGAACCTCTCAACCCGCAGTACAGCTCTTCTGCAGAGCTGTATCTCCCCCAAGACAAACATGATTTACCAATTAGAAAAAGAAAAAACAAAACCAAACCACAACAAAAAATGAAAGCAAAAACCTGTTACTTACTGTTTCTCTGGCTGAACTACTGCAATTTTTTTCTGCTTGTTTACTGAAAGGAAGAAGAAAACATAAGCAGCAAGCTAAGGGAGGCAAACAAATGAAATGTCTACTACAGTATATACACTAAACCTTCAACTTCCACTAAAGTGCATTAAATCTGGCATACATATCCCCAGTCTGCTAGAAAATCTCACCTTTTATGCATCCTTGTTTGCATCATACCTGTAATACCAGCCAAAAAGGAATGATGCTGAAACAAATATGACTTAAGACAATTGCTATGTAGGAAAATGCTGTTGCAATTAAAGTCAGCTAGGGGATGAGTCCACTTGCTAATTCTGGCTTTCACAACCCGGTTATGATATCAAACAAGGCAATGCAGCATGTGCCTCTTCAGCAATTTCAGCTTTTGTCCCCAAGAAACTTCCCGAGTCTTTTTAAAAGCATTCTTTCTCTAATTAGGTTCCTTGTGCTTCCTCCTCTCCTTGGCAGTGCAGACATGTCTCATTAGTTTCTCTTGCTTTGACTTGCAGTAAATTGACAGCTCATTCCAATCTTACAATTTTATTATCTTACTTAATAAACATTCAGGAAGTTCTTCAGTTTCTCCAGCTCCCATTAAACTTTAATAACCAGAGCTCACTAACCAGTTGAGAGAAGACACTATTTTATGTGACTTACTAGTGTAGTTAAAATTTACTTTTCAATGTTTTGTCATTAGGCATCATTACTATCCTGGCCCATTTAGAAACTCTTTTATTTCCACTCCAAAATGTACACACACTCAATACTGTCTTGTCACGGCATTCATTTTACTTGCACAAGTGTAAAATCAGTACAAGAGTCAGACACAAGGCAAGAACACCTCAGGCAGAAGCATATGCATAGCATGGGGGTATGTGCACACACACGAATATGGTTTCTTTATTGTGACTAATGGATCGTTTCCACATGCTCGTGCAGTGTGCAAGGGTCTCAAGCCAACACTGTCTGTTTTGGAATTGCCGTATGGATTCCAACTGGACCCAACCAGCCAGGGGAACAGGCATAGATTCTCTGTACATGGTGAATGTTTCCAAATTCAGTGACGCTCGCAATAATTCTGCAGTAGCCTGCTCCTGAAGGTCTTGCCATCTGTATCAGCCTTGCTGACCACTGCAAATAGAACAGAACTGGTACCTATTGCTTTCCGAGGAGGTCTGAGCTGATATCCATTCGTCTCACACCAACCCACTGGAAATATATTCATGGATTCCACGCTCACAATACATTCAGGGACGGGTTTCTTTGAGCCTGTTCAGGTTAGAGAAGGAAAAATTGAACCAACTCATGAAAATAAAAAAACCCCTCATCTGCTATTTGAGCTTGGTGTATGCTTGCTAGTGAGGCTGCTTTTACTTACAGCTTATCTGGAACACAGTATCACTTGCTTATTCATCTGCTTTTGTTGACCAGATTCTTTCCTGACCTAATTTGCTTCCTCCTAAAGGCTAGTGATGGGAATTTGCCATCCACAGTTTAGCAGAGATACACAGTGCACAGTAGGTGCGTGCTGATGTACTTCTGATCAAGAAACAGGATTATAATGAAGACTGGCTGACACAGAATAGGCCCATCTTAACAAAGCACCTCGCTGAAAGTTTCCTCCCTAAGTCTGCCCAAAGCTTGCTCAGAATGCAAGTCCCTCATTTGTAAAATTAACAAGGCCCTTGCTTTCTAAAAGGCACCGATCAGCACACACAGTGCCCCAGCCCAGCACTGACACGCTGCAATGCACAAATGCCATTTTTGCCTGGCTTAAGTAAGCCCTGGCATCCACGGTTAACTGGGAAACAGGCAATGAAAATGGGGGTTTGCTGTGTTTTCACTAGGGAAATGGTATCTTGCTGCCCATACTCTGCATGCAGTGACTCTGCTCCAGATGCTCCTCGGGTTTGATGATGGTACTACAGAAAGATCAATGCAAGTTCTACTCTCCTCTCCCACTCATGAGGCTTACCCTCCAGCTGAAGCCAGAGGTAGGAATCTTTCAACTTGGTGACTGTAGCAATGCAAACTTCTTCAGGGTCAACTGGGTTCACAGCCTCAAGTTTCATATTCTCTTTAAATCCATGGTCAGAAGTTAACTGGGAAAAAAAAAACCAGAATACTTCAGTAAAACACCATCTGTATATCATGGAATCATGGAATGGTTTGGGTTGGAAGGGACCTCAAAATCCAGCCAGTGTCACCCCCTGCCATGGGCAGGGACCCCTCCCACTGGCTCAGGGGGCTCCAAGCCCCATCCAACCTGGCCTTGAACACCTCCAGGGATGGGGCAGCCACCACTGCTCTGGGCACCCTGGGCCAGGGCCTCCTCACCCTCACAGCAAAACATTTCTCCCTAAGATCTCATCTCAGTCTCCCCTCTTGCAGCTAAAACTTTTCCACCTTGTCCTCTCCCTGCACTCCCTGATCAAGAGCCTCTCCCCAGCTTTCAAAGCAGGAGCAACACATAAAACCTCAGTGCCTGAGTGACACAGAAAGATACTCAAGTAGGCAGAGAAGATTTCAGGTAATTAACACACTGAATACAAGTAAGATATATTACAACTGCAAGCAATTTAAGTTAAAAAGTTCTGCATTTTCTAGGCAGACCTAGAAAAGAACATGTCTTTACTCAAAAATAAGGATGCTGAGACTCACTGAAAGGACTGGGCGCATTTTAAGCAGCAATTCTCTGCTGCTTGCTACCTAAGGGATGTCTGAAAAATAGTCTGCCCAGGCTCTCTGTTCTATTATGTTAGCTTGGAAATTCACTTTACATATGCAAATAACATTCCTGCCCCATCCAAATGAGTTCTGGGAAACAGCAAATGAAACTTCCTTCTCACTTCATGTTTTTTGCATAAGTAAGATTTTACTTTATTCACCAATTTCGTCCACATTTATAAAAAAATTCCTAAACCGTAAGAATGGATATTTATCCAGCTCTGAAACTCCTGAATTAAAGATAAGAAGTAACAGCCAGACAGAGGACTCTTCCTCCCAGAGCCACTCTGCAACATAATTACAGGATCAATATATTACGAATTCTGGAACCAGCCTGCAGTGATCAACTCTTCTCAGAAAAGAGATAATAAATTCAATGACCTGTTCTAAGATGTCACAGTTTACAAGACAGAACAAGGGCAACAAGAATTCATAGCCAGCAACACCCTCTACAAAAAATGGTAATTATTCATTGTAATTTCTTCCCTTAAGCACTGCAACAGCCCAAGTATTGTAAATGGAATTGGACGGCAGGTGTTAATAATAACCTTTTCTGCTTGACAAGGTATCATGCTTTGGGAGACAGCAACACTGCCACTGAACCAACAAAAGCCCCAAATCTAGCAAGTACTTCAGGCACCGATTAATGTAAAATTATTATCTGGAATTAATTTAAGGTGACTTGGTATTGATTAGTACTATGGAATGAATTTTTCAAGCTGAAAGGAAAGAAGATTGAAAGAGTACACTAAGTAAATGGAAAGGTCTATTAAAAGGCTCTGTTTCCGCAATCACAGGAGTGCCAAGGACCGATGCTGTTTTATTACACTTACATGGACTCTTACACATCTCAGTTTCACAAAACAACCGTTTATTTTCAATCTACTTTATCACAACTGAAGAATCTGTTCCACCACTTCCTTATGTAGGAAACCGGCATCCATCCACTTCAGTTCACCAACAGTCGCACTCAACTCTCCCATTTCCCTCACAGGTTATCACAGGTAACGTTCTCAGGCACTCAAAGGTGTCCGGAGCAGGGGACAAAGCTGGTGAAGGGGCTGGGGGGAATGTCCTAGGAGGACTGGCTAAGCACCCTGGGTTTGTTTAGTCTGGAGAAAAGGAGGCTGAGGGGCAACCTCTCCACAGCCTCCTGAGGCCGGGAGCAGAGAGAGATGTGCTGATCCCTTCTTCCAGTGTTTCAGTGGCAGGATGCGTGGGAATGGTTTAAAGCTGCACCCAGGGAGGTTCAGACTTGACGTTAGGAAGCCTTTCTTTACTGAGAGGGGGGGTTACACACCGGAATGGGCTTCCTAGAGAGGTGGTGGATATCCCGAGCCCGTCAGTGTTTAAGAGGCACTTGTACAATGCCCTTAAGGACATGCTTTAACCTCTGGGCAGCCCTGAAGAGGTCAGGCGGTTGGATGAGATGATCATCGTAGGTCCCTCCCAACTGAACTGTGTTATTCCATTCTACTTGGAAAGGTAATTTAAGTCAAAAACACACAGTTTTTTTTTCCCTGGAATGAAGAGTGTCATTCACACACCACAGAAGAACCATTTTTTCTGCAAGAGAACCTTACCGAAGGGAAGCAGCTCTGAGGAGCAGCCTCAGCACCACATTGTTTGAGGTAGTCTGCCCAGTCAAAGTCCTGCCCAGGATAACCTGGGTGAAGAAAAAGCCAAGGCATTAGTTGAACAGCACGAGACTCATTTCAAACAGACACGAAGCACAGATCACTGCAATCTGTTTGGGTCACTCCAGTTTGCCAGCTGCCCAGGCCCTCACCAAACTATCTGAGGTCAGCCCATAGATGGATTCTCACGTAGCTGAGATGTCCTCTGTGTTTTCATTGCAGAGGGGCTTTGGGCACTGCCCCACCTTGATTCCCATTTCATTTTACTTGAAAGGGTGTTAAGCTAAAAGTGACCTCAAACAGAGCAACCTGAAGTGCGAATAAATCACATCTGCTAAGTAGACAAGGGCAGCAGTTGAAACACAGGGATGCATTTGCACGCTTGTTGCAAGGTACAAATGGAATTCAGGAAAAGTTTCTGCAAGATTATTTCAGCAATGTCATATCAGCTCTGAAACTTGTTTTTTTTAAAAAAACAGAGCACTGAAAATGGGCACAATATCAACCTATTACTCTCAAAACCACGTCAAACACTAAGTCATTAAAGAGAGCACTAAGACATCCTAAAAGGCTCATCAAACTTGCTAACAGCTGTAAATGTGCACACGTGTTTGAAGGGAAGAGTCTTAATATCAGGAGACAGAGCACCTTTCCAAGAAAAAGACAAATAAAAATCTTCTTGGAAGAAATACTTTGCTTCCAAGTGATCTGATAAAAACAAATAACCGAAGGGAACTGGGTGCGGCAGCGTGCTGCCACGGTAGCTTGAGGCTGGCAGTGAATTAGCAAGGAGACAATTGCAGCAGTTATTTCAACAGAACCTTGAAAAAACTCCCTTACAAGGGAGAAGGGTTTAAGCAATCGAACTCGATTTTAAACCTAGTCTAAGAATACAGTATTACATGACAATCTAAAATCATCAAGTTCAACTACTGCTCAGAGACGACCAGACCGCAGAAGGACCTATGTATTTTTCTCAGTTTTACCCGTGCCAGTAGGGCTCTTGATCACACAACTCAGATTGCCCACCATTTCCAGGGGGACTATGAGAAGTAAAGCTTAAAATCTTTGCCAGCTCCAATCACATGCATAGAAAGTGAGATTTCATCTGTCCAACACAAAATTCTAGGTAATGTTGGGTCAAAGAAATCCACTTTTTGTACCTTCCCCAAGGAAAGGCAAGAGAACAATATTCTACAGTCTTTGCTCCTTTGAAGTCATGAGCAGCTAAAACAAAACATTCAGAATTATGTGGTGGGGAGTAGGAGTAGAGAGTCCCTGGTTTCACAGTATCATTGACATTTTTGTTTTGAGAAAATGAATAAATACGCCAGTAGCTGAGGATCACTCCCCTATTCCATTACATCCTGAAGCAATGTTCCAGCAATCTGATACCTTGCCTGATAGGTCCTTGGAAAAAACACACTTTATTAACTTCTACAAACATATTTTATTAACTTCTATGTGAGAAGATATTCTAAAAATTTATAAAATGTTGGGTAACAATTTAAGCAAAAATCCAATGCAAAGACTACATACAGGCTTCTGACATCATGTTAATTAATGCTGAAAACCACACTGCTTTCAGCCCTGGAACACACGTTCCAGTTATTCAAGTGTTCAGGTTTTTATGCATGACCAGCATCCCCAGCCACTGTCACCTTTCCAAAGGCAGGCAAGCACCCAGGAAACTTCAGTTTAACTAAGTTCACGCTCTTGTTTCTTAGAATGTGACCTGTCTTGTTCTTTGCTTATGCTCTTACGTTGAATTATTTTGCAGAAATATTGTCCTAAACACAGCACAAACGTACCTGGAGGGGGACTGAGATGCAAACCGTTCTTCAGACTCCACTGCACAGGGAAAATACCAGCAGTGTTGACATGACAAATGTAAGACTGCCTGGTTGTGCGGTCTGCTCTCAAGTCATCAATTTCTATCATGAAATATTTCTCATTGAATACCTGTACGTGGCCAAAAGAGAACCAGGTGGTCTTGTAAGTGGCAGATTTTGATCTACTGCTCCCTCTACCCCATTTTGATAACTTTATTAAACAGCAACACTGCACGATGGAAACCCTTTACCTTGAAATACTGTGAGCGTTAAAAAAGGAAAATTAAAAGAGAATCCATGGGATTCATAAACCAGCAGATTCCTGTGCATTATCTGGAAACTTAACAAAAATAAGTAATAACAATAAAAGGTGACACATGAGCACTTCAAAAATAAGGTGATCAAGTGCTACATGAAATTTTCTTGCACAAAATGAAGAGAAATTAGAGTTTGTGGTCTTAGTGCCATTCTATAACAACAAACTGCTTATTTCCACAAGGCAGGATGGACTGTCCAAGTAAAACCACCATGGTCCTCAAGGGACTAGGAGCAGGGCAAGAGAATATCAAGAGAACTCAATGATTTTGCTTTGCTTGGAACTGGTTGTGCCTTTTAACAGACGAGCACGTTATGTGAAGAAACTATATGTTAGAATTTAAAAGACAGAGACCACCAAAATGCAAGATATTACATTGAGAGACCATTGTGCTAAAGAAAAAGCAACAGTTCCTGAGAAATAAAAAAGATTTAAAAATCCATCCTGGTTTTATGTTGTACAGCAAGACTTTGGTTTACTACATCAAAGTAGGTCTCTTCAGAACCTTTCACTAACACAGCAAGAGCGGAGTTTCTCAAAGCCTGATTATTTTGGGCAGGTTTTGTTTCAACTTTTAAACCCATGTGCAGGTCCTTGTTTGAAAATCAGATCTTGTACGTAGTAACAACATGACTATTGCAAAACAAACCCCTGAAATCTATCTTGGCTACTTAGATTATGAGGGATTATATCTAATTCTAAAAATCTGTGTTTGACAATTCTACCTATTTGATCTTTCAAACTAGTATCTCTAGGGAACTTTTCCCCTCTGCTCATATTCGACGGCTTCACTATCAACAGTTAAGATTCTTTTTTGTGGCAAACTGTCCCCTAAGGGAGACATACAAAAATACTTAAGTTGCAAAATAGTTCAAGATTTTAACATAAGCAATTAATGAGAATTTCCTGAGCATTAAAGAACATAAGAGACAATAGAACCAACAAGTTAAAGAACCCGGGTACCTTGAGAACTGTAGCAGGGGAGATTACAAAAGGAGCCATTGGGTCCACAGCTTCTAACTTCATGCCTTCAGAGAACGAATGCACTTCAATCACAGGTTTATCCTGAAAAACGATGTATCAGTGTCATTACCTGCCCTTCTCCACCAAAAGATTTACCTTACATAATTCAACTGAAGAGGATAACCTGAGTTTTCATTAGTTCATTTTAAGAAATCAACATGTCAAAGTACCAGCAAGCAAAGAGAAAAGGCCAACTGTGCTCTCCGAGACTGACAGTTTTCCACGAGTTTTAGGAAACTGAGCTGCCAGGATTTCCTGACATGCTCCACACAGAAGCAAGATTCCACAATACAGGGTGGGCTGGTAAGTCAATAGATAATTTTTTTCCCCCTAACCTTTAGCACTCGTCATGCCCTACACTAAAACAGAACTACCTACAAAAGTCCATTTTCAGCCTAACAAAAACCTAGAAAGCAGGACTTCTGCTCCAGAATTCTGTATATCCTGCTTGGCACACAACCCAATCCATTAAAGAGCAACACCAGCTCCTGTTTAAGGGCCCAAATGAAGCTGACAAAAATGAACTAAGAACGTGAAGGACTAAATTTAAATTCCTGCTTCTCAAAACCTGCCAAGATCATTTCTTTTTAATTCCAATTCATATATATCTAAATTCAGACTCATTAGTACCATTTGCTCAGGATATAACAGGACACCTTATACATCAGGTGTAACTACAGTAGGTCACAGACTAGATGGCACACATCAAACTTTTCACTGTGCGCACTCAACGTACCAACTCTGCCCTCCTCTAGGACCGTAATCGGCCAGATCAGCTGGTGAACAACTGGAGAGACCACTATAAAGGATTGGAACCAGGGATTTTTCCCAGTATGACAACCAACAGCTCACACATTTGAGATGGGTGCACTGCCTAACTTAACAATAATTGTCTGATAGTACAATTATTTTTTAATATTTTTACATTTTTACACTAAAGAGAGAAAGGAAAAAAAAATCAAACCCAAACCAAAATAAACCAGGGTAACAATCTGAGTTACAGCAACTGAATTCCCAGAATAATTTCTTAGGAATACAGTATTTTTATGATATTATCCACAGCACTAATCTACACACACAGTGTGTTCACCTTAAAGAGATCTGTAGGAACTGATGACTCTTCTTCCTCCTCTTTCACCTTCTTCAGGATCTCTTGCCAGTCTGCTTCGCTCTTCAAGGACCTGATGGCTTGAGTAAAAAGAAAGGAAAACAGCTAATAAGCTCATTTCCCTTCTTTTCCTTCAGAACACACAGCAATAAAGCCCGAAGTTTGATTTGTGCTCCTCCAACTGTTAAAATCATATCTGTTCAGAACATCTGCAGACCAAAAGCCAAATCCCAGCTGGGTAACATCAGTTTAGTTTATGCTTAAGCAACAGGACAGTTCAAGAAACGTTCCCCAAGCCTGTCCCAGCACCTGCGACTGCAGACCACACACCTCTCTGGCAGAGGAGCAACCACTTCGACCAGTGCCATCATGCACACAGGATCAGCGTGCGTGTGCCAAAGCTCTGTTGTAGACATAAAAAGGAAACACATCCAGGAGCTACTATTTCTGAAAGAGTTTCACTTAAATAGCACTGTGGAATCCACCCATCTAATTTCTGTCAGCAATTTGACATCTCCCTGTTCACAATCCTGATTTCAGCAGATCAGTCACGCACTAGAAAAGGCCGTATGCTCAATCTTTAAGAGGAATTTGTTTGGTTTCCTCAGAATGGATTCTTCTTGATTTAAGGGGAAAACATCAAAAAACCCAACCTCAAACACAACAGAAGCAACTGTTCTAACAGCCCGAACATTCTCACCTAACAGCAGTGCGTCCGAACCTCAGATGCACACCTACCTTTGCAGAAAGGTTTTAGGGTAAGTGCTCAGCATTTTACAGTTTTATCCCAAGGTGTCCCCTCATCAGGAAACACGTTCCATCACTACTCAGCTCATGAGCAAGCCATTTGTGCTTCGGTCATTTTATGCCCTGCTTCTTTGATGACCTACCCACCCTGACATGCACGTGCCTGGAAAACACGGTCATCTGTGCCATCCTTTTCCTCTGCTTCCATGCGCTCATTCCTTGGGCATCCTTTTTTAAGGATATTTCCCTATCCACCTAAAGCTCTTCAGACAGTGTCCTAACTACCACAGCGGACCTGGAGTCACAACTGCAAAAGCTCCTGTTAAGTAGAAGTTCAAAATGCGACAACTCCCCCACAAAGAACATGAACCTGCCAAAAATAACTGTGCAGGAAACCCTTCCACAGTTCCTGCCTGACAGGCAAACCACTCAGCAACTTCTGAATGAGTGGGTGAAAACTCTTGCAGGACTGTTTTCCAGAGTATTCGCTTACATTTTATCACATACAATGTTTGCCACATCTCCCACTGATTCTGTGGCCACAGGACGCATTTGGAAGGCAGATTTAGAGCATTAAAGCAGCAGCAGTGTTCTCTGGGCTCTGATCCCCACATAAAAGACACATTTTGAGTACCTGAAGGTGGCTGCAGGCTGTATCCATGTTGAGCTGCCCACCCCACTTGATGAAGGAAAGGGTCCAAGTAGAACAGCCACTGGTCAAATTTGTCACAATCCTCCAGCCCTTCGTATCGCAATTTGAGTCTCCCACCAACATTCTCTACCACATTGACTATCCAGGCTTCCAGGGAATCCCAGATGTTTTGCAGTTCTAGCCGGGAGCCTGGTGCAATGAGATCCAATGGATTTTTCCCTCTGTGAAGCTAGAAAAAGAACACAAAGTATTCTGTACAACAGAACAAAATGAGTCCCATCCTTCCAATTCTTTAAACATATAAATTAGGTATGAATATAGACGTAAAGAAACATGGGTCCCTTACTAACACGGCAACAGAAAAGACAACGTTTAGAATCGCTGGTGCTTGCATCAGAGCTTTTGTACTGCCTGTAGGTAGTCACACATCTCACTTAAGTGCTCAGCATACTTATGTATTCACGGTTTGAAGAAAACATGATTAATCTCTTTCTAAAACTGAGTCATCTACCATCTAGAACTGAGTCATCTAGCATACAAAGATGACTACACACAAACCACACAAAGACAAAAATGTTAGTTGTAAAGAAGACATCAACGGCATTTAAAAACCCACTACTTTACAATCAGACACTGATACGAAGTATTAAATATCATTTAAGTGCAGAGCAGGGGACAAAAATTTGGCTCTTCACTAGCAAAGATGCAAGATTTAAGTGAAACAATAACCTGCTCATTAGCAATAAAAAGAGAAATAGCGAAAGGAGTCAGCTGAGAAAGGGGACAACGTGAAAGCTAGATAAATAATGGATTTCCTTAGAGCTGCATGAAGGAGGAGCAGAATGGGAGGAAGGCTGAAATCAAAGAGAGTTTGAAAAAGGTCTTTCTTTTGATAGGATTAATGAATGGCCCAAACCTGCAGGGACAGATGTTTCAGGACAACACTATCAAAATTAAATACTGTAAACAGGAAACTCTAGAGAGTGGAACTTTAAGGTCAGCAGCACGCTACAATGCTCCCTAAACTTAAAAAAGGAATCTGACTGAACCTGAATAGAGGTTTCCTTAATGACAAAGGGGAAAATCAAGATAAAACCCAAGATGCAGCACACTGCAGCACTTACCCCCTCCAGCAGGTTAGCAGGAGCACTGCATGCTCCTTTCAACACCCGCTGAAGGAATTCCTCCTGGTCGGGTATCTTGTCCTTGATACCTAAGTGAAAGTGAAGAAGACAGACTGTGATTCTTCCTGACTGTTAAAGCTTATTCACACAAGACATTACCAGTGGGTTCAGACCAGCGCCAGGAGAATTTTAGACTGGACATTAGGGAAAATTCCTGAAAGGGTTTGTTAGGCATTGGAACAGCTGCCCAGGGAGGTGGTGGAGTCGCCATCCCTGGAGGAGTTTAGAAGACGGGTGGATGAGTTTCTTAGGGACACGGTTTAGTAGGGAGACAGGCATGGCTGGACTCGGTGATCTCAGAGGTCTTTTCCAACTAGATGAGTCTATGATTCTACAATACTCTTGTGCTACCTAATTCACAAGGATCTGCCACACACCTACCAGTCACACCTTAAAAGAAGAAATAAACCACCACAATCTTTAAAGGAAATGACAG
This sequence comes from Neomorphus geoffroyi, assembly GCA_033558235.1. Taxonomy (NCBI): domain Eukaryota; kingdom Metazoa; phylum Chordata; class Aves; order Cuculiformes; family Neomorphidae; genus Neomorphus; species Neomorphus geoffroyi. The sequence goes on from JAUMJM010000050.1 coordinate 11,998,737, forward strand.
AGCAGTAGAATTTGGTGGGTGATGATTAAGCTAACCAGAAGCCTCTGTAAAAACAAGTCCAGTACTCCCCGCTGCTTCATTTAGAGCCAATACCTTCAGGCACTTTGAGAATCTTCTTGTTCTGCTTGCACCAGCCGATGGGGTGTAAATCAGCAGTCATGATATCACACCAGAAGTCAGCCTTGCGATCTTCCCCATAACCATCGTAGCGCAACAGGAGCAGCTGCCCGCAGGTAGTAATGATGGTGGCTACCCAGTAGGTGTTTTGGTCAGACTTGACAGCCACTTCCAGCTTCATACCAGGGGCAAACCCATTCTGCAAACTTGTATCCACCTGAAGAGGAAGAAGATCATCACTTCTGAGCACCCCTCAGAAACTCTGTGGATCAACAGGGGGAACAATTCAGACACTGTGTTCATTAGCAAAAAACCTCGAGCCAACTCCCATCCAGTCTTCAGAGAAACAACGTCATCATATTATGTGACCCAAACTGGAACGCACAGAGAATCATCACTAACGAAATCTGCTTTGCATTTCAGAGTTATCTTTTCAAGATTAAATCAATACCTTGCAATTCATCTTTCTGCCCTGGACAATACCGAAAGAAAAGCAGGTGTCTCTATTAACTGGTCGCATCCTTTAGGTCAGTACCCTTCACTTAGAGAAACCCCTTCTTCAAACCCAAACCAGCAGGACTTAACACCTGCCGGCATTCCGAAGCGGTACTGCTGTGGTTGTCTGCTCAAGAAGAGAGTTGTCCTGCCAAACAGATGCTACTAAAGACTTCACACTGTGATTCCCAAGAGAAAAGCCATGAGCTTTACCCAAACTCTAAGGAACTGGGTAATCTGTGCAGCTCTCTATACCCAAACTTTTACCAAAGCCTCATGGCAGAGAGAGCCGCATTCCACACCACCAACAGCAAGAGCTGGAGCTTTCCCTGAAGTCAGGTGCATTTTCCTAATGCTATCATTTACGCACAGACCAAGAAGTTAGCACCCTCTCCTGGCAGCTGGGCAAGGCGACGCTGCGAAGCCGTTTAAAGCACAACACTTTATTCTTTAGGCTGGCTCCCTAACAAACTGGTACCAGCAGATGCTGTGGAAGCTCCCAAACTATTTTCTTTGGAGCAGTGTGTCGGAGAGCAGCAGCCTCCTCCTGCACATTCAGCTACCTGTGACGGCCACGAGCAGTCAGTGACAGCGGCTCCGACCCCTCCTTCCCATGGAGTACCGTCCCCCCGCTTTGTGCCGTGTCACAGCACAGACCTGGGAATCAGCTCAGGACATAAAGAACAGACAAAAAGTATTAAGAGTGTGCAAGAACACACAACAAATACATGCGTTCAGGCAACGCTGAACACTAACTTAATATTATGTTTGTACAAGCTGCAGAAAGAAACTAAAAAAGAGCATTCAACAGCTCTAGAGAAAGTGTATTTAGACTTAGGGTGGAATGACAACATTGGCATCCAGTGCAGCTCCAGGTTTTTGGTAAGCTCTTTTTGCAGCTAGACTGCAGGCAAAAGTCACTCGGATCTCAATATCGTTTAATTTTTAAAGTGCAAATAAATTAAACATTAGAACACGCTTAATTTGACAAAGGAGCTTGCATTTTCCAATGTGTCTTGCCCATAGTAAGAGTAAAACTTTCAAAATTAATATAAACATAGAAATATATAAAAGTTCTTTCCTCCATGAGCGCTCCCAGTTCTTTGCTAACCCAGGATGTGTAATCATGGATTACATTTTCTTAACTGATCACGTACTCCTCCTGCAACGTGGGTTGAGTGTTTCTCAGCCACCCCTCATAATGGCAGGCTGGTCACAGTCTCACTACTCCCATATTTAAAAAGAACCAAAGAAAACCCTTAAGCTTCCATCCAAAATTTATTTATATTAATTCAGTTTATTAGCACGTGTCCTTTTGCTCGTGCCCTTATTCTTCTTCAGCTTAAGTTTTTCAGCTCTCTTTTTTTGAGAGTACAACAGTTCCCTCTTAGCTCTCCTGATGGAAGATTATAAAAATATGTTGTTCTTCAAGTCAAGCAACCAGCACCACACAGATTCCAGCTGGAGGGACCACCAGTCAGCAGCACAGAGACACCAGCGCCCGTATGCTCTCTCTCCACTGGAAGTGCCTCACCTGATGCATCCTGGAATCCCACTGACATTGTTCTATGGCCTTGTCACACAGCCAGGCTGTTCTACCACTGGGAGGCACTGAGGTTCCCCTCCTCTATCTTTTCCAAACCATTACTTTCTGTCAGACAGCAGAAATCCTGAGCATGCGACCTTGCACTATTGAATTTCTATTAAGAGCAAGACTTAGGTGATGCTACACTGCTGTAAATGTGCTCCTCTCCCTGCTTGTCAATTTGGTGTCAGCACTAACTTTCCAAAATTTTATGCCGAGTTTATTAGAGAGAACATCAAAATTGGCCTCCAGACAAATTCTAAGGGAGCTCTCAAATGTGCGCTGCCCGCAAGAGGGGCCCCAGTGCAGCAGGAAAGGGCTGGGTGATGCGACCAGCTTTGCCCACACCTCCTCACTAAAGCACTCCCCGCATTATTACTGGCACCAGCAAAACTGCTCTGTGTTATACACATGCAGGAAATAATAATAATAATAATAATAATGGATTTTTATCTTAAACCTAATTGTATTTTTAACTGACCATGGCCACAGCCCTCAGACCTCATGTGACACAGCTGAGTTGCCAAAGAGGGCAGAGCAGGGGTAACAAAGTCATTCAAAGTGGCTGATTAGCAAAATAAAGCTGTCACGTTAATTCGCTTGGCCATCACTGTAAAGCTGGCGTTACAAGTAGTTTGTATCATGTCTGAGCTATGTCAGGAGGCTTCTTTAACAGAGATCACATGAGGTAAACCACACCAGAGGAGCACACACACTGCTCCTCACACTGCTGCAAAGTGCTTTGTGATTCTTCTCTGAACGGATCTCAGTTTGTTTTCCTGCTGATTTAAATCTCCTGCACTGAACGTGGTGATGCTGGACCTGAAAGCACCACGGCGTGCTTCCCAAGCAACATGTCACACACGTCACTACCCTCACTGCCATGGTAGAAGACCCACAGCCAGTTTTTGAAAGATTAATAAATAGTAACTTTATAAAGAGTTGGATAAGGGTACAGGCTGGCAGCCTGGCCAGCGTGTCAACTGTTGGAGGACATCCAAGAGGTCGGGAACGCAGCTCTATACAGCTCACCTTCACCGATGACCCGGTACAAGAAGACAGACTTCATATTCAGATTGCACCCAACGGGACAGTGCACTCCCGGATTTCACCAACAACCATTTGATTAAAGACATCCAAGGGCAAAGACAAGGGCTTATCAAGGCCTCATCCTATCCCTTAAGCCTGTGATCGACAATTATCCTAATCAGTCTTCTAACTACTACAGTCAAGTGTTTGGCAGAGCTGTTATTTTCTTCTTGGCCTCCTTGAGAGCACATTTGAATTCTGCTGTTCAAGAACTACGCCACCCGCTTTCTACGGCCGCTCCTCCCTAGCAGCTCCTCGCAGTAGCCACCACAAAACAAAGAGAGCGGCAGTTTGGGCTTTGTGAGGAAAATCAAGCTTAGCTTCTGGTGCACAAAAGACTGGGAGCCTCTTTACTTTCAGCACCTGCGGGAAGGGATTGCTCTGTGCTACGTACAGAGAGGAAGATGAGAAACAATAATAAAAAGGTGAAATTCCTCATTTCTCATTAAGAAATGAGATTCTAGGTAGTCTTCCAGATTTGAGAGCACCAGCTCATTCTAAGAAACCCTAAACACTCAAGGTTATCAAAAAAACAGCGCAGGAGATGGTAAGTATACACACACTTCCTTACTCACATGTTTAAAAGATCCATGGGGGGCTGCAGTTGCTCCTGTGTCTTCTAGATACTCATCCCAATTGAATTCCATTTCTTCCACACTGGAACCAGCATCTGGAAGAGAAGACAAACACCTTCTATTTCACAATCTGCTGGTTTAATATTTAGGCTACTAAGAACTACAACAAAACCCAATGACTGAGTGCACAGGTGCACAGTGAAATTCAGTTACACATTTCAACACACAGACAACACGTTCTGCCATTCTTTGTACGTGAAGGGTACTTTAAGTTGGATCCGGTAGGAAAAACGGTGAGATCGGTTAAGCACAAATTGTTTACAATTTGTGAGAGGAGATCATTTGTATCAATAAATATAAAAGACTTCAAACTCTGGGCACACCAGACCATGAATGTATTAAACTAAAACCATCCAGGAAACAGTGATACCAAAAGTAAGGGGTTTGAAAAGAAAGACTAAATAAAATTGATATATAACTCTCCTTAAGTTAGATAGTATTTATTTAGCCATTGCAAACCAGCAAGAGCACAAAGAAGGAGTCGAAGTAGTTTTAGGGAACACAGCTCAGGACACAACTGAAATCAAGAACACTCAGGTTAGGCACCGAAAAAACCCTCAGCTTGGAAGGTGTAACAATTTCTTTAGACCAAGAAAATCTCATTTCTGGATGCAGTTAAAGCACAAATGTGCTAAAACCACTCTCGCCACTCAGGCGGTTAGGATCAAGCGGCCGTAGTGACTCACACTACCAGTTCCCCACATTCCCTACCATTACTGTCAAGCCCGGCCCCCAGCCCCCGCCTCCCCCGCAGTTCTTGGCTCACTTCCCCACTCCCCTCCAATTCCCATCTTCTCCAACTGTAACCCACCCTGCTGACAAGACAAGACAACCAACACAGGTTGGATTTCAGGTCTCCTATTCAGTCCAGCACACAGCCACGCTATATTTTTCCCGTAGGAACAGTGTGGGATGATCAGGGAGGGTCCCACCTTGTGTAAGCAGCATTTTTAACCTCAACACACAAACTACAGCTCCAGGTTCACAGCAGCAAAAGAGGATGGCATAAAAGTAAAGCTTTTCATTTTCATTTCTAGTCTGATCCTACCATCTGCACCAGACTTATGAATGAATGCACCAGGTTTCCTCCTCTCAGTACCAGGAAACCTGATCCCTTGTTTATATCTGAAGACAGAGAAATCTCTGTGTATCACAAGCGCGGGGAGCGCTCAGCAAAGCTTATGGGACACCAACATTTCCTAAATGCTCAGCTTCTCCTAGGACGGTGGTCACTGTTCTTTCAAGGAGTAGCAGCCTGAGTAGGAAACATTACGCGTCCAAAGAAATGAACAAAACACCATTACACGTCTTTACATGATCACAACCTGCTCCGTACGCTGCACAGCGGTTCTTACTCCTCGAACAGAGAGAGGCAAATGTTGGCCCAAAAGTCTGAGCTATGCTAAATCACCCAAAAACCGTACAAATCTTGAGTGTAAAGTAGGTTCATTTTACCTTCTAACTGATTGCTGAGCTGATCTTTGATTTTTCATTGTCATTTGAGGAATTGTAGTTTTCCCAGATTTAGAAATGTCCATTCAGTTACCTGGTGTTTTCCAATGACAGCATCTGTTCCAAAGGCAGCTCCTCTCTCTCTCAAACCTCAATTCATTTTGCTACTTTTAAACAAGCACAGGTGGTTATATTGGCCTTTCATAAGCCTCAGAGCTCAAAAAATTCAGAGCTTAAATATCACCATGACTTCTAGGGTCTAATTTTTAACTTCCTGAAGAAACAGACCTGGAGAAGGGCAGAAGTAAGTAATTTTATTTTAAAAACTTTTGAAGGAGTAAAGGGGTTAAGGCACAAACCAGTCCTGTTTGCAGATTAGGGGGGAGCAGATCAAAGCTTTGGCTGCAAGATATGCTATGAAAAATACAATTGTATTGACAAATGTCATTACAATACATTAAGGTTTCTTAACTAATTAAAACAGCGTTTCACCTCACTATAACCATAAAAATGTTTAAACTCGCAGCTGCAGAACCAAAGTGGTAAAAAATATCAGCTTAAATGCAACATCTACAGTCTGTCAAAACCAAGGGCAAACTTAGCCTGATTTTTCTCCTGCCTGGAGAAAGCCAGCTCACTCTTTCCCCCTGAAAAGCATGCGGCAGCTCAGCAGCAGCAGCAACTCACCCTCATCTGACTCCAAAAAGCACTCTGCATGTGAAAAGCATGGTTTGCAATGTCTAATGCATCCTGCTTGAACCATAAAGCAACGTGACTGCTCTGTGCTTTTAAACACGTCTGAAAGCCAAGTAGCTCGACCTGGGAATACTACACGGACCTTGAGGCTTTCCAGCCGTGCTCTTTACCCAGCAGCTCGCAGCACCGAGTCTTCAATAACATGTTATCATCAGATAACTGTCTAAGGGGCAGTTAAGCTCCTTAAATGAGGCACAGGTCACTTAACACACTGAAAGGGTCAATTAGTAACTTCTGTTGCCACTTAATTGCTACAAGGAGCTCCCAGAAAGCCAGTCTGCACGCTGCTCCAGCCACCCTTTTGCCTCTAACCACGGTTAAAACCAGTTCCCAACTGGATCTGAGTTACCAGGTCCTTCGTCGCTCCACTAATCCACGGTCCCTGCAGCGTGCATGTTTTCATAACCAAAAGAGCTGTTTCCTTCCAGGTCTGCACTGCAGCGAGGGCTCCGACAGCTCCGTACTGTGCAGTGCCCAAACCTCACCAGCAGACCCAGAAGCTCTCTCACAACTCATTTTTCATTAAAAAAAAGCCCCAAAACAACAACAAAAAAATTTCACAAATTCCTGTCTAACACTCGTTACCAATTTAATGCTCTTCCTGCTCTATTTTAGGGAGTTTCGTTGAGTTAAAGAGTTTTATTTTAATTTTTTTAAAAAAGCACCCAGAACTTCTACCACTCGTTCAACCCTGCGTTTGGACTTCACTAAGGTTTTACAACTGAATGTGACTGGGGATCACGCTCACACTCACCCACGCAGCGCTGGGGCGTTCGGGTGCTCCCCTCCCCCTGGGAAGCAGACGCAGCCGAGGGCTGTGCTCAGCTGCAGCATTTAGCAAACCCATCTGCTGCTTCTCCTGCGCGGCCACAGCAGTCCAGGTTATTCCGCGCAGCAGTTACGGAATCAATGTGGAACACGAAAAGCTCATTGAATAAAGCTCCAAGCGAAAACGCTGCATGAGGTTTCATAGTGAGAGCAGTAAATGAGTTTTTCTAATTGTGGCACGCAGTAGGACCACATCAACCATGAAAAATCTCAGGAATCGAGTATCTATTTTTCGATATCTGAATGGAGAGGCACTCCAAGAGTGCGGCGAAGGACCGTCTCTCGGGTGAGGCTCATGCTGGCCGGAAATCTTTCAGAGAGGACACAATTGCTTTGCTGGTTTTATTGGCAGGAGAGTCACAGCAGAGCAGGTCCTGTTTAAATCCAGCCTTTGTTTGAGGCTGTTGGCATTTTTTTGCAAGACCTTGTTGCACAGCATCACAGAATCAAAGAATCACAGAACGGTTTGAGTTGGAAGGGACCTCACAGCCCAGCCAGTGCCACCCCTTGCCATGGGCAGGGACACCTCCCACTGCATCAGGGGGCTCCAAGCCCCATCCAACCTGGCCTTGAGGATCCACCATCCCCACGGGTCAGCAAATCCTGGGACACAGAGAAGACCAGTTTACTGAGGCTCCATTCCTGAGGGGCCTTCTGTCTGTATTTAACGTCCTCATCAGTCTGAGCTTAAACTACTCAATAAAACCTCAGATATATTTACACCAGAAATTCTCACTGCTGAGAGAAATCTTGCAAATTAGTACAACAGATGACAAGCAAACCCATATCTAATCCTAAAGCACAATTTATTAATCTAATGCTGCATATATATACGTTCTCTCTTTCTCCCTATATCCTTAATCGCTACAAGTCCTAAACGAACTCAAGCTTTTTCCTATATGTAGACATATTGTCAAGGACATATATTTTTCTGTGTCCGATGGGACAACCAAGACACACAGTAGCTCAGTGGCAAAGCACAGCTTTGGCAAAGGCAGGGAAAGAAAGCAGATGCAATTCTCATCTCTGGCCTCACCACACAACTAGTTTTTGTCAGTAAAGCTTTAAAATTAAGCTAGCGTTTTCTCAAGTAAATCTGAGAAGTGTCCTACAGAGGTCCTGTGGAGAACACGTACCCACTCTGGAGGTGAGAAAACTGTCTGTGAGGATATCAGAAGCTTCCTAGGCAGATGTATCGCTTCCTGTTTATCACTGTATCTGCTGGCATCACTGTGAACACTAACTAATAGAAGTTCTGAATTTTACCATGAATTATGTCTTCTGCTCTCTCGATACAGAGGAAAAGAAGGAATACTGAACTGTACCATTTGGACACAAGAAGGTAGTGAAATATTAAGAACATTAGCCCTTAAAAATACTTGCAATGGAAACAGTCTACACCAGACTGTTTTGATCTCTGGATTCGAGTTAAATTCTCACTGCAAATAATTTCCATGCATCTTTAATGTGATTTAGTTGAAGACTGTCACATGGACATTTAAGTACATCACACTGAAGTCTGTAAGACCTTCAATTAAGGCTAACCTAAAGGTTTCCTCACCCCAAAGCTTGGATATATTTCAATCTGATTTTAATAACAGTAAATCTTTTCCATCTCTACCAGCTGCAGGGCCATGAATAAATAAAGACAGGCTGGAATCCCAGCAGCTGAGAAAGACTGTGACAAGAATGAAAGTTGTCTTTCCCCCCCGGTAGCACAGGAGAGCATCACAACAGCGACCAGTCTGGGCTCTTGTAGGCAGAGAGGGAACGTTCCAGTAGGAGTAGGGACTGGTCCAACTCAAAGTGCTCCAGGAAACGATATTCGAGGGCACAACAAAACCAATGTGCTCACATGGGTAGAATCTGCTGGAAACTATCTTTGTGCCCAGCAAGTAAAGCTCTCTGTTACTGCTTTTCACAGCCACCTGTATTCAAACAAGGCACAAAGAAGATGCTGGGGAAAATAGCTGTTGAGTGATTTCAAGGCAGTATCAAACCCTTCCTCACTATTCCAAAAGCAGACAACAAGAACCGTGTGACCTCTGACACTTTTTGAGGAAGACGGAGAAAAGCCAATAAAGCTTTTAGTACAAAGGGATGCGCTATCAGCCTGTGAACACCCCACTGCTGACTACGCGTACATCTCCGAACGGTTCTCCTCAGCTGCTCAAAGCCTTTTCTCTTGACAGAAGTCAGCAGTTTCCACTCGCAGACGAAACAGCATTTGCATGTGCCTGGAGACATTCTGCATATCTGTCCAGGCTGCTTTTTCTTTCTTATTTGAGGATATAACATTGACAACAATTTGACTGATTGGCTATAATTAATAATCAAATAGCATATTTCAGAATCATAAGGCAGATGATAGCATTCTGCTAAAAGCACTGCAGATTAAAATCATGTTTAACAGCTCTTCGGTAACACTGACAGCAACAGAATTCCATGAAATACAGGTACAAAACCTACTAACAGTGAACTGTCCTGTGAGCAGAGCCGCTTGTTGGGCAAGTACCAAAGAAAAGTAATACTCAGATAAAATTCGAATCCAGTAGCTGACACTGGTAACTACAAATTGAAATTTGGTAGGTACCTCATCAAGGAAAAGCAACAAACCATGTCAGGCAATGGACGTTCCCTACCCCGTAAGAGTATACAATCCCAGAACTGCTTCAGAAAGCTGTTAGTATCCCCAGCCATCCCAGACCAACGCTCTTCCCAGGCTGGTATTTCAAGGTGAACCAAAGCCTGAGCGAATATATCATAACGTACAACTCTGCAGCAGGTTAGGAGTTGATACCCCAAACCCATCCAAGGCACAGCAGAAAACCAGGACTGATCACAACGGCAACAAACAGCTTCAGTTACCCGACTTATTAAAGCAGCAGCACAACCTTGTTGAAACATTACAAACAACATGAACAGGAGGACAGAATGAGATAATATTAATCACTTTGACAGACAAATGCCTTAAAATAGTAGTGTTAAAGCCACTGAGCTTTTCAGAAGCCCATCTCATAGTGACACTACGGAGAGGAAAGACACAGCTTCTTAAAAACAGTTACTTAGGTGGTTTCAGATTTTGTTCTCCTTTAAGCCAAGGACACACTTTGCTTTTGAAACAGAGCGATAACCATAGACAGATCTCACCCAGAGTCTTCGAAATGTGAGTTTCTCCCTGCATACAACACGCAGCATCAAACACACGCACTGTTCACTGTGCTTATCTTTGTTCCGTCTCTCTTGCTGAGATTTTAGAGAGCCGCTCCCCACAGAGCTCAGCTGGACTATCACCTGCATCATACTGCTGTTCTCCATTCATCTCCACAGTAGCCCAGTGGTTATTTCCAGAAGCCAGAAGCAGGGGAATTTGAGGCTGTCACAGTTTGGGGGTCATGAGTTGCCTTCTGCCTTCAATTCTACTGGAAGCCAGGACGTTCAAGAAAGTATCCTGAAAAATAAAAAAGGAAAGGAACAATTGATAAGAAAATCATTACCAGATTTTAAGATACATTAAAAAAATTACTCCAGCAACAAGCCAAAAACCTGAAAGCAAACAAGGGCATCTCACTGTCTTTTGCTATTCCACTCCCCTTATCTGCAGACCAAACTGATCCTAGGAAGAAGATATTTCCTAAATCAGTTAATTATAAAGTTGACTTTCACCACCTCCTCAGCCACCCAACAAATCCACCCCTCTCAAAGCCTCCTTCAACCCTTCACAAGGCTAAAGAAGCAGGGAACAAACCAAGTCAGGGCTTAAAAACGAGACAGAACAAGAATCCAGCTCCTCTGTCATCAGAAATGCCTCAAGTCAGGAAAGCCAAACTAACAGTGGCAGAGAAAGGGCACAAGAAGGCTTGCAAATTGTGTACTCAGGCTGGGGGTTTCTAACATCCAAGCCATTTGCTTTCCACAAGCCTTCAGGGGATTTGCAACTCTGGTGAGGAACAGCTGTAGGAAAAGTTTAACTATATGTATACATTTTAAACTTACTGGATTCTCAACAGTTTAACCGAGGAGTCATCACTTCATCACTTTAATAGGACTTGAAGACACCAGTGAAACTGTCCTGCTATGACACAGTGGTTATGTACTTTATTTTAATTTAATTTTATAACATTTTACCAGTCTTAACATTTTCTTCGTTTTTTTGTTTATGGCAGCTCATTTTACTGCATATTAGCTGGTAAAATAGATGTTAAGATATCCGATGCAGGTACAGTCACCTGTCATTCTGTATCACAGTATCACAGTATCATAAGGTTGGAAAAGACCTTTGAGATCAGCGAGTCTGACCTATGACACAACACCTACACCTACTCCTATTCGTCAACTACACCATGGCACTAAGAGCCTCATCCAATCTCTCCTTAAACACCTCCAGGGACGGTGACTCCACCACCTCCCCGGGCAGCGCATTCCAATGGCCAATCACCCTCTCAGTAAGGAACTTCTTCCTAATGTCAAGCCTTAAAAGAAGTGGTTCCTTACGCGTTTCATTCCGTGCTCCCAGGACAAAGCAGAGCAGAGTGAGCTAAAGTGACTGCACGTTCCCAGCCCACCCTTTTGGAAGGCTTTCCTCCTGCAGACAGACTGACAGCCCAAGCTTCTGCTTCTTCTGCTCTTTATGAGTAATGTTGGATGATGATGTCACAGGCAACCTGCACGATGCTGGGCACACAGTGAAGGACTCCCGGACAGTGCGCTTTGGAACCATCAAGCGCAATATTTCCTGGTATTGGCCTGGCCTGAAGTCTTACCGGCCGCCACACCGCTAAGCCAAACAAAGGCATCGCTGTGAGAAACACCGCGTGAGGCAGGCAGCCCAACAAATCTGCCGATACGCCACTGGTTTCTGATAGTGCAGCTCTGGCAAAGTACCCTCAGGATTGAAGATTAAGATTTACCAGTTTAGAGGATCCAGCTCTCAATTAACATCTGTAACTAAATAAGGTGATGCAAAACTAACTTCATCTTTTTTTGAAACACAGAAATACTTAAGACAACACCACCACCCCCCCACCACCCCCCCCCAAGATAAAAAACTCAAGCCAAACAGCAAAGATGCTGTTTATTTAAAAGATGCCCAGTTCTGGCAGCTCCTGTTGAAGCTGATTGATATTCTGCCCAAGCTGGGTACTTATGCAGGACCTCATAAGCAGCTCCGGTGTTTTATGTACACAAAATTGAGAGTGCTTGTAATTAGCACCCACCATGGGTGATGCTCACAGTCTGGCACCCTAAAGATTTTCTTTTGATAACTCTCAAGGGGAGGGGAGCACAAACACCGTTGGAACAGAGCTGATTTGGAAATCCTTTGGACTCTTCAGTCTCACTTCTGCATTTCAAATCTCCTTTCAGCACATGAAATACTCAGATGTTAGCAACTGGAGGCAGCATTAAAAACAGTTACAGTTCATTAAAGCCAGATGGCTCACTTGAATATGAAAAGAAATCAAACATAAGTTGGATGTTGAATTAAAGTAAATCAGCTGGTGTCTGAGGCTTAATATTATTTTAAAACAAAGGCGCATGAGACATCGGGGACAGGAGACACCCCTACGGACCGGGAAAGAGGCTACAGAAAGAATCAGGTTTCAGCAAATTCCTTCGTGCAAAGGCATCCAGTAAAATCTATTTCAGACCTCTGTGTCTACCATATGTAGCGCCTCACTCCACACAGGCAGGCAGAAAACCTGTTGCAGAGGTCTGTCAGAGCAGGGAAGAGCTTCTTCAGTGCCTGGAACCCACACCTCTGCCACTGGATGCTGAGATAAAGCTTCTGCTAACACAATAAGGGAAGACAGAGGTTCTTTCTGCTGTTCCCAGTCCACACCCCGGAGGCGAGAGGAGCCGGGGTGATGTCCCTATGCCCGCTCACAGGTGTACCTGGTGCTTTTTCACTTAAAGGAAATACTCATCGTGTTCCCTCTGAGAGCAGACAACACAGGCACTTCTCCTGAAGACTTTTTATAAAAATTCCTTATTGTAAGACCCACAGCTATGGCATAAACAGTGCCCTGCTCAGCCCATGTTCTCATCAGCTCCAGTGTCTCAGTGGCAATTCTTGTTGCCATTTCAGAAACACACACTATTGAGGACAAACGCACCTCTCTCCTACAAACTTCTGGCTGAAAAACGTCCAGAAAGAACACTGTGAAGTACAGAACAGGTACAGAGGAGCAGCCAGCAGTGTGCAGTCATGAAGAGGTGACAACCAGGCGTTCCTGTGCCTCCTCAGACATTTCAACTCAGTGATGCTTACTGTGAATATTCCCCACTCCACTTACTAACGTGCAAGTTCATCGTGAAAGCTGTCCTGTAGTTAAGATCTAGAACTCCTAGGACAAAATGAGCTGGAAGGAGAGACTTTTCCTTCGCAGAGAGAAGACTGTACCAACAGTGCATGCCAGCGGGTCCAATCCTGCCGCTGCGGTAGACAAAGCTCTGAAACACGGGCACGGATGCCCTAAAGCCTTGCTGCTGCTGCACACAACTACGGTTACAACCTCTGGCCAGCACCAAACACTCACTTGCCCTCTGCTTTTTTTATTATCACAGAAAAAAGCAGCTTCTGCAGCTGACAAAAGCCAACCTCAAGCTCTTCTTTAACCTTTTCCCTACTCTTAACACCACTGCAGTCATTCATGGCTAGAGGCATCAGCTGCCCCTTTGGCTACAAGAAGATGAGGGAGTGGCTCCAGAGGAGAAGGCAGGCACGTAAGGAATCAGCATCTGTATGGGACTGGGTACTTGCAAGCCACACACCTGATCAACACATAAGCAGATCTAAGTTAGCTGAAATGCAGGTCCTTTAGCGCAGGAGATAAGCCAGGCCAGGCGGACAACATCAAATATCTGGAAAATATATCTGCACCCCCTGCAAGGAAAAAGCGACTCCACCCGACCCTGCCAGCCCTTCACAGATAGGAGGAATTCAAAAACCAGGAAAGACCATCTAGGATAACAACTTAAGTTCAAGTGTTCTAAATTCCAGTGGAATTTAAAAGAAAAAATACAACACAAAGAGAACCCCACATAATAAACTCTTTGGGTCAGAGCCAAACTCATTTTAGATCCACTTACAATGTGCAGTGTTTGATTCCTCATAACCATTTTTCCGAAATCCATTACCAGTGAGCTCTGTATCACAGAGTACTGTGTGGAGTACTGTTACTTCGTACTTTCAGCACAAAAAAAAAGTAAAGATAACTTGTAAGTGAATTTCTCAATCAGAACCAAAATCAACAGTGCTGGAGAAACTCAGCTTTCAAGCTACTCGGTGTGAGTTTCATTCACTCTTTAGGAGCAACGCTCGCGCAGTTCAGAAGCACCCAGGGTCGGTACATTTCCTTAAAATAGCCATATCCTTTTGAGGGAAAACTTCAGAGACTCTGGCTGGACGCTGTGGCCAACTCAGGGAAGGATGAAATGATCACACTTCTTGTCAGAGTCACCATCAGTCTTGTTCTTCTGGCTTGAAATAAAAATGCACAGAACTCACTCAGATGCTGTTCAAGAGTCAACTCTGAGCCAACGCCAAGGTTTGAGATCTGCAGTACAGAGCCCTGGAGAGCAACCCGTGGAGAGCTAGAGGTGGCAGAGTGGACGTGTAACCACTTAACTATTAGCACTGAAAGAAAAAAGAAAATCCCACTCTTTCATGGTCTCAAGGAAAAGCACTTCCACGTTAAGCGTTAGAAGACAAAGCACCAATGGATGAAGATCATGGACACAACCCTCAGCTATGTGCGAGAAAAGTGTCGTAAACCAAAAAGTACATCCACTGCACATGTATTTTAGGCAATTAACAAACATAATTCATTTGCAAGTGCCTGAAAAATGAAAAGTCATCTGTTAGAACACCAGGTTTGGAAACTAATTTCAATGCATGAAGGATGTCAGTTCTGCAGATAAACTATGAAGGTCAATGCTGTCTTAACGAAGTTACAATAAATATCTCCACAACACTGCTAAGTGGCTTGATTTATTCAAACACATCCTCTTTGCCGACTCCTATTCTGTGCATACGTTATAGGAAAGGCTTTGAATAAAACCTGAGTGCGACACTCAAAATTGGCTCAGCACTCAAGTCATGTAAAGGTAAAAAACCTACACTATCTTCCAAACTCTTTTCTGAAATTGAACTCCTGTTTGACAGAACCAGCTGATGGATGTCCCCGTTGCAGACAATACAGCAATTACAGGAGAAGCAGAGGGGGAAGGAAGGTTCTTTGCAAATGTGACATTTATAGAAGAAGTCAGCAACATAAAATGCTTTCAATATGTAAAAGCATACTCCTACTTGCTTCCTTCCTTTGTCATGCCATTGAAACAGTACCCAACACAGACAAGGGAATGTATTACACCCCTTTCTCAAAAGAGCTCCTAAACCACAAGCCACAAACAGAAAGGGCAACTCTCCATCAAACACCAGCACAACCATAGCACAGAGCCCAGCAGCCAGTGAGGGCTCACACCACCACCAGACATCTGAGATCTGCAATAAAGCCCGGCTCAACACCAAGGACATTTATTCCCAAGGATGGTCTCCACCTCACCAAGACAGAACTGTAAAGGTTAGGAGTTAAATCTATTTATCAACAAATAGGTGTCTGGTTATATAGATCCCATTTTCCTAGAGCATGCAGGAACTCCAACAAATCTCCATCTCAAATTATAGCCAATATTCAACTTTTCAGTTTAAAAACAAACCTGCCGGTCTAACCTTAGGTTCCTGTTTTTAAAATATTGGCACTGGTATTAGGGGACAATAAAGAGAGTGGCCTCTCATTCATACTTCTTACAGACAGAGTGTCAGGCTTTCTTCCTAGAGCAAACACCTAACCCATTAGTCCAACTGTCCATGGCAGTGAAAATTAAGATGGAAAACACCCGGTTTCAAAGTTTGCAATTTTGGAATGATTTCTATTCAAATAATTCAAATTTAAGTAATTGTAATTACAAAAAAATTAACAAAAACCCTGTATTATTTTACGTACACTAATGATATTCCGACATACAGTCTCTATATTACAGAACCACAAATCAAACTGCTGCCCGACAGACAGAAAACCTATTTCAACAGGCAGCAACACTTAAAAAAAAAGCATGGTTGTAAATAAAAGCTGCAGAAGCAAACAGGACATAGATTTATCAAACCCAGTCATCACAACACATGGAGCTGGATCAAAACAGACTCAGAACTCACTGTTTTCCTCACAAAGAAATTAACTTACGCCTGGGTAAGCAGGGCAGGTGACAGAACCAGGATGAAGGACAGGGGAAGCCTGTGGTCACAGAAGTTGTCTTTGGCAAGAGAAAGCGGGTATCCTTTTCCCTAGCAAAGCCTGTGCCAAGAAGTGCCAACCCACCAAGGGAATTCAAGTGCTGGATCGAATACATTTGGGAAGAGATAAATGGAAGGAGGAATTTAACAAGTGGCAACCACACCCAACATGCCAACCAAAGCCACTTCACCAGGACCATCAGGCTCAGGCCTTTCAGAAATGCCAATGAGCAGGTTTTCCTTTCAGATGAAGCTTGAGAGTAAACGAGACTACGAGAGTTGGGAGCGCAGGGCTGCTGTGTCGTTTTCTTCACAAAACTACGTTTCAGAGTTCAGCATCGCTTCAGGACTTTTATGCCTCAGGTTTTCGCTTTCAAAGCTTCCTCTCACTGTTCCATCACCGCGCAAGGTGCTGTCCCGTTACCACACAAGTACGGGAACGCCACCCAGCAGCACTGGGCACGGCACTGGCACAGCACCCGCACCAGCCCCCCCCCTAGTAGTGCACCCGTACCCCTCGCGCTCGGCAGAGTAGCGTGGGACCCCCACCCCTCCTCCCAGCTACCGCTGCTCCTTCCCAGGGCACTGCAAAGCACACGCTGCCTCACACGCAGAGTCCCCCGTTTCACAACTGCACCACACAAGGAGCGGGAGGACCAACATCTCAAGATGCAGCAGACGTTTGGAGCAGCTGGTGTCACCTTCTTCTGGCACGGAGAGCTGAGTGCCCTGCGCTGTCAGCCTGCGACCAAGGATGCCCTCTTCCTCCTTCCCGCAGCTCCTGCAACCTGTGGCTGGCCCAGTCCTCACCAAGTCCACTCCTGGCACTGCACACAAACGCCAGCGGCACAGAAGGTGGCACAGCAGCAGGTTTCTTCCATAAGGACACGCTCCCTTCTCCCTCCCCTGGCAGACCAGCTCAAGCATCAATTGAAAGCGGGCTACCTGCAAATACCCCAATTGTTAGACCGTCACAAGACTACAGTGCTACTCACAGGCATTTTTCCTAATGGAAAAGCAAAGACATGACTGTGAATTACCGTCTTAACACAGAGGGGAGGCCAAAAAATAAACACGATTCCACCGTGCATGGGAGCTAATGGGGAATGTTATCTCAAAGGCTATGCCCCTTCGCTTAAGTTTCCAGGTGTGAAAATCAGAACTTCCAATTCCATTTTTATTAAATATACACGCTTCCCATGTCAATTATCTGAGTAAAAATTGCCACTTCAAGTCAGAAATACTAGATGAGGCAAAATTCAGCTTCCTACAATGCATATTTAAAGATCCCTTAAGCAGGTGAGTGCCAGGGGCAGGTGATCCTACATCCTGCCCTCCGACTGTTCAAGAAAAGCCCTCTGCAGTTTGAGTTTGGGGGTCAGATCCTGACCTTGATCCCCAAACTGTTTCATAGTCTTCCTGTGCAGTCTCAAACAACTACAGTGCCGTTACCACGAGACGCATTCTGATCTCAGCTGCTCCCTGACTTCCAAAGTTAGTGCTGCCGCTGAAATGCCACAGTCCCTGTACGAGTAGGAAGTCTTGAGTATAATCACCCCAAACTGATCTAATCTAAGTTACTTTAAAACTGATCCAACAAGATGCACTGGCCCACTGTAAGATCCATCACTCCCACGAGAAGTGACAAAACTGCAGACAAAGGTACGTGATTTCCCTGCACGTGCAGGGAAGCCCACGGTGGAACCAGGATCAGCAGCAGCCCAGCAGCGCGATGCGTGGCTGTATGAGCTGATGAAGTGGTGTACCTGTCAGATACAGTGGTACTTCAGACTGTAACAGCAAATACAAGTGTATTTTTTCCCCAGTGGTGACAAATTGGAGTTTACTGACACTGCTCAAATGCTAAGAGCCAAGACTGTGATACTGAATAACTAGACAGGAATATCTGAATTATTTAGTAGACACCGCAGAAGCAAAAGCCAAAGCATGATGTGACCAAGAAATCAAAACGAAGAAAGAGAAAACAAGAGTGCAGTTAGTTTTGTGCTGAAGAGGAGGAACAGCTGAGCGCCAGAGGCTGTGGCAGAGCGGAGGCTGCGACTGCATGGCCAAGGACGGTGACAAGCTGCACCGCTCTTGCTAAGAGCCAACCTCTACACTGACTGAGCTGCAACACCAAACAACCTTCAGAGGTCTCTTTTTGATTTTAGTCAATCTTTCTGTAACACTGCTCCCCAAAAATAAAGGTACTCCTTGGTTGGTATCAGGGAAGAAGGGGAATTTAAATGATACACTTCAAACATTCCTTTTAATAATCCCATAGAGAAACTCTTGACCAACTGATCGCAGCTAACATTTCTTCAAAGGGAACATTTCTTCCTCATTTAACTTACAAAACCCTGTCTCCTGCAAATGGCATTTTATTTATAGCAGTGGTATTTGCTGTATAACTGATTGGGGAAGGCTGTAAATGAGCATCACTGCATATATATGGAAAACAATGATAAAGCAGTCATCAAAAAGCTACAGAAGATTTAGATATTCAAATAAGGCAATCTGCATAACCCCCACCTGAATTTTAATTTTGCAGAACTTATCTCATAGCTTTATGCTGTAGATTATCTGTGCAAGCCTCTTCTTTTCCCAAGAAAAGCAGTATCTTGCACTTTAAGACTTGTCTAGCTATTCCCAGCATCATGTTAATTTTAATTCTTGGACTGAAGGTAACGGAGGCTTTACCACAGGTCATATTTTCGAAGTCCAAGTGCTCAAGGCAAGAAAGCAAAGGTGAGGACACTGATGAGCCAAGACAAGGTTACGGTGGCAGCAAACTGCATCGAGGCTCCTCACCTCCCAGACAAAACAAGCTCATAACTTGCCAAACAAATCCATCCCGCTGTAGCTCTGGAACGTGAGAAAAGGCGCTGGGACCAACATCGCCGACAGTTCACTCACTTCCTGAACCCATGAGCTCTACGGCATTCACTACTAAAATAAACACTGTAAATATTTCTCGTAGCCCCCTGAATCATCAGTTTTCAATGTTTTCTCTTTCACTTTCCACACTCTGTCTTCACTGCACAGTGGTACGAAACCCCCACACATGCCGCTACCGAGACATTATTTAAATAACAACTGAATTCAATGTCCACTGACGTTAATTACAAGTTGGTTCATTAGTATGTCAGTTACTGATAAACTGTATCATGCTGTATAACTTATATGTTAGGTAAGCTGTCCCTGATAAGCTAAAAAATAAAAATAAAGAAAACTTATATAAATTGGGAAAAGATCCACGGGAAATACAAGTGCTCATACAGTGAGGAAAAAAATTATGAGAAATTATACGCAGATGATGGTTATCTCTGCTTCCCTGATGAGAGCAGCAGTGACAGGCAGTGGAGAGGCTATGCCTATCAGCATTCACTAGTACTTGATTAATTGCTCCGTGCCAGTTTCCCATTCAGTGCTGAACACAAGATGACCTTATCTATGCTGGTATTTAAAGCACATGCAGCTGTACCCAACATTCAGGCGTGTTATATAAACTAACCCAAGCAGCATAAATAACGCGGCTCACACATCATTACAAGCACTCTTCCCGTATTATAATCTGAGGCAGGAACCCCTCTGTTCATTCCTGTGGCTGAAGATGTAGGTTTTCTCGATTCCATTACAGCAGTTGTCTCCATTTGCATCCTTTATCAGTTAATGGAAGACAAGGCATATGGAGTACTTCATCGTTTTGGTTTGCCAAGAAAGCCGACAGGCAGACTAACAGTTAATAAAATAAGCATCTATTACTGCACTAACATTGAACTTGTATACTTTAGAGAAGACTGAAGCTATTTTACTCCACAGCAGCTGTGTTTACACTATAGCACAATCTGGTACCTCCGAAACTCAAGTGAACTTGTACCCGACAGTAACTACGCTGGTTCCAAGGGAAAAAACACTGTAGAGAAGAAAAACATACTTCAGCTTCTTCTATTAAATGAAAATCTTTACTTAAGCTGCTTTTAAGGGTACTACAATTTCACTTACCACGGATCAGGAATACAAACTAAAACCACAATAAACTGAAACCAGTTGTTTCATTCATACAGTAGCATCATATGCAAAGGCATCCGTGCTCACCAGATCAAACTTCTCCCTTCTTCCCCAGCAAGGTACACAAACGCATTTTAATCAACACAAGAGCAGTTTAGACTCTGAGCCACAGCCATCAGTCACTGTCAGGAACAAAGAGTCTGTCCTCTGAAGTTTTCTTCAGATGAAAGAAAGAAAAAAAAAAGTCCACTGTCAAGATAATTCAGTGTTACTTTATATTGATTTAGGTTTGGTGGGTATCTTCTTAGGTACTTGCTGAACAGAATAGGAAATAACACTTGAACCAGAACTATCAAAGCTCTGGACACCTATTCTGCACAACGCAGTCAGCTGGACCCCATCTGTTTAGCTGATTATTTAAAAAGGAAAAATCTACTTGTTTTTACCTGAAAATCTTGGTATATCTTATGTCACACATGCCAGATCCGTCGCGACAGGACCACCACCGCAGGAAGCCCCTGCCTAGGGAATGCCACCAGCCTTTAAGCATCATCTCTGAACCTTTGGCTGCAGCTAAGCAGCAAAACCAGAGCACTGGCATGGAGGCAGCGACCAGGGCTCTGAATCCGTGCAGCCGCGCAGCAGCCGCAGCCAGGCCGCCCCCTGGCTCCTGGCACAAACAGCACCAGTTGTTCAACCTCAGAAAGCCGATGGTTCCTCAGCCTGGCCACTTCACTCACTGCTCAGAATATGAGATGAAGTTGTTCTGTCAGTTTTACTTACACCTTTTGGGGGAACTGCTCTTTTGTTTTGACCGAGGCTTACTCCCATTTGCCTTTGGTTTGCGGTGCTAGACCTGGTTTGGGCTGGTGGACGCAGATGACATCTCCCGAGCTTGGAGTAACGCAGGTAGAACCCACGTAAAGCTGAGTCAAAGTCTGCAATTGCCCGGCACGTGGAGCCAGCCTGCTGCCTGTAGAGAGCAGCAAGAGGCAGCTCTAGAGAGCTCTGGAGGTGGGAGTGCAACAGTCGGTCCTTTCTGCAGGCTGCTGCTTTCCCAGCAATGCTCGTCACCAAAAGAAAGGAAATGAAATCACATGGTGCATCAGACAGATTGTCTGCTTAGTCTTGGCTCCCTTCTCACTCACAAGAAAAGACGAAAATAATACAAACTGGAAAGGTCCAAGAGTGAGCACTGCCTGGAAATACAGCGAGAGGGATGCAATCCTCCCTCCCAAACAAGGGACAAAACAGTGGGAAAATGTCAAATTTACCACTGGCCTTTTTCTCAAGTTGGCCGTTTCCAGGTTGTTCAACTTCCTGCAGATGGGCAGGTGAGGCTGAGCAGAAAAGCTTTCCCAAAAGGCCCCTGGCTTCCTAGAAGGCAGCTGGGGATTAGAGATGTTAGAGCCAGACTCTGCTTTGAGTTAAAGTTCAGAGCTGCTGGTCTCGCTGCCGGTCTCGCTGCCCCAGAACCACGTTCCCTGCTGTTACCACAAACACAAACAAAGCCAAGCAAGGAGTGTCACTGCCCCGAGTGCCAGGTCACGGACACCTGAGCAGCCTTCGTCGTACTGATCCGCAAGCCGGAGCGCGATGAGGAGCCGTCAGACGGTCACAGCGCTGCCACAGAACTGCTCAGCAGACAAAATATCCTCCTTTTAATCCAAATTACTAAGAGTGTAATGAGTTCTGGTCTTAGTTGTCACTGAACACACTTAGGTGAGCTTAGCAATACTGCTGGATTTTGGGCACGCTCTCGCTTTGAGTAAAGCGCACGCTGGCTGACAGCCTCTGCTCTCAGGATGTTTTCTTATAATGCAAAACCCCAAGTTAATTTTTTCATAGCTGATGCATTTACAGTCAATTAAGACAGAGAGATTGCATCATGAACATCTATCACCAAGAACTCGTAACTACCCAAAAGGCACACAAATGACAGTGAATTTTAGAAACATCCTCTTGATCTGAAATAGATGCCTGCCAAAAAAAAAAAAAAATCCCAATTCTGTTAGAGTGACTTTTAGTCATCACCGTAGCACAGCCTGTAGTACTTTGTTATCAAGAGATCGTGGGCAGAGGACACACAAAATTAGTTTCCATAATTTATAGCAGCACCGACGTTAAAGACAATAAATGCAATAGGAATAAACAAAGTAGGAGTTAAATGCCACGGGGGCTTATTAATTTATAATATAACTAAATTAATCCACTATCAGTATCTAAAGAAAAACTACTGAAATCAAATGCTCTTGGGGAGCTGTTAAGAGAGAAATTGGGTTTACTCTGCCCTGCCAGTTCACTGTTTTAGCAATACAGGATTCCAGGCTCCCACTCCAGATCTGTTTTAAACAGTTGAAGCTGAAAATAACCTCCTACTTTAACACCATGTACTTTTTCTTCTCTGATGCACCAAGCTAAAGACATAATATGGGAGTGCTGTCTGCAGACAGCAAAACAACATCTGGCAGCTTTCCGAGCATCCCATTTGAAGCGACTCTTCACACCGCGCACCGGCAACCTGCGAAAGAAGACACATCACCTGGTGGCAGAGCTGGGTGCTACTCCAGGTACAATCTGAGTCTTCACATCAAACGCCTCCTTTCCTGGAGACTCAAGACTGTTATCGTAACTTGCTAAACAACTGTCTCAGCTGTTCCAAGAGAGGACAGGCGCCTACCCCTGGATTCTGTTGTACTTCCCAACAGCCCGCTCCTTCCAACACAAACAGAAAACAACTCAGCTCAGGTGTGCAGGGCCACGTGGGACTCCTGTGATGGTACCGCAAATTACCGTAGTACTACATCCTAGGGATGCTCCAGGGATGCTCCAGGGATGCTGCTGTGTAGTACTACGGTAATTTGCTGTATCAACCTTTCGTTAAAAAGGTGTATTCTTGCAAAGAGACAAGAACGAGAGTCATTGTTGAAAAGCGAGACCTGAAAGAGATTAAATTAATTTTAAAAGCACCTCCCTCTACCACGCAGACCTCCATGACCAAAGTTAACCCGAGGCCACCTCAGCCACAGAGCAAATCAGACCTTGCAAGAGAAGCCCGGCAGCACAACAGTCACATGATGCAATGTCACACAGGAAATCCCATTTAATCAAAACTTGGAGGAATCGCAGATCTGGGGTTGGGTAAAGCAATCAGATTTCAGTGCAGCTGAAAATACGTGGAACGTGTCAGCACTTCTTAGAAAACCCACTACAGCGATTCGTACCACACCTTCCTTATTCAGAATTCCAACCCGATTTTTCTATATGACCTCTAGGGAGCACTTACTCCAACAGCAAGTTCCAAAACTCATCTCAGCTATTAAAAGGTATTAAGTGATAAAACTTAAAATGTTTATTAAATAATTAAAACATATTTATCAACACCTTTGCATTAGATACCAGATTAAACAAGACCTAATATCTGGCTTTTCACCTGCTCAGTGAAATACCTTTCAGGTGTGTGTATATATATAGATAGATAGATACAGATATAGAAATAAATATAAATATAGATAAATATAGATAAATATAGATATAGACACAGAAATAAGCTATATAGCTATAGATATACATAGATATAGAGATAAGAGATAGATAGATAGATAGATAGATAATCTGGCTTTTCACCTGCTCAGTGAAATACCCTTTAAGTGTATATAAATATAAATATAAATATATATATAAATATAAATATATACTAACACTAATACTAATAAAATATAAATATATAGATATAGATACATAGATATAGATATAGAGATAAAGATATAAAGATACAGAGACAGAGAGAGAGAGAGAGAGAGAGAGATATGAAGACATCAGAGAAACAGATTATATAAATTTAGGAAGAGAATCAGACATCACCAGAAGAGCAAGAAACCTCATGGTTAGGGAGAAACTGTAATCAAGTCGAAGGAAGAAAGAAATTTTGCACAGCACCCAGATTTCTGCACACTAATAATCAGCTGCAGCCCAGGAGCTGAAAAGGCCACCCAACATGTTTATGGTGACAAAACTGGATGGGTCAAGGGGTTTGCAAGACGTTAAAGCTCACCTAGGAACTGGCCCACAGTCTGATCAGAATAAGTACCTTGCCTGTACACTTAATTCGGGTTAAGGATCCCCCCGCTCCCGGAGCGGAACTGCATTGTAAGCAAGGGTGAGTAGAGAGAAGGTGTAAGGAGGAAACCTGCTACTAAACCAGTTCTGACCGACAGAAATCATCGCATGGGAAGAAGCTCCGGGCTGCCAGCGTGATGGCAGCTCCACCTGGAAGGGCAAAACCCATTGATGTGACGTCTGTAAAACAACCTAATACGAAAGCAGGTACCACGGGGCAGGACCACCCGTCCGCCCGCGCTCCAGGTCAGCTGGAACCACGCCCAGCTGGAAAAAATACAAATTCCATGCCCTCCCTTTCTGCTTTAACTAAACAGGCAGATACGTTTGCAGCGATTACGTACAAGTAACAACATCTGAAAAGCTGCGACGGCCAAAAGCGAGGGTTTTTCTTAATCCTTTTCACTTTTCCGTCCTCACAAGGACAAGATTGTTAGAGAAGGTCTTCAAGCAACGAGCTGGCAGATACCAGGAGACCATTCCACTTTGTGCATTATGTGCACATTAAACCACAGCTGCTCCATTCCAGCCCTTCTAAATTGTTATGTCTAGGACAGGGGGCTCCCCAACACAACACTGAGAAGAGGAGGTGCAGTCAGGGTCCTTCCATGTGCTGGAACTTCCCCTTCCTCTCATCAAGATTCAAAACCTTTCTTGGAGCCCTCACATTCCCTGCAATACTCCTCACCTTCTGCCCCAAAGCAGACTGCTACCGTGGACGAGCAAACGCGGAAGGTCTAACTTTCTTCATGTCACTCTATTTAATTTTTAAGGGGTTCTTGTACTCGGGCAGATATGATCTTGTTTCTATTCTAACACAATATTCCATTTCAGTTTTGAAAACCTGATAGGTAACCCCCCAATCCCCAGGAGGAACATTAAACCCCTTATCTGCTGCCACTCCGAACTCACGTTACAGCAAACTTCGTGTTATTTTCATGACAGGACAAATGCTTTCAGCCTTTTTTTATATATATAAAGTCTGCAAAGGCTTTGTCGTTTTGCAGGGGAGAGGAAAACCAGCAAAGGCTTGGGTTTCCTATGTTAAATCTAGCAAGATTACAGTGGCTCCATCAATGGGAAGAGTTTTAGCCTAAGCTCACTTCGCTTTTTAAATAAAAGTTAACAAATATATAATGAAAAATTAACAGAGAATGTTAGTTATCACCACAACTTCCTACAGAGGACTGTCAAAACCATCTTTTTAAGCTTAAAAAAAATTATAAAACTTGATTATTTTAATAAAATCAGGGTAAGGAACACCTGCACTCGAAACCTCACTGACTGATGTGAGGGGATAACAATAGAGTTTAAATAAAGTTCAAGTTAAATTAATCTTCCTAAAAGTTATTGGTTTACAGTCGATTGCTTACTGAACGGAACAGGATAACAAGCGACAAGGATCAACGCTGTAGTCGCACATTTGCAGCAGAGTTAAGGCAAAGTTTTGCAGTCTGTGACGTTTTCAAAAACTTCCCCAGCCACAGGCCACCCCTCCCCAGGTTTCTGAGGCAGGTGAAGCGAAACGAGGCTGACTTTCCGTTCAATGACTTCCACTTGCCTCTCTGAAGCACACTTTAGGCAAGAGATAAAGAGAAATATCGTGCACACTTGGGGACCCTGTGCAACTTCATAGGTAGTGTATGAAGTCATTCTGCCTGGTGGCCAAGAAAGCATTTTATGACCAAGTAAATTACGGAGCCATCGCAAGTGTCCCCTCTACAGCCTGCAAACACACGCATCACGCACCCCTTAACGAAACAAAACAACTGCTGAAAGCAAGCGCTGGCAGAATCAGAGCCCCACAGATGGAAGCGGCAATAATCACTGGGCTTCAGAGTTAGCAGCCCAGTGTCAAAAGTTGGGAAATATAAACACGCACATATAAACCTGCACAAAAGGTAAGACAGAACGTTGGCGCCTTAGGTCTTTCTATAAAAATAACTAACTATAAATAATAGAATGTAACATATAAATAATATATAATATGAAAATAACTAATTTTTCTATAGAAATAATTAATAAATAACTAATAAGAAAGTGGTAATGGCAAAATGGCAAACCAAGCTCCACCTGTAAGCCCGTACACCCACCCTGAATTTAATCTCTTCTGTAGGTCATGCTCGACACTTCTTCACCTTTTACAGCTGATGTGACCTGTCTGGCCCTGTATCTTTCAGTATGAGGAAGCATCAGACACATCCAGAATACACTCATCCAACAGGGTAGTACACTAGAGCAACGTCCCAAGTTACAATAACTCACAAAGATTTTCAGCATTCAGCATTACACAAGACTTGCTAAAAACTATATTTTATTTTTAGAAGTCTCTACCTTCCCCTTGCTGTGGTTGTCTCAAATTTCTGCCTAAGATGTTTAATGAAATACACGAAAGTCACTCTCACAGTCTTCAAGATCCAAATATTTGCACAGCAATTCCACCGCTAATTCAGTCCATTCCCAAAGCTGATTTATTCACCATAACCAAAGCTGATTTATCCACCATAAAAACCTTCCTCCCAACCACAGCTCCGTTCGCCAGCAACACCATTGCGCTGCCAACAGGTAATTACCAAACCCACCAGAGATGAAGTTCCTCAGAAAGGACTACAGTCACTTAAAGCCACTTAAAAGCTACTGTGAAACCTTCAAGACGTAAGTTTGGGAAATGCCAGTTTCAGACTGAAGCCTGGAACTTCTCTGCCCGACAGGAGCCACCAGGAAATGTTCTCAGCGAAGGATCTGAGTCACACATAACTATTTCAATTCATGAAAAATACTATTAATATGTTTAGGTTCCTCCACTACCAGATCAGGAGAAAACAAGCGTGCTCATGTCTTGTGGAAACAGGGTTTTCAGTGACTTTTTCTGAAAGTACTGTGCTTTTTTTGTGCATTGAAAATGCAAATGCTCTGCTTGCAACGTGATTCCAGGCACCTGCCCATCTCAGCACTGTCATTACATGCTTGCTTTCTCCAGCCGAGAAGCAGAGCTGCTTTTAGTTTCTAATTGTGTATTTTTAATTACTAGTTCTATCAAAGGAACTAAACTGACAGCACAAGCTGTTGTTACAAAAGCAGACAGACAGGTCATCAGGTATACCAGGTAAAAGATTAAATGAGGGAAGAACAGTTTTTGACTAAGAAAACCCATTACAAAATCTGCACTTTTTTTCCCCCACTCCATATAAGAAGTTCACTCAATATAAGCAGCAATTTTTCTATAAACTCGCATGTGACATTTGAGCAGAGAAAAAGATATGCACATCCACTACTACAAGAAATTGGTACTCTTTCTTTGCAATCATTCAAAATATTTCCTTCACACAGAATTTTTTTTGCACAAAATAACTCCTGAAATAATGGTACCAATATTTTACCAAGTCATCAGCCTAAAGGATTAAACAACCCAAGGAAATTGTAATATTTAGCTCCAGAGTACTGGGAAAGAGATGGGGGTTTGAAAGGCAATAAGAACATAGAAGAGTATTCAAAAGACATTCTGAAACCTCTTGACTGTGAAGTTCCCGTTCAATCCTGATCTCTATACTCAGCTTTATTTTTCTTCTGCCAGTTCCCTCCCATTTTTCCTTTCCCACAGCTTCTTTCTCTCCATCAAATTAGACATCAGCCACGTTTGTGAAATCAAACCGGCTGCAGCTCCTGAAGGAATGAGGTCTGGAAGAGGGACAGCCCATCCACTGCCGTCACTCGGGCTGCCCTACAGGTGTGACCGAGCTGTGCCGAGCAGCCCAGCCTGTGTCCAGCAACTTCACGCTACCATATCCTTATCATAAAAGTCAGTCTGGATAATGAGACGCTTCTACCTCCTCTTCCACCAGGATGGGTGTTCTGACCCAACTCCTGCTGCCGGCGTGAGACCGAGCAGCTCATTAGCAGAGAAACAGGGACGCAGAGTGGATGTGTGTTTCCCACAACACAGCATTAGCGTCCACCAGAAAACTCTCAGGAGGGTTTTTGCAAGTGCCCAGGTTAACGTGGAAGTTCAGGCCACACACCTTATGAGAGGTGTGAGGCACAAACGCTGCTTCAGTGCGAGCTGGGACTCAAAACGCTTTAAGAACCAAGGACCAAGCTCTACTTCGGGAGGCGGTTGCTGGTGTGGCTGGAACAGGAGAGAACCAGCCGTCCCTGGGCTGCCTTTCGTTTCTCCTGCTGTCTGAAGCTCTCATCCTGCCTGACAGGACAACTGCGTGAGGAAAAAGCAGAAGCAGCACTTCATTTTCTGCCTTCATTTCTTGTTTTTCTTTTTTAAAGAAAGATGAGCAAGCTGTAAAGTCCACCAAGCTGTCCATAAATACAACGCCTGTGTGAAATCACGCTGCCAGTTACACCAGACGTCACCCTTATCACATCCTCTCAAAAAGTGCTTCCCCTAGGAAACTAAATCAATAATCTTAAGCAATAGCGACGGCACACACAAAGCAGACTGCTTTAAGTATCACATGAAAAAGCACTGTTCATGTTGGGTTTAGGATTATATGTTTTAATTCTACCCCTTCACCCTCCTTCTTGCTTTGTAATTGAATTTTCTTTTCTCTTTAGAAGGCTAACTTTATTCGTAAGAGGCTGTGGGTGGCAGAGTTCAATCCTTTCACTGCAGAGTCCTGAGGTCTCCCACTGCTTTCCAAGATTTCATACGCATTTTGTTTCAAAAGAGTTCCAGTTCAGATTAGCAACTATGTTTTTAATGGAAATAAGTGCATATCTAAAGGAGGGACATTATAATGATGACCAAAAAAATAATTCCTTTTATTGTCTGAAAGGATCCAAGAAATATCAACGTGCTCAGCTCTACCACAAAGCGTAGAATCATTCTATTCAACCCGCAGACATTTACAGGACACTTATACACAGTCCACTTGAAATTGCAGATTTGGGTACCATAACATCTTCTTTGTTCTACCTCCAAGATCCAACACATGTGACAAAGACAAGGTGCCTTCAATACGCTGCCACTGTGCCAGTAACACCCTCTCTCCTGATTGTCCGACACACCGACACTTTTCATATGTGAAAAGACAATCCTCTCCCTGCTACGACTACTCGCAGGGCAGAACTTGGCCGCTATTTCAGTTCCCTGCCAGCACATCTCTTAACATCATTTCCAAGCAGCAACAACAATAGGCTGTAAGCACAGAAATATGGTTACTTCTCACCTTACAGACTGGATTACTTAATGCACTTCAGGTGTTAAAGCAGCACCCTAGCCTCTCCTGTGAAGTGCATAAGCCAAGTTTCATAACAGGCTGCGAAAACATCTCAGAGCCAGCCTTTAAATGTGGCTTTTAAGCCAAGAAAATGGAGAAAAACATACACGCTGGGCTGGCTCTAAAGCCAGTAGAGGTCTTAGTGGATCGATTAATTCTGAGAGACTTCAGGCGTCAACATAATCTTCAAAAGTCCCCGCATCTGATCTTGGAACATCTTCAGCAAACTACGATCTTCAAACCTTCTGACGGGGAGCCACACAGTCCCCTATTTTCACTGCATCTCCTGCACTCTTTCTGCATTATCCACTGAAACGTGGTTATAACTTGCTCAGGCTCCACCTGAGTCTCTGCATGTACAGATTGTGATGGCAAAACGCACTTTCCCCTATCTTTTCCTCCTAAATGGCATTACAGTATTACGAGCTGTGCTAAATCATGGAATTCTCTCTCTCCAGGCAATGCCACAAAAATACGGCCTTGGCTTTTGTTCTTGCTCATTAACTGATGCGCTGCCTTCCCCTTCCTCCCTTCAAAAAGTACTGAATGCTTAAAAAAAAAGAGGAAAAAAACCAATAGGAAAAAAAGACATCAGCTTTCAACAATACAAATATCAAATCACAAGAACATTAAGAGGCCTAAAGGCCTAAAAACAGTGACAGCACAGGGTTTTAGCACAGAGCTCACAGTAAGTGATGATGTTCTTATTACTCCAGCACCGGGAGTGGAAAAATTACATGAAAATCTGTTCTCGTTTTAAGATTTCTTTTTTGCATTTCTGTTCATACAGAGAGAAAAACAAGACTTGAGCCTAAGGGCTCAAAAGACAGATACAACTGAAGATTCCTCTGGTTTTAGGAGTACAATTTCAAACCTTCATTCCGACAACAATGGAATATTTACACTGTCGTAAAAAGTGTTTTCAACTTCATACTTTTCTTTTCATGGATTTATTTCTGCAGCCCCCTCCCTGCAAAGTTCAGTGCCTATTTTTTCAGGCATCACTCTGCTGATACATGCAACCCTATTCCTGTTGTTAACATATAAATACAAGTGAGAGATAACACTCTTCTATTCAAGCTCCATTTCAACTTTTCAATGAAGAGTTGTGATTATTGAATCAGAATTTTAATTTTATGGGAGGATGGAACAAAAACAGTGCCTCAGACAAATGAAAGGAGACCCTCACCCTGAAAATACTACCTTAAAAAGTTCTTTTATCAGATCTCCTATATTTTCTCCCCCCATGTTGATATTCTGCACTTAACTGTAGGCCCATGGAAGATCTTAACAGCTAAACCCACTAGAAATCCCTGTATGTATTAATAATTGGGTGCTTCCACTGTGAGAGTCCATTTTAAATTGATTAAAAGGAAAAGAAAACTGTTTGTCTGGTTGTGTTTAAGACACATCTCTGCTGACAGCCCGAGTCTGGTTCCATTCACTCTGTATAGATACGGAGTTGCTCCAAAACATTAAGCGGGGAGTGCAGCGTCGATTGTAAATTATTCCACCTCCCATTTCAGTGCTGCCCTCGTCTGCAACCAGAAACCACACAGAAAAGCACTGCCATGACCACTTCTAGGAATAACAAGAAGGTAAAAAAATGAATTATCAGATCTCTATGCAAAACAAGCACATAAACCGGCCTAGAAAAAAATACTCCCTAAAAGCTTTCCAAAGCTGAGGTCAACGCCTCTGCAGCATCGTCACTTCAGTTCTTGTAAGGTGCTTTGTTAGCCATTATGGTTACAAAAACAGCTTTCTCAACACACAACATTAAAAGCTTGTTCTTGTATCAGTGCTGGGCACACCCAGAAGAAGGGAATGGCCGCACAATGAACAGAAAACTGCTGAGGAACAGAGAAATAATGACCGATTTTTCAAAAGGGTTGACACAAAACCACTCATAAACAGTAAAATGAAATCACTTTTCTGGCTTCTTGATTCAACAATTTCCAACCTACATACTACCTTACACAGAAGTAATTCATGTGGAATATATATCCTTTGGATTGTAGTATATTTCTGTATAATATGGATTAAATAAAAAATCCGTGTTCTGCCGTGCACATCACAGAGGTGTCAGGCACAGGGAACTCCTCGAGGCACTGTACAGGGAGACTGATCTGATCCCTTTTGCCCAGAATACATATATATATATATATCAATTAATGGCATTTTAAAAAGTTCACAACCTGGGAAATCCAGAATAAGATGTTGAAAATATCAGCATATCATTCATGACCACGTGCCACACAGCAGATCACTCAAACCTAACTTCATTTAATGACTTCAAGAAGTAAAAATTTTACTAAGGACATGACACAAACCTGGGCATTAAGGCCCAAAACGAGTTTACTGGTCACCTCGGGTGAGAGGGTGGTCGAAAACATAGCAGAAATGCATTTCTGGTTTATACATCCTCTACCATCACAATGAAAACTCGTAAATAAAAATCATTGTGCATTGTAACTGCTAAGAATTGCTAGTTTAACAGGTTTTTTGCATATGGAAATGTTTTTTCAGTATCAACGTTGCTATGAGGATACAATTTATTTTTATCCAGTTTAATTCCTTCTTCCTCCCCCCCGCAAAATAGCTGCATGAATGCCCAAAGGCCAACAACGCCAGAAGCTGTGGCCACGTAAAACCCATGGCCAGCACTGCACGCACATCTCCCCACGCCCCGGCACACAGTTCCCCATCCCCTCTCCCCGTGAGCCAAAAAAATAATTCCTTGAAACAGAAAAGAGAAAATCCATCAGATGGGTGCGTGCTGTTCAGGTTTCACCTGTAGGAACCTCTGAGCACCATTAATTCCTATTCCATGTCCAACACAACGAAAGCAAACACCTCACAAGCGTGATGTCCACGGACACAGAACCATCTTTCCAGCACCTAATCCTGTCCTTAGAGACTTGAATAATTTTGGACCATTTTCTGGAAGATCATCTCGTATTTTAAAGGCTGATTATAAAGACAGGAAAAAATGACAGAAATAAAAAGTCATTTTTTCACAGTACAAAAAGGAGTAATGAGTCTGTACTAAGCCATGCTTTTCAAGAGAAGTACACAAACACGAAATAAGTGGAAAGTTTTAAGACAATACAGAACTATTTTAGAAATGAAAACTCCACATTGTTTACTAAGAATTCTGGAAGGATAATACAAGATGAAATTAAGGCAGAATAATAAAGAGAAAGAAATAACCTCGCCTATACAATGAGATCCAAATTAGGTACTGCAACTCTGCATTTTGAAACTGTTACAACTTAATTCCCTCCGAGCATCAATCCCATCCTCATTAACAGAGAAGGAAACAGAAAACACTGTGCTACAATTATAGAAACCCAGAGCACCTTAAGACAACAGGCAGTGCCGGTGTCAAACAGCCCTGGTGGGACTAGAAGATGCACAAAAAAAGGGTATCGAAAGAAGATCTGAGGCTTGACATCCTCCTATACTGACAGACATGGATCACAGCATTACCAGGTTGGAAAAGACCTTTGGGATCATCGAGTCTAGCCTATGACCCAACACCTACCGTCATCTAAACCCTGGCACCAAGTGCTTCATCCAATCTCCCTTTAAACACCTCCAGGGATGGTGACTCCACCACCTCCCCGGGCAGTGCATTCCAATTGCCAACCACCCTCTCAGTGAAGAATCCTTTCCTAATATCGAACCTAAACTTCCCTTGACGACGCTTGAGACCGTGTCCTCTTGTTATGTCACTGGTTGCCTGAGAGACCAACCCCTGCCTGACTACAACCTCCCTTTAGGCAGTTGTAGAGAGCAATGAGGTCTCCCCTGAGCCTCCTCTAGGCTAAACAACCCCAGCTCCCTCCGTCGCTCCTCACAGGGCTTGTGCTCCAGCCCCTTCCCCACCCTCGTCGCTCTCCTCTGACAGTATCTGGATGTACCACTCTGGTTTACAGCACAGTAAAGAAATCCCCACATCTGAAAGCGCAGCCCTGCCCGGTCTGGCCCCGCACACACACACGAGCTGTGCACAGGCTGCAGCACCTTCTGCACAATAAAACCAGTTCCTTCTTGGAGCTGAACAGCACAACTATGGACGAGCACAACAGAGACGGGTAAAATCAAAACTAGTGTGAAAAAGCAAAGGTTATTCACTATTTCTCCTACCACAAGAACCAGAAAACACAAACTGAAGCACCTTTTTGCGTAGCCCATAATTAAAGTGCAGACTCATAACCACAGGAAGCTGTGGATGCAGAAGGGACCAAACTGACACAGAACCGTTCAAATCACTGGTTCCTCCGCAGCCGCATCACCCACTGCAAGAGGAATCGCACTCTGCTTCGCTGTTTCTCCTCACTTCAAAAGTTTCTGAGGTGAGACACGGGACTGGGTGTCCTACTGGTCTGACACATTACAGCAATTTTTATGCTTATCACCAGTAGGACTTGAGGCTGCTCTTCAGCACACAGAGAAACTTCTCAGCCACCCGCAAAAGCTCTCGCCCTGCTATTTGCCTTTCCAACCTCACTGCTGAGGTAGGATCTCAGAAGGGTGATTTTATATGTTAAGCCTTTCAGTTTGTCAAAAATCAAGTTTTCTGCATTGTGGTAAGACAGAATTCTTCCTTTTGTGCAGATGATGAAGAAATCTTACACTATTAATCTTTTAAATCCCAAATACGCCGCTTGTTTCAGCGAGTCTTCCAGCCTGACCACTGTCATCCAGATTTGTGAAGACACCTATTTAGTGCTGCAGGTTTTCTATAAAGGTGTCTCTGCCAGCTGACAAAGCTGTTATATTACTTTATTATATTATCTATCACTTATATTTGCATGTAACCATGATCAAGAGAGAAAAATCATATTCTGATGTCATTATCCATTATCCAAAAGAAGTGGATTTCTATAAATTGCTTTAACTAAAAGTATATTAAACTACATAATACTGCAATTTATCAATAACCTAAAAATAGTTCCCAGTAAGATTCAACCAATGTTTCGAAACAAAGTATAAATGCGAAAGATTAAACCTGAATATTTAAATTAAAAAAACTTAGCTTTACTATAAAAAAATAATTTCTGTATTTCTTACTGGATGATTGTAAGAAGTATCATTTATGTCAAGTCACTTTTAGATGGAAATCAGACTCCAATTAGAAATAAAACCTGCACTTTCATTTTACTTAGCTAAGTAATATTTTGAGGTTAAAAGCGTATACACAGAAAGTAGATAAAAAGAAAACAATATTTTTGTTTTTTCCATCTAATTAGTACATAGATTTAAACCAAGAAACACCAACTGGTGGTTAATGTTAAGTGGTTTGTTTCTCATCACTGTGTCCTTCCACGTGTTACGCTCCTGCTTTATTTGTGTACCAACACTGGAAGAAGAAAAGACAATCTTCCCTGATTTTTCAGTCTCCAGTCATTATCTCTTTACCTACATGAGCTGAATTGGTTGAAAAATCAAAACCAAACAAGCCAACTGTTGGACACGGTCCCTCCACCCCTGCAGCGAGGCTAGAATTATCTAGAACTGGCTTCTTACCACAGCAAACTCTGGATTCACGAACTTAGCCAAGCCACTTCTCTAAGTACAATGGTTTTCATTAAAAGAAGTGACAAAATAGATGCTTAATTTTGCTACAGAGCAAGTTCAAAAAGTAAGATTTGGCCATGACAGTAATGGGAATTAAAAACTCAGTTCCTCCCCCCTAATCTATTAAAAAAGGTAACAAATAACTTAAGACATAAAATAATCACCTTAAAAAGCAGACTTCTGCTGTTAGCCCCTGGACTAAAAAGCCTCAGTGCTGACTTCATTAAGTCTTGTTTTGCAAATAAAGGAGAAAAAGCTTCCCTGAAAGGGAGAAATTTTCCTATGCCTGAGTCCATGGTCACATCCATTTAAAAGTTGATTAGCTTGGTTCAATTGCCCAATTAGTGCTATATATGTAAAGCTTGATTGATACTGGGCTTTCATTATTTCTTAGGGCCATTAGTTTAACCCTCATGGTAACACTTTAAAGAGGAACAGGCAGAGTAAATCCTGGAAGGAGCTACTGCTTTCTTCAATAATAATTTCTCTTTCAGGATGTGCATTATGTGAGTTCCGCCGGCCCAACTCAAGGAAAACATCTCGTCTTTTCCCCCTGCCTGACTGCTGGGCATTTCCTACCTGGATATTCTGTTAAGAATTTTGTTGTACAGATCTTTTAGTTTATATTAAAACACTACTTCAACAGTGTAGCATTTACATATGAACAGGGGCACATCTGGAACTCGACATTAGGAAAAAATAAATACCAATATATACATGCAAGAGAAAGCCCGTGTATACAAGACACACACCCGCCAGGCTCCAGGAGCATTCCTCAGTGCTGATTAGGAACACCACAGCTTTTTGAACACCTCATCCTCGCCCTTGGAGCAGTTAACGGGCACCGAGGCCGACAGCGGCCTCCTTTCGGGAGCAGATGCTTTGGCAAGAGAGAAAGATACACAAAACCCCACGCCAACCTCCGACAAGGCTTTCCAGTGTAGTGGAGTTTCACAGTTCTTTGATTTAGAATACTTCTTGTGTTTCACGATTTCAAGACAAATAACTTCCTTTTTTAAAACTTAGAGGCCACGGCTCTGCGTGCAGAGCGAAGAGCAGGCTCCAGCTGCAGGCGGGCACATGACCACAATTCCCAGGGAGCCAGGTATTCCTAAACGCACCTACTTCAGCCAAGCCACAAAAAATAAAATCCCCAATAAAAAGGAAAATCTTACACTTACAACAATTTCGCAGATCAAGAGGCCATGAAAGATATAGGAAATGCCGAGGCATCACTTGCTGCAGCACGGAGAGACGAGACACCCACAGAACCGACAGGGCCATTTATAATAAAAGCGCACCCAGCATTGGAGGGGAAGTGTCCTCACTTCCTGACTTGATTGGATTCTTCTGGAAACAATGACAAATCTGAAGGTGCTATTTATGGCTTTCTCTCACCCATCCCCAGAAGAAACAGAAACTCCAGCTCCTAAATACATCAAGACGGAGTTCATTTTCTCCAGTCCACTTGATATCTACTTCAGTATCACTGCTCCAGCCCCTCACATCCTCGAACAAGATTAAGTGACAACCAGCAAAACCTTGCGGGGTTCTGCACCACCACCATTACTTTCAAGCAATGACCCAATTCCACAAGACTGAGCACCTCTTGAGATACGCTGAGAGCCCTCGACTCCAATCAGCCAAAATGGGAGAGGAGGTCGCTCAGCCCTGCATAGTTTACTCTTAAAAGGACAAAAAAAAATAAAAATCCAAGATGCATCTCTCCTCTCTCCCATCAGCACTCTCGGAGAAGCTCGAAGCTGGTTTAATAGCTGCATCATTTTTAGATAACATCAAATTCCACTAGTCTCCTTCCCAACTCATCCATTTGAGGAAAGAGATCATTTCTGTAGTGAACAAGGGTGATCTCAAGTGTGACAGCAAATAAACCAGCGTAAATGAAGTGCCACAGCAATATAAGCAATGACCTCGAAACCCACCAAGCTGCTGCTGAGGGTGGCTCTAGGGACAGTAATCACGTTTTAAATGTCTACATAATTGGAACAAATTGTTAAGAGGAGCTCTATGGCTGGCAACTCACCTGAACCACAGGTAACCCTCTGCGATCAGCTCACCTGCCAACCTGAATGGGTGACACAAGCCAAACCAAAACACGCACGACACCCACCTACTTCAAGGGAAGGTAAAACTCCTATCTGAGCACTGTTTACAAGAAGTAATCTGCACAGAAAAAAGGTGGTGTCATTTAAGGCTGCTGTGTCTTAGTAAAAGAAGCAAGTTTAAAAGAGCAGAAATCCCAGGATGAAAGGTCAGGCATCTACGGCAGAGATGGCCGTCCCACTGCACACCTTGATGAAGTCCTCCTACATCAGGTTTTAATGTTATTGCTTACCTGGTTTTCTCAAGAAACGAGGTTCGTTTGATTAATTTGATAGGTGATAACCCAGTGCTACAAAAACAAACAAAGCAGAAAACCACCCCTAAGATTTATCGCTCTCTATCTTCACAGCGGTTTTAGAGCATTCAGCTAGGACTCTGTAACTACTGCGCAGCTTGGCATTAGTTAAAATACACTGATTTCCCAGAGACGTGGAGAGCTGCCTGGAGAGTCCCAGCTAATCTGCAGCAGATCTTGCTCCAGCCTGAGATCACACCTTCCTTTCTCGCTGGGAAACATCTGAAATATTCAAACAAGTGATTCTCCTAAGAGATGCTTTATTAAGAATGCAGAACAGAATTCATGTTATAATGCTCCAATTTTACAGACAAGCCTTTGCTAAGTACATTTAAAAAATACAATCTCACCCATAAGATGGGAGCTTACCTATAACACCACCACCAATAATAATAAAAGACTTCTCCCATGATCACTACCAACCCAGCAAAAGTCCAGGAAAAAGAAGTGAGCACGATACGTGTAGGTGTCCTACGTGCACCGAGTCTTACCCTTTTTGTTAAATATATTCTGTACCCTTAAAACCAAAAACATTTAATATCAAATGAGGAATAAATAACATCTTGATGCTTCTTTCATAGGTTTCATCAATAAAAAGAAAACTGAGCAGTGGAAAGAATTATGGATTAAAGTGAGTAAAAATATATAATTACATGACAAATAGCATGACACTGATGATACAGCTTTTAAAATAATGAGATAATAATATGTAATTAACATAAAAACAAAACTATCAGCTCTCATCCCTTCACTTTATCTCTGATTTTTCCTGTAAGAAAATAATCTTGGGGGGGGGGGAGAAACCCTAAAAGCTTTAGAAATAAACAACAAGTTTAAAAGTGCAACCTAAAAACTGCTACCCATTTCCCAAAAGCAGAAGGAAACGGGTACAAAGTCAAGTCCACTACCAGCAGCACCGATGCTCAAAGCCACCAAAACAAAGACGACACACAAAATCTGCTAATCACCAAGCAAGATGAGTCAGATGGGCAGCAGAAAAGAAAGATGCTGTGGTTCCGGAAAACATTTGTAGCTTACACAGGCTACAAATCAATCTACAAAATACAGAATCGCACACTTCAAGGATCCAGAAACCAAATCTATTCTGAAAACGAGGACTGTGACATTAATATAAGGACAATGGATGTAATGCAAGCCCTGGGTTTTTAGGTGTTGAAATGCCACTTCACAAACACCACCAAGGTTTCAATTTCTCCTACACTTAGAGGACACTTCAGTGAATTTAACATGAGTCACTTCACTGTCAACGTGTTCACATAATTAAGTTGCCACGTGTCCAAAGTGCATCACTTGCAGGACAATTACTTATGTCAAGCCAACGCAAAGAGACCGTATTGATGTCCGCATCACCGCATGATTTCATGCCACGGCCACACTTCTCAAGTGGAAGCACAGTAATGATGTTAAAGTGATTGTCACCAACAAACAGCGAATTCACAACGTAAGCACAACAGAAAAGCTAAGATCCAGAGCTGTCACCGGTCTGCCACGAAATGACAAGAGAAAAAGTCTTTAACGTGTTACCAAAACACGCTATGACAAACATATTTTTGCAATACTCTAACATCTTCCTCATGAGACACCGAAAGGGTTCCCAGAATACAAAGATCACACCATGAAAACTCCACCAGTCATCCACAAGTCATCTTACACTTAACCTACCTTCCTTTTCCACACAGCGATTGCTTAGGAGATTTGCCAGGTCTGCAATCAGATAAGATAATTCAATACCAGCAAATTAATAGTAGAGGGGAAAAAAACTGCAAAGGAAAAACCGTAGAGATCAATAATGACTAAGATCTGCCACAGTTTCTCAGCTACCTGTCTTGCAGTGCTGTCTCCTGTGGAGAACGCGCGTGCCAGCTTCAAACTACAAGGACGCTTCAATCTCCCAGTGTAACTGCTCAGCAGAGACAACCACCAGCCACCAGCAAAGCCCTTCTCTCAACTTCCACGCTAAGTCTTAAGTCTGAGTCATACAAAAAGGCAGAGTGAGATCCATCAGATTTATTTTGTTGTCTCAACCAGAAGCATCTTCCTGTTTTGCCACTAACACAGGTTCTGGGAAGAACCAGATTTCATTCTCACTCTTCAATCACAGCAACAATTCACAAACCAAAAGTAAAAGAGGAAACAGCTGAACTGAAGGCAGGAAGCCCACTAAGTCTTCTTCCTCAAGATCATCTTTTAGATAGAGATGCTTTTTTTACTCTTTTTTAATTGTAAAATCTAGGTCAGTAGTACCCACCACACAGGAAAACCATCTTTTTCAGTTAGTTGATGTATTTCCATGTTGACATTGGTTTACTTTGCTCAAAAAGCTATTTTGAAACAGCAATCCCGACCTTAGCCAGATCAGGAACCCATCCTCCCGGGTGCTGTAGATGCTACAAGTTACAGCCCCTACTCCAGTAAGAACACGATGACCTCCCATTAACAACTTCTTATATTAAAAATCAGATGTTCCTGACCAGTTGACAGACATCACAACCTTTAGTTGCAAAACAAAGGTATTTCTGAAGTTACAAGATGGGTTACCATTCTCTCCAGCATGACTTTTGCACCTTATATTGTGCCGTAGGGAAATGTTCGCTATGGAAACCTGGGCTCCTGACAGCCGCCGGCTCGCAGGAAGGAGCGAACGGCAAAGGAACAGCAAGGTAGGTCTTTGCTTTGGCTGTAAAACCGCTCCCACCAGAATCCTCCTGTCAGAGCGGGTAAAACTGTCAGATATAAAGAAAGCTGGGGAGGGAGTTTTTATACAGGCAAGTAGCGATAGGACGAGGAGGAACGGCTTTAAATTGGAAGGGGAAGATTTAGGTCAGACATTAGGAAGAAATTCTTCACAATGAGGGTGGGGAGGCCCTGGCCCAGGGTGCCCAGAGCAGTGGTGGCTGCCCCATCCCTGGAGGTGTTCCAGGCCAGGTTGGATGGGGCTTGGAGCCCCCTGATCCAGTGGGAGGTGTCCCTGCCCATGGCAGGGGGTGGCACTGGGTGGGCTTTGAGGTCCCTTCCAACCCCAACCATTCCATGAGTCTATGAAAATCCATCTCCTAATGGCAACAAGTTTCTCCAGGGCAGACAGAGCCGCCCCGCTCGGGCACACCAGGGGCTGCGAGAGGGCATCGCTGCCTGCTTCGGCCCTGCGGAACCGCAATAGCGCCAGGCGTTAAAAGTCCGCAATCGGCTCCCGCGTTGTTCTCCCTCTCCCCTCACCATTTCCACTGCGGGGGGCGCGGGGGCAGCCGCTCCCAAGTTTGCCGAAGCCGCACACGGAAAACTTGCGGGCAGTCCCTGCCGCTGCCGCCGCAGGTCCCGTCCCGGGGCACCCAGGCGGTGCCACCCGCGGGGGGTTCAGGTGCGGGAGCGGCGCAGCGCGGCTCCCCGAGACACAAAGGGAACGCGGGGGTTGCGGGCGCGGCGCGCACAATGCCCGGCCCCGCGGCGGGAGGCGAAGCGAGAGCGGCGGCTGCACCCACCT
The DNA here is from genome assembly GCA_033558235.1 of Neomorphus geoffroyi. Lineage (NCBI taxonomy): Eukaryota > Metazoa > Chordata > Aves > Cuculiformes > Neomorphidae > Neomorphus > Neomorphus geoffroyi. The sequence goes on from JAUMJM010000050.1 coordinate 12,039,854, forward strand.
CCGTCCCCCAACACCCGCCCCTCTGCCCCCACCCCGCACGGGAGCCGCGGAGCCGCCCGCTGCCGGCGCCGCTCGACGGCCACCGCCGCCACCCGCTGCCCCGGGCGGGACGCGGCGAGCGGGGCAGGGGCGGCGCCGGGCGAGGGGTGCAGAGCGGGATTTAAAGACCTTTAAAGCCCCCTTTTCCACCGCCATTTTGAGGAGGGGGGCGAGCGAGAGGTGCTCGGTGGGATCGGTCGTGTGTGCCCCCCCCGCCCCCTCCCTCGTTCCGCGGGGGCGTGCCACGAGCGGCGCGCGCGAAGTTCCCGCGGGGCGGGCGCGTGCCGGGGCGCGCGGGGCGGGGGCGCGCGCCAAGTTCCCGCGGGCGCCGGCCGGGCGAGATGCGCGGGGCGGGCGCGTGCGGAGGCGCGCGCGAAGTTCCCGCGGGGCGACGCGTGCCCGGGGGCGCGCCGGGAGCGGCGCGCGCAAAGTTCCCGCGGGCGGCGCGTGCCGGCTCGGGCGCGGGGCCGGCCAGGAGAGCGGCAACTTCGGGGGACGCCGCGGGCTCCGGGCGCGCGCAGAGTTGCGCGCAAGCAGTTGCGCGACGGGCGGCCAGCTCCGCGCATCGCTCCGCGGCGCAGAATACGGCGCGCTTGCCCCCCCCTTCGCGCTGCCGCCGCCTCCCCGCCGCGCTCCGCCTGCCTCTTCCCCCCCTCCTCCTCCTCCTCCTGCTGCCTCGCCGCCTTTTTCCCGCATCCAAACTTCGTGAGCCCGGAAAAACCCTCCCGGCCCCGCGTCCCGGCGGCAAAACGTCCCCAACAGCTGCGCCCGAGGGCGCTCCGCCCGGGCGCGGGCAGCGCCGCCGCCCGCCTCACCTGCGGGGAGTTTTTCCAGCCGCTGCGCCGCTGCCGGGGCTCGGGCTCCCCGGCGCTCCGCTCACTGCCTCATTCCAATATGGCACGGCCCGGCAGAGCGCATGCGCCCGCCGCCCGCCTGCCTCCCCCCTCCCGTCCCTCCGCCCTCCCCTCCCCGCTTTTCGGGCGCTCCGGTCCCTCCGGCCGCGGGAGCGCAGGGGCCGGCGCCGCCCGCCTCCTGCCCGCGCCGCCCGGCCCCCCGGGGCTCCAACCGGCGCCGCCCCCGCCGCGGGCTTCGGCCCCCCGGCACCTGCTCGCCCGCCGGTAACGGGACCGAGCGCGTCCCCGCCCCGCCCGGCCGCGGCTGCCGGTGCCTCCCGTCTCCATCCCGCCGTGTCCCGGCCAGGATTCAGCCCCTTTGCCCCTCGAAGATCAGTCATGGAACCATGGAATGGTTGGGGTTGGAAGGGACCTCAAAGCCCACCCAGTGCCACCCCCTGCCATGGGCAGGGACACCTCCCACTGGGTCAGGGGGCTCCAAGCCCCATCCAACCTGGCCTTGAACACCTCCAGGGATGGGGCAGCCACCACTGCTCTGGGCAGCCTGGGCCGGGGCCTCCCCACCCTCAGCGTGAAGAATTTCTTCCTAATGTCTGATCTGAATTTTCCCCTTCCAATTTAAAGCCGTTGCTCCTCGTCCCATCACTCCAGATCCTTGGAAAAAGCCCCTCCCCAGCTTCCCTGGAGCCCCTTTCAGCACTGGGAGCTGCTCTAAGGTCTCCCCGGAGCCTTCTCCTCTCCAGGCTGAACAACCCCAGCTCTCAGCCTGTCCCCATGGCAGAGGGGCTCCAGCCCTCGGATCATCTTCGTGGCCTCTGGACCCGTTCCAACAGCTCCATCTCCTTCTTATGTTGGGGATTCCAGAACTGGACACAACACCGGGCGGCACCGGGTCGCGGGGAGGTGGGGGGGGGAGGTCTGTGTGTCCGTCCCTCCCCGCCCGGCGCAGCCCCGCGGCGAAGCGAAAGAAAAAGCGAGCGGGTTGTGCAACCACCGCGCTCCGTGCGACGGGGCCGGGGAGGGAGGAGGGGGAAGGGAACGTCGTGTCGTCGTCGCCCCCCCCCCCCAATTCCCCGCCCCGATCCGCGGCGAACGGCGGCGGGACCGGAGCGACAAAGCCCTTGCGCTTCCCGGGAAACGCTCCCGCCTCGCCCGCGTTTCAGCATCAGCGGCGGGGCCGTTCGGCGCGTTCGTGGCTGGACACCAGTTGCCGGCGACTGGAAATGGAAGCGTGAGGCTGAACGGAATCGGCCGCGAGCGTTTGTCTGCGGAGCAGAGAAGCGCCAAGGAATAAATAAAGCTAAACCAGCGCCGGGGCGGCAGGCGGGGAGGGGGAACGGAACCCCGGGGCTCGCGAATTGCGCTCCCAAACCGCGGGCGAAGTGCGCGCGCTGCTCCGCGAGCCTCGTTACTCCCGCACCGAGACCACAGAACCCCGGGTCGGCTTGGTTGGAAAAGACCCGTGAGACCATGGAGTCCAGCCGCCCCTGCCCACTGCCGAACCAGCCCTGAGCCCCTCGTCTGCCCGGCTTTTGAACCCCTCCGGGGTGGGGACTCCGCCGCCTCCCTGGGCAGCTGCTCAGTGCCCGAGAGCCCTTTGGGTGAAGGAATGTCTCCTGACGTCTAATCTGACCCTGCCCCGGCGTGACTCGAGGCCGTTTCCTCTGGTCCTGTCGCTGTCACTTGGGAGAAGAGCCCAGCACCCACCCCGTCACAGCCTCCCTTCAAGGAGCTGCAGGGAGCAATGAGGTCTCTCCTCAGCCTCCTCCTCTCCAGGCTGAACAGCCGCCTCTTATAGGGCTCATTCTCCAGCCCCTTCCCCAGCCTCGTTGCCTTCTCTGGACGCGCTCCAGCCCCTCAATGTCCTTCTTGTAGTGAGGGGCCCAAACTGACCCCAGCACTCGAGGTGCCCTCCCCAGCGCTGAGCACAGGGGCACAATCACCTCCTGCTCCTGCTGCCCACGCTGGGTCTGACACAGGCCCAGGTGCCACAGGCCCTCTGGACCAGCTGGGCCACTGCTGGCTCATGATCAGCTGCTGCCAACCAGCACCCCCAGGTCCTCCTCTGCCCAGCCCCGCACCCTCACGTTTTGCTCCCCACGCAAACTCCCGTTTCCCGCTGGTTTAAAATAGAAAAGCGGAGCCGTTCCCCCCCGCACCCGGGGCAGCGGCACCCGCATCGGGCAGGGTGGAGCCCCGCGGGGCTTGCAGGGCTCTTCCCCGCTCTTCCTGGTCCCGGTAAGGCGAGGCAGGCCCGGAGGAGCTCCCGGTGCCGCCGAGGCTCGGGCCATCCGCTAGAGGGGGGTCTCGCCATGCCGATCCGCCCCGCCGGGCACCGGGCTCAGCCCCGCACCGGCGAGGTGGGACCGGTTGGTCAGATTCCACCACTTCTGCACCCCTAACCGAGCTTCAAGAGGCACCTGCTGGGTCACCGAGCACAGCTCCTCCCCGAGAACATCTTACCCTTCAAATAAATTATTATCCTTCCAATAAAATAATTTTGCCTTTCTGATATTTACCTAAAAGGTCCCTATAAGTAGCATTTAGATCATCAACTCTCAGTCCTTCTGCTATTTTTTAATCTTCTCTCTAAATAGGTTTTTCCGCATCCTCCGCGCGCAGCAGAAGCCACCCCCATTCCAATGCAGGACCCTGAAAACTGAGGGTTTGCGCTGCAAAAGACCCAAACAGGCAGAAACGCACAAAAATCAAAAGTACACAAAGTTCTCAGAGCCACAAAAGCAAGACAAGTGCCCTCTTTGAAGGTTGGAATCAGCCTCTGGTACAGGGCAAGACAAATAATGTGGAAAAAGAATATAATCCACACAGTCTGATTCATGTAACACCTAAACGGTCCCGTTTGTCACTGCTTGCTGACTTCTATGTTATCGTAACTTGCTAAACAACTGTCTCAGCTGTTCCAAGAGAGGACAGGCGCCCACCCCTGGATTCCGTTGTACTTCCCAACAGCCCGCTCCTTCCAACACAAACAGAAAACAACTCAGCTCAGGTGTGCAGGGCCACACAAGGGTAGCTGTTTCACAAAGCCTTCGACCTGCCAGCTTCGTGACACACTGGCTGTGGCATCTGTGGGGACTTGGAAGAAGTTAAAAAGGCACCAAAAGGAAGCTGCATCTTCTTTTGTGGACCTCATAGTGTGTTAGCAAGCCTGTAACACGGGGCTGACGCACCCCCAGTGCACGTTTCACCGTACAGGAGTTAAACCTCTTTGTATTCCTTTTGCAGGAAAGGCAATACAGAAGAAACCCAACACCATTTTGTTATCTGTTTTGGAGGATGAGCTGGATGCCTACCCTGCCGTACGGGCACCCTGCCTTCAGCCAGCCTGGCTGCCTTGCTTCTATCTTCAAAGCTCTTCTAGATCCACACTTCGGAAACTAGAAGCTTTCTAATTTCCTGTCTAAGTGTATTCACTACCAATTTACAGCCATTTGTTCTTCACCGTTATTACCCTTCAAATAAAATAATTTTGCCTTTCTGATATTTACCTAAAACGTCCCTATAAATAGCAATTAGATCACCATCTCTCAGTCTTTCTGCTGTGTTTTTAATCTTCTCTCTAAATAGGTTTTCCACTCTTGCAGTGTCCTCTATACCTTCTGCCCTGAGTGCACTGTTCTAAACAAGGTTTTAAGCACTGCCTTGTACAATGATATTAATACCTTGCTGTCTACTGAAAATACCTCACTCGATGCATCCCAGAATACATTAGCATTTTTAAGACCACATTACAGTGGCATCATAGTTATCCTACAACCAATAATGTACCTGGATTGCTCTCCTCATAATCTCACTTTGGATGAACCTCTGAGCTTACTCACGCTTATTCTAATTAATCTTTAAGTGCATGACTTCTTGCTATTATATTCCATCCCATTTCTGGTACTCCAGGCAATAGATCATCTTCAGCAATTGTGCTAGTGCCTTAAAAACTGCATCTGGTCCTATTTTTCAGATTATTTACCATCCAGGCTGCTCAGGAGTTTCCCCTCTTCCATGGCAACTCGCTCTCAGTGCAACCCATCTGCACCTTTGGCCATGTCAGAAAGGTGGCAAACGCAGCCTTCTCTGGAGCCTCTGTGAAACTGCCCGGCTCAAGGCTACCCACAGGTTTCTCAGATGCTCCATTTCTCAAACCCAACGTGCCGTTGGTAACACACTAATCTCCAAGAACCACGATGGTTCACCTGTTTTCCCACACCCTTTCACTAAGTCTTGGCACTTGCCTTTGTTTTGACGCAGCCTGTGGCAGGCAATTTCTTCTACAAAATTAAACCTGAATGCTTCATGCAAAATAAGCCACGTGTCCTTTAGGATCATCAGCATCCTAATCATTAAACTATGTAAATGTTTACATTAAATGACTGAAGAGGAATTCTAAATTTCCTCTAAATCCCCAGTGTTTGGCTCAGTAACTCAGACATTGTTAACATCACACCGCCCTTTCCTTCTGTCATCCCCTCGTAGTAAGGAAAACCTTTTTTTGAAGCTACGTTTTCAAGCTGTGTGAACAGCATTAGATAATCAGTACCCAGGTGTAAGTGTCAGCCAGTTGTTCCCTAAGCAAGATTTTCTGCTCCTTTCAGCAAAGCATTCAGATTGGCTTTGTTTTGCTGCTTTAATTGGCACCACACTCTCACAGACTGCGAGTGCCAAGAGGTCCCTCTGGTTGCACAGGGCTTTGGAGTGCACGGGCAGCAGGCTCACATCCTCGTGCTGGGAACGAGGCTGGGGTGGGTTTGCAATCCTGTGCTTGTACTCAAACATAACACACAGAACAGAGCATTCCCCTTCACTTAAGTGGGCACAACTCATCACAGGAACGTTGCAAGTGTTTGCGGGAACAAAATGCGGAGGCGATTGCTTTCTACCATGTACTGGTCTTACTGGAATTACTGTTTGTATCTTACGTGGGGGGGCCAGGACTGCTTCTGAAACCCTGGGACCCCTCATGACCCTCATCTGCAACCCAACCCCTTCATGGGGCAAAAGTTGGTGTTTGGGAAGGAAAGAAGAGCATTACAAGAGCTGCAGGGCAAACCAAAGCTGCTCGAAGAGGAGCTGAGCCCAAGCTGAGTTAGTCTAACTCTGTTCCACAGGGGTTTGAACTCATTAAGTTTTCCCTAACTATAGGTACCTTCTCAGCAAATGCTGTTGATGTTTAGCCGTTAGCTTAGAACTGCATGTTTCATTCCAAAATACGTAGTATTTTTCTACAATGCTAAAGAATAAAAATTGCCAGAGACTTTTTAACATCCTCTGCTCTCCACAGTTCCCATGGGCATCAACGTACGGCTCGCACTTCTGCTGTGATAACCAGGGACCTACGCTGGAGCATTTGCCGTTGCCATTTCTGTGGTCAAGGAACCACACTAACTCTAACCCAGAAGACAACCTTGTGTGGGTGACCCAGTGACATCCCTGCACTTCTGCTTTGCTCTTCCTGTTTTCAGACTTTGCTTAGTCTGAAAATTATTTCAGTTTTAAAGTCGGTGAAAGGCTCAGCTGACAGCCCTGTGAAAGACCACCTGTTCATCCCCAAAAGAGCCACAACACAGGCACACGGGAAGAGCCACTCAGACTCCTCCCTTTGCTGTTGCCGGAGAACGCTGGTGGCACACAAGGTAAGCACGATTCAGACTGTCCATCCCGTGTTTTCAGCACAAATAGAAGTTGTTTACTTAATACATTGACTGCACGCTGACGTGCAGTAGGATTTTTTTGTGGTCAAAGGCAAAGTATCCTTCAGGTATTTCAGCTGCTGCTTTTGATGTCATGCAGGTAAGAAGATGTCACCCAAGCACCGCACAGGTGCTGCCAGTCCCCTAATGAATGTGAACTGCTACCAAGTGCTCACTGACCGCAGCAAGAGATACAGAGATGCTCTTAGGGACTGCAGCACAAACTCTGTGCTCCAGAGTAAGCTCATCCAAAGCATTAAAAGCTGCCTGAGAAGGGCCACTGGCATCGAGAAGTTTATTCAAGCCCTCCAGCAGCCACTCACAAGGTATGGTTGAGGCTGTGTTGCTCTCACATTAGACAAAACCTACTCACGTGAAACTAAAGATCATCAGTTAATGAAGAAAATATTAAATTGGGTTTTTTCTGTAAGAATAGTATGTTATAGAAAAGATTTGTTTCATTTTATCATAAGGTCAGGCTTCCTGGAGTGGATGGAGAGATCTGTATTCTAATATTACAATCAGATTGCATTTCTCATTAACTCCTTGAGTTTGCTTTCCTGATTTATTTTTAATTATAAACTGATTAAACAGAGTTGGATTTCACTGAGTGACGTTCGCTTTGGACTTCTGCAAGGTTTATAATTCCTCCAGTTTCTGTGAGACATTCAGCCAAAAAATGATGTTAGGGTAACAGACAAAGGAAGGGGTGTATTCTACTCTGTGTGTTGGTATTTACATTTTCTCCCATGTTCAAGAGGATGAGAACATTGCAGAGGAGGAGGAATTCCTAACTATCACCCTGTGCCCGTACAGTTTTTGTAGTAGGCACTGTGTGAATACTGCAGAGGACTGAAATAGTATTTGTGCTCCAGGCAGGCAGCATGCATGAACATTTGGACACGGCTTGCTTCTTCACGTCCCTGACGGCTCTTCCATTTCTGCAGCATGGTCCATCCCTGCATGCATGCTGACCAATGCTGACTTCAAAGCAAATAAGATCCAGGCCCAATAAACTCAGAATTAAAAATTAAATAGAGGGAAAGCAAGTAAAGTCACGAAATAGTGAAAGGTTGAGTATATAAATACTCTATAGGAGATACTATAAGAAATAGAATATTCATCTCTGTGGAAAAGCAAAGCTTCTCTATGCATATGATACTAACTTTGCTCTTTTATGGTTCTCCTCTTAACATTTCTAACCACTTTTCAGCTTCTCAGACAATTCAACTTAACATCAAGATACAAGATTGTTACCATCAACAACCAATACTGAAGTACCTTTGCCTTTAGTAAGGGCATCCCCTTGCGAAGATTAACTTGCCTGCATTGTCAGCGTTTTGTTGTATTTGACTATCATCTTGCCAATACTGATTAGGAAATATTGGCAGGAGGAAATACAGATAATGTTTTGGGGGGGTTTTTTGAGAGATACAGATAGAAAAGAGAGGCAGACAGAGTTCTTTTTAATAACAAGCTTTAGATACCACAATGAGATTGTGCAAAACCAATATTGTAATTTACTTAAGAACAAAGACCCAGTTTTATTCGTTTCAATTTATGGGCAAAGTGGTTTTCCTCCAAGATTAGAAATGTTTATGGAGTTTTGGAAAATCCTGATCAGCCCAAGCACAGAAAGCGAGATTAGGAAGACAGATTATAAACAGCAGTAAAGCAGCCCGTCTCATTTCATTACGCAAGCCAAATGAAACACAGAAATTAAACCAAGAATGGGAAAACAACTAAGACTTAAAACTGTGTTGGGAATACTCCAAAGACTCATTAACAGATGAAAAAGTATGATTATCTTATTAAGAGTACTACCACCCATACAGAAGCTCTGATCAAAACAATAATTAAACCACCAATAACAATCTCCCTGCATCATTAAATACTTTTGTACAAATAAATTAACTCTGCCAGCCAGAAACATCAAATGGAGATAATTTACCTCAACCAACTAATAAGTCCAAGTACTCAGAAAGCTTCTCACATTCTTACCTGGGAACACGCTATCATTCTTCTTCCAAAAAAAGGGCTTTTAAATAAATGCTCTTGACAGCATCCCTATAAATTTCTGTATTTACACCACTACTGACAGATCGATGAACCAAGCGGCTTGAGATAACAACCTGTCCCTTTGCCAGTGGTGAAAACTGATTCTTTTCCAGCTAACACATGAAGCTGGGCAGGAATATTCATTTCTGAGCTAAGTAAATGGACACTGAAGTGCAATTGTTGATATGCAGAATCTGGCAACAAATCAATATTGACTTTAAATAACCAATTTATGCCATTACTTTTTAATCCCTCTGAATCTTGTTAAAATCCCGTAGCATGCTGTCCTGAGGCGGCAAAGCCTGCTTAATTTCTTTTGGTTTGTGGCTTTATCGAATTTGAGGCTTTAAGAATCCGGTTATTGGTGAGTGTCAGTTTCTAGCTTGGCTCTTTTATTGACTTCCTTCTCCTGAGCTCTTACATCTTCAATTAAATTTGGGGGTTTTTCCCATGTCTGAGAAGCGTGCAGGTTGGAAGTTGGCACGTGGATGTTACAGCCTTGACTCTACAGACGCAACGAGTACCAATACTATTCAGGATTTCCGGGGCAGAGATTAAAGCAGATATACTGAGCCTTTATTTATGTTCCGTTGAGCAATCTAAAGAAGTGCAAGCCTATTGGACAATTTGCCAGATCATGCAAAACCACATTCTTGAGCTACATAAAGAGCAGTGCCCATGTGTAGCCTAATTAGCAAAAATCTAAGATCAGGATTAAGAAAAATGCCTGGATTCCTGAGGTCAGAATCAAAATTTAGACACAGAAATGTGATGCAGAAACTAAGAGTTAAAATTCCTATAAAGCAAACCCTAATTTTTCTAGATTCACCTCCAAGAATTGGTTAGGGCTTGATGTGTCAGCAAAGCAGGGCCTGTAGGGAGCTTCATCCGCTGCAGCCCATGCCGGACCTGCCTAGGGGAAAGCAGAGCAACGCAGTCTCCGAGGGACGTTACTCCGGAAGCTTTTACTAGCAGAAAGCTCAAACAAAGGTAAAATTACCGGTTTGAAGTAGATTAGAACCCAGGAGCCTTATGTTAGCATGATGGCTTAATATGCATTTTTTGGAGCACCTCACAGACAAATTCAGCCTCTTTGTGGAAGTGACGAGGCAGGAAAACCCGTTTGAAGAACTGTGGAGGAAGAGAACTTTGCTTTCTAACGTGCCAGACTCTACACCTTCTCTGCCCAGCTACTGTTTTAGCCTTGATTTGTGAATATATTAAAGCAATTGAAGAGGTTTACATGTTTATTAATTTTCTTCCTTAATTAAACAGGAGATTGTACAATAAATCTACCAGTACTGCTGTGGGGAAATACAAAAGCTGCATCCCACAACAGACGCAGTGATCAGCACAGCCACGAGCGTCCGCGTGGTATCCGAGTTCTGTAAGAAAAGCCACCTCATTTTTGGAGCACTCGTGATGTGCCCTCATGAACCAGACCTCATGCTCACTGGTGAAAAATAATTACTGCTATGCTGTCAGAAAGCAGGGCCAGTCCCTTCAAGTGTCACTAAACAGGCAAATATTTTGGGGCTTATTTTGTCTTGTATGGCACCCAGTTGGAACTCTCTGGAAGGAGAACAGTAACCCAGGAGGACCAGCCTGATCCATCCTAACAAACCCAATATTCCTAAATCACGCTCTTTATTTTCCCAAATTAACTTGCCTCTTTGTTTCCCCTTTGTGCCTAGAAAGATTTATTGGCTTTATTCAACCCGAAACTCTGCTGGCATTAGATATATTAGGATACCCACAGGTGGTTCTTTTGTCATCCCATCACTGCAGTGGAAAGATAGCAAAATAAATCAATAAAAACAATGTCTTGGTTGATGCTCGGGGAAACCAATCTGTGGTTGAATATAGAGCCCGGCATCAGCCTGCCCCGCGTGCAGGCAGCACTGGGTACCACAGCCTCCCTCACTGGGCATCTCGAATAGGGATTCTGGGCTTTATTTAGCTTTTTCCCATCACTCAGGTTTATGTCTAATTCAGAGCCCTTTTTAAAGAATAGTCTATTATATTTTTTTCCCCACTACACACTAGAGTGAGGGTTATTTTTCCACAAGGTCATGTTTTCTTTCTTTGACTTGAATGAAACATTTGCAGCAAGAGCCTAACAAAGCTGGTTTTCAGTTGCCACTCTCCGATGTTTGTTTTCAAAGACTGCAGGCAAATCGTGCCGGTGCTGCCTTCTGCGCTGCCTCCATTTTATTCTCTGTTGTGGCTGACTGTGAAGAGCTGCAGCCTGTTTGGATGATCATGGTCGTTGCAGCAGAAACCCAAAGCTATTTCCAAACGTAAATATCTTAAAAATCAGTGTATTTTCTTCTGCTTATAATAGAAACAAGCATGAGCATGGCGAGTCTTTAGTTATCCTCCCAGGTCTGAGAAGATGTGAGGAGAAGCAGAGTGAGTATGGAAAGAAAAGCTGTTGATTAGTAAATCCATTTATTTATGCTGTGTTAAGGAAGCGGACTGGAAACTGCTGGACTGAAGTGAAACAAAAGAGAAACAAGTGGCAATTTACCCCATAGCTGCATTCCCTAAATTATTTTTCCCTGGGAACACAGTGGACCTTGACAGGTAGGGGCGCAGCCAACCCGCTCCCGCAGCGAGCAGCCTCCGGCTGAATGCAACACCTTTTGAGAATCACAGAGCTCTCAGTTACGCAGGACGAGTTGTTGCTGCCCCCAGTTTGTAAGGGGGAAGGTGTTCCCCACCATGTATGAAACTGCATCACTCCTTTCACAGACATAGCCACACGTTGCCTTGGGTTACGTGTATCTTCTGGACTTTGGACCAACTGCCAGAGGAACACGACTCCAAAAGTGAAGCTAAACCGAGGAGTGGAGCAATGGCTGTCAGGGTGCTTTGTCCTACTCACGTCAAGCCAACATTGATTTCACACTTTAAACCACTGATAACTCAAACCTGATAAAGCCACAGCTGAAACCATTTAATAGTTGAAGCCGCTGAAGGACATCTACTGGGAAGCAGAGCCTTGGTTTTCCGGTATCCTGCTAAGGGAAGGCTGGCACTTTGTGTTTTACAGATCTGGTTGATATAAATTTCTGTTTATCTTGAATACAGCAAGCGAGTGCATATTCAGAAAGCAAAATACATAAGGAGCACACAAAGGCTGTTGCCCACAGGCTGCTGTGCATACTCCATGGAATATTTTTCACCTTGTCAATCAAAAATAGAAGGTGTTCAATGGAAGCAGCCACACAGTATAAAAGGGCATCCTTTTTTTCGAGGCTTCTGAGGTTTATGTTCCCCTTTTTGCAGAACCAGGTGCTCCTCTGTGTTCCTGTTACAGAAGTGAAGCCTGCATCTCATTGACAAGGACAGCATTCGTTAATTGTTTCCAAAAAACATAGAGTGAATAAACATTTTGCTAAATAACTAAAACATGCATAAGGTGCCCTACACAATTTTCAGCGCTATCAGCTGCAGCACAAGATGCTCGCGTAGCGAGGACCGTGATGCCAGATGTTAGGTATGAACCTGCTAGCTCGCACTGCATTTCCACAGTGGCAGGGTTGTTCCAGCTCGGTGACAATCCTGTAGAGCCCCTGCTGAGGCAGGGAAAGCCTCCCTGTGTCCCAGCATATCCGAGAGCCCTGTAGGAGCAGAGCCTTTGTGCTTTGTTTGCATCCAACGTGAATGGTCAGGAAGCCTTACAGGGGGACGAGGAGCCAAGACTTGGTCACCTTATTTACGAGGAACAGTCAACACAATTATGCCACTTCTGCTGTGAAGCAAGAAAAATATTATTTTTTAAAAAAATATCAGTTTGTTGCAGCAAGAAAGCTCGTGGGGGTTTAATTACCAAAACTGCTGATTTAAGAGTTTCCTCTGCTCTTTTAGGTTATCTGTATTTTTAATTTTTTTTTGGTTCAAAACTGGACAGCAGAGGGTGCCAAACCCCCAAGAGGGAGAGCACCCAGGCCCACTGAGCTCTCCTGCGTCACCTTAATTCCCCCCCCCCCGCTGACAGCTCTGCTCCAGCACGAGTGGCCAGGCCACATCGGACACTCCAGAGCCGTGTGTTCCATCTGCACTGATAGCGGGGCTGGAGTGCGTTATCTCATCTGGTTGTGTCAGCACTTCCATTACAGTTTATAACCTCTTACTTTGCGGATCAATCTAGGCTATTGCAAGCCAAGTTATTTTCTCTCTGATGTGCAATTGGCACTCAATGTTATCTCAGCAATCTGCAGCCACATTTTGTTATCAGGATGTTGCAGAGAAAACTCAGTAAATTAAAAGCAAGCACTTGATCATACAGAGCCGAACATAAACCCTCCCCCACCTTTAACATGTGGCACAAACATGACACAGCCATCAATGAACTAAATCTGTTTAACTTAACATCGTTTCCGTGCAGCTTTTTGGACAAAGAAACACGAGATTAAAATACCAACAGCTCTGAAATCCCACTCTCATCCTACAGTGAATTATGAAGCGAGGCGATGTTGTATTAGCAGGCATTTCTTCTTGTTCTAATAAAAAGCTACACATTTTCTGCAAACACTGCTGATGGAAATGAGATGGATATTGGCCCTTGAGTAGTAACTGGTTACAAGAGCTTCTAAAAGGGCCTACAAATTATTCTGATTGTACTTGGGAGCCAAATCCTGAAGCCTCTATTGTATTCAGATTATTGTTCTTTGCTGGATACAAAAATTGCTGTTTCTCTTCTGTATCTTGCCAGTCCCTGTCCTGAGGATGAGCATTGTCACACGGCCAGTTTTACTGTTCCCATACCTGGTACATGATCACTGGTCCATTATTTCTACACCGGAATGGAGTCCATCGTTCCTAATTGAAAATTTTGCAGATAACAATTGATAATTCGCACACAGTTATTCACTTTGAATGAGCTATGTTGGCTCTGTTTACTTAATCTAGCTATTTGTCAGCTTTATCAGCCACTTATCAACAGAAGCAGAAAGCAGGCAACACAGCACCCATCCATCATCCCCCCTGTCTCTGGAACACGTGCAATAAATATTGCACATGCCATAGCGCTGGTGAAATAACTCAAAATATAACATTGCCAGCAGAACCGGGTATAAGAGCTGCTTTCTCAATGCCAAAACCATGCAGGGCGCATCATAGCTGTGCTAACAGCCTCATTCAGCCCCAACGCTTAGTCCGAACAAATTAAGTTATTGCAAATGCGTCGATGTTGCTGGCAATGGTGGTGCAATGGGGTTCAGGCTGGACTGGGACCATCTGACACCCCTGTACATCTGGGGGGCAATGATAGGACCGGAGGCAGTGGCAGGATGAGCTCTACTGGGGGGTCTTGCAAATCTCCCCTGGCTATGGGGCTCCCAGAAACCCTACACTGGGTCGCCAGAACCTCCTAAAAGTGAGCATCTTCAGGAGACCGCCAAAGGGAATGTGGAACAATGTTAAAAATCACACTAAATGTGGCCATGCAGTCACTGATCCTTGGCTCAGCTCAGACACCAGTAAATTCTGCAGTGCAGATGAGCCCTTTGGAGAGCTTAATACGTTAAGAGAACCCATTACTTTTTGCTGATTTATTTTATAACGGCTCATTTACATGCACTAAGAAATGGTATTTTTATACTAGTAGAAAGGCACAGATTGCCTCTTTGCAGTTATACAGGTTTTCAATTTTAGACAAGACCTTTAAAAAACTGTCAGGATTATGAAGTTCCAAGAAGCTTTTCAAAGTCACTTAGATTTCTAAAATCTATTACGGTTATTCCAAAGGTTGTACTGTTGAGCCCGTGGTACTAATGAACCCTGTTGTATATGTTGAGCAATATGAAAAATAGGGCACTAATGTTTTAAAGTCTCTAAAACATTTCTCAAATTGACTGTAAAATGTGGCATTGCTACAATACATGAGTATTTGGCTGGATATAAAAGCTTACTGGTTCTCATTTGGGTGATTTGCATAACTTGTTCATGGCATCATTTGTAAATATTATGCCCATCCCAAGCTGCTGCTGATAAAAGAATAAAATTGCATTTACCAAAGCACATTGTACTATAGAGGAGAAAAAAAAAAACCCTTCCTGTCTAAACAGAACGAAGCTATACAAAACAAGTTAAAATTTTATACTGCACTAATCTCAGGAAATCACTTTTGATGTCTGTTAGAGAACATAACAGTGAAAATAAATTATTTCCTCTCACTGCGCAAAGAGGTTCTACGAGGGCTGGACGAGCCAAGGAGCAGTGGCTGTTCCCAAGGACCTGTTTGCTGCGAGCACGCTTCACGCCAGCACCCACAAACTCCCATGAGAAGTTGGGCTGGGCTGAGATGGATTTTCTGAGTCTCCAGGCTCGCTGCTGATTAAGACGCAGCCAGCAATTCTGTTTCACACAGGCAGATGACAATTCAGTTTGCTCACTGACCTGTGTCGACTCTTCAGGACTAACAAAACCAAAACACCGCTACAAATCTATTTTACCCAAATAGACTGAACCCAGAGGCAAAGCTCATTTACTTAACAAGGAGGGCCAGCTTCCATATAATCATTTTAGAGTGCGATTTAATATTCATGAGTGTCCTAGAAGGTGGCAATTTTGACTTGTGCTACAGAGCTCGCTGGCCTGTGCTTGCTTAGGAAACGTTCTTCAAGGGATGCTGTATTTCCCATGGAAAAAGGCTGTGGTAAACAGGATGCTGTCTGTCTTTGGAGGCTCTGCCATAGTCCCCAAATAGATGGATGCCTGGAAAGCATACATGTTTGCTCCCCTTCAGAGTCAAGAACACATCATTGTGGCTGATTTAATGATGTCCTTGATTAAAAAGCTCGAATGAAGATTTTTGTCTCTATAGTCAGAGTATTCAGCAGGGAGGAAGACAAGTAACCAGGATGCAGAGTGGAACTACATCTGGCTTTATAATAAAGTTTCAAACTCACTTTATGAGCATCTGTGCCAACATCCTTGCACTAATTTTTATGCAAATAGTTGAAGTGGCTGTTGTAAACTTTTAAGAAACACACCAGACACAGGGAGATGTTTATATCTCTAGATGTGAAGGTAACACTTTAACAAAGGTACCATTTATACACAATCTGCAGCACAGCTCTGAAGTTCCCAGTGTGGCACTGGGCAGGGAGGGTAATACAGTGCTCAGCCCCACTAAACCCGACAGCTGGCTTAACTAAAGTGTTCGCCTCCTCCACAAGGGCCAGAACAGAGCAAAGATCTCAAAAAGATGCTACGAATTCTTACATCAGTGAAATTTAATGGCTTGATTTGGATAGTGCTTTTCCTCTTCACCTTGTATTTTTCTCCTTCTTACATTTAGCAAACTACAAACGAATGGCTTTTTTTCCATCAGAGCTTAAACTGGGGCGAGGAGCAAGGAGGGAAATTAAGTCAGCAGCCTATACTGAGGAATCCCCAGAGAAAGCGCTTGGCATTATTTCCCATGGTGGATCTTCACCCACCAGGCTGAATTTGGGAAAAACAGGCAGAAAAGAAAGTTAGAATTTGCCTTCATCATGAAAGATGGAAAAAGGGGGAGTAGGTGACTAATTACACGTGTAAGGTGTATATATTCTATTCCTTTAGTGTATAGATGCCAATAACAGCCCCAGCTATAGGAGTATTTTTAAAGTGCAATGTTGGCTGAAACAAGATTTCGAACCACTAAAAACACAGGGTTTTGCCAAAGACTGCAAATATTTCTAGGAACATAATACTGGATATACCTTTTGTATTTGCTACAAACCAAGATTAACTCAGATAACGAAGTTATACTGATGAGCGGAGTTCAAAGCCACTGATTTCTAAAAGTAGATCTGACCATCTGGGCAATAAAACTTGGAAGTACGGAAAATTATCTTCCTTTTAAAGCGGTGTTCCCGGTCTGTAATGCTACATTAGAGCATAGAAGGTGCAATTAACTTTTCAGTCTGCTTCTTGGAGCTCTGTAGGAGTGATTTTTGGACCACATTACAAGATTTATTTGTTCCTACTGCAGTAACAATTAAATATTTTCTTTATAAAATTTGGAAAAGACAAGGTATGGGATGTGAAAGTATGAAATAAAGAAATATAGGCATTTGCATTTTTGAGAATACCACTGAAATATCTGTACCTTTATCCACTGTAAATCAGTCCTTCACCAAGCTTGGCGAGAGCACGCAGAAGAGGATGCAGAAAGGAATATCAGACCGAGCCTTCTCCAACATTGATGGCTGCAGCTTTCGGGACAGCACTGAAGCTTCTCATAGAGCCTTTGGAAAGAAAGTCCGAAAAGAATTAGTCAGCAACAGCAAAGCCCCCACGTATGGTGGCAAAGCCTGAGCTTCCTGTGCTTTGACCACAACAAAATGCTGCGATTCCTCACAGAGCTTCGCTAGAAACACAGTAAGATGAAAGAGTTAATAAAATCAGAGCTGAAAGCACGCAGCACATAAATGACTTGCTGCAACAGAAACGAAGAGTTAACTATTCAATAAAAAGCAGGAAAAACCTGGAGCTCACAGTGGTTGAGCAGGTATCGCAGTGGCACACGGACACGGCCTGGAAAACAAATCTATCACTTTCCACACAGTTCTTTCCCAGCAAAGCTGAGTCTCAACCCACCCCCAGAGACAAAGTGCCCAGCTACACAAAGTTGCCCATGGCATGAAAAACCAGACTGACCAGGGGAAGAAATGATGAGCTGCTCACGGCTCCAGCACAGAGCCACAACCTGCTTTCCGAAGAAGATTTAAAGAGCCCCAAGCCATTCATGAGGATCAGGTGTGGACCCTTTATTTGACACAATCCCCCTCTGCAGCAGGGTGTGAAGCCTTAAATTAAGGGAGGAAAAGGAAGAACTGCACCACGACTGATGCTCTCCCATCTTAAATCTGCTGCAAACACTGCATTTCTGTAATGCTCGTTGGTGCTCACTAACGGTTGGGTTGGCTGAGGGGCCAAATAAATTGGTGAGCTGTGCTGGGGGTGAAAGGAGAGGGATTAATCCTTTGAGCGTGCCTACAATCGCCTGCAGGTCTGTCACGAGAGAGCAGCTGAGAGCCCTGGGCATCCCACTCTGTTGAACAACAACACAACCTCAGATTTTTTTTGACATTTCCTTCTTATTCTCAAAATATTTTGAAACAACAACAAAAAAAAGCAACTTTAAACAAGTGAAAACCAGACTGGAAGGTCTGGTTTCAGTAAAGCAATATTTGCTACCCTGACAGTTATAACACTACCAGTTATATTTTTATTATATTTGGTTTTTCTGTTTTCAAAGGACTGACCACAAAATAAACCTTGACATAGCCAAAATTGGATGGTACTAATGGAGCACCCAAGAGGACAACACGCTGTTCCTCTATGTGAGCCGCAAATGGTTGGTAATTAAATAGCTGTCAGCGGGGGTGCCTGATGTATTTTTATTAACTTTTTGTGTAGACCGCGCACATGCTCCAGAGCGACCGGCTGAGGTGGGTTACACGGCATTTGCAGCTGAATTTCCTGAGGTGAAAACCTAATAACCTGACAGAGCGCGATATTATGAGTGCTTCAACCTGCTCACTTTCTCATGGTGGCTGCACAATTAATTTTTGATCTGGCAAGGGCTGCCTGACACTTACAGGCATTGCAGACACCTGCTCTAGAGCAGGGATTTCCTTCTGCTTCTGTAAAGTGCAAGACACAATTCAGCTAATATCGGATAAATAAGGTCTATAGAAAAGGTTGTGGCTGCTTAGTGGTCTGAAGCTTTACTTCCCCGTTTGACAGCAGAAAATGAACGTACCTAGAACAAAAAGGTTTTGGCTTGGGGATTTTCTTAAGCGAGAATGTTGTGTAGTACAGATTAGTTTTACAGATAAATACCATAATATTTGATGTTGAAATTCAGAGATTAACTGAGCCCAACCTGGAGGACGCACGGTTAAAGAGTGACTATTAAAACACCTTGTATTTCAATTTTGGTTTATTACTGCTTAGTAGAAAGCATAAAATGGTCCAAGAGGACAAAATGAGCACACACTGTTTTGAAGACTTTAAGCTGTTAAGCAACCTGATTTCAAGGGGCAATTGCAGAAAACAGACTGCCTTTTAAAGGAAAATGGCAAAC
Source organism: Neomorphus geoffroyi (assembly GCA_033558235.1). Lineage (NCBI taxonomy): Eukaryota > Metazoa > Chordata > Aves > Cuculiformes > Neomorphidae > Neomorphus > Neomorphus geoffroyi. The sequence goes on from JAUMJM010000050.1 coordinate 12,058,594, forward strand.
ATTAGCACAATAGCAAGGGAGCTGGGATTTTGATGATCTACCAAACATCCTAAACGTGAACAACAAATCACGTTGCATTTGAAACAACATTCGATGAGTAGAGACTTACAATCCCTATCAGAACATGACTGGATATAGAGGTAAGGGTGAAAGAATCCTTTGACCGCTGTGTCAAGGCCCGTGGGCTTTATTAGAAATGCTGAAGGGAATATTCAGCGTGTGGTCCTCGACACAGATGCTCTGCTGATATCCTGCTCTCTCAACAAAAAAGAAAAGGACCCACAGAACTCATGGAGTTCTGGTTTTGTAAGGATTCTCAACGGATTGCCAAACCTGGTTTGTCATTTATCCTGAAACACGCCAAGGTTCCCATCGGCACGGCTGCGCTAACGGGGCGGTGGGGTGGCTTTCTTCAGGTCCTCCTGCTGCTGTGGCATCCCTGGAGAGGGGCTGCTGCGAAAGGATCGCTCTCAAGGAGCGCAAGGGACTGGACAACTCTTCTGGAAGTGCTCTGCATGTTGTAGACACACCTCAACACCACACTGTGCAATTTTATAATACAATATCCAACTACCAAGCTGCCAGATTTTCAGCAAATCCTTGGAGGAATGTAGGAAACCTGTCCAAACTGCAGCCTTATCCCTCCTTGGAAAGTTTCTGATGTGCAGCAGAGCAGAGGGCATGTCTTATATTGAAAATAAGATCAGACATTTCCTTTGTCTGACAGCCAACTGGGGCTAATGGGATTCTAATTTAATCAGAGTACAGAATGGGGCAGATGTAACGTTGATAAATTATAACAGGGATCAATATGCAAGAGTAGAGCAGGCAGGAGTTGCCGTGGAGAGTGGGAACTGCTGGAGAAATGTGTCCAAAAAGGGGTTTGCATACGGCAGTGGGTCAGTCGATAGCATAATAAACTAAACTACACCTGATTTTAAAACTGCTCTGAATTTTCTTACATATTTTATTCTGCCCAGCCCTACCTGAAGATTCACATCATTTTTCGAAGGAGGCTGAGTTGTTTCAAACCACAAGTTCACTTATTTTTAATGTAGACTAAGCTGCAAACACATAGAAGGGAGAAAATGTCATGAGGAGACCAGAGCTCATCCAAAACCTTGGGTTTTGCCTCCCGGCTACAGCAAACTCACTGAGCATGAGTTACGCCTGCTTTCAAGGCTTGCTGTGTGTTCATCTCTCTTACGTGGCACCAAAAGCAGCCCAAAGAGTTCAGTAAGAGTTGCTCCACACCCTCCACTGTGCAGTCCCTCTCCCAGGCAGACAACCAGGATAAAGTGGAAGGAGGTCCTTGCCACATCGTTTGACCTTCTTGCCACAGGAGGTTGTAAATACAAGCGTTTATAGGGATTCAAAATTTATGGAACAGATTAATGGGAGAAAACTCAGTCAAGGCTCTTTGAAAGAGGCACCATCACTGGTTTAGGAAATATTTACGCTGCAGATGACTGAAGGCTGGGAGAGTATTTTGAGTAGTAGCACCATATGCTTGCCCTGTCTTTATGCTGCTCCGCTGGCATTTGCTACGGACCAGAGACAGATTATTACAGAAGATGGGTTTTTTGCTCGACTCAATGCTTTATTATTTTCTGCAGTGATGGTAAATGTCCCTGTCCAAAGAACTCGGTGTTTTACAGAAAACATCTGGATCTGTTTTCTTTGCAGTGATTTTTAGCTGACTCAGCTGCATAAATTAACCCAGCCAAACAGCAGCGGTGTGCTGAGAGCTGTGCGAGTACCTGAGAGGTTCAGTGCTGCTGGGATGTTCAGGGATCTCTAGTTGTTAGACTTTAACAGGGCATATTTAACATATGTAAATAGGCTTTTTACAATGAGTAATGTTGCCAGATTTTCCAGATTGCTAGCACTGTCCTCCATTAAACTTGGAGGACAAATTCACAAAATACATTATTAGGGGAGGGAGCAGTAATGCTCGAGAGTAAATCTGGTGATGCTCTTAATCTTGGGAAACAGAGAACGGATACCCTTGCTTCTTAAGCAAGGTCGATGTTATATATTGTCAAACCGCTAGATACAGTCCACGGTATTGTCCTATTTCAACAGATACAGTCAGAACACACAAAATTAAATAAAAACCCAAGGAACAATATCATAAGGGCCAAAAGAAAATATTCCAGACAAGCAAAATGGAAATTGTATTACTTACAGGACAATGTAAGTGATCCAAGTCAGAATTAAAATTTCACTCGAATGAAATACTTAAGTATTAAATATTGCAAAAACACTTACGCTTAGATCTACCATGAAAAGAAGAAAACATTTAAACTCCCGCATCCCTAATGTAATTTATTTTAATCTGGCAATGAATTGTTCAACCATTTTAAACACATGCTGGATGACTTCACGGGACAGAGTTAAATTTCTTCAGATGCTAGAATTATGTATCTTAGAAACCATCCTATGTGGTGACTCCCCTTCAATTTCAAGTTGGTAAAAGACAAAAATATAGAAGAAGCTTCCCGAGGGCAGTGTAGATATCAGAATGGATGACGCGGCCTCAGTGAGCAGTGTGTGAAGAAAGCAATTCTAGAGAATTAATGCTATGAGCATTAGCCAAAACAGATTTTGGATCTTCTCTCAACACTCCATTCATCTTGCTTAATCTGTTTCATGTTTTATTCATGATTTTTTTTAGGTCATTTACAAAATTACAATGCTTAACTAAATTGGTACGTTGCTAACAGACCTTTTAAAAATCCTCATGAACTCTTTTTCATGGTGGTAGGATGCAAAATGTTGTTGAAAAATAGCTATTTTATAAACCTTGGGAAAGCTATTAAATAACTGCAATAACATACTCAAATGTAATAACACACTCTATTGATTTGATTAGCACCAGATAAACACACTTCTTGGTTGGCTGAATGTGCCAGGCACAATGCACGCACTGCAAGGAACCTCGTGGTTTCAAGGTATGGTGTCTGTGTGGTTTGTGACCACATTACTTCACTATTAGACACTGTAACAGGACAAATCTGCTTCTATAATTAACACCCTGAGCCATTTTTGATGACAAGCTGGAACAGGACAATTTTATTAGAAGAGCACCAGAACTGTCTGCTTCAGTACATTTTCGCTTTAAATTAAATGATGGTCAACAGATTGCCTAAAATTCAAGCTGGGCTTAAACTGGGTTAGAGGATGGCATTTCTGGTTTTAGGATCTTCCACCTGCACTTTTGGATCAGGATTCCACCCAGAAGACATGCAGTAGTCAAGAGGCAAAGTACCACGGGATGGCATTTCTGGAGGACCGCCAAAGCAGACCAAGGAAGTGCCCACCTTGATGTGAAATGTACCTTGTCAGCAGTTAACTCGTCACCACTACGGAACAGAAGCCTGGAGTCCTGCCCTGTCCCCTGACTGCTGGGGAAAGATCGCATTGAAACAAGTCACTTCATGGACAAGAACTTCAAACTGAGTGTGTATCAAAACCTCTGCCTCACAAGTCCAAAGGCTGGTCCAGTCTCCTCAACTCCAAGCCGTATTCTTAATCCCATCAAACAAGGCTTGCCAGGTGATGGGCTGGTCCCATGGAAGGAGTTCTGAGAACAGACAGCTGTGTCAGCGCACAGAGGGATGGGCTTTGCCTTTGTAACTCCCAGTGAAGAATGAAAACTTGGTATCCTGACAAACAGCTCAGGAACAATCCAGATATTGGGATTTACTAAGAAAGAAACAGGGACATCCACAGCGTGTCTGAATCTCAACAACCACGAGCTGTTCTTGTCACCATTCCTCTCAGAAAGGATTTACTGGACGTGGAAAGGACACGATGATGGGAATAATCACAGTTATGGAACGGTTGCTGAATAACTTCATGAACTGGGACTGCTAACGCTGAGAAAGAAACAGCTGAAGGGGTTTCATCACCCAGTGCCCAGTTAAGCTGTGAAGCCCGTTGCTGGGCTGTTGCAAAGCTAAACTGGATATCAAACACAACTAGACAAATTAATAGAAAAAATTCACTAAGCAAATAAAAACACAGCGTTGACTCAGGAAAGCAGAGCAGCAGCTACTTAGGTACGGGGAGAGGATTTCTGATGCTTCTGCATTCCTGTAACCTTCCCTACGGACCCTGCTGTCGGTCTCCCGTCGCAACTGGTATTGGCCTGCATGGCCCTTGTTTTATATTTCCGGCTTGGTTTTATGTTCTACCTGCAGCTTTTCAGCATAAAGCTCCGCAAACACATGCTAAAATATACCCTTACTCACTTGCTTTACACCCGAGCAGCAGCAGAATAACCGGCCAGTAGGGAAGAAGCATCTCCCCAGGTCCTTCAGCTGTGCATCAAAACGCACATCATCTTCCCTGCTCAAAAACTTGACAACGGGGAGCAGCGTGAGGGGGCAAGCTGGTGTGTGCTCTGAGTCTCCCCAGAAGCAGCAGCAAAGACCTGCTGTACCTGATGGAGCCCAGCGTTACAGAAAGGAGCATGTCTGAGCCCGGGAGAGGAGGAGGAGGTTCAGGAGGCTGGAGCGCACGGGCTGGTGTTGTGAATCTCTCTCACCAATTTGTATAGCAAACCTGCAATTTCTGTGGTAGCCATGGAAACCAAGGTACCGGAGTACAATGAAACACATGTGTGAATGCTCCTGCCACCACTGAGCATACATCACTCAGCATTTCTCAAAAGAAAGGGCAAAAAGGGTATGTGTGTAATCTCAGTTCGGTTGTGGCCGCTGAAGTCTAGATCAGGCTGAACAGATACCTGACCACAGCAGCTCTGCTGCTCCAAACAGGGAGTGGGATGGTTGCTGGGATGCAAGGCCAGTGCCGAGGAAGACAACCTTGTCCGCTCCAGAAGAATAAACAAGGAATGGATGGGAAGCAACATTCCCTGGTGAGCCGTATGGAAAAGACAGAAATCTGCCTCATTTTCACCTCCTTTCACCTCGTCAGAAACCTTGGTGCCCAGGAAAATTTGCTTCCTTATGGGTTTTCAGTCAGTGAACTACAGAAGTCACTGGAGTCATCTCACCTGCAGCGACAGGCAAACAATAAGTTCCTGCCAGTCAATTTTCTTGTGAAAGAAATATCTAGAAGCTGGCGAAGGACTCTCATTCAACGTACAGCATAAAGCTGTAAAGAACTGCAACCTAGGAGGCTCACCTTGTAAAACACAAACCCCACTCCATTATTCCCCTCAGATGAGTTTCCTGTAGATCACTACGTTTTGTTTAACCACTGATATTCTGGCTGGTGTTGCGCTTCTGCCCAGACACATCAGGTGTGCTGGGTTTTGAGCGGGCTGCACGCGTGAGATTGTAAAATTGTATAAATCAGGTCAGAGTCTGGCCAAAATACTCCCTCCCTTAAGAGCTGAGACAGACACAAAAATGGAGATGTAGCCCCTCAGGGCAGTTTGCACCAAGGAACTTGAGCTATAAAAGCTGGATAAGAATTTCAACAGGGAACAAACCCTCATAACCCTTCAAATGAGTTGGATTACAGCAAAAAAAGCCCCCAAACCATATTGCTTAAATACTGAAAAAGATTGTGTACAGTTAAGTACAAAGGGACAAAGTTTATAACTAGAACTGAAATGCCATTTCCCTTCTAAATTCTCTTCACTTCACTTCTGCCTTTCTCCCTCTCAACGCTCGTTTAGCTGAGTTTTACATCCTTGGGCACAATACTCGCAGTCCTTGGGGGTTTGAAGATTGTTTCATTTCCCCAGGAGCACTTTCCCCACCAGATCCCGACTCCTGCCCGGCATTTCCAGGGACTGGGAACACTGACCAACCTCCCGCGGAGCAGGGCTGTGCAATAGGTTGCAAAAAACCGAGACTGAAATTGGAGGAGTCAAACTCTCAGCTTGCCAAAGGGACGAGGCTCTACAGGAAAAGCTACAGGAAATATTCACTGGCAGCTGAGGAAGAAAAACGGGCGTTTAGTTCACTGGTCTAAGCAGAGAAGCAGAGGAAAGAATCACAGGTTAATGCTGCTCTGAACTTGAAAGTCACAGAAGCAAAAAGGATCATGGATCCCTTGTTAATCTTCTTCTCTACAGCCGGAACGCCGCGCGGCTGTTGCAGGAGCTCTCTGCTTATCGATAACCAGGTTAGACATTTTACAAACTACTTGGAAGAGGAGTGGTGGCAGGGAATTACTTGAAAACAAGTTCATAATTGCTGATCCTTTTCCGGTTGAGGATCATGCACTGCTCATGTGCAAATTAAAGTTAAGGTTTTAGCAAATGCACAGCCCCATTGGAAGTGTCCAATAATTTCTAAAGTGGAATAAATAATTTCCAGTGAATAACTCGGTTGCATTCTGCCTAGGAAGCACATACAGATCACTCTGTCCTCAAATTATTGCTGGTCAATTAAATTCCACAAGTTCGACTTTACAAGCTGTGAACATTTGAAATTTGAGCTGCTGCTCAGAGGAGATATTGATTCTCTTCTCTCCCTGGTTGAGTGCACAAGATTGTCTACGAACACTTATGTTTAACAACTGAAAATTCATCTTCCATAAGTACACAGGTGTAACTGAAATTTGTTTCCTTCATAAATTTTGGCTACTAAAATTCAATTACTTAAGTAGGGCTTAATTTGATTTTATTTTTGTGGTACACAGGCGCCCAGAGTCAAGTCCAGCCAAGGTTAAGGTACTCTAGGTACTACTGAAGCAGTCTGTGTCTTGCAAATAAACGTCCTAGAGCTGCATAAACACTTTAGAAATGAAATATGTTTATACTCAAAAGTTGCAGAATATTGGGGTAAGTTGCATTTCTTCACATATTTTTATGGCTACTGAATACTTACAGAAAGATTTTGCATAACTCAGGAGATTAATAAATTACAACATGACACAAACTCTCTCACAGAAGTCCGTTTCGCAGAGTTCTGCAGTAATTCACGCTTCTTCTTAAGCAGTCCCAGCCCTCAAGGTGAACAAGATTTTGTTAGCTCAGGCAAATATTCAGGCATTTTAAATGGAAAATACGAGCTCAAATGAACTGCAGCTGACCAAGCTGGGGTTTATGATATGCAGGGAGTACTTTTGTAGTGAGGCTACACAGGTAAGAAGCAGGTTAACTCCTGACAACAGGAAACCAGCATCCGTGGGATTAGCGGTACCTGGCTGGACTGTTAGGAAATGCCGTGGGCTTGAACCAGCGGGCTGGACGTGCAGCAGCTTGGAAAAGCACAGAGCTGGTACAGGTTCAGGTGAGGTTACGGATGCAGACGCAGCCAGGAGCTACGAGCACCACAGGGTTTTACCAGGGCTGTCGCTCAGGCTGGAAATCCCTGATTTATTGTAATAACTTGTTAATAGTTCTCAGTGAGGGAAGCTTTAGCAATAATTTGGGCCTTGACTCTTTAATCCATTTTCCCTAAATCCACTTGTTTTTCCGATTCACTTAGCCCTGTAGTTACCGCACACTCTGAAAGTCCATAAAATCTTGCACAGGTTCCCACAAATGTGGTCTTTATGTTTTTCTCTCCTCTATTCTGATATTAAAGATGTTCAACTTCTAAAAGCTTTCCATTTGGCCTGGGAATTGTCAGGTTAGCCTCCCGAGTGCCTCATTCTTGCTGTCTTATCTTTTAGTTTCGCTCCTGAACGAGCAGCTTTCACGCATACCAATGCGAGGAATAAAGACAGGAAACACAGTTAAACTTGAATTTAAAAAAAATATTGTAGTACCTTGCCTGCAGTGGAGCTACCATTCACACCGAGCTAGGTTTGCAAAACTGTAAGGCAAGATGCCAGCAGCACGCTCTGGCTTCACACGTGAGCAGGAAAATACTCAGGGATTCCCAGGTAACTTCAGAGCTTGAAGGACTCTTTTCCCTCTTTAATTCAAGTACAGCTGTAACTTTCTATTCTGCACTGTAGCTGGTTGTGGTATTTGTAGTCAGTCATCATGAATAAAATATTTCTGAGCTCTTTTTGTAACTCATAAGCAGGTTTTTCTTGCTAATGTGCAGAACAAATAAGTTGGTAATATATTCTCTGAACATAAGCAATAGAGCTTCGGGAAAAAACGTGTGCAGCAATCAGGTTGACAAGAATGGCGACTTTGCTGTGTTAATAGCTGAATTATTCTGAATCATAGAATCACAGAATCCTAAGGTTGGAAGAGACCTCTGAGATCACCGAGTCCAACTGTGCCTGTCTCCCTACTAAACCCTGTCCCTAAGAAACTCATCCACCCATCTTTTAAACCGCTCCAGGGATGGCGACTCCACCCCCTCCCTGGGCAGCTGTGCCCATCCCTGACCATCCTTTCAGTGAAGAAATTCTTCCCAATGTCCAGTCTGAACCTCCCCTGGTGCAACTTGAGTCCATTTCCTCTCGTCCCATCGCTGTCACTTGTGAGCAGAGCCCAGCCCCCACCCCGTCACAGCCTCCCTTCAGGCAGTTGTAGGCAGTGATGAGCTCTCCCCTCAGCCTCCTCTTCTCTAAGCTAAACACCCCTAATTCCCTCAGTCAAAGCATGGCGGAGATTCAGTTAAATCGAAGCACGATGCTATGAGCTAAATAAAATCAGTATATCTCAGAAATTGAAAACATACGATATCTTTATACAAAAAGCAAGTACCTTCATCTTCACATCCTGAGTTTGAAACTCATTGGGCTCCAGTTTGATGTGCGGAGCAAGTGCCCATAGCAAAACACTTTAATACATCATAGGTTGGGATCTTAAACTCAACAGATATTTTGGAGAAGCTAATAAATAAAGCTATACCAACCTTTAGACAAGGAAATCACTCCAGCTAAGATATCAATTTATATCTTTCTTCCTGTGAAGAGTTAGCAGTTAAATCTAAGTGCAACATGGAGAGACGGATTCCCTGCAAGTGAAGGAAAGGAGGTCAGGTTTTGTTACACGGGGCGAAGTCTAAGAGGAACTCCTATGGAATTCACGAAACAAACTTTAGCCAGGGATTAATTACGCAAGAGGAGATGTGGCAGGTGGTCGTGCTCATGGAGTAACATGGTCCTATTTACATTTTCTCCCATGGAAAGGAAGCATTTAGCAATAAAAAAAAGAATCTTGGCAATGAATTTGGAGAGTTCTTAGAATAATCCACTTAATACAGGAGATACAGATGAAGTTTTTCCAAACTGGGATTTGACATTTACACCAGCAAGAATAATATCTCCAGTAATACTGGAGAGTTTGGAGACACAAGAACTGTTAATATTTCCATTTCAGTACATACACTTGTCATCAGCTGGGGGTAAAGAAATCAGTTCCTCCATGGAATCACATCACACTTCATTAAACAAATTAAGGGAAAGAAAAAAGGGGAAAGAAAAAAGGGGAGGGGACAGGAGAGGAATTATACTTTTTTCCCCTGGGTCCACGCATCACCGGTTACAGTTAACAACAAAAAATCAAATTAGTTGCACCAGTGGTCTGTTCAAACCTGACAATTTCTGTATTCCTAGTTTAAATTAGAGTAGAATCAATGGAAGTTTTACAAAGATAAGTTAAAGGGAAAGCTTAAAACGCACAGCATTCAATCTGCCTGCCAAGGCAAGGTTTAGCCTTACAGGAGTCATTAACGTTAACGCAATCTATACTGATGTGACGGTGAGATGCTCTATTTTCATTACACCAGAAAGAAGCTCTGATTCACTGTGGTTAGAGCTAATTGACAGTTTCCAAATCACATGGCAGTAATTGTTTACAGTTGTAGAAAGGGAGTATATTGTTTTCACTGCTAGTTTACCCGATACATTTATCCACTTAATCCCTCTCACTTAATTCTCTTTGATAGGTGGAAATACAAAATAATTCAGTTCTAGTATATTTTGACACTTACTTTTCACATAGAAACTGATTTGCTTTTCAGCCAGGAACTCAGGTCAGGGAAAAGCTTGAATATAACTGCTTCTTCCTTCTGAGACCTTAATGATCATCCAGTTCCAATCCTCCTGCCATGGGCAGGGACAACTGGATCAGGTTGCTCAAAGCCTCGTCCAACCTGGCCTTGAACATCATCCTTGACCATCGTTGTTCTCCTGGGAAGAAGTCTGCTGCTCCATTGCCGTGGCTGAGCATTAGAAGGCCCTGTACCTACAAAAGAGCTACTTCAGGGCAGCGCTTTGTGTGAGGGCAGACCAATGCAGGACTTGGAGGAGGCAGTGGGTGAGCTGGGGAAAGAACCCCAGCAGAAACAGCCCCAAGGTCCTGCAGGGCTGAGGTGCAGCATGAGAAGCCCCTGTGAACAAGGCCAGCTTCCACGCGGGGTATGAGCTCTGGGGTGATGAGCAGCCTCCGGGGCTCACGTCCTGAGGCAATGCAGCTTCAGTGTGGTTAACTGAATGTCACCGCTTTCATTTGTGGCTGCGTTTAGAACGTCAACAAAATACCTGATATCTGTCAGCAAAACTCTGCCTGTTCTCACAAATCGCTATTTCTGTGAGGTGCTATCACAAAAAGCCAAATCCTCCAAATTTGCTTAGAGTTTAAAACCTGAAGCCCTAGCCGTACCCTGCCCCTTTAAGTCACCTGTAAGGGAGTGGATCTGTTAGTGGTTACACAAACCTGCTGATGAGGCAAATAGCTGTGTATTGATAGCATTTTGCCAGCTGCTCAGTGGTTTGTTGGAGCAGTCCAGTGCTCAGATACAAACAAGACAGGAACAGCCCAGGCTTTGCAGGGTTCACCATATTCTCCCTCAATGACTTTTATCTCTCAGACCTGAGATTCGTTAATCTTTCGTTGCCCAATGAAATCTACAGCACTTCCTCTAGCTCAGGTGAGCATTGCAGCAGCTCAGCCTCCTCCCAAACCATGTAAAACTTCCCAAGCTTGAGCAACGTTCAAAATTCATCTCAGGTCTAGCTATACATAACGTGTCACATTTTCCTTTTGACACCTCCAGATGCCTGGCCTTGCTACACTATGAGATGAAACTGCTTTTCTGAGTAGGGTTTCACTCTGAATTTTTGCAGGTGAAGACCCAAGTATATTTTTACACAGTGGAAAATAAATAAGTTAGAGTCTTAAGGGTGACTCTGCTGGTTTTTGCTTAGCTCCAGCTTGATGCTTAATATTTTCACTGTCGTTATTCAGAGGAATTTGTGCTGCAAATTCCAGCTAATCCAATGCAAATGCGGAGCACATGCATGGACCAGCTCCCACCTTTATAAGCAAATAACCTTGGGCAAAATAGCGTGCAGGAAATGCTGCAGCGAAGAGCACTCGTTATTGAAGAGGCCTCATTGGCAACATCTATGATTTCATCTGCCTCATACAAACCAGCAACCTGAGCTGGGTGTTGCAAGCATCATCTACTCATGAGAAAGAGCAAACCTCCCCTTCTTGCGTGAACCCCTTTGATAAATCCTTTTTGATTCAGTCCTTTAGGTAATGAGTACCTCTCAGACAATTTGCTTACACTGCTTTGTCAGCAAGACTCTCAGTGTGGTCATGGAAATTTCAACTTTCAATCAATAAAATAAGAGTAAGACTTGCTTATCTTTGAAAAAGAAGGAACTCAAAAGCAAATCATACTGTATTCACCTATATAGAGGTACGTGTGTTGGATCTCATGTAGTTCCAGCAGCAACAGGAAAGGGCAGAGAAAGACAAGAGGTGAGGATTTTTATAATTTCTTGTCTATTTCTACTGCACTGATACTTTTTTAGTAACTTCTTTAACAGGCTGAGAAGAAAAGATCAATAAAACCCAACACTGACAGCTGAGACACCAGAGTTGGTGCAATTTGGCTGACAGGAGTTTGCAAGGATATATCATCCATCTAACGCACAGTCTATATTACTCTGCATGCATGCAAGGAAGGGCTTTCACATTTCTTGTGGCACAGCTCATCTGTGCAGCCACAAACCACAGCGAGCAACGACCTAAACTGATAACACTTTTAAAGGAAAAGATGCATATACTGAAAAGATAATCAGGTAATCAATGAGAAAATTATCTCTATAGGACTTTCAATCAATGACCTTTACTCTTTTCTGCTAGATATGTTGCTCCCGATGCACGTGAAGAACAACTTTGTAGTAGCTTTAGCCCTAAAATAGAAGTTTGGGAAAAAACCTAGAATGTTTGCACAAAATTCTGTGAAAATAACTTCTGTATATTTAGTGCCACCTCTTGAGGAGATCAGCCAAACCTGAAAATGAGGATAACTGGAGACTCTTCTCAGCCTGGAAAGCAGCAACCCCACCCGTGGAAGGCTCAGCTCTCTGGATGGTGAGACTCACATCATCTTTGCTTGGCTTCACTGCTGAGCTCCGGTCACCTCTCCTCGACGCTTCACGCAGGTCCCACCAGTGATGGTTATTGTCTTGTTCCTCTGTCAAGGTTGGCTGAGATTTTTAAAACAAGAAAAACGTGAAGAGAAAACATTATATGCAAATATGGAATCCATATATACATTTGCATGTTTGTACAAGAGGAATTGTTTCCTGTGTGAATTAAAAACCTCCCTGTAAACAGACATTGAATATTATGATAATGGAGAAATGCTTCCAAGGAAGGTTTATGAACAGAGGGGAGCTCAGTATATGTTTACATTTAACACAAAAGATGTTCATTTCCAAGAAGTTGTGAAAAAGAAATGATGACTCCTTTAAAGAAAACACTTAACCCATTCCTCATCAGAACACCTGCACTAAAACCACTCAGCCTAAGCACTGTTAAAACCTTGCACTCTCATTTCGACCCTTCCTATCAAACCGACACCTAATGCCTGCAGATTAATGCCCACGACAAACACAAGAGCAGCACGCAGGGCTGCAGGTAGCTCATACTCCCTGTGTCCCTTTCGCTCTCTCCTCCGTAGCCCTTTCTGCTTTGAACCTGGGTTTTGTTATTGCTCTGCGAGTGTTTTGCACCAAAGCGTTGGTGCACGCTTGTTCTCCGAGCTTGGCGTGGCCACACTGATTGTATTAAACTCCTCACAATTTACAAAGCATTTGGATTCATTTGGTCTATCCATTTTTGCTGCCCAGTAAAAGAGCTGAAATGAATAAATCAATTTTTAAAACAAATAGGATTTGACAGCAGAGACAGAGATTTGTGTGAATGGCAAAAGGGGCCTAATTAAGAGCTCTAGGGATGATGAGGCTTTCAATTCTCTAATGAAAAGGAGCTTTGTGAGTTTCCAAGTGTTATCCAGCTCCAACAGAATGGATCTCTCCTCCAGGGAGAAAAAGACAATTCATTTTCCATGTCTCCACTTAGTTACTGTTGCTCGTTTTGCTTTCTGTGTGCAACTTGGGTCAAAGCTTTCAGGTGATCACTAGCTTCCAAACGCTGAAACAGATACCTAGAAGGGATGTTTTTCAACTTCCAGGCTGCAGAGAGTGACCAAACTTGCTCACCGTGTCCCCTAACAGCCTGCCTAAACCACCTGATATTTTCTCTCTAAAAAAGCAAGTTATTATCAGAGGAAGGACGTGGAGCTATTGGAGTGGGTCCAGAGGAGGCTATGAACATGATCCGAGGGCTGGAGCCCCTCTGCTCAGGCTGAGAGAGTTGGGCTTGTTCAGCCTAGAGAAGAGAAGGCTCCCAGGAGACCTTAGAGCAGCTCCCAGTGCTGAAAGGGGCTCCAGGAAAGCTGGGGAGGGGCTCTGGATCAGGGAGTGCAGGGAGAGGACAAAGGGAATGGTTTTAAGCTGCAAGAGAGGAGATTGAGATGAGATCTCAAGAAGAAATGTTTTGCTCTGAGGGTGGGGAGGCCCTGGCCCAGGGTGCCCAGAGCAGTGGTGGCTGCCCCATCCCTGGAGGTGTTCCAGGCCAGGTTGGATGGGGCTTGGAGCCCCCTGACCCCGTGCGAGGTGTCCCTGCCCATGGCAGGGGGTGGCACTGGGTGAGCTTTGAGGTCCCTTCCAACCCAAACCATTCTATTCTATAAGATTCAGTTCTGTCTTGCATGTGTTCCAGTCATGAGCAACACTGGATATGAATAACCTTGATCACCCGAGCACACCCGTCTCTCTGTTGTCTTTTGTCATAAAAATATATAGAACATAAAATAAAAAGTTAACAGGTAGAATTGCATCAGCTATTGCCTTGCTGTTGGAGGTGGCTCTAACCAACAACAAAGCTTGCTCTGAACCCTGCTGCTCATTTGAAGTCCCCCCAAGGGGAAAAGGCAGAGTGTTCCCACATTTGATTATTCCTTGTACAATTTATCTGGGCTTGCTTAATCCTCACCCACAGTGTGCTCCATCCGTCTGCTCTAGAAGTCCATTTGAGTATTTTTAAAGGTGCTAAAACAGAAGAAAGAGCCCTTAAAGCACCAGATTTACTTTTAATTTTAGTTTTTTTTTTAAAATAAAGAAACAGGTTTGGCTACAGTGGCACTGCTGCGCAGCAGCAATTACCGTGTTTGCATGGGGCTGGGGGCAGGCGCATGGAAGAAGCCAAGCTCCTGGATTTCCACCGTCTCTGCAATTCTTACAGAGACTTTTTGGAAACTATAATAATGCCAGCATCCAAGCTAAGCCTGTGGTTTGCAGAAAGAATTTAGTTGTACTGTTCCATAAGCATCACAAGCCTGGGGGCAATCTTATTTACAGACCCTGGGTGAGGCCCAAGAGAGCTCATCCTCTTTTAACTGAAGTTGCTCTTTAAGTCTCCATCATTCCTTACGATACTCTGTCTCCCTAATTCTTTGGCTTTAAAATAAGATTAGTCCAAAATAGAGAGGCCCTTTTGTGCCTTAATTGCTCCCTGGCACACGACCGGCGAGGGCATCTGGCACTGTTTTACCCAGGAACAGCGCTGCAGCTCCCACAGCAAAGCCTTCAGCGTGGCTGCACCCCTGCAAAATCAGAGGTGGCTGAGGAAACCTGGAGCAGAGGTACAAATACTTTTACTCCTCAGAAAAGTCATAATTTAGTCATCACCTGGGACAAGTCACACACCTTTAGAAACATCTGAGTTGGATTGCCTACTACAAAGCACCTTGTTCTTCCATGAAATAAATCGCCTTCCCTGGAGGGGTGTAGAAGACGGGTGGATGAGTTCCTTGAGGACAGGGTTTAGTGGGGAGACAGGCACGGCTGGACTCGGTGATCTCAGAGGTCTTTTCCAACCAGATGATTCTATGATTTTATGATTCCTGTGAGTGAGCATCCCAAAGTGCACTGCCCACCACGGTGCCAGTCTCAGGCAGAAGACAAATAGGGCAGAGTGTGATACGGAATATTTGTGTGTGTTGTGGATGTATTTATGTGGACATATCAGTCCATGCAGGTGAGCAACACGGGGTATTTTGTCCATTGTAGCCACTAGGAGAGGTGGCTCACACCTAATGCCACCTCCTGCATCTCTACAGGCATTAGGGAATCCAGAGCAGTAAGCACAGACATCATGTTTGTGCTTTAAGTCTGCCTTTGTCCATGACCTAAGAGGGAATCATCTCAGTCGTGCCTGATAGTGAGAAGCAAAGAAGGAAAGCGAGTGGCAGAAAAAAGGATTTCCCCCATCTTTAAGCAGCACAGTTTGCAAACCCAAGCACAGAGCTTAATGAGGGGGTACAAATGAAATCTCCGTGAGTCTGAGCACAGTGGTGGCTGCTCTGCATCCAAACAGGAGCAAACTGGCAACTTCTCAGACAAAGACGCTTTCATCTGAGAGTTCAGTCCCCAGAAAGCAGAGCAGATCGTGGTACCCACATACTTACAGAATGTCAGAGGTAACGAACTGAAACAAAGCATCTCATTTTTCCTGGCAATCAAAAAGGACAATCATTTTAACTAAACTGCTTTGAATGGAACATGAGGAGTTGCTGCCAGCAGTCTCATTTAGGACTTTGCATTTGGTTTTAGTTCATAACCTTTCAAATGCACCCATTCACTTAGGATAACTTTCTGGTGAGCAGGGCTATTTAATTCCAGGCAGTCCTCAGATCTCGCTGGGCAAAATTTATATTTCTTCCTATTTTCTCCAATATAAAAACATTCAGATGGGTGGAAATTCTGCAAAATGGAAGAGGATGGACAGGTTTGCTTTCTCAGCTCGACATATAAACACTCCATTTTTACTAAAAAACAAAGACAAAGGAATCTGCCTATGATTCCGCTCTTCATACGTGAGTCTGTCCTTAACTGGACAGGAATAATGGCAAATTAACTGTGTGCCCCCCAAATTCATAAAGATTCAGATTTGCTGTTTTGTGTGCTCAAATTTCACCACCTGTTTCGGCTGTACAGAACTGTAGTTCTAAACCACCGCCTGACAACTGATGTTCAAAAACCTTCCAAAAAATAGAGATTCTTGAAGACCTCAGTAAATACGCACAGTTAGAAAAGAAGAAATCCACCAACCTGACTCTGTGATCCAGGAATGCATCTCTTACAGATTTTACCACCACATCGTGGTTCCGAAAGGTAGTCTGCAAAATAAAAATCATAACCGGATTTTCATCTACATATGGAACTACTTGTACTTTTAAGTAGTGATTTGGAATTTTTGTGAAAGACTACAAAGTATAAAAGTTGGCAACTATATTAAATAATATTTTTATACAAACAATCTTCATGCTGTGCTCATAACACCAAAATCTATTTAAATTTGAAATACACTGTGAAAAATACCAAAGTGGATTGAATGTTAAAAATGAAAACCTGAAAAAGCTTGATTATGCTGAAAACTCTTACACTTGAGAGCAAGGGAAGTAGTGGTCCACCGGGAAAACCAGAGAGCAGCCTCAGCTTGCTCCTTTCTGGTTTCACTATAACGATCAATCTCCACTTGTGCTATCGGGAAGGTTCAATTACACCTGCCAGTTTGTCAAAGCTAACGTTGGTTAATTTATGATTTCACCCAGAACAGATATTTTCGCCTGTTTTGGCAAACATTGAATCACATTTTGGTAGTGATGACTCAATTCATGATTTCTCAGGTTGATTTAAACTGAAATCCCTGAGTTCTGTTTTGATTATCAAAAGACTTTTTTTTCAGTAGCAAAAGGTTTCAAACCAACACCGTTTTCTAAACCACACAAATCAGCCAGATCCTTTCTCCTATAATTCCTGTGCATCCCACCACCACAGAAACCTCCTCCTAGGACCTTTAGTGTCCTGTTCTGAGCTCGCTCAAGTTACAGCAAACATGAAAACAACAGCATCAAAGGGAGGAAGAAGAGTGGGCTGAAATGATGTAGGACGGTTAATATGAAATATGAAAGTGCCACGTGGAAGCTGGCACCGCAACAGTCTGAATCCATTTGGGCATTTTAATATGAGCTTGTGTGGGTTGTTTCTCTTGTGAGGGCAGAGGGGTGCCAGCAGTCATTGCTCAGTTAAATTGTAATGCTTGGGAAGAAGCAAGTACTTTGTGTAGGTTCACAAGGCCAGGTTGGATGGGGCTTTGAGCCCCCTGATCCAGTGGGAGGTGTCCCTGCCCATGGCAGGGGGTGGCACTGGATGGGCTTTATGGTCCCTTCCAACCCAAACCATCCTATGAACATGACCGATTATTTCCAGTTTCCAGGCTCAGGATGGCTCAGCCCACCCGAGTGAGGCTGGGGGCTGGCAGCCAGGTCCAACCAAGAGTCCAAACCAGCAGAAAAACTCGTGGTGACGAAGAAAGGTCCAAAATGAAGCCAAGAGTCAAACTGCAGCTTGGGGTCAAGTCCGGTGATGGTGACCAGAGGCAGAACCAGCCCAGCAATCCCTGGGGATGAGGCAGGTTTGGGGTGGAGCCGGGTCACCAGTCAGGGTCTGGGATCAATGGCCGGGCAGGGGCACGCTGAGGTGGGCTGGGACCAGCACTCCTACGATGTAGCTCAGGGAAGACCCCAAGTGATGCCATCAAGGACCACTGATGCCTCTCAGAGCCCTCTGTGCTGGCTGTAGAGAGCATTGCAATACACAGGCACCCTCTGAGTGCATCTCCTCCATGGAGCAACCTCAAAAAACCACCATCGTGTCCCCGTATCAAGCCAACTAGTCTTCTCTTCACAGTTATTCAAAAGGTTGAGGAGTAACTTGGAAAGCTCTACAACGCCCTCCTTGCTATTTTTTTTCCAGCACTGCTGGGAATTCAGTTCACCAAAACCCTGTATTCGAAGCAAGACAAAACGCTCGGAAACGAAATGCAGCCGTTCAGGTTTGTTTTACAAAGTTGCTGATCTGCTGAGTTAAATCCGTGTAAATCGCAGGCACGATGTGCTGAATAACCTCATCGTTCTCCCTGGAGGCAGCGCGTGCACAGGCATTCCCATACCGGCTCCTCCTGCCTTTCGGAGCCGTTGAAGCAATTAATTGCAGGCAGCTGATGAGCCCATGGGTGCTGCAGTCAGGAGGTGGCAGTGAAAGCCCCACCTCGGAGGAGGACAGACGTTAGTCTAGGGAAAATGAGTTGATAGAAATGAAATAATACTTAAAAAGAGAAAAACAATGACTGAATTTCCTTCTTTCAGACACCCTTGATGCAGGTGGCTTGGTTGGAATTTATCAGCTCGGCTAACAAACCGTTTATTCCTTTTGAATTTCTGCTTCTTCTGCACCAGCACAGCTCATCTGACCCCCACGTGAAAATCTCACAGCTACTGAGCTTCCCATCTCTTATTTTTATTGAGCTCACTCAATGAATTTTATTAACTTCAGATTAGTAAAATTTAATTTTTGAGCCTAAGGACTTGTGGCTGCGTTCTGGAACCAGCGCATGGCAAAGTCTGTCTTCTTTCTCTGAATTAGCCAGAACCTTTTAAATCTGGAAAGAATGAGCTTTAAAAAAGGAAGAGAAATCCCTGGCTCACAGGTCATACAGGCAGGGAATAGGAGGTGCTCCCAGGAAAATCCAGAAGGGCCAAAAGGAAAAAAACAAAAAGAGTAAAAAGAAAATATTTAGCTTCTTCCAATATCACAGAGCGTTTACCACAAGCTCAGCAGGAGTCTTGGGCCAAAACTAACAGAGAAAAGGCAAAGAATTTATTTTTATCTTTAGCAGGTTTCTTCTTCCTTGCTTCTTCTCCTGTAGAATCGTTCACAGATTTAAGAGCACAAAAAGCACTGAAAAGGCTGAAGAGTAACAGTTACTATTTATTTGCTTCTGACTGAAATTAAATCATAGAATCATCTGGTTGGAAAAGACATCTGAGATCATCGAGTGCAACTGTCCCTGTCTAATACTAAACCAGATCCCTGAGAAACTCATCTACCCATCTTTTGAACACTTCCAGGGATGGGGACGCAGGCACCTCCCTGGGCTATGGCTGCTCCAGGGGCAGCATTTTCTTTGATTTTACATCCACGTCCATTTAAACAATCAGCTTTCCAAACAGTATTTCACCAAGTTACCAGAACTGAGGAATGCTGTAGTAAAATGAATGAATTTTAAACATTTAGCAGTTTCATTTTCTTCCTGGATTGCTAGCGGAGCGACAGGGGATGTTGCTCCACACAACTGTGAGAGCTGCTTCCTCAAGGGATGGTTACAGCTCTCCAGCTCCTGTGGCTGCTAAGCCTGCCTGCCCTCTCTTATTTTGACAGATAACACTTCCCCTTTGTTTACTTTCAGAGTGAAAAAAATTGTGTAATAGGGTAAGTTTGGGAACAGATCATTGCACAAATTATTAATGAGCCGTGCATTATGCATAGGGTGTTGTAATGGTAAAGAAGAGTGGCTTGTACTGACATATTTACCTCGTGCAGACAGTTAATCTACACACAACCTTATACACACAAACACAGAATCATGTGGTTGGAAAAGACCTTTGAGATCATTGAGTCCAACCGTTTCTGTTCACTACCGAACCATCCCTGAGCACCTCATCTACCCACTTTTTAAACCCCTCCAGGAATGGGGACCCAACCACCTCCCTGGGCAGCTCCTGAGAACCCTTTTGGTGAAGAAATTTTTTCTGATATCCAGTCTGAACTTCCCGTGGTGCAACATTTCCTCTCATCCTATCACTTGTTACTTGGGAGAAGAGATGAGCACCAACCTCACTACAATCTCCTTTCAGGCAGTTGTAGACAGTGATAAGGTCTCCTCTCAATCTCCTTTTCTCCAAGCTAAAGAGCTCCAGTTCACTCAGCAGCTCCTCACAACACTTGTTCTCCAGCCATGGTTCTCCATGGGCCACTTGGAGTGTAGATCCTCGTGTGAATAAAATACAGGCTCTCTGCAGCCTGCAGCAGGGAGATGCACTGTGACACTCACTGCCCTGCTGTCGGTGCAACCTACTGTGGGCTCTTTCCTTCCCGGGGTTGAGCCAGCTCAGCTCACGACAGCACCAGCTCGGACGTTTTCCACGTTGTCCCAAGTCCTGACTCCACTGTTGGCCCAACTGCATCTCTGTGTAGCAAACACCTTCCAAGTAGTTTGTATCACAAGGGGAAGCAGTGGAGCTTCCTGCAGGTAATTCTGAGCAATTACTCATCTTTCCAGCCCCTGCTTTAAGCTGGGCACACAATGTGGCATTCGGAGTGCGTTGCACAGCCTCACAGTCGGGTATCATAGAATCATAGAATCATAAGGTTGGAAAAGACCTCTGAGATCATCGAGTCCAACCGTGCCTGTCTCCCCACTAAACCCTGTCCCTAAGAAACTCATCTACCCGTATCCAGGGGGTCGGAGCATCAAGAGCTGCCAGCCATGGCTCAGAAGGGTCGTGACACGGAATTGTCTTTCATCCCTACATTATGCTGAGCATTTCGGCAGTCAGTTGAAGGAACTCCTGTTAAAATGGACGGTAAAAGTGGTTTTTGTTGTTCTTTTGCCATTATCTTCTACCAATCGTGGTTACATAGACACGTGGTGTTGCAGGTAGCTTAGAGTTGCAGCTGGAATTTCTCCTTGAACGCTTGAAAACAGTGACTGAGGAAGCAGCTTTTCACAACAGCAAACAGAAGGTATTGTCAGGGGAAACAAATCTCTGGGAAGTTTCTACAGCAGCATTTCATGAGGCACAGTCCTCATTTACTCCTCGCACTGCTGCCCCGCTGGGTCAGAACACAAACCTTCCTTCAGCTCACCAAAACATCTGAGCCTTTATTAAAAATCAAAAGCCTAAGTCAAAGGCTTTTTCCTTTCCTCAGGAACTGTCATTTCTCATGGAAAGCAGAAAGCACCCACAAAAGTTTGTATTTGAGACAGAACTCCATTTCCCAGCGGAAAGAGCTGGTTCAAGCTGAACTAAAGCAATGCCTTTTCCTTGATCTGATACGCTACAAACCCACGCTACTTGGGCTGTTTTTCTGTCAATAGAAAGAGATGAAAAAATGTTCTTTGTGGACATGGCCATCGTTTTCTGGGTAGAATTTCCAATAGTACAAACCCCTTTTGAGTGCTTATCTTTTTAAAATATGTGCAGGGCTGCCCAACACTAACAGACCTTAATCTGTTCAGCACAGACCAATTTCTCAAATCTGAGAAAGCAATCAATTTTATGGTAAAATATAGGAGTGTAAAAATCTGAGATTATGACATTTCATGCCTGTTCACGCTCTATTACTGGCAGATGGAAGCAGTAAAAGTAAAAAACTTTCCTTGCTGATCACCAGCCCTACAAATCAGGTGCAACACCAACCTACACAATCCAGCAGCACCAGTCTCCAATTCTTAAGAACCAACTGAACTTTGTCTTCTGGGAACGTGCAAAAGAATTTTCCAGGTCTTGTTTCTAGGGCTGCAGCAAGAACAATGGCTAAAGGGAGCAGACAGCACCCCAAGTGCAACCCCACTCACAGAGGCTTGACAGCCCAAAGAGGATCTAAAGGAGTAATTTAATCTCTTGATCCAAGTGATGAGCATGTGAATGTTGACAATGACCAGCAAAACTCATTAAAAATGGGTCTTTCTCTGCAAACAGGAAGAAGGACAGCAAACACCTTCTGTCTCTGGACCACACCAAGGCACCCAGCAGCCCAGTAACTGAGGCTCTGGGATTGCTTCCTCTGCCAGTGTGAACGCAAACGGCTTTATTTGGCTGAGGGGATGGCTCCAGGGAACAGGCACTTTGTCTCCACAGCAGCATCTATAGCACTAAAAGCATTTTGTTTGTACAAGGGAAGCAAATTTCTGTATTGATCAAGCAGTCCTTGGCTACAAAGCTGGTGATTTTTAACTGTGGGGCACTGCAAAGCACTGGGAGAAAGGAAAGGGAAGTTGTTCCAACAGAGCAGCTCTGCGTGAGGCTTGCAGGCAGGGGCTTTCAGAGGATAAACACATTCACTAATTAGAAATCACAATCCTTAGTGGCAAGAGGCAGTAAAACTTATTCACCACCTATTAGCAGTGTGTATTTATTTGTACACACACGCACCCAGCTCTTAAACCCAATATTTAAGCTCCACAGCCTGAGCACATGTGTTGGTGATTTAGTTAAGGCATCACTCGTAGGAGACTGCTGGTCTGTTACTGCTCCAGTACCAGCAGTGCTGGTATCTCACACGGGGGGGTCTGTCTCATCGTTTCTCTCGTTATAGAGAAGGAAACCTTTGAGAAAAATGCCTTTCATTCAGCTCTAGGTTTGCTCAGCCCCTGCTGCAGCAGAATATCACCCCACCCCAGCCTCCTGCGTGGTAGGGAATACAAATGGAAGCTGGGACAGAGCTGTTAGCAGTGCCCACCACAACTCACATTTCTATCGTAGGAAGAATTATGGACTACTTTTTTATACAGAAGTGAATCTAAGTATGCAATTCTGAATAACCTGATTTTGTATTTAAATAAACTAGCATTCTCCCTGCCAGTGATTCCCTGTTCTCCCATATAATGTAAATAACACTTTATACATTTCATTTTTTATGGTCTGTCTGATTGTATCTTACACTTTCCTTCAACAACAAAAAATATTCATAAATAATAATACATTTTGCCAGTAAAAGGAGTACATTTAGATTATTTTTCCCTCCACCTTTTCAAATACCTTTACAATGTGTGACAATTACCCATTCAACTGCACTCCTGCTGCTGTAGCAATTTTATTATTTTATTTCCTTGCTCTTCTAAGGCTCAGAGGGAAGGAAACCCAGTGCAGTGTATGGAACAGGTGTGAACTCAGCTCTGCCAGTCAGGACAGGAGACCTGTGCATGGAAATCATGCCAATAGAGGCTCCTTCCCAGGGAACGCTGCACACACAGAGCAACCCGACTTTCAGAAATTACTTCCCATAGAGAAAATCTCTCCTGTCCCTGGGCCATTATTGGGAACAATTATGAAATTTCAGGCCACTCAGAGCAGATCAGGCCTGGAAGAAATCTCTATGCCCAATGTTCATGCAAAGCATTTATCAGTAGAGTGACTAAAAATGTACCCAGAGACACAGGAAAGGAAATGTAGGGTGGCAACTTCAGCACATCAGCTTCTGGACATGCAAATATCTTACAATTGCATATAATTTTTGAGCAAACCCCTCAGAACTAGAAATGACTGTGCTATCACTCCCCATGCCAGTAATCATTAGCTTCTTTAAAATGCCCCAATACCAACAGGTATTTTTCAATTTTAAAATGATCAATTTTAAAAAGATTTTCACACCACTGTACCGAATGTTTTAAGAAAGTCTCATGTTAGAGTATGATAATAAATAAATTGTGCTGAAAGCTCCTCTGATCACTGCACAGAAACACTTGCATGGATACTAAAAGACAGACTTGAAAGCCAAACTGCTGTAGGCAGGACTGAAAGAGTCTGTAAGAGTACATAATATAAAGACGTTCCAAAATTATATTCCACTCCCTGGAGGTGTTCAAGGTCAGGCTGGATGGGGCTTGGAGACGCCTGATCCAGTGGGAGGTGTCTCTGCCCATGGCAGGGGGTGGCACTGAGTGGGCTTTAAGGTCCCTTCCAACCCAAACCTTTCTATGATGTGGGAGACACCAGGATATCCCAGCCTCCCAGGCAAGATGGACAAGTGGCATTTACCTGGCAGTGAGACACTTGGTGACCTTACAGAACACTCTGCTGAGTCCTTGTGAGCTCAGGTGAGCAGCGCTCAGGGAGCTGGCTCCCATCGAACGGAAGGGACCTCAACAGTACGCACCAAAGCCTCAACAAAAAGTGTCGTCTGTCCTCTCCATCTCTCGCTGCAGCACCTCTCTGGCAAGCACAGGTCTGAGAAAAAAGAAAAAGAAAAGCTATATGAGGGTATCTATAGAGACTTGTGTAAACCCAGAACAGAAAGCAGAGCTGTTTTGAAGTTTGTCTCTTGCAGTACTGCCAAGAGCGAGGAATCGGAAGGGACTGATCATATTTGGTCTTCCACGAAGAACATCCACCCTGCCCCAGGCTGAGTGTCTTTCAAGGCAACCAAACATTTTCTACCACCCATAATGAAGCTTATGTCTAATCAGAAGGGAACGAGAGAAAAGGCTTTTCAGTCATGCCATGGGCACTGGGCTCCTGTCACAGCCCAACCCGGGGGTTCTTTGTGGCACACAAACACCCACAAACATGCAGCAGTGCCTGCACAGCGCTGGGGCACGGCACAGCCTGTGCTGGGACAGGACCATGGGACAGGGCTCTGAGGGCAGCACAGCACAGACAGCTGGGCTTGGAGCTGGAGAAACGCCTGCCAGCTCCACAGGGCACCTCCATCCCAGCCTGGGCATTTATTTGCTGCCTTGGAGAATTTTCTATCTAATTAACAGACTAGGTGGCAGGGTGTCTTTGTTTTCCAGACCACAGAGTCACAGACAAAAAAGCTCCCTTTGCTTCTTGCCCTGACTCCTTTCCCGGGATCATTGCTATTCTCAGGAAAACACGTTATGTTCATCCTCAAAGCTTTATTTATCCCCCAGTGCATGCTGGCTTTACCCCGTGGTGCTGTTTTCTCTGGCTGAGTGGAGGGTATTTCTACACAACACGAGAACATGTGACGTGTGGCACGAACACTCGAGCAGCCTGCGCTCTGTGGCCTGAGCACAGAGACGGGACATTCACGGGGGCTTGCAGGATGCTACAGCTTGTGCTGAGGCTCAGGTCACTGAGCCAGTGGTGGCGTGGGAGTGTTGGGTGCTGGATTTCCCCCTGCAGAAAAGCACAGGTGTAAGAAGAAAGAAAGAAAAGCTGTTTGGAGCACCTACACAGAGCAGACGCGGCAGGCAGCACCTCCTTGTACAGTGGCCACGCTGGGGCTGCAGCTACTTCCAAAAGGACTACGGCCAGAAAGGCAGAACGGAGAAAACGCCTTCGAAAGGCAAAAACTGGGACCACCTTCAGGTGCAGGGAGCTGCCTCGTGCAGGAATACCAATCACCCCTGCGACTCTTCCTTGTGGGTCCCTGCCCATCCTGCCTCTGGCTGCGCTGTTGCCTGCTCCTTCAGGGACCCCGCTCACCCATAAATATTGAACAAGACAAAAGGATCAAGGGGTTAAAACCATTCTGGCAGCCGCTGTGTTAGATAAAAGCATGGAAGATGCTCTCACTTAGATCAATGCAAATCAGCAATACCTCCACCGACAAAGAGGCTGTGAAGTCTGTCCGAGTGAACAGGGCTGGAATCAAGCTGACAACAATTAGGACTCTTGCTATTTTTCTCCTCCGCTCCAGTTGTTTACCTCTGCCTGCCTGCTCCCTGCTTTTGACATGTCAGCTAAAACATATTTGTTCACAGTCTTTTGAATCCTTTTTTTTCAGAGCCTTCCTTGAAATGCTCAGATTTCAGATGGTCACAGGGTTTTGCCTTTAGATTTCAAGCTCCTCGGGGCAGAGACAATCTCAAGTCAGTGGGAGGCACTGTGCATACCAATAAGGCTCTGGAAACAGTAACTGTACATAGAGTTAACAAATCTTTTCTAATCCACATCGTTTAAGCAATTTGTAAACCACACTGCCAAGAATCAAGGGCAGAAAGAGCAGGGGTGCCTTGCTCCTTCCATTAGATTTTACAGCTAACAAAGTACTTTTTCTGGTGTGCTGCAGCATATCCGACTCAAGATCAGCACTCAAGTACACGTGCTCTGTAATCAAGAGATCTTTCTTGTTCTCTGCCATGCATCTCAAACCATAGGCTTCAGTCACTTACAGTGTGCTGCTTCCTGGGAAGAGTTAATAAACTCCACAAAAAGGCTGTATTATCACAACTTCTGGCAGTGGCCCATATATACCAATCATCTCAATACAGGATTTTTGGCAGGTATTTATGCTTCATTTTCTATTTAAATAGCTATTTTATTAAGAATCCATATGTAGTTGCTTGACATTTCACTTTAGCACAGATGAACTTTGAACAGACAGCTCCTTCTCCTGCACTGGCGCCACACTCCCAGGCTCTGCAGACCCATCAGAAAGGGGCACCCAAACACCACAGCCTCCGGCTCCAAAGGATGGAGAGCAGGAGGTTATTGGTGTGGCTACAAGTACAACCCAAAATGACATCGTGGCTTCAAATGAGGACTATTTCACTGAACACTTCAGAACTTAGAGATGGGCAGCTGAAGATTGTGTTGTTCAGATGCCTTCCTGCCTCCCACAGCAGATGCTGAGCAAGATCTTGTGCTGCTGAGGTGACCTTTTCTGGTCCCCTGAGCGCATCCTCCCAATTTCAGATGTTAGCACTTTAATGTCAGCGTCTAACCCAAGCCAACAGTTCAAAGGTGAAAAGCATTTTACAACAGAATGAAAATCATAATAGCGTTCAGGAGACTCAAAATGACTCATTTCCCAAGGGGAAATTATTGGTACTCTCTCTCCAGCAACTCTGCTGGTGTCAGTGTCATTAAAAAGAGGGGGTGGGAAGACAGATAAACAAGAAAGCCTTAAAAAGCAAATATGCTCTAACTACTGGTTATCGCTGCACTTAATAATTAGGGTACTAATTAAGAGGGTAAGTAACACACTAGCTATTAGCTTCTGGTAATTAGTGTTTTTTTCTCTAGATAATAACAAGCTGAAAGGAAAATAAAAAGACCTGAATTCATTTCACCATTCACCCTGTCCACATAAGGAAAACCTATTACACATATTAATATTAATCATTAGCACCACAAAACAACACTTTCAGATTCTGCAGCATCTTGGTGCGTTTCAGTGTGTGTATTTTTAGAGGACCTTGGTGGTGTCTAACGGGATTACCATTACACACACGTAAGTCAGCTCCTTAAACCACCCAACCTTAACAGCTGACAACCTCAACAGGCAGGACAAGGGAGCCACAAGCTGCACGCACACCCGGATGATCCGGAGCTGGACAGCATCACCCTACCACAGCAGGGAGAAAGCACAAAGAAAGTCTTTCTGAGATGAGGGCCAAGATCTTTTTGAACAGCGTCCTCATAGGTGGGACATGGATTTCACTGAGCTAAAGCTAAATGAGGCAGGGAGTGAGTCTGAGTGATCTCACGTACCTGGCAGGTTGTGCTCAGGGATCATTTACCCCATAATTTATAGTCCTTTCACCTGTGACTCAGGGTTTTCCTGCCTTTCACCTCAAACCATGGCCCTGCAAAGGTTCTAAGATGCGGTGAGCAGTGCCCAGGTGCGGCTGCGCTAAAGCAGGAGGAGGGGGGTGATTTCCCTGCGGGATCCAGCACAGACTGACCTGCCTCTGCCTTTCTCTCTTCTGTTTATGAACTTAGAGCCTCAACAGGGATCA
This sequence comes from Neomorphus geoffroyi, assembly GCA_033558235.1. Classification (NCBI taxonomy): domain Eukaryota; kingdom Metazoa; phylum Chordata; class Aves; order Cuculiformes; family Neomorphidae; genus Neomorphus; species Neomorphus geoffroyi. Next base: position 12,086,126 of record JAUMJM010000050.1, read on the forward strand.
GAGAGCACAGACTGATCAGAAGTGATGTTTCTTGGATATCCTTCCAAGCTGCGATGGGCAGGCCCAGAGGGTGCCTCTGTGCCAGCCTTTTGGGTGTTACCAGGAGGGAGCAAACCTCCCCTTCACCCTCCTCTCACTGCGCTTCAGCTCACACTGCTGAGCAGTGTTGGAGCTTGAGAGCTGCATCCCCTGGGGTAAAACCAAACCTGAAAATGCACGAGCTGTGCACCCCGTGTGCGGGTCCCTGGGACCTTACCTGAGCCCACGGGAAGCCGCCCCACAGGAACGTGGTGTGGATGTGGGTCCCCAGCACCGGCTGTCTCACCTCCAGGTCCACAGCACCACAGCGCTCGCTGATGGGAGACACAGATACAACTGCTCAGAAAGGATCACAACTTGGGAGAGCAATTAGCCATATGGTTGGTTTTGACTAATTACACCGAGAAGAAGATGCTTGAACTGTGTGAATTGGCTAAAAGCAACTAAACAATAAAGAATCTGAAAATTCTTCCATTTCTGATTTTATGGAGAAAAATCATCAGATGGCTATTTGCTTGTGCGTGTTGCTTTTCTTTTGCTGATTTCAGGGGGTTTATTAAGATGATAAAAATACTTAATGCTGAGCTACATTCTGTGTGTTCATTTCTAAAATAAATCTTTGTGTGGGTGTAATTTAGGCTGTGGGTAGATTAATACTCTCAGATTTGCCCATGGATAAGAATATGCATGCGGCTCTATTAGTTACAACAAATCAATAATGTAAAATGTAATATCATTTAGGCACCTTTTTTTTTCTCCTAAAATATATGTCACATTATTGTGTTGCTGGACACAAAAAAAGTGTTAGGTCCCACTGAAATTGAGTCCTATCTGGGGTAAAAGGCAAACTTGAATTTAAGTAGCTAAGTTACAGAACTCTAATGTAAGACAATAAGGAAAATGTTACATCTTATGCTGTTTTTAGACTTCCTTCCTTCCTACACCTTCTCATACACTGCCAGAAAGCCCAGGAATGGTTCTCAGCCTGCTTTTGTCTGGAGAGAACTGGACTTTCCTTGACTTCTAGTAAAAAAACCCTAACGCTGGAAACAATGAAATCAAGAGTTATTATCTGCTAAAGCCACATTCCTATGGTCTCATACATTTCAGGACCATTTTATGAGCAGACACACACATGTGCACTCACACTGGTCCCACTGGGGAAACGGGGCTATTTAAAAAGACCCCACATATCTGAGAGCAAACACGAGCTGCTTAGAACTTCTTTTTTCTTAATTTGTATTACTTAAAATGCCACAGTTGCTAAATTTAAAATTGTTGGTAAGTAAACAGTAAGTAGCATTATAGAGAGTCATTCTTCATAAAATTCTAATTATCCCTTTCCTCTTTGTTGTGACATGCCCTCACGCAGATTATGGGCTTGGACTGATGCCCAGTCTTCTACATCAAAAATGCAGAGTAAGCACGAGAGGTCTGTGTAACCCCCGACTGGGTTTTGTGCGTGGTTAGGACATTTGTGAAGCTGCTGCCAGCTCGGGCTGTCTCACCTGCTTCTTCTCATTGTTTCCTCACTCCAGAGCAATCAGCATTTCTCCCACTGCATGCTCTGCAAAGTCAGGCTCCTCCAAGACGCTTGTTGATGGCCCAGTGACGATGCCTGCAGAAACACATCCTAAAATCATCCGGGAAATGTATTTCTCTCAAGGTAGTCCCCATCGGTCCCCTGGCAGGATCCCCTCGCTCAGACCTGATGTCATCCATGCAGGGTTGGGGCAACGCAGCGTTACTCAGTCGCTCCTCCTCTCGCAGGAGCAGTTCCCGTTGGCGTTCCCACCTGCGTTCTGGGATGTTGGAAAGGGAAAATACGCCTCCTATGTCTTCCAAGTTTCAAGTGGGAAGTAAAGAAGAGAAAAGCACCCAAGGGTTTGGGAGCATCAAAATCATCAATGTTTCTTTCAGATTAGCAAGGGAATGGCTTTAAATTAGAAGGGGGGAGATTTGGACTAGACATTAGGAAGAGATCCTTCACGATGAGGGTGAGGAGGCCCTGGCCCAGGGTGCCCAGAGCAGTGGTGGCTGCCCCATCCCTGGAGGTGTTCAAGGCCAGGTTGGATGGGGCTTGGAGCCCCCTGACCCAGTGGGAGGGGTCCCTGCCCATGGCAGGGGGTGGCACTGGGTGAGCTTTAAGGTCCCTTCCAACCCAAACCATTCCATGATGCTATGATTTCTGAGTGCACAGGGTAAAAGACTTTGAAGTATGTTGTACAGACAACCCCTTGACCTGGAGAAGCCCAACACACAGGACAGGGTGCACCGACCGTGCCCAGGGCTCAGCGTGAGCAGCAGTAAGGATAAACATCGCAACAACCACTGCAGCAGCTCTAACATACTGCGTTGTGTATTTAACCTCATGGCTATTACCATTATCCAGCTTAGCTAAATGAATGCCGTAGAAAAACATTTACAGTTTCTGGAGGATTAATCTTCTGAATGATGCATGGATTTTAGAGAAAATGCCTTTGATTTATATAATGCTATACTAGGGGATATAATTTCAATTAGTAATTGCTAATTTTGATTTAGTACGTTACATACTGGATATAGGAGGTTTTTTATGGTTATGTTATCTAATTTATTATGATATGTATTTACTGTAATGGGAACATATATTAATCAATAGATACACTGATTAACTAGGGGCTATTCACTACATTGCAACAACACAATCAAGCCAGTAACAGACACAGAGTACTGTCAGATGCTATGAATGACATATCTAATTCTGAATTTTACCCTGGAACAAACACAAAAAACAGGCAATGATTATCAGGTTCGGAAATGAATATATCTGCTTTAACAGGCAGCATTTCAGATGGTAGTAGCTAAGCTGCTTGCCCAGAGAGTCCAATTCCTCTCCAAGCAGATGATTTATTTATTTTAATATGAAATGTATCACTCACCAAATGGTGTCTTTCAGCGTGTGATATATACATTCCACCTGTCAAGTACATTTGGATTCTGTAATATATCCTGCTGCCTTACTTCTTGCAGGAGAGTCTGTTTCTAATTCTTTACATGTGCGCTGCGTCAGAATGATATCAATGGCATCTTTCATGAAGTCAGTCTCACGATGGCTACACAAACCCTCTGCTTCGTGCTTTGCAAAGGAGATTGTAAGCAGTCAGGGTGCCCTGGAGAAATCAGGACCTGGTAACGCTTCCTCTGCTGCTCTGCTCCTGCGCACACCATGCTGCTGCCTGGCAGCATGGGATGCTGCTAAAGTAGAGAGCTTTATCCAAAAGGACACCCTTTCCCCTTGTCCCTAATTAAAGCTGTAAGACCAAAGCCAAAGGCACGGGACCTCTAACTCCCCAGAAGCCCCAGCAAGGCTGCGTGTGAACGCGTTCCACTGTCACCCTTACGAAGACACGTACCAAGTTAACGTGGGAATAAAGGCTCTGTTTGGCTCTCTGGTTTGAAAGAACACTTGCACCACTCTCCACAGGGCTCTGGTTGCCTTTCCAGAGCTCAGTTTCAATTTCTGCTGCCCTGAGGGACGGCACTTCTATGCTGAGGGAATGAAAACAGAGAGCTGGAAAGGCCTTGCAAGATTGTCTAAGAACCCTCTTGGTGCAGGGGCAGGACAATCAGCCCCAGACGCTCCCTCTTTCTTCCAGCCTGTGTTATTTTTACACTTGTAAGTCAAAAGAGCAGGACATTCCCATCTATCAGATGGAAGGAAACCAGCACCCAGTTGTCACAGCCATCAACTCCAGTCACTCCGCTAAGGGAAGGGTCATCCCCCTTTGCCCTTATTCCTCTAGGGATCTCCTTCCAGAGCTGCGTTCCTCAGGCTGTTTTCTGCTCAGGACCCTCCACATGTCCACCCAGCAGACCCGCAGCCCTCAGTGGAGCTCCCCAGGTGGAGACAACCACTTTCTGTAAGCCTGTAAGGACTCAAATGATGTCCCACAATCCCAAAATCTGTTTGGTTAACTGGATCTCCAATGGGCCCATTGCACTCTCTCAGCCCTCAGCTGTCAAGAAACACTTCCTAATACCCACCTTGCATTTTCTTTGCTGCTAAATTTACGTCTTTTTGTCCTGCTTTCATAGAGAGACAGAGGACAACATGGAAATCGTCTCTTCACCTACGGGATGGCTACTGCCAGAGATGAGGCTTTTCTTTACTGAGCTGAAACTGCTTTTTCTCACAGATCATTTTTTTCTGACCTCTCCTCTTTCTTACTGCTGTCTTTCAGAATATCTCAGCCTTGTCCATATCTTTCTCATCCCACTTTGCTCAGAACTGGAGGCAAAGTCAGACGTAGACTTTACAAGTTTCAACAGAAACAAAACAATAGCATTTTGTGACATAGATAAGACACATCCAACAACACGTTCCAGGATGACACATGCCACGATGCACCACATTGATGGTCTATATTTAGTTTTTCAACTTGAGCTACATACTTTCTGTTATTTTTATGTCTAGCAGCACTTCTCCATTTCATGCTTAAGGGCTGATGCATCATTTCTACCTCTCCAGTCAACCTCAGCACCCCACGGACTGCCTTGGTGCGCCATGAGAAATGGGATGCCAACAGGGAGGCCAAGAGACACAGTTCAGATCAACTTCGCATACCCCATCCATGTCCTGTCAGCATCCCCACAGCAGCAGAGCAGGGACCCACTGCTGGTCTCTGTGCTGGGTGCTCTGGTTAACACGTGCTCCCAGGTTATTTGGCCTGGATTCACAGAATGGTTTGGGTTGGAAGGGACCTCTAGACCCCATCCAGTCCAACCTCCTGCAGTGTGAAGAGACATCTCCAACTTGATCGGGTTGCTCAGGGCCCTGTCCAACCTCACCTGAAACATTTCCAGGTGTGGGGCACCTACCACCTCTGGTCAACCTGTGCCAGTGTTTCACCATCCTCATCGTAAAAAAATTGTTTCTTATATCTAGTTTAAATCTATCTTATTTTAGTTTCAAACCATTACCCCTTGTCCTATTGCAACAGACCCTGCTAAAAGTCCTTCCCAAGGATGAGGGGGGAGAACGGACATTTGGCTGATTGTTGGATGACTGTCAATAAGTAGAGGACCTACTGTACCTAAACAGGAAAGGGAACTGTCATCTGTAGACATTAGTGATTATAAATCATGTCAAAGGCAGAAGACGTCTCTCAGCTGAGATTAAAAATCACTTTCAGCTCAGCAAAAGTAATTGTAGATCTTTTAGGAAACACAGGACAGAGTGAATGACTGTTTGATTACCAAAACCAAACTCCTCAATTCCTCTTCCCCCAGGCAGACCTAGAGAACATAACATGTAGTAATTTACAGGATTCTGAGAGACAAGTGCACCAGGAAAGCCACCACTTGGAGAACAAGCAAAAGTGCTGGTTAGCATACGAAGAGCAGAAGCAGCAGGGAAAAATGGAGGCTCCAGCTCCGGGAAAACGGAGGCTCCTGCTCCGGGAAAACGGTTCCAGCAATGAAAATAAACCCAGCCCCAGAGCGTAGATCTGAAAACCATGTGCAGGTTTCTAAGTAACCAGCCCGATTTTTCTGATGTGTTGAGGGCTGACAGGTTCCCAACGAAATCAATAAGAGATGTCAATTGCTCGGTACTTTTGAAAATCAAGCCAGCTCTTCAGGAGCGCAAGCCGGGGCCTGGCGTGGCTGATTATGCCCCATTTGAAGTCTGAGCCTTGACACACAGCGATGTGCCTGCTGTTCGGAAACACATCTCACAATGTGCACATCCTCTGCGACGATGAAAGAGGAACCTTCCCTGCGACAATCAGAGTGGGGACAGAAACCTCTATCCCTTCCCACCACCCCTGAAAACTGAACACACCAGCTTCAACTATGAAACAGAAAAACCCCTTTTATAGATGCTGCAGGATATTATTAGGCACTGCATGTTATATAATGCAGAGATAAAGTAATGGAAACTTGAATTTGCAGGAAAATAAAAGCTGTGATGTGTGTATGAGCATGACCTGTCCTCATCTCCTCACAGGCAGAAAGCCAAGAGGTGAGAGAAGGGTGAAGCAATCAGAAAGTTAAATCCAAGCCTTACAGAATATGTTTGCTATCTAAAAAATCCTCCAAATACTTGCTGTGAAGCTCCATCTTTCTATGCTGGCCGCCGGTGCGCTGCAATAAGCACTTTGTCCGGGTTTGAGGCAGGTCGCGTGCTCAGCCGCTGTTTCCTTTATCACCGCGGGGTCCCTGACAGCTGCACTGCAAAAGGTGTCGTGTCTGTCCGCGAGCACCTTCCCACCTGCTGCATCTGTAAGGAGTGATTTACTGCTGAATCACACAACAAAACTGACGATATCCTTTATAAATTCATAAATCCCCGAGTAGGACAGTTTTCCTATTATGGCTGCAGTATTGTTCCAGCGGTGTAACGCACATTGCTGGAGGAGAGACAATAAATCACGAGCCTGTGAAATCCATTCTATTTATATGTGAAGTTGCTTCTGGTCTCCATTTCCCAGTCACAAATAAACTGAGGTCTTTGGAGTTTGCCACAGGACATTTATAGATTGCAAATGATGACACATTAAATCAGTTGGCTTCTATATTTTCTCTGGGATGTTTTATTGTTTCCTGCAAGTCAATTAATATTTTCCCCATCCTACAGACGCTTTACCATGTGGAGAAAGTCTGGATGACCTTAAGGTTTCTTCACAGTCTTCCTTTATACTGATGAGGCTGTGATTTATACATGTACAGCCATGCCCTTCTTACAGCAGACAGAAACTACATTTGTTATATAGCTTTTCTGTTTGTCTCTTTTTTTTGTCTCTTACCTACTAATGCCTCTCCTAGGAGATAAGTAAATAACAATCACAGAAATTCCTTTTACAGCATTTATAATGATTATTCACCTCCAGGGATGGGGCAGCCACCACTGCTCTGGGCAACCTGGGCCAGGGCCTTCCTACCCTTACAGCAAAATATTTCTTCCTAAGGTCTCACCTCAATCTCCCCTCTTGCGCTTAAAAGCGTTCTCCTTCATTCTGTCCTTGCACTCCCTGATCAAGAGCCCCTCCCCAGCTTTCCTGGAGACCCTTTCTGTACTGGGAGCTGCTCTAAGGTCTCCCTGGAGCCTTCTCTTCTCCAGGTTGAACCACCCCAACTCTCCCAGCCTGTCCGCATATGGGAGATGCTCCAGCCCTGCAAGACTAATTCACCAGTTGCCAATGAGAATCTAAGTGTTGGGAAAGTTTTTGCTTTTCATTCACACGCTCAAAATGGCAATAAGGATCCAGAATTTTTATTTTCTTCTGTTAAAGTAAATGCATTTATGCTAAAAGGCTTGAAGCAAATTCTGTTACTACTGAAATAGCTCAGTGTTCAAATTCTCAGAAGATGAGAAATGTGTTGTTGAATACTGTAGCGAATCCTTTTGCTTTGACTTATTTACTACTTTTCTGCAGTACTTACTGAACCTTGCAAATAATTCCATAACTCTTTTCAACCATACTTCTCTATGCAAATCTTGGTGTTCAGATCTTGCCTTTTCTGTATATAGGCTTGAGCAACATGTCTAAAGATTATCTAGATTTTTAACGGACATCTATTAACAAAAGAAAGCAAAAAGCACTATAATTTCTTCTGCATCTGTCAAAACCAGAGCTCTACATTACACATAACACCAGTGAGAAGAGCAGGAGGAGAAATACAGAGCACAGTTCTGTTCTCAGGTTAAATGAGGAGCGATTAACATGTTTTCCCAGCCAGATTTTGACCGGCCTCGAGCTCCAGTAATCTTCTGGTATTTGATTAATCCTTTTATTTCTAGAGCAATGGTTGTAAAGATCAGAATTTAGACAGGACTACAAATGATACAAGATTAGCAGGCCTCTAACTCCTCATATAAAGGATAAGCTATTACCAGGTATAAATAGGTGTAGCAGCATGAGAGGGTAAGAAAGCCTGAAGACGCAGCCCAAGGAGCAGCAGCACCCAGCCAAGCCCCAGCACTAGACATCTCCACTCTCTAGAGACTAAATCCTATTTTGGTTATTAAAAGCCAGCACAATTCACCAACAGAACACGTAGGTGCTCAGGAATTTGTAACATCAGGAAAGCATCCTCTTACTGCAACCCAACAATGCAGATTTGGAAGCCTCCCTGTCTGAGGACTCACCAGCCCCATCGCCCCCACACTCCAGTCCTCCACTGACCTTCAAGCAGTTCCTAAGGCAAGAAAATGGGGTAGATATTGCAAACTAAAATGATAAGAAACTGCTTTGGACTTAAATATAAACCCCGAACATTTCTTATACCCCTGCTCTTAACCTTCTTCCCCGACAGCAAGGGCTTTGTGCATCTTATCCCTAATTCAATGAAGTTCTCATTAAAAGTTCAACTGTTACAAAAAATCTTCGTGTCCTTACTATGTTTTATCATTGTCCATCCAAAACACACATGTGACCTTAGAGGTCTTTTCCAACCTTAATGATTCTATAATTCTTTAAGGTATGTTGCAGGCTCAGGAAAAGATGAACAGAAAGCAGAAAGCTGTTGCTGTAAGCGTGATATAATTCCTTAACACAGAAGAAACTGGAGGGTCCTTAACAGCCCAATGGTCCCTGTCTGCCTCCCACTGCAAGCACCAGGGGTCCTGCACCTCTGCTTCTCCTTTATCCTTTGCTTCTCCATCTGTCAGAGAACTTCCAGTAAGAGCTGGGCACAAAATGGGTCAGGGAAAGCGAATACAGTTTGAATTTTGGACTGGCTTTTTAGCCATGTCCTTCCCAGTGACAGTGCAGGCACCTTCAGGTCTTCTGCAAATTGCAGACCTAAACCCCTTAATCTCACCTCCCAACAGACAAAGTGAACTCAGCTACTCTGCAAAGCTCCAAAACGCAGCAATTAGACTGAACTCACCTTTAACATCCCTGCTAGTAACTGATCTCTGCAGGAAAAGTGCTTGTATTTCACTCCAGTTTTCAGGTATTTGTACAGCACAACAGTTGGAGGTGAACGACACAGGTGCTTTGTACTAAAAATACTTTGCACGTGCACTATTGTGTTCAGCTCACACCGAAATCCCATGTTTAGTTAAAGATGTTTTGATGAAGAGACAAAATGATCTGTCATGGGTAGGGAAGCAAAGTGCTGCAAACCCAGGGAGATGATAGAGCTGAGCCTCCGGAGCCGCAGCGCCACGCTTGAAGCACGACCTCTTTGCTAAACGGATGGGGGAAAGGTTGCTTCCCTTACACCACCTCGAAGCAGCAGATGCGAACACTGCCGTATCGTTTCATACGGACAAGAAATTAGGTCAAAACTTTCTAGGAAATTTCTGTCGCCTATTTTAGAACACAGTTCAAGAGATCAAAGAAGAGAAAATCTATAGAAACCCGTATGCGATTGCGTGTGGAAATGAAACACCAACAGGAAGAAATCTTGTGCCTGAATACTGTTGAGCTGACATCCAGGGCCTTACCTTTTTAAAAACCTCCGTACAGCACTGCAGCAGTAAAACGTAAGGCAAAGAAAGCCAGTAAACTTAAAACAACCCTTCCATCAGCGCCCACCCCAAGGACAGGAACAGCATTCATTTTGTTAACATTATGGCATCGTTCCTCCCCGCTCCCAACTTGGCTGCAAAGAACCACTTTAGCCTTTTACCAGCAGTAACAAATCTTACCCAAGCAGTAGAGTTTTCATCAGTAGTTAGAGCTCCTCGCTCACGTTCGCTATTAAAGTGTTCTTTCTTCTAAAGCACTATTTTGATTAGATGATCTCTTCCCTGAGAAGAAAAAAAAAAAAAAGCAACACTTAGGGCCAGATTTTTAGAAAGCTATTAGGCTCCTGCTTAATTTAAATGCATAACAGCAGGCAACTCAGCCTAATTCTCTACTTGAGCACAGTCTCCTGATTTATACACACAAGTGGAATAGCTTTTGCGGATGCGTATTTTGCCTCTTGTTTTATCCTCCTTGTGTTTTAATAATTTACCTTTACTTATAATTTTCTTAATTCGGACTTAAATTACACAAGAACTCATTTAGCACATGGACTGCATCGAGCAATTTCCTCCAGTTGCTCTGAAAACAGAGTTCATTGGACTCCTTTTATCTCAAGTCATCTTGTGGTGCTGGAGTTTTGGGCCAGTTCTATATTTGAGAAGGGAACCTGGGTCTTTTGAGTCACGGGGGCAGAAGGTGGAAGAGCAGAGGGTTTAACTCCTCATTAACTCCTCCCAGACAGCCAAAGGGAGCACTGAATCTGACACTAAGAAGACTTCTAGCACTGATCCATCTTCTTGCAATTTCCCCACTGATCTCTCCACAGGTTCCTTTGATTTATGAGGTCATTTGTCTGTTGATTGAATTAACTACTCCAGAAGACCATTTCTGTCCCAGAGCAGGGAAGGGGTTTTTAACCCTTTTTTTTGTTAGCTGTGGTCATAACCAGGTGATTGGACACACAGCTCATCTCTACACAATGGTTACATTTCAAAACATCTCAGAGACCTGCAACCCTCTTTAGAAGATTCAAAAGAGACAAAGATCTCCTTGACCAGGTGAATAGTGGGGTTTTACCCAGAAGAAGTTGCAGGATGTAATATTACATAATATTTCCTAAGGATATAATTACTTCTGAGTGTGATTTATACTGGAATGCAGCTCAGCTAACACCAGTTTCCAAAACATTTCCACCTGATCACGCAATTCCTCCTAAAAGGACATTAGAAAATTAAACTCCTACTGAGAATGAGATTGCAACCTTAGGACAGCGTAAACATAAACCCAACATGAATTGAACATCAATCCTGCAGACCCAGTGGTGCACAGACCCCAAGCCACAGATAAAACCTCTGCTAGAGTGGGGCTGTCTCACCCGAGTAGAGACAATTCCCAGCACTGTTGGAGCAGGGACTGCGCATCCCAGAAATGCCGATGGGGATGCACTGATGCTGACAGCCTTGCGTTCGGTGTTGCGTGAGTTGCCTCATATGCTTATGGCCCTGGGTAGGTGATGGGGAAGAGGACCCAAATGAAATGGTTTTACAGGAGAGAGTAGGAAGCACGAGCTTTTCGCTTGCACAGCTACAGTTGGCCACAGAACACCACCAGTGTGGTTTAGGCAACCACTGACAACGCAACCAAGGCTACGGGTTACATCGCATCTTCCCCGAAGGATGTTGCTCACTGAAGAGCCTTCACTTACCACGTTTTCAGTAATGCATGGATTGGATAATAACAGAAAGGGTCAGCCCAGAGCTGCTTTACCTGGTAATGACCCTTCCTCATAGTAGAGTTCCCACCAGTGGGGAAAAAAAGACCTCTACTTCCTCAAAACTTAACAATTTGCCTTTGAACAAGACTTGTCCTTGCAGGTTGGATTCTTAACTGCCATGGTGTTTCTGTTTCTTAACACCCTTAAACTTACCAGAATTTCAACACTCACACGCTTTTCTTTCATCTATTTCTGTAAAATTATGCTAAGTTTTCCTTTCATGCAATACTGTGCTACCTCTTTTGAGACATCAGTTGAACTCCACCATTAATATTTTCAGAGCGTTTTTTTCTTTAGAAATAGTTCTTTGCAATACCTTGTTTTTTCTGGTATTGATTCCCTGATTATTTTTTCGAGCTCACTCTCCAGACCAGAACTGCACAGGCAGGGTTTCTATCAGTTTTAGTTGGAGTTCTCACCTGAGCAGAAGATGCAGCAGAAAGTTTTATGATCGTACCCAGAGCGTGAGGTTTAACTTCTCCTGATACATCGTTATTTAGATTTGATTTCAGTCCAAAGCGCGCATTGCAAGTTGGAATTAAAAGTCAGTTCATTTCCAAGATACCCTGTAAAGGAGAAGACGTTGAAATAAAAATGTTAAAAAATTCTTTCCCCAAATTAATACTGAGGTAACTTGAAACACTCTTTTTTATTTAATTGTTTATGCTTGTTATTTGACTCACCTGTGTGCTGCACCAGTAACAGTACTACTTTCTAATCACAGCATCCAATCACAGAATAAAAATGTTTCTTGGTAATGCGTAACAGTTTTTCTGAGCTGAAAATAAAATGTAATGTTCATCTGCCTACAGTATTTAAAGTAAATTAAAATTAAATACACTATTGGGATTACATCATATGAGATGATTGGAACTGCTGGTGTGATCTGACATGGAACAGCCCACTTTGCTGGTATTAGCAGGCCATGAAATCATATACAATAATAATAAACCAGAAGAAAAAATAATGAGTTTCATAAGAAAAATGCCCTTTTTGATCTTTTCTCAAAAAGAAACTTTGTGTTCTGCGTTTTGTCCCACACCACTTTTAGGGTCGTTAAGAAGGAGCCAGTTCACAAACTGCACTAATTAGTCAGTAAAGTAATGAAACTCTGCAGACCAAGGCAAACCAAACCAAAACCTAACTGGCAGTTCCCCACCCCTACTGGTGTCTTCACCTTCTGCCGCCGTCGGTTGTTGTTCAGCCTCCATCAGTCAGCTCAACCAGTGAAGTTCCACAGCAATTCCAACCACAATTTAGCAAGTTTTCCTTCCACTGAATACTCAGATTCATTAGAAGGAACTTAAACTTCACTGGCTCTCAGGTACTTTCTCCTAGCTGAGACTTTTAGACAAGATGTGAGTTATTGCCTCCTCACAGAGGTCTTACGGAGTTGAGGTCCAGCTCCTAACGCCAGCCTTTGGGACGGATGCAACGTATCACAAACTGAAGTTCTTTGGGGGGATTTCTCTGTGATAGTGAGGCAATATCTCATCCTGCAAAAACACATACGCAGAAATTTTGCTTCACAGATTCTTAAAGTGTGTTGTGTGGAAATGATTTCTAAACTTGACACAAAAGCCTTTTGCTTCACGGATCTGAATATAAAACATACCAGGAGCTACAGAGACCTGCGACCTGAACTACAGAAAGCAGCAAGGTTTCCCAAGCTAAACTGAAGTGCCCGTAGCTGTCAGCTGAGGGCACGGCCAGGACACCCAGTTGCTGAAGGAGCTGAGTTGGACAGACAATGATTTCCCACCTGCACTGATCAAAGGCTCCAGCACTACGGGAATAAACATCCTCTCAGCTTGAGCTGCCACTTCACAAGTAGCCAGAAGCAAAGAAAACCAATCTGGAATATTTCTGTAGCATAAAATGGAAACAGGCTCTTTTTTAAAACCACTGCATTCACTCTTGTGTCAGAGACGTTTCATCAACGTTTTGTCAAAGCACACAAAATTATTTGGTTTGAAAAGCACCACGTCGGTACACTCTGGCTTTCAAAGATGCATTTTTCCAAAACAATTGTTTTCACACATGCAGATAGTTTAAAAGCAAAGATTAAAAGAAACAACGGGTTTTTTCCTCCCCTATTTTATCTGTCATCAGGATGGTAATCTTAAATACCAAATGCAACTTCCACTTCAGTCAGCACTGAGCAAATGAGCGTTATCTGCTGAGTAACATCATTATTTCATTAGCAGTTCCTCTTCGCTTGGAAGCTCCTGATCGAGGCACCGCTCTCGCCTTGAGCCCCCTGAGTGCATTAGCCCTGGCAAGATCACAGCAAAAGCCAAATGAGCAAAGGTCCTCAGGAAGGGAAATTACTCCATGAGCTTCTAATGCAAATAAGAAGAGGTCAGTCAAAATAAGCACCAACAGGAAACTAATTGGAAGAGAAATATGTACTCAAATGATAAAGTATCGCTCTATTTTATACAGCTGGATGCTCACATGCAATTATTTCTAACATTCAAAGACAACAGTATGAAAACATCAGCTTAAGCAGCAGGTTTGCACTTTTCTTCCTGTTTGTAGTGATACCTTTCAAGCACAAAGAATCACCAAAGAAATGATCTGATTTGCGTAATATTATTGCTTGCATCATCTCATCAGAGCTTCAAAACACTTTAACATCAGAGTCCTACGTGCGTCATTGAACGAAGTGACCTGCTCGCCTGCAAAATCTGAACACATTAGATATGAGGCTTTAGACACAATGACAGCTTTTAAAATGTGGAAAAACCATAGAGACATTTGTGACGATGCCCACACGGTGCTTTACTTCCAGCTTAGGACCCACATGGGGCACAGAGAAAGGTATTTTATATTAGGATTTTTAATGTTTTCGAAAGATTTACGAGTTTTGGAATGGACCTGCCCAACAGTGAACCTGTGTGACTTGAATGAATGGAGGAAATTGGAGCTGCAGGCTTGCACCCAACCTGGACGTGCAGGGAGGTCCCAAAGCAGCAAACAGCAACACCTTGAGCTGAAGGGCTTCCAGCTCCCTTTGAAGCCAGCACGATTAAGAGAAAGCACCAGCTGTAATTATGCGGATTCTTAAGAAATGGTGGAAATTAATTCAAACCTAACTACAGAGCTCTGACAGCTGCTTTATGTTAGAGCCCAACATAAGATATGGAATTCTCTTAGAAAAGTCAAATTCTTTAAGTGAGGATGTGCTGCTCAGGCTGCCCCTGCCCTTCCAGCAGCCTCTTCTCCCTTCCTCAATCCTCCCGTACCATTAAAAGAATTGCTGGATTGGAGGAGTGTTTGGGGCACAGGGAGAAAACTCTTCTGTGTTCTGCTAATAAATCACAAACCAGTTTTCATGCAGGTGTACATGTAACTGCTAAAAAAAGGAAATAAGAGCAACACGCTGGCCCAGCTCTCCTTTGGAGAGGTCACAAACCACTCTTCTTTCCAGCAGGAGAAAATCATGTCAAGAGAAGGGGCGTAGCACCTGCAAAATACCGAGCATGGTGAATATATAAGCATCTGTTTTCATGCACCAGATAATTGGGTCCTTGGGAAGCAAACTAAAAAGACAAAGGAAATCTCTAAAATTCAGATTTTGTTTTAAGCCACTCACTTTTTGCCAGCAATCATTTCTATAAGAGCCGTGACTGAGGACAGGAGCAATTGTGGTTGTCCTGTCAAGCAACCATCAGCAGTTCTTGGGTCCTGTTCCTCTCTAATGGGCACCTTTTCCCAGAAATCTTGGTGTCAGAGCCCTAGCACTTTTTAACTGTAATCTCTTTTTTTCTCACCTCTTCTTTCTCTCTGCAGCCAACTGAAATCTGTGTGAACACCTAAAAATACGTATGACTTTGCAGATCTGTGCTGGGCCTCCTCACACATCAGCAGTCTGCCTAAGGCATTGTGTCCAAAAGCTGAACATCATTATAAGTTATCCAACTAGCTGATAAAACATTACTTCATTTTTGTTTCCATGCATTGATTTCCCCGTTGATGTGACAGCCCAGTCTCCCACTCACTCACTGTCAGCCGCTGTTTTCCATTTGATGCTGACATTCAGTCACTCAGACTTCTCCATAGACACCTTCCTTAGCATTAAATGTACCCAAGCTATGGGTCTGGCACACTGAAACCGCTCAGGCAACTTCCTCTCTTTAGTTTAAAAATAACCTAAAAGGTTTCCTCATTGTTTAATGTAATTGCTTCCCCTTGGAGAATGATATCATGCTGCCTTTTCTTTGTGTACTGTATCTTGCAAACAAATACATTGTGTATATAAATATATATAATATATATATGTATTTTATGGCTTTTATATACACAAAGTCAAAATCTTCAGTGACCACGTGCAGCCCCTATGGATCCCTGAACACCCATTGCAAGTCTGCACTCAATTTCTCGCCAAAGTCCCCATAAGGCAAGTCCCCACCTTCATCCTTGATGTCTCTAAAATTCTCTGGCAGACCTAGCTAGGAAGATGCTTTATAGATCCCCCATCAAGCTTCAGGCCTGTATTTTTGCTGGGTTTCAAGCAGGTGAACCAGGAAGCACTGCAAACCGCTCGCAGGTAATTGCACCTTAAGAGAAAATGAGTGTTCATAGACTGTACACAGGGTATTTGTTTGACGTGATGTTTTAGTCCTCTGCAGAAAACGGGGAGCATACAAAGCACTGGCATTTCGATTGGGAGGGCTGGCTGTGTTCTCTGCTCGCCAACGTTGGTCTCGTACGCTAAAGCACGACACCCAGACTTCTGCACGATGGCTTTTCTGTTGGTGACTGACGAGCCTTCCTTGAGCTTTGTATCTAAGCAAAGCTTCCGAGATGGTCACTTTTTACACTGCACTCACCCCAGCCCAATCATCCTCCGAGCGGTCAACGCTATCCTGACTCTTGGTACAAGGCAAAGGGTCTGAGCATCTGAAGAGCAGATTCAGCTTGGCTGCTGAGTTCAATCGCCCACCAAGTGGGAGGCACTGACACCCCATGCTGTCTTTAATAAAAAACATGTTAAAGAAGGAGCGGGTGCTTCCACTCCTGGTGCCCATCTTGACACACCTTAAAAAGCCTCATTTTCTGGGGATAAACACCGAGCCCGTTTAAGATTGTTAATTCCTTTATATTATGCTTTCTAAACTTTCTGTAACAGTCAGAAATCATTCTCAAAGCAATGAGTAAATTGAACTTTCTCCACAATCCCATAACAAGTGCTGTACATAAGTTCTGATCTCTCTCTGCTCCTTAAGGGCCAAACACCACATCCCAATCATAACTCCTGCACATCTCCTTCAAAACAGTGAAAGACAGAACAACGCAGCTATGTCGGACACTGCTATGGGAACAAAGAGTAAATGTGATTAGGAATGATGGTTAGGGTAGTTGTCAGGTCTGAAAAGCCGAGTTATAAATCATACTTTCATTAAAAAATGACTTGTCCCCACAACAGCACTTTTCAAAATTTTGGTATGAAACCACTGCCAAAATCTCAGGCTGCTTCTTGAAAAGTAAGGATGAATATCCCAGACTTTCTCTTAAGGGTCTGGGGGGGGCGTGGTTTTATTTTTTAAAAGTTCTGGAATCACCACTTAAAAAGTACTTGGTTACAAGAAAAAAAATGAGGCCAGTTTCCCTGGTACAAACAGAGGAGGGGCTCTTTATCAGGGAGTGCAGGGAGAGGACGAGGGGGAACGGTTTAGAGCTGAAAGAGATTGAGATGAGATCTGAGGGAGAAACGTTTTGCTGTGAGGGTGGGGAGGCCCTGGCCCAGGTTGCCCAGAGCAGTGGTGGCTGCCCCATCCCTGGAGGTGTTCCAGGCCAGGTTGGATGGGGCTTGGAGCCCCCTGATCCAGTGGGAGGTGTCCCTGCCCATGGCAGGGGGTGGGACTGTGTGGGCTTTGAGGTCCCTTCCAACCCAAACCATTCCATGATTCCATGATTTTGGGAAACCTTTTGGAACGTTTAAGGCAGAGAGTGCTACACTGGACAGTTCGAATTTTGCATTTGTGGGGATGTGAGCACTGCTCAACCCCTCGTTTGCAGTTACCACTCGTGATATCACTCTCACTCCTGTAGCTACAGGTTGTCAAGAGAGAGTAAATGGCAACAGCCAGGCAAACAGCCAAGAAGTCAAATCCAGTAGCAGCAACCCACTGACACTGTCTTTCACTTACAGAAAAACAAGCGAAGATGAGCACTGCGGCCGGACTACCTGGAGAGATTCGTCTTTACAGATGGTGCACAAGACAAGGAGAGAGCCCTCTGAGAGGTCTTGCAGCCTCACCTGGTCTTTACTTTAATCCAAAATAGCCTGAACTGTGTGGTATTTGGCATGCTAGAAAAATCCCAGATTTTGTAGGATTTTTCAGAAGGATTTGTTTCATGTACAGAGACATGGGGTGAACAAGAGTTCCTGTAGCTGCTGCTGGCAACCACCTCCAGCAAAGGATGTGCTTGACAGCAAAAGAAATTTCTATTGTGGTCTCTCATCCTAAGGAAAATCACATTTCAAGGAGCTGCTGTTCATAATTGTGAGCAGATTTTAAAAGAGCTCCGTGTATACGGGCTGAGTACTTCTGAGGTTCTGACCACAAAACCAAACACTAAACTGTTTTAAAAGCTCTGAAGCCTCAAGTCATGCTACAGTCTACATTAAAACAGCTTTTTAATATTTCAAGGTTTTCTCACTGCCAAGCTATGTGTAGACTGATTTCCTCAGAGCAAAATCCCTCCCCAAAACCCTGGGCAGAATGTCAATCAAAATAGTTGAATACCAACCAAAAAATCCCAGTAATTGACTGCATGGATACTAATTTTAAGAGATAGCGTTATCCTTGTGAGAGCTCTCCAAACTGAGGTTGGAGAACAATGGCTCCCTGAACATGAAAGCAGTTTCCAAATCACAGCAGAGATGGTAAGGTTGTATTTCACCTCACTTGCTCCAATAAAAATCCAGGTGAGAAACAAGTGAGAAACAGGTAACAAAAGGGATGACAACAAGAAGAGGGGGAGCGTCTCTTTGAGGGGAACTTGCAAAAAGCGACGGCTAAAACTGTCTTGGGCCTTTCATCAGAAATGGTCTCTAGGATGTTAACAGTTGCTAGCTGCAACAAATCACTACAAAAGCATCTTAAAAGTCATTATTACACAGAATTCTTGCATATTCTTTCTTCCTTGCCCAGCAATAATTGGCCTCAAACAGGGAACAGTGACAACGCGAGACCTCCACGCCAGGTGAGAGGTATTCTCATGAAGAACAGCACTGCCCATTGTCAACATCTTATCTCAAGTTTCACAGCGGGTTTTTTACCCTGTATTTATCTAAGAATCACTGGGAGGATGTTTTAAAACTATTATTAAGGCCCAGAGTCGCAGAGGAAAGTTGTAAAGCGTAACACAGAATACAAACTGCACTGCCAGCGCTCAAAGACTGATTAAAAGGCTCCACCAGCTTCTTCTGCAGAGGAATGGTGATTGTGACCCCTCCCCACACAAGGTGCCCCACCCAGGAGCGCAGCCCTCCTGCTCTGTACTTTGGCATCCAGCCTGGGGTCAGCACCGAAAGGGCAGAGGATCCAGAAGAGCAAGGCTGAGATTCATGTGCTGTGTCCATCGCCTGCGGCATCAGCGTTGACTCTGCGATGCTGCCATTCCAGGGCTCTGGCTGCAAAGCAATCCCAAGCTAAGAAGAAACCGCCATCCTGATGCTAAATCAGGTCTGTTCTTTGAAAACTCAAAACTGAGACAGACAAGCCACGACTCTCCCATAGCAAATGCAGCAGTGTGGGCATTCCAGCAATTCCTGCAGGATATGGAGTGATGGCAGGCAGCTGACACCTCTGTTGGGGGGCACTGGCAGGGAGTTTTTCTCCTAATACAGAACTCACTTTCAGATATACCTGCGCATTTGAGTCAGTGTCACCTTCCTTTTCTCACAGATATTGTTTCAGAAGTGTTTACAGGTTAGTAGTTTTGCCCATACAGTAGGATGAGGAGATTTCTAATAACTCTTCCCGCCCCCTTAAAAGTTCCGTGTAAATCACGCAGAGGCTGGAGAAGCTGAAGCAGCCTAATACCTTTACATTTTTCCTAGTCACAGCACCAGGCAACTTTCAAAATTTGAGGCTGTTTATCCCTTCTTGGTTACGCTCTCTGGTTCAGCACGGGGTTTTCACTGTCTCCCTAACAATCTGACATATGTCCATGAGTTAAAACCAGCACACTGATAGTGCATCCATCCGCAGTCTTTCCTGGAGAAAACAGCACATATTGAATATTTGAACCCCATGCAGTGATATGCTGAGTCTACACCTTGTCCTCTGCTGGAATACCACTAATTTTGCTGGTTTTATTTCTTTTAACTCTTATTGAAAGCGAACTACTAAAGCCCGCCCACATTTTACTACGTAGTGGCCCTTCTCTGTATTGAGTACAGCACATCCTAAAACCACAAAGAAAAGGCTCGGTGGACACTTACAGTGTTGCCTGCACTGAGCGGAAAGCTTTGAAATACTGTAAGCCATCTTTTAGGTCTGAAAGTTTGTCTCTGGAAACTTTAATTAAGTCTTTACATCCAGATAATAAACCATTAATGCTCAGTGCTGATGTGATTGACGTGTAGAGACGTTCTCTGAACTGGACAGTTTCTCCAGCTGGAAGCTCAGAGTAATAAAATTTATACCTCTGCTTCATGTCAGCAGCAACTGAAATGGTGTGGGACTAAGTGGCAGGTTTAATTACAGCTCAGTTACTTCATTAAAACAGCTGTTAATTTAAACTGGAAGGAGAATCCATTCTTTTGGCTGCCCAGCAGAAGGTGCTCCCCACAAAACGGGAGAAGCAGCAGTTCTGCTCATCAGCTCAGAAGATCATCTGAACCATGCACAGGAGAAAATTAATACAAGGAGAGCCTGTTTAGAGCTTGTACCACAACTGGATTCCATCAGGAAAAGCCTGACAAGAATACTTTAAACTCCCAAGAAAATTTTAAGCAAAAGCAGAACTTTGGACTAATCTCTTGAAATTTTGATCTCAGCTCTTCCAGCTCACTACGCCATCCTAGTGGCTTTACAGGCGACGCAGTTCTGTACTTCATGTCACTATTCTCCTTTATGAGCAAGCTATATATTTTAGGTAATAAAGCAGGTAATAGTTCCCCTCTGTTGGCCCTTGCAGCATATTTACAGAGCTCCACGTAACAGTTCACTACAGCATGTGCAATTCGGGCATGGACACTTGCTCAAAGAAGAGACTGAAGGCAGAGAGATCCCCCTGATGTCTCAGAGATGCTCTGCTGCTCATCTGGCAGCACATCCAAATAAAACATTTTCCAGTCTTTGATGAAAACAACATCCTTAGAAAAGGGGTGGGGCGGAAACCCTAATGAGATCCCATTGAAGCTAGGTAAGACCACCAACAACATGCAGCAAAGATTTTGTGACCAGAAGATAGCAGAACAATGGTATCTAATGAGTTACATATTTAATACGATGTAGCAAACCGCTGGTTCCAGGATCTATTATATGCTCTCCTTACTGGACAGGGAAAAGAAAAGCAAGCCTGTAACTTCTTTTCCACCTGTGATACTTGTATATGTTACACCCTATCGAACAAGAATGCTGTTTACACAGCACCCTTGTTGAGAAAGCGATGCTCCAGCTCACTCCACTTACCCAGAAAAACTTCAAAAGCTACTGCGTGTTCTGTCGTAAATTAGAACACAGAAAAAAACCCTTCTCATTTCTCTTCACAATTACATGGAGTTTATGTTGGCAGGCGATGCCTAAGACCGCATTTCAGCGTGGCCAGGACTCCACCACACTGGGGTGATCGCTAACCATGAAGCCAGGATTTCTTCTTATGTGTTTCCCACGCAACAGCCCCAGGCTCTGAGGGTGGAGGCAGAGATCTCACAGAGACAAGCTCCACGTGCTGCCCAACCAGGATCTGTTCCCTGATCCATCCAACAGGAGCAGCAAAGGAGCAGAGGTCCCATGGAGGAAAGAACGAGGCAATCAGAGGATAATCGCCAGCTCAGTGAGGAATGTGCAGTTTAGGAAATAAAAAGACATAGTTATTCACAGAACTGTTTGCACACAGTCAAACTTGGGTCTACGTGAACAATAGTTGAGTGCTCCAACCTTTCTCAAATAGGATAGAGGCTGCAGGAAAAAGCTGCTCGAAGAGCAAGTGACTCCATCCTCCAAAGGCAACGCTTGGCAGGATGGAGCCTCCAATCAGACAGAGGGACTGGACAGTCAGGAGAGAAGTGGTGTAGCACAGAAAAACAAAATGAGAGGGAATGGACATGAAATAAGATTCTCTTATTGATTTGCACTGAAGACGAATTACTTGTTTATCGCTGCAGTTGTAAATGAAAGCCGTGCCAAAGGGGTGTAGCTTCTAAAGGAAAACAAATTAGTTTCCTTCCTTGCTTCATGTAGAGAATGTGCCTGACTTCAGAAAGTCACCGCAGCAATAGCTGAAAAACAAATAACACAAAAGAAAAGCACCTTAAAGCTGTGCACTTAAGCAACGAGTTCACAGCAGCCCTACAGCTACACTCACACACTTCTCACTCCTAAGGGCACAGCAAGATTTCCACAAATGAGAAGGATATCCAACAGAAACCAGCAAACTTGGTCCCCCGACATCCAGATTGTGAGCAAGGGCTGAACATCCCCCCTACACAGAAACCCTGCCCCGCGAAACTGCAAAGCCGACACCCAGAGATGAGTCTTGTGCACAAGACCCTAACGCCAACTCTGTAACCACGGGCAGGCTTGGTGGGCTGGGAGAGGAGGGACTGAAAGGAGCACAACTCTGCGGTGTCCACCAGACCAGCACAAGGGAGCGATTCCTACCTCTCACGGCCTCGACTTGTTGTCACATCAAAGCGCCCCGGCAGTGCTGCTCTGTTTGGTCATTGCCTCTTCATAACTTTTCATAAACGAAGCCAGATACTTTAGTGATCACGAATCCGACTCACAAAACACATTGTACACTCAGAAATGATCTGGCTCTGTTGGTTTTGGTGCCGATTAGACTTCCCATGACTGAGAGTGAAAGCCCAGCTGATGTGGCGTGCGGGGACTCCTCTCCAACAGAAAAGACATTTCTAACCCAGAACTGCAAGATAAAGGACTTCAAAGCTGTGGGGTTTATGCATGGAAAACCTGTCAGTGGTGCAGGACTGAAGCCTGCTTATCTTGGCCTTTCACATGGTGTAATTTGACAGGGCCCACAGCACATCTGAGGGGGAGGAGATGGAAATGCATCTAACTTTATTGAATTTATTTACTTATTTATTTTTAAAGAGTGGCAGAAGTTACTCTTTTCAGCTTGTGAGCAGTCCCTGTAGAAGTGGATCAGTACACGGGGCACAGCAGGTGGCAGAAAGTAAAATCCTTCACAAGGTTTGCCCATGCTGGTCAGAAATATATTTGTAAGTTTAAGAAATCATTACACTCCCGAGAGTCCTTGGGTAGGAAATTAGTTTATCATTTGCTAGCAAATGATTTTGACCTTTCTGGCAAAGGTTAGAGGACAAAGATATATGAACTAGAGTAATTTAAGTAAAGTGTGAAGTAACGAAGAGTTACATGGCCTTGGGGAAGAGTTTGAAATCTTAGTTACTGAAGAGGTTTCAGTTTGGTGAGGTTTACTATTTTAAGAACAAAATTATCCTCATAAATTTCTGAGGGTTTGCCTGGATAAGACTGAAACAATTTATATCTCTTAATAAAGTTTATTGCCCACTTCATCTGTCACTTGATACCTTTACACACCACTGCACCAGGCTGCCAGGGCTATGTTGTCAGCCCTA
Organism: Neomorphus geoffroyi; assembly: GCA_033558235.1. Taxonomy (NCBI): domain Eukaryota; kingdom Metazoa; phylum Chordata; class Aves; order Cuculiformes; family Neomorphidae; genus Neomorphus; species Neomorphus geoffroyi. The sequence goes on from JAUMJM010000050.1 coordinate 12,109,206, forward strand.
ATGCAGATCATCCTTGCTATCACAGAGACAGCATTTGCACTCCACTATCATCTCCACGGGGGTGGCTGTAATTGAGTTTGTGTTGGACCTGCACAGCAGCATTCATTAAGGTCTGTGAAGAACTCAGGTCCTCAGATGGCCAGATACAGTATGTCAGCTAGAAATATGTGAATAGATGCCTCGCATTCCCCTGTAAGTCTTGTTTCAATGAGCAGAAGCTCCTCCGATGGCCTCCTGCTTGCACGTGCAGCCCATAAGCCACAGCACAAGCAAGTTCTGAAAGCAGCCTGTCCTTCTAGGTCCCCAAGCACCACCTCTACGTGCTTTCTGAACACCTCCAGGGATGGAGACTCTACCACTTCCCTGGGCAGCCTCTGCTAATGCTTCACCACTCTCGTGGCAAAGAAATTTTCCTAATATCCGATCTAAACCTCCTGAGGTCATTTCCTCTTATTTTATCACTTGTCACTTGGGAGAAGAGACCAGCACACACCTTGTTACACCCCTCCTTTCACAAAAAACTACAAAAGACAGAGCCTGAGATCACTTTTAAAAAGACAGAGGGAAGATGGGAGTCAAGCAGCTTGGCTATAGCACAAAAGATCACAAAATTAACAACCTGCCAGAACTTCTGAACACTCTGCTCTGTTTGGGAACTCATCTTCTTTCCCTCCAAAGTAACAGCCCCTTTCTGCCTACCGCTCACTTCTGAAGAGCCATCTGGATGCAAACCCACGATTTGCTTTCTGGCTTGGTCATAATTAGGCTGAAACTTGCTGACGATGACTGTGCCCTCGACGCGGCTCCCAATCCAAAAGAGCTGAACTGCCCTCTCCTGGGAGCCGTGCAATCAGCAGGGCAGCCTCTGTCAGACAAATGCATCATTAGCAGGTGGAGAAAGCTGTTGAAATGGGAAATGAATGCATCAGGCAGCCTCCTCCAGATGGACTGCCCAGCTTTTCAATTTACAGTTTCACAAAAACTGGACTTTGTGGTTTGGATTCAATTGAAACAGCGTTTCTTCTGCACTCTTCAGAAATTGGTCTTTTTTGCATCAATTTCTTCACAGGTTTACACAGGGTTTAGGAACCTACGTGTATTTTTAGATTAAATCGACAGGGCAAAGATTAAGTGAACGCTCTGTCAAAACAAGAGCTTATGGAGGAGTTTAACAAGTCTGACATAACACAGCCTGAACAGGTACCTGGCACTGGAGCTGATTTGCAATTAGGATCTTTCCTAAATCTCCTGTTGATTCACTAGAAAGGAAAAGGATCCCAAGTCTATTAGGGAAAATAAATCAGCCTGCAGCTATAACCGCAACACAGGGAAAACCTGAGCTTATAAAAAACAAAAAGAGCTTTCATTGTTACCCATTTCTTATGATACCAGACTTGAAGCAAAGGACCTGTAGCTGGGGACGGAATAGTGACACCATCCTACAACTCCAGGCATCTTCAACTGCTCTTTCAGGTCGCTGCTCTCCACCTGAGAGGCACTCCTTTAGAAGAAAGTGAGGAGTCATCTTATAAAGGCTGCAGGAAACATATATATATATATATATATTTCTGTGTGTCTGGGGATTTTAAGATACATATATAATGTTTTTAAAGCAGTTCTAGCAACAAGAAGCTGGAATTGCCAGGAACACCTCTCCACTAAGTTATCAACAGAAATCACAAGGTGGGTCATCTCTGCAATTTCGAGAGTGGGAAATGGCAGTCGTTATGCTACTGAGGAAAACACCTAAAGCCCACCAGGAATAAGATGGGGATACGCTTTTAAGATGAAAAATAAAATTTTAATTGCCTACTATGGCCTCAGATATTTGTGTTTCTTTGGAGGATTTTATGGTTTGTTTCTTTTAAAAAAGCTACATTTCTCCAATAATCTGTTCTTCTTCCACAGGCACTCGGGATGAGGATGATCAGGTGAGTCACTTCACAAATATTCCTGCATCCATATGGCATGTAGAGGAAATCCATTAGAATTAATATTTCTTTACACAGTTATTTATTTGAGCAAGCCCTCCATTCAAAGCGTGGCTGCTGTTCTCTTAACATAATAATCCTGATAAATTACTCTTTTCTTCAATGCTCTATAAGCAAGGAACATAAAGACTCAGCGCTGCTACATTAAGACCCATTACTCTGGCTCGCTGCAAAGAGAACACCATATTTTTAAACACATTTCCCCCAAAACCAGATGCTTCTCTACATTTTAGAAGATTCAGATGCCATTTTTAAGTAACAAAAAAGAACCCCTCAAGTCAGCCACCACTTGCAATTATTAAAAATTCATTTGTTTCTGACTGCTTATTGCTCCCATGTAAATCTGAGAGATATTGCCATTTATTCCTGCTGCTGCTTCCAGACTTCCAGGCTTCCTGGGCTCTTTGGCGGGGCTCTTGGTGATGTAGACACACAACTGGGTGAGTATTTTGGATACAATAGCTGGGTCCTCGCTTAGATTTAAGCCAGCGTTGCTCTGCTGAGTGACAACTCAGCAAAATGTCACCTGCTGCATCTCCTGAGCTTTCCATTAGGATACTCCCATTTCCATTCGACTCTGAATTCATTTCTTTGAAGAGCAGTTGGGTTTTTTATGGTGGTTTGATCATAATCAGGGTCACTCCGGCTTTAGATACTCAGGCTAGTTTGGAAAAAATGTGCTCTGCTCTTCATATTTAATCTGTGGGTATCATTTTTCCTAAGGAATACCTGTAAGCTGTGGGAGGGAGCCCCGTGAGCATCACATGGAGAGCCTGACCTCCTTTCCAGGACCAGCAGCTCTGCCAGACATAGGTCATGCTCACAGGACCAAGGGGCCTCAGAGATTTCTGACCCCTTCCCTTAATACTCTCTTTCTTCCCTCTTCCCCTCCCTGAACTGGCCAGTACAGTGCAGTGCTGAGCCTCAGCGCCGCAAGGACGGGAAGGGACACACAAAAAGGCACAGAGCTGGCAGCACGAGCTAGAAAGCAGAAGCAGAAATGGCAGAAGAACCCGAAGATCATAAAACCTTAAATGAAAAATGCTTTTATCCTGCTGCCGGTGCTGGATGTGCTGAGGTGCTGCTCACAGGGGAGGGTTTGAAGGAGAGCCAGAATGATGCAGTTACTCTCTACGGACTTCAGAAAGCAGATAAAGCTGACAGCCTCCTCCTCATCTTGCCCAAAACAGACTTGGGGACTAGAAAGCCTTTCAAGGAGCGAAGAACTAGCAGCAGGTGGTGCCATCTGTCCCACTCTGATTCTTTCTTGCTCAAACAATTTATGTCCCAGTTAGTGAGGAAGGTAAGAAAAACCCCCAAATCCCAACTGCCTAATACTCAGGGAGGAGGGGAACCAGAGGCAAAGGAGCAGAAGGTTATTTTTAGCAAAATAAAATAAAATAAAATAAAATAAAATAAAATAAAATAAAATAAAATAAAATAAAATAAAATAAAATTCAAATAATAATGATTTTTTTGGAAGTGACTGCTAAACGATGCCTTCTCCCCACAGTCTGCTCTGTTGTCCCTGTGCCTGAAGATGAATGATTAGATAGAAAATCAAACCACAATAAGGTTTTGCCAGTAACCAGGCTTCTCCTTTGGTGTGAGAGAGCTACTGGAAGCTGAAGCAGGACCACAGCCTCACGATGCCTCTCTTTCAGCTTTTATGCTCTGCACTGGAGGGAAGGTAACTCCAGAAATGATCACCTGAGCGCCCTTTGTACCCCACACCTGGGTGTGCAGGCTGGTCCTCACTGGACAGAACCAGCCCACAGACACTTCCAAAATATCGTGTTGACTGTTGCACACGGTGTGAGTGGGAGCATCCGTGGGACACGCAGAGCCTGAGCTGCTACACGTGCACCCCCGCGTGGTGCAGGGATTGCTGTGCTAACAAACTGGAAAGGGTGTGCTGGTATCACAGGCTGAGGTTTCACAGCAAGCTGGTGTGTTCTGCTGCCAGGCAAGTTCGTCCTTTGTGAGCACTCACCTCCACTGACTTCCTTCCTTCCTTTCCCTGCAAGCACCAGAGCCCAAACCCCTGAATGTCCCCACCTGCACAGAGCAGTCCCCGTGCCCTTGCAGTGCTCTGGGCAGGTCGGTGAAGAGCAGAGCAGGGTGCTGCTCTGGCACAAGCGCCGCGTTGCACGGGGACACCAGCTCTCACCACTCTCTCTGTTACTTGGAAGTCAATGCAAGCATCGACAACCCTTGAGCTGAAATGCAACGGTCCAGCAGTCCAGGGCATCTTGGGTGAGGCTGCACCACATCCTCCCCTACTGCGCATCACTGTTATCCCTGTCTCACCTGAGCTTCCCTCCACGGTGCCACCCTATGAAACACAGGTGAGCACATCCACCTTTCCCTTCCTTCACCTGGGGTTGACGTTCATCAGACAGGTTTGCACCATTTCCACTAGAGCTGCATCATCTATGGCCAAGATAAGGGATTCTCTCTGTCAAATCTATCTCACGTGTTGCAGACAGGGTCCTCTCATCTCTATTTTAATACATACCTTTGCGTTAAGCTCTCTGGAAAATGCTGAGCAAAAAATATCAGCAAGACCCTGTTGCAACCTCAGCAGAACTGGCCAAGACCCAGTGTGCTCTTTGTCTCTACTTCGCACGTAACATAAGAGAGGCAATTTATTCCATTTGGTCTAAATCAGGTTGAAAGAAATAACAATTCATTCTCCAGAGCTCATGGCTAACTTTTTGGAGCAGATGTCAAAACAAACACTTAAATATAAGGTAAAATTCAAGTTCTAACAAAGCACCAACCACCTCTGAATTTATGAACCACAAGAGTTGTAACTAAGTTATGAGAAAAATGAAAGGATTCACTTCTGAATGATAAGGAAGAAACAACAGAAAGCATTCGCCACAGCTTAAATGTATTTTATTTTGGAGCCGTTCAGGATTTAGACTTTGGATGAATTCCTTATTGAGGCAAATAAAGAATTGGCTGGCACAATGAGGAATGATCTCCTACTCCAACAAATGAAACAAGCTTTAATTTGATTTTATTTCCCCAATGATGTTATAAATAATATTCTTTCTGGATCTGTGTTTCCACTGACACTGATTGTGCTCTCGCTGTGCCTGACGTGCCCATATTGCAGACATTTTGCATAGGATGCTACATGAGAAGAGCTTAGAAGAATCAAAGGTGTCACCATGCTGCTGTTTACTTCCCAGACCTGCCCATCCAGGCACCAAACTGTGGGAAACATCATTTGATATAGCGGATGTATCAAGATAAAGATAAGAGAGGGAGGATGGGGCAAGGGTTGGGGAAGGAAGGAGAGGGAAGGCAATCCCCTTTCTGGCACGCCTGAGCACACTGAAAAGGAATGGTGGGCACGTGCTTCTTTGCAAGCAGAAGTGGTAAAAAAGGGACTAAACCAGCATTTTCTATCCAGTGAGGAAGGAAAGAACCATTAGAGCCACCAGAGGGATAAAACGCACTGGGCCAGAGCGGTTCCTGGAACAGCTCCATAACAGGAATTTGTTCCAGAGATTAACCTCAGTTCCTGATGTTAGTTTTCACACAGCACCACAAGCACCCTCTATCCACCCTCTGGGCACTCCTTCTCCAGAGACAAACAACAAGTACTAAATGCCACCGCATTCGCTCGCCACTGCTCGCACTTGACTTTGCTTTGGTTTTTAAACACTGACCTTCCATCCCTTAAACCTACCTAATCATTTTTTTGGTCTGAGGGGGTTCAAATTTGTGTTTTTCAGGTTTGCTCCCAGCGTGATAGGTTTTAATCCATCTCCCAGACCTAAATTCAGAGCCATTTCCATAGGCTCCTGTTCTGAGTGGGCCCCCAGGTGGCTGTGCTAGAGCACAGCACGAGCCTTGCTGCCATTCCAACGCCGTTTCACAAACTCACATCCATCTCTTGGACTCACACAGGCACTGACTATTTGGCAAAAGAAATGAAACAAGTCTTCAAAGCTTTACCCTTCACACTCAATACAAGATCTACACCTTTTTTTTTTTAAACAGACCTCCAACATTTGGCCTTTGGCACAATAATTTTAGAACAGAATGGAATCATAGAATCATTAAGGTTGAAAAGGCCTCTAAGATCATCCAGTCCAACCATTAGCCCAACATGTTCGTCAGGCCCAGACCTCATATCAGTTTATACAGGGTGACAGCACAATGCAGAGTCATCGAATACTACAGAGATGCCCACGATCGTCCTGAGATTCCTCCTGTGCTGTTATAATACTGAACATGACTGAAGCAACAAGGAGATGTTGCACACATTTTTTTTCAGTTCTCTTGGCCACACCACAAAATAACTGAGTTGCCTGCCCATGGTGAGACAGCGACAAGGCCCAGGACCCCTTCATGTTTGCTCTTCCACGCTCTTCTTCGCAGACATCCATGGAAATCCCCAGCCAAAAGCAGCACTGACGTTTCCCAACCACACAACTTCCAACAGATCAGGAAAACCTCTTCTCATGGGAAGCCTGACATACCCAGCAGTGTCCATTCACATGGGGGTGCTCTGCTCCTCACATCATGCTCAGAGGTGCAGCACTGTATTTTGACACTGAGCACAGAGATGGGGCTTGTGTGTTACCTTCTGGGAAGCCTTGCACACAGACACTTCCCGTTCTTCCTCCTCCCCTTACAAGTACAGTTATTCCCAGTTCAGCAGCAAAGACAGGGGAAAAGGAGACTGTAGGGCTCAGGATTGAATAACCACAATAACCAGATGCATCTTACTTCCAAGTGCTGAAAGACATGAATAATAAGTATAAAGACATTCCCTGTTCCATCTGTATTGCAAGCACTGGAGCATGAAAGCTTCAGGCCTCCTTTGAAAAACTCCTCTGGCAAAAAGAAGTGCCCCAGCCTAAGCCTGCTCTATTCAGCAGTGAGGATGCAATGAAAAGACAACATTTTCTTTTCTGTTGTCATTTTGAAGTCTGTTTACTTGCAACCTTAAAAAGAAGTGAATTACCTCAAAAGGAAAGAAAAAAAAAATAGGGAAGACTGCCTGCTCTTCAATGAACACCTCAATCCCAGATAAATGTTCCTCTTGCAGAAATGAACATTAGCGCCCTCGGATGGCATCTTTCACTCTGTAATTGCCCAATTACTTCAGAAAGATGTAGTGTTGAATTGTTGTATTGTTGAATGCTGATATAAACTCATTGATCTGTTCTCAGACTTCCCAGTACACAAAGGATGGGAAATACTCCTGGCTCTCAGTTTCCATAATGTGCCATATTGATTCTCCGAAACACCAAACTCTGCACATCTTGCACTGCAAAATCTCCCTGCCCATTTTTTTCCTTTATGTTGAAATATTTTGTATGAAAACTTAAATCAGCTGTAAGTAATGCACATGGATTTTTGTTCACATTTACAGCACCATTTACTACAAGAAAACTAAACGTGGATTTGCACATTGCAGTAGTTTCTCAGCTCAGACTAGTGCAGGTTTAATAAACTTGTTCAGACCTGTCTTGAGAATGTTGTACTCCATGGGGTTTATTGATCACAGTTTGTCTGTCCAGGGCTCCAGAGCTCCCCCTTCACCTGCAGAGCCCATACAGGGCGTACGGGAAGAAGTAAGCCCGCTGTGCCCAGATCTGCACTAAGAGCCACTGTTCTCACAGGCATACACACAGAGTTAATTTGAACTGACATGAAAAGCCATCTTTCCTGAAAAGCCCAGGGTAACAGGTCAGGGAAACAGTTGCCACAAAAAAATCTTCGCTGGCTTTGAGGGTGCTTTCAAGGTACTTTAATGCTGGGCAAAACTTATTGTAACTAATGCTGCAGCTCATCAGGAGGATTTCAAGGTCTGGGTTTGGCGTTTAGCCTGAAGCACTTGCTAGTCAGAAAGATTCTGTTCTCTGGCACACGCCTGCTCTCCCTGATACTGTTTCAGTCTCCAAGGGTGAATTTTTTTACCAACACAGCTCCCTGGTACCGTCTGTCTCACCAGCAAAACTGCTCAGACCCAATAAGAGCTGACTTTTCCTAAGTACTTTACTTATTTAACCACTTCTGAAGCAGAACATTGTCCTTCCACCTACACTAAACATACAATAGTTGTGTTCTTCAGGCTTGGTAAGACCCTTCTCTGAAAAACCACAGGAAGCAGATCTGACTAAGACATCATTTTTCATAAGTGACTTCAGAATAGACAAAAATTAGTACGGGGAAAATCATGAGCAAATTAATGGGTACCACAGCCTGCACAGAACCCCATGAGCAGAAAGATGTGCAATGTGCCTCATTTTCTTTCATTACATCTGCAAGAGTTTGTGCAGAAAGCAAGACAGGAAGCAGACACAACTTTAATGGTTTTAGTCCAGTGTTTCCATGGGTTCTCATCAAACAAAGAGGATTTCGCACAACACTCCTGCTCTCTGCAGGGTAAACATTGTATTTTCTCCTACCTTCTTTTGAGGTGAAGATTGGTCCCCAGACTGATACATGCTCTGTACAGCTCTCTCAGGACAGACAGGCTGCTTGCTTCAGTCCTCTGTGGAGCTCAAATCCTTCAGTGTGTTGCCTCCTCTTCCCAGCCACACGGTGTTCAGGGTCCCTTTGGGGTTGTCAGCAACCCACAGGCTTCCAGAAGGCAGGAGTGGAGTTCTCCCGTGTCCCTGAGCAGCTGAAAGGAGAAAGGCCATCAACACCAAGTGGGTACTGACCCGATCTTCTGGGGTTCAGGTTCTGAAAAGGAGCAGAGCAGAGGGGGTAAAGGGGAGAAAACCACCCAACGTCCTCAAGACCATCTTGCCTGCATCAAAGGGTGATGATTTTTTTCCCAGTGACCAGAGAAGAAACACCTCATCCCATACATCCGCGTACGAACAGAACAAACAAGTTAATGTGCAACTGATTCATAAGCCACGTGCTGGTCCTCTCCCCAGGGATGTATTTCACCCTAGAGTTTAATTAAACTCTCTTCTTCAAGTAAACACTGTATTCTTAAGAGATTCTGAGGATAATTTCTTCTCCATTTATTTTCTTCCATTATTGTATGTAGTCATCTTTTATTTATATCACACCTTTTGTGTACTGCATACAGCAATTCCGTACCACACCGTTAACATACTGTGGCTGCACAAGCTCCTTCCAAAAACGTACAGTCCTGGGCTAATCGCAGCTAAGTACGGACAGTAAAGACCCATTTTGCCACATCTGAACTAGACTGGATTTAATTCCAGCCAAAACAATCAAATGACAGGTCAGGAAATGCAAGATTTTTTAAGGTCCTGAGCTGAATTACAGCCAGTATTAAGGCACTGGACTGGAGATGTCAATTGTGGAATATCCTCCTAATGTTTATTAACTTCTCTGTCAATGAGAATCACTGCTCTGACAACAGACTGGCTGTGAAAAATCATTGTCCATCTGCTCCCAGCTCACATCCGAGGGTAAAGGACTTTCTTTCGCTGCTGAAGTGAAAAGGAAAAGCCATTTCCATTTAAAAAGCACTAGAAATGCCTCTGCTATCACAGCCAGACAGTCACAACCAGCACCTAGCTGAGCTCAGGCTGTGTTACAGGGGCACTGACACAGCAAATCAGGGAAAATTAGTGAAGACAATTAAAGATTTCAGGATGTCCCACTCCGGGGCCGAGGCTGCCACATGCCCAGCTCAGCCAAAGAAAGGTCAGCCTTAGCCTCACTCTGAAATACTCAACCCTTCCCAAACCACCTCAAAACCTGGTTCAGCCAACGCCCTGCACTTTTGCTTGCCGCTGACTTAAGTTAAGAAAGCACCGTTCCAGCCTCCCCACAGCGCGCTTAAAAACGCTGTGCAAAACCCACACGGTGGCCAGAAATGAGTCATTAAGGACTCCAACTTCTGCTGTTTGTATTACCATGTATAAATGAGTTCACCAACATCCTCCTGAGGAAAATCACTACTGAGAAGCCTGGTACAAGTCTAAATAATTGATTTGATCCAGAGTTTATAAATTTAGTAAATTAACTGTACACCTCACTGCCTACGAACCTTGAGGCCCCAGAACAAGGCAGGTTGCGTCAGGTACGCTGACACGTTAATACTAACTAGGTAATAAAACTACAATGTAAAAGAAATGATGTCTAGATAAAAAAATACAGTGGGTGTTGGGGGTTTCCTCTGTGGGGAGAACACAGTATTGTTCCGGAGAGAAGCGAAGAATGACTTATCTAATTGAAACTACGGGGGTGCAGAGAGAAGGGGGAAAGACTGACAGACGGTAATTACGTGAGCTGGAAGGTGGCCAGGACACCGGGGTGAGCAGCTACACACTTTGTGAAACCGTCCTGAGATCTTACGTGATTGCAAAACCATCAAGAAGCTAGTTTTAATTCTTATCCAAGTTACATTTGGCAGCAGGGCAAGGCAGTCGTCCAAGGCACTGCTTTCATCTGGGCTGAAGGACAGAAGTCACCTATACCCTTGCATCCCTGTCCTGTCCTGCCAACTTCTTTTGGCAGTTTCTCATCCAAACACCGCATGGCCTTGGAGAACGAGGCCCTGGCGAGACACCACATCCCTGGAGCTGTACAGCCCTTGGCAAGCACTGCCTCAAGCAGAGATACCTGCAAGCACCTGTGTGAGCACTGCCCAGCAGTCCGAGCTCTGCAAGCAGTGCTGCAGAGAGCGCAGGGCAGTCACTGCTGCCAGTGGCATCCCAACAAATTCCCATGTCTGCAGATGCCCTTGTGCAGCCCCCTCTGAATGACGAACAGCCATCACCTCCTTTGGGCACCACCAGCAGCGCCACGGCAGCAAACAAGCAAACAAGCCGGGGGGCGGTGGAACTAGATGATCTTTAAGGTCCCTTCCAACCCAAACTATTCTACGATTCTAAGAATTCTCTCCCCTAAACCTTAAAAAGCCAAATCCTGTTTCGTCAGATCTATGGCAGCTGCAGGGAACTCCTCGATCACAGTGTAGATTGTGCTGCTCCCACAGTACAGTGCTTATTTCTGCTTCTCATGCTCTTATTCACTTTACTCCTCCAAGTTTTCTTTGGAAAGGACATGGCTCTCAGTTCCACTTACAGCACTTTACTGCACGTAGCAAGGATACCATGGAGCCATTCATTACTGTCAGAATTGCAAGAGATGTCACAAGAGCTCAAATGAAATGGCAATACCCTGATTTGCTGTTCACAGCACAGTGCATGTCATTTCCAGACGCGATATACAAGCAGCATAACAGCTTAAGTGTATTAAATGTGACATAAACACCTAAATTGCCGTTGATGTTTTCTTAAAAGATCAAAGAGACTTAAGTAAATATCAGCCCACTTAATGGGGAACAATTGCAGAATGTTTGTCTGAGTCCCTAGAGTCCATCTCAACCCACAGCCCCCGCTAACAAGGGCTGCAGAGATGAAACACAAGAGCAGAGAGCTCAGCAGAGAGCCTTTCCCTTAAAGCCCAGTATGCATGGAGTAAGCATTTATCGGTAGTCAAAAGAGTCACAGGCATAGATTTCAAAGTATAGCAACTATTTGAGGCACCTGTCTCACAGCACTTCAGCTGACTTAGGTTTTCCCTTAGAACAAACCATTATTTTTAACAGTTTATATAAATACTCATAATGTTCTCATGAAGGTCCTGCTTTTGGGGGGGGTTAACCATGTGCTTCTTCATTCATTAGCTATTTGCATATTTGTTTCCCTTCCTGCTTCAGAAGCAACTCTCTCTTATCTCAGATCAGATCCACTTTAGAACAACTAAGATTTGAAAAAAACAAAAAAGAAAGATTTTTGGTTTTGTTATAAACTTGAGACTTCCCAGCATTTCCTCCCAGAGCCTACAGGGAAGCTGGGGAGGGGCTCTTGATCAGGGAGTGCAGGGACAGGATGAGGGGGAATGGTTTCAAGCTGAAAGAGGGGGGACTGAGATGAGATCTTAGGGAGAAATGTTTTGCTGTGAGGGTGAGGAGGCCCTGGCCCAGGGTGCCCAGAGCAGTGGTGGCTGCCCCATCCCTGGAGGTGTTCCAGGCCAGGTTGGATGGGGCTTGGAGCCCCCTGATCCAGTGGGAGGGGTCCCTGCCCATGGCAGAGGGGTTGGAACTGGATGAGCTTTAAGGTCCCTTCCAACCCAACCTATTTCATGATTCTATGATTTCTTTCCAAATTTCAGCCCCATGCGTCATCCAGAGAAATAATTTTATGATAGGTAACATCACATAAACACGAAAGTCGCTGTGGAAAATGTTCTCTGGACAACGCTAAAGCCTGGTTGTTTGGAGCGTAACCCAGCACAATTTCATCCCGGCTTGGTTTTGGTGCACTCAGTAGCCAGGGCACTAAGTAGCACTGCCCAGCCACATGTCCCTAAGAGGTCCCCTGAGTCTCCACTGCAGAAAAGGGACCAAATTCCGCCATGAGGGAGACGGTGCAACAAGACAGCATTCCATGGTGCTGCACAGGATTTCCTCTGAAGGACAGGGACAAGATCTGTCATTCAGCACTTCAGGACATATTTGCCCTGGAAAGTGCTGTTGAGAGAACACCAATATTCAGGAGAATCCAAACTTCTTTGGCCACAGATAACATTAAGGAGAAAAAAAAAGTAAATTGAAAGACAACCTCATTCTCCTCTTATCTCTTCTCTATAAGTTCTTGCTCTCAGGGTTTCATGTTGTGGTCATTTTTAAAATCACATCAGGCACCAACCTGCTACACAAGCAACAAACCTTCAGGCAGTTATTCAACGATGGAATTAAAATTAATGTAGCAATTTTTAGTTACCTCCAAGCAAAAGAAAAACTTTCCAACTTTAAAACAAAGCGACTCATCTGTCTCCTTTAGGAAGCAGCAGAGAGGAAGCGCGTGAGTTGCACTGCGATAGAAAAAATAAATCAACATACAGAAGATGACTTCTTTTAATGCTCCTCACTGGCTGCAGCGTGTTTTCACTTGGCTGAATCTCACCTTTCGCAGGCCCAGAAGCAGCGTGGACTCCAACAAGTGCAGCAGCCGAAGAGGAGAGGGTTGCGCATGGTCTGAAAATGCCCAAAACCCAAGTCAGAATTAAGAGATGCTGCTAAGGAACAACTTCATTGTTCGATGTTGAACATTCAGTAGAGGCTGTTTTTTTCTAAGGGGAAAGAAACAAGTCTTATCAGTACACATTTAAGCATCAGAAAGATAAAAGAAAAGAGAGTACAGGACCAGTTCTGCTCTTATCAGACAAGATAAGAGGGTGTTGACATTCTTTTGCCCTGAAAATGGATGCAACTTTCACCTCTTCCCCAGCAGCCCTATATTTAGGTTTATTTTCAGGATCCAGTACAGCAATGAGGTTCACACACACACATGGGTGCAGACCACCACCCTGCAGAGCTGGATATGGGCAGGGAGCTGAAGGGCAGCTGCTATAAATGGCACAACGCTGGAAGCTGGAGCGAGCCCAGACCTCCTGACTGGCTCAGCACAGGCAGACGGATTTCCAGGGTTTGCCGGGTGTGCAATGCAGGAACCTCTGCACTTTGGGAAAGTCCCAGAATGCTTTAAGGTTTTATTTTCAAATCTATCATACCTAGGGCTGCACTGAGAACATAAAAGCATTTAGCAGAAAAAGCCTTTACTGCAAGAGAGAGCTGAGGGATGGAAGAGATGCCTGTGGCCTGACCCAAGGTGAAATTCCTCTACAGGAGAGTCCCTTTCCCAACATGGATGCGCTGGGAAGCAGAGCTTCCTACCTGGCATGGGTGGACCTATGTGGCACCAAATGCAGCACAGATCCCAACAAAGCTCTCTCAGATGACAAAATAAGTGTCGTTTTTGTCATGTTAAATATGGAGAAACATCAGAAAGGAGGAGGTGGCAGCTCAGGAACACAAGCCTCAGCAGATGTTAATGTGCAGCATCAATGGAAGACTGTCTTGTGGAAAAAGCCCTCTGTGGGCTGTCCATTTCAGTCACCACTTGGCACTGGATCTCTCTGAGAGCAGATTAACCTCGGAGGCAGCCTTGCCAAACCAACAGATTGGCTTGAGAGCAGGCAGACAAGTGACCCAGGTACCACAAACATAAAACATGGGCTTGCTTTTTAATTGCACAGTACTCAGCCAGAAATATTGTCCTTGCTGGCTGCTTTACAAGACACAACGTTGTCTTTTGCTGTGCCAAAGCACGATGACATTTTATTCAGAAATTCAGCAGATCGACATCTGCTGCTGCAACGGCCAAGTTTCTGCCTCAGCAAAATTCGGACTGGATTTTAGCTAAGTGGCCAGAGAGGTGATAACATGGTAAAGTCTCCTTCGTCCTTCCAGTGCTGGCTCTTCACAGGGATGCAAAGGGGCTGACACCCGATTTTGTAGGTTTCTGTTAATGAAAAATGGTGTCTGCCAAAAATATGAGCGGCTTCTAGGTAATTCTTCAATCCTTTTTTTTTTTTAAATCAGTGCCTATATCCATAGTGGAAACATTCACTGGACCTGGAGGACCACGACCCAGGGGAGGAAGCATGAAGACTGGTGAAACTCCAAAAGCTTCCATGTTTCATCTGTGGGTTCTGCAGGTCTGGACACAAGTCATCCCCAAGCCTCACAGAAGCAGTAAGTGATTTGCAGCAAATGAGAACTCTTGGGTGGATGTCATTGCTTAGATCACAGCCAAACGCTTCCAGACTAGATCCTGAAATCCTGGCAAGATTAGCCAACGCTCACAGTGTGCAGCAAACATCCTGATGTATGCCTGGAGGAGACAAGAGAAGCCATGGCCTCCTCACTGCTGTTGTCATAACGTCCCTTATTTTGAGGAAAAATCAAGGAACAGGAGTTTGTAAAGACTTCCCAAACAGCTGATGACTCAAGGTACAAAGCAAGCAGATTGGAGGAGGGATTTCCAGGGTTACTGCATGCACAGATCCTGAGCTGCTAACACGCTGGATTGAAGGACTTCCCTTTCCCTCAGAAACTCACAGAGACTTGAGAGCTTGTCCCTCCAGACAGCTCTGGTCACCCCTCCGCAGCGCAGGGTGGTCTGACTCTCAACCAGCCTCGGAGGAGCAGCTTTCTCCATCCACAGTCCCAGAAATGAAAGGAAAACCCAAAACTGCCTTTTTATTTTCCTGGGTAGGCTGGGAGATTGCAGACCAGCCGCATCCCCCCCCTTACACAGAGGCACATCCCAGGTTCAGCCAGCAGCGCGATCACAGCACGTGTTTCGTTATTCCCTTCTAACTCCTCTGGCTTCACGTTACACAAGAGCAATATGAGGAACCCAAGTTCACTGTAGGTGGAAGAGAGCAGGAAAACTTGATCCAGAAGGAGCAAAACCTTGCAGTTGT
Source organism: Neomorphus geoffroyi (assembly GCA_033558235.1). Classification (NCBI taxonomy): domain Eukaryota; kingdom Metazoa; phylum Chordata; class Aves; order Cuculiformes; family Neomorphidae; genus Neomorphus; species Neomorphus geoffroyi. The sequence continues at coordinate 12,124,496 of JAUMJM010000050.1, forward strand.
CATTAAGGCAAAGACTTTGCATGAAATTTTAAGTCCTAGTGACTGGCAGAGGTGGATTTGCACATGTGTGTGGGATTAAGTCACAGCACACTCCAGGCTTCCCATGTGCAAGCATTTCTACCGGCTACCTCTATACACACAGATTAAAAACTTAAGCACAGAAATGTAAAAACCACAAGCGCGTCTTCTTTGCTGTCACCAAGTGCTGCCCCGCTTCGGCAGGGTCTCAACCAAAACGCAATCTCCCTTCTCCTTGAATCACTCCTGAAACCAAACCTTGCGGCTCAGACCTGCCAAGTCTCCTTTATTTGGACGGAAACTCACTTGCATTTGGCAGCAGTTCGGTGCAATTTGAAGCTGGCTCAGACCTAAAGTGAAAAGATTAATGGGATATTTGAAATCTCACTCCCATTTTTCCTCAGATCTCACTTATGTAAAAGCTCTGATGTTGGTTGTTGAGCTCCTTAAAACATAATCTGCACAATGTGCTACAGTAAATAAACAGATTTAAGCAGCAAGTCCGTTTAAAAGGAGTTTACTTAGAAAGCACATGCATCACTAAAGAGAGCTTAGTCCTTATCTAACTCCAAGCACTTAGAAGGCAATCCTTCGGGGCGTTCTGCAGGCAGCCCGAGATTAATTCTGTTTGCAGCAATTATTTTCAGGATGTTCTCCATTCCTATTAAGAGGCTGAAAGTTCAGTTAGTTTCTTGGCTTGGGGATTAGAGAAAAGCTGGAGACATTAAAAAACAACTTTAGGACCAACTTCCTCAAAAGAGCGGCCTTCCCTGCTTGGGTGGAGTGGCCTTCAGCAGAAGAAGCGGTGAGAGCCTCAAATCCGCAACTGGAGGATCCGATGGACTGTGATTTCAGCGCTACTTCTCAGAAGTGGCCCCATCCGAACAATTTAAGGCCAACAAACAATGCCTGAATTAACTCAATTCCCACATGCACATCTACGAGACAGACGGACAGAACTGAGCATTTCTCCTTCTCAAGGTTGGAGGGGTTTTTGGTGCTCTTCTACCCATTCAAAGTTGACCCCAAGTGCAGGGAACACCTCCAGAGATGGACAAACCCATTATAAAGGCATTCTCTTCACATCAGGTGCAAAGCAGTGGTTCATGACTGGAGAGGAAAGGCAGGGTTTGATATAATTAATATCACACATGAGCAGCTGCGCAGTGCTGATCATCTCACATTTGCTTTCTTCATGCCAATTATTGAGTCTGTGGTTCATGATCAGCCCTTTCAGGAGTGTCAAGAGCCTTTCAAGAGCAATTAGGTCACCACCCAACATGTACAGCACCAAGGAGTCACAGCACCCAGACAACATAGAGACTGGCAACATGTGCTCTGCTCTAGGCAAGTTTTCAGTCTCTCACTAATGTCTGCATAGGTTTTACGTGGCTTTTTACTTAAGGATAACAATAAAAGTAGTTACCATAGCAATTTCCACATCACTTGATGCTTGCACTACCTCTGAGAGTCAGAGCACCTTTTTATAGAAATCCTTACCACCACATCATGTGAACTTTCTGACTGTTGGGTGGTTTTGGAGGAAAAGATACATCTTAAACTTCCTGAGATTTCAGAATCCTCTTGAAAAGCAGAGCCTTTGTTTCAAGGAGGAACATTGTACACTGCACAGGAGAAACTTCATGCATTTCAGAGGAGACAAAAACTTGGAGAAAGTGGCTCATTCTGGAAGTATTCTTCATCTACAAAGACACAAAAATGTCTGCCAAAAAGAAGCCTCTCGTTCCATCAAAGATACAGCATGCTTAAAGAGAGGGTTCGTTTCCATGGTGACTGAATTTGGAGTAAGAACATCCCCTGCATCAGACATTGCTAAATCAAAAACCCAGTTGCTTTTGTTCATGCAGTGAGACAGGTTTTTAACCCTGCTTCATCCAAACAAACAGTTAATGAGTATTTTGTGCTTCCATTTTGCTGTAGATAGCTTCTCCTTGTAAATGAAGCAGAAAAAAACAAGAAGGTGCAACTAAATACAAGAGACCTGATCATGCAATCGTAATAATGAGAAATAGCTCTGGTTTTCAATAGTATACCAGGTTTTAACATATCATCAACTACTTGTCCCTTAAAGCAATTCCCAACAACGCATGGGCCAATGATGTTCAAGTTCTTCCTGCCTTCCCTCACCTCTCAGATAGGAAAGCCAACCCTTCCCTCATATTATCCATCTCACACTTCTCTAAAGAACAGGGAAAAAAGGATTCTCAGCAGCCAGCTTTGAAGGGACGGCTACCTGGAGCACAGTCCAATGTAGGAAAGGGAGTTCAGAGCTGAAGGTTCTTTGCAGCCACATTTTGATGATCAGTTGTCACCTGTTTAAAATTCTGAGCTCACCTGTATCACAAAAAGCAGCCATGGCTCCACTTCAATCAGTCAGCTCACTGCCGTTGGGGCTAATACCAGGCACGGGGCTCCAGAAAAGGGCTGTTAGCTGGAACTTCTCATTTTGTGTGTTGTGAAAGAACTACACGATGCAGGAGACTGTGTGAAATGGGAAACCACAGCTTCGTGTTGGAGCAGGACCAACAGGCTGACAGCGTTGAGGATTTTCAGCACTGCATGGCTAGGTGACAGCAGGAGAAATGGCCGAGTCCTTTGCTGCTCCGAGGACACATCTCTGGTGAGCTCACCTGTAGCATATCAAATTTTATCACTTGGGTTTTGGCTACGGTCACTGAAAGCAAAAGCTGACAGAGCCACTAACACTACCAGCACCTTCTTGTAGTTGCAAATAGTCTACTGTCATACACAAGTTATGGGAGCTGTATCGAAAGGGAAAAACAGTCTTTGATGGCTCAAAATAAATTTAAAAAATATAATAATTTAGGTGCTTGAGATACAGAAATTGGAGTTAACTTAAAAAGGTACTTGACAGAGTTAGTTGCTCTAGCATTTCTGGCCAAAATTTGCCAAGTCGCACAATTCTCAGCAAAGAGAAATTTAATTTTTCCAGGAAACAAAACGCTTCTGTACTTCTTCCTATATAAAATAAGGAATGCCAACTGCGAGCAAGAAACCGAGAAAAACAATGGACATTGGATGTTTCCATTTAAATGTAGCTGAGGGATCAGAGTAGTCATTACCCAAGTTGCCCAACACTTTCCAGCAGAAGGTCTTCCGTCAGTTATTTATGCCACTGCCAAGCTTTAGGCTGAACATCTACATGCTGGGTTTATGCCTCCAGCAATTTCTTTTATCTATTTTATAATTTCAGCTAAAGCAATACAGCTGTTTCTGAATTAAAAGGAAGGAACAGTAATGCTGCTTTGCCCACAACAAAAAGCTTTCAACCTTCGCCTCATTTGGCTCTCCCCACCCTGCAATTGAGAACGCAGCTCAAAGCTTTGGCAACCAGCGGCACGAGAGCAAGAACATTTTCTGCCATCTCCAGGAAAATCTACCCAAATTTAGCCACTTTACCAGCTGTGGAAAATAAAACCTCAACTATTGTGCCTATAAAAACAAGCATTCAAGATCCTTTTCTGAAGTGTAGCACTACATTTTGGCCTTAAAATGTACTGGTTTGTTGACTGCTGTCAGCAGTATTGTGCAAAGTCCCGCATTCTATGCAACCAAGCGGGCAGAAGCCGGATGCTGAATAAAATACCTCTTTTTCAGAACACTTGGCTCTGCGTACTTTTTCAACAGTGTGTTGCCCCATCAATAATTCTCACTAGACTGATGGTAGAAACAAACAAGAAGGAAGAGGCACAGAACCAATCAGGCCTATTTAATTTGGAAATCCAAAAGATTTTTCACCAGCTTCTGAAGATGGGAGGGATTTTTCACATCCAGTTTCAGCAGAGCCTGCCATATATAACAAACAATTGAGATCTTATTTTTATTTAGGGCAGAACAAAATGAGTCTTTCAACCAAGGTTTGTGTACAAAAGCTGAGGGTTTAAGTCCTTCCAATAAAACATTTTCTCTTACTTTTACAGAGTTAAACGGAATGGTTTCATTCAAATGTTATCTACAAACAAGCCTGTTTGCTAAGTCAAATCTTGTGATATCAACAAGTTTAATCCTTCAGAAAATGATGATGGATGGGACTCAGCTCACTTTATGACAGGTGGAATGAAGTGGTCTCTAGAGACTCCTGTTTCTCTCAGATGGCTACTGAATGGAGCCAGACACTTAAAAAAAACTAGATTAAATGAGTCCTGTCCAAAGATTACATTTATTAAAACCACTGGATAACAACTACTTCTGCTCCCTAAAGGAACTGCAGGATGAAAGCTTGGCTCTCCTCACTTCTGCACGTGCTCATGGCCTTATGTCAAGGAGTCCAGCTGCAAGCATCGGCTTGACTTGCATTGCTTTCATCGTACTTTAAAGAGTTCTCTTTAGAACCGCAACATGAAATACTTAGAAATACAGTAACAACTTATTAGTGCTGAGAAGCATTTCTGGATCCTGCACAGTCAAGGCCTGGGAGGAAAGGTTCTCACCACGTCACAAAGTGCAGAAAGGATCCAGGGTGGCAATATGGCCCTTCCACAGGTCTCAGCCACGACTGTCATCTTTAAACAGATAAAAGAAGGCAAGCTAATAAAAACTCTTCACTCAGATATCCCACTAACATGCAAGCATGTGCCACAATTCCACTACAAGGGGGAGAACCAATCCGTCCCATTGGTTTCTGTTGGAATGTAGTGAATTTTGCCTCACTCCTACCAAGGGAGCTCAAGTTCTTCTGTCTCACAGCCTCTTTCTTTGATCATGTTACTTGAGCTCCTTAAGGCTATCCACTTCAAAATGACAGCTGAACCTTTTGTTTCATATTCCAAGTCAAAGAGTCCCACGTAGGGTAAATTCAGTATCAACATGCCAATATATTTTGAGGCATACATTATACATGAAGTTGCTGCTCAGATAAAAACAAGCTTTGCTTTTTACCATAATCTACTACAGACAGACTCGAAGCTCAGAAGTGTCCATTTCTTCCCCAATTTATGTTTAGTCTCATTAACTTAACAAGCAGGTGACAAAACAAATTCAGCATAAATTGGGCAGCATTCTTTTGAGTTTTCTTTCCAACTTCTTATAATTTCTCTGTACCTGAACAAGGAAATGAATACATTAAGCACTAGAGCTTAATAAAGGTTTCCAATTACTGTGTTTTCCTCAATCCCAAACCTGATATTTATGATTAAAAAGACCCACATGTTATGAAAAAGTTCAAATACAGAAGAAAAGACTTGAGCTCTACTGTGCACAGGCGAAGAATTTTAAAAATGAGCCTAGGAGAAGCACGCTGTATTTTCAAATCAACTAAACCCAGTGGTCAATAGGTTATAAACTGTTAGATACGATGCGTTTCCTACAAGCTCTCTCCACGATTTACTCATTAGCACTTAGGAGTTTATTGATACAATCACCAGAGTCTGCTACTCAGAGCACCCTTCTGATAACGGATGAGTAAGGGATGGCAATGGGCAATTTGGAACCAGACACCACAACATTCAGCCCTATCAAAACCCACAGCCTTCAAAAAATTAGATGGCTTAGACCAGTGCCACATCTCCAGCAGCACTTGAGGCTGCCAGCATTCTGGCACAAGGAGGCAGCGGTCCCGCAGATCCAAGAGCCTTTCCAGGCTCGCTGGTGCTCTCCTTCCAGCCATCTAGATCTCCAGAGCATTGTGATTTTCTGCCGATTTTGCATACACTGCTGTTTCAGGAATTCCAGTTCAGTGTTCACATGTGTTTCACTATGCTCACTCCTAACAACCATTGAGAGAGACAATATTACCGCATTTTAATTCCCTGTGAACTGCTGGCTGAGGCTACACATTAAGTTGTGAGTGCCAGGTGGCCCGATTTATTTGATTTATTCTTTCAGTAAGTTTCTAGAGCCATAGGCACTTTACACGTTTCACCACTTAAGATCATAAACACTTTACCATCACTGCTAGGACTGTGCCGATTGCCTTGGCTGTCACCTTTGCTGTGTCATCAGGCAGCATCTTAGCACCACGGCTGGAGCACCGTTAAGAGAACAACTCCCAAACTGCAAACACCTCTTAGACAAACCAACTGCCGGGCAAAGCCAGATTGGTGGGCAACCACAGTTTTTAATGGGAAACGCTCTCATTAACCTTGGGCAACGAAAGTCAAGTTTGCAAAGCACAACACAATCAGCAGCATTTGCTTTGTCATAGCTCAGATAATGACTTCAAACACTTTGCAGAGACAAGCAGAAAGTTTGAGAGCTACTATTTTTATCTCTTCTGTCAGCTCTACCTTGGCTGACTCAAGAAGAGGGATTACTTAGGTCCATCATTAATAAATAGTGGAAGGACCATCAGCTAGCAGTGACTGTCTCAAAAACAGACAGGAAATGCTGACATGTTCCTGTCCCACCTTGAAGTATATCTATGAGGAAAGACTCTCTGTCAACAGCTAAATAAAATAAAAGCCTGAAAGGTACGAAAAGGCCAGTTGAATTTACAGCTCCAAACCAGCAAGTGTGGAAGCCGATAGTTGAGTGTTTGTCTGAGCAGAGATGGGCTGCAGCAGTTCACTGAGGCAGGATCCGCCTCCCCCATCCAGCAATAATGGCAATTGTTCACTTGCCTTTTAATTTCAATATCTTTTTTTCTGTCTGAGAATTCCCCCGATAGATCCCTACAACAAAAGAAAAGCTCCTTTCCAGACAGTCGCAGATCTGGCCAACAGGAAAGTGGGATCCTTACCATCTGCCACCTGGAAGCAGTTCAACACGCCTCATTTCTGTGAGAAAAAAAGAAGAAGACAACCATTGTGTTACTCACAGTTATATTGAAAAACATAACTCCTAAAATCTCACCCTCTTCCCAGTCCCAGGCTTCCTAAAGCTCATTGTCAGAGCTGCCTCCCTTCACAAGCACAACCTGCTCTGGATCTGCCTCCATGCTCTTGCTGTCCGTAGCTTCATCCAAGCAGCTCCAACCCTGAACGCTTTCTCTGCACGCTTGATTAGGGGCAACTAGCACAGAGTCCTAATCAGAAGAGCGTGACAAACACTCCAGTACTATTAAATATCTATTAAACTATTATTTTACTGGGGATTTTAATTTGACTTTTTCTTCCTTCATTTCTTTTGGCACTTACTGAGTTATTAGACTTCAAAAAGTATCTAATGTCACAGAAAAAGCTGAGGGTATCTTCACTGAGACCAGCAACCATGGAGAGAGGCAGGATTTATTACTCATCACACCATCGAGGTTCTCCGTTGTCACCTGTTTTGCTCAAGTCATGTTACTGTACTATTTACCCAAAAGCTGACCAAAAGAATCCCTTCTCTGCCAGCAGACAAAGTACTGTGAGAACACAGGCCAGCTGCTCAGGCGAAGAAACGGCTTCTGCTTCATTTAATGGAAAATGGGAATTTGCAACAGCCTTAGCATGTGAAATATTCTGGATCAGATAACATCATCATCAGCCTCTTCTCCTTGGAGGCCAGTAACTCTTGTTCAGCGCCGTACCTGGGAAGAAAGCTTGGCTAGCTGAAAAAAAGTGCTAATTAACTAAAATTCCATTTTGAAAAACAAAGTATCTGCACAGGAGAGTTTGGCAAACGCTTCTTTTCTGAAGCATTTAGTTTATTTGAACTAAACATTGCATTTTAGCTTTAATTACAGTTTGACCAGCTATTCTGCTGCTTCCCAGGGAGCTACAAATCTGCAGCACAGAGGCAGCCGCACTGGCGGGGCGAACTTTCTCTTTTTTTCCCTTTCTTTTTGGAAGTGCTCTAAGTTAGCTATTTGACCGGTGTTTTCTCTGGCTGAGAGCTCTATTGGATATAGCTTTACAGTCCAACTGCAAATCCACTGCCTGGGGAAACTGCTAATCCAGAGCCCTGCAGCTCCATCATAATCTGAATTAGCATTTCTAGAAGTGCTGAAGATGTAGAAATGTTATTACTCATTTGGTAGGTGATTGGAAGGAGTTTTCCTGGCAGGCAAATTCAAAGCATCACGTAGGTGTTACTGCTTAGACTTTTTAGGCAAGCATCGCTGGGATGAGCAGAGGAGCAGCACTTAGGGACGTGGCTTCATAGTCACGGTGGTGTTGGCCTGTGGAGCTTCCACCCTCCGACACTCAGCCACGTTCTTAATCCAAATCCCCTCTTCTCAGCCAAGGGACTCTGTGTTATTCTGACTAAATTATTGTGTTAGGTTTTTTTTTCTTTCAGTCCCTGAACACTGGCAGAACAAAAAGACAGTTTTGGATCCACCTCGTGCTTCCCTGAAACCTTCCTTGTGTCACAGCTCTATCAGATGCTCTTGCAAGCCCGACTGCTTGAGCATCTCTAAAGAAAACTTGCAGTATTAAACAGTTGAACATACACCTCTTGGGGACCTTTCAAAAGCTCCATTATACGTAAAATTTCAGTCACAGAATGAGCTTCAGTTTTCACTGTGTCAAACCTCATTATATTCTGCTCTTGCCAATGGTGGAATAATTTATCTCGTCACAGTCTGATGAGACTGCGGTGCCAAAGTTCCCCTGACCCATCTATTCCCCTCTGAGCCATTTTAAGGGAAGGATCTAAAGACCTGTATTTTTTAATTACTTTATAGCATGCGATTAAGATAACTAGGAATAAACTCAAGGGAAAATGAGGGCAGAAAAATTAACTCTTGAGCAAACCGCAAGTTGCTAACATGAAGTGTACTCGTCTCTTAAATTAAAAAAAAAAAAAAATACAAAATCATGTTATGACCTGGAGTTGCCTCCCCAGTCCAAAAGCCAGGCTGCACCATTTAATTCTTGACTTCCTAGAAATTCACATTTGAGTTTGAATTCGGTGAACAAGTTTTAGCCCCCAGATCACCACATTAAATCACAGAAGTCCCTGCCTCTCACCTAAACTCAGACAATTTAAAATCCTTACCCAGGATGTGATTAGAGTCCAAGGCAGGGCCAGTGCTTCTAGTGGACATATGGACCACTTTAAGTGACTCATCTTTGCAACGCATTCTCCAAAAGTCACATTATCCCTTTCCAGCCCCGCTCAGCTGCTCCTTGCTCCAGAGGCTGGATTAGCCCCAGCAGCTGCCCAGGGTGTCCCTGCTGCGGGTGGATGGTGTCTATCTCCACTCAAGCTCACAGACCAGATGTCTTTGTCTTGTGAAGTAACACAGAAATGGTATTATCTCGCTGAATATTCCTGTTTCATTTGTATCATTCATTCCTTTTTTTAAAAAAAGCAAGAGTATCGGTGATCATCACACCAGTATTGAGATTTCTGGACCCTGACGCTGTGGCTGGAGATTTACAGCCAGGTGTGCTGGGCTGCAAAGACTTGAAGAATAGATATTTTTAGAGCCCAGAGGATTTATTGACAAACAAAATCTACGGGTGCTTCATGAATTCATAGACATGACAGATACTCTATCACTGGCAGAGTTCACACATGATAAAATAATGGATTTATCTCAGGGTAAAATGTGTTGCTTCCTTTAGAAGCAAACAACCAAATTTAATGACACATCTGATAGTACCAAGTTAGTTTGATTTTTTTAATCAGTGAAGACACTTCCTCCAAATTACTTTTATTTATAGCTGTTCAAACTAAACCAGATAGGAATTCAAATCATGGAGTTCCAGATCTTTGAAGAAATATCTGACTCATAACGCTATTATTCTAACAAGATACTAGTTTGCCTGGGTTGTGAACTAGGTTAGTTCAACTTCAGGGCTCCCCCCCATTTTATAGACCTGTCATAGACCCTGAAATTACCCAGCTCCAAAGCCAGACAGAGCAAGCCTGAACACGCGCCCTCATTGCGCTGCTTATGTCGGATGTAGCTGGGGTCAGTCTGATCACCAAAGAAAGCTAGAAAACCCTCAAGTCATCACAGTTGCAACACCACATTTCAGATGTTTTCTAAAGCCACTGTTGAACCTCAGTGTGCTTGGTGTCCCCAAGTCTTGTGGGAGCAGCCATTTCAAAGCAGCTTGTCATGGTTTAGGAAGGGTGATTTCTGTTTTCCAGCTATGCAGCTCGTTGTCCCTACAACGCGTTTACAGCAGATCCCAAGATATCAACACAGTACCCAAAAGTCCTGGTCACGAGGGACAGCTGCCTCTGAATGACAACCCTGGCTCCATGTGGCTGGCTCATTGCTTAAAGAGAGGTGAAGGAGAGCCCAAAGCAGACACATTCCCATAACCACAGAAAATACAAGAAACCCGAGCTTCTCCTTCACAGAGTTTGGCTTTTTTAACAATCAAAACACACCACAGTAATGAGAAGTAGCTCTGTCCAGCCTCCAACCAGACTGGGTTGCTCCCTATTGCCCTTCCCCGTTCCTGCTCAGCCAGCATCCTTGATGCCTTCCACAGTGCCTGGACTCTAAGTCCCATCATCCAATCTCAGGAGGAAATGGGCCATCCCTGAAGGGTTTTAAAGATGGGTGGATGAGTTTCTTAGGGACATGGTTTACTAAGGGGACAGGTACGGTTGGACTCGATGATTCAAGAGGTATTTTCCAACCAGATGATTCTATGATTTTGTTGCCCATTGTCTGCAAACCCATCAGCAGAGCTGGCCAAACCCTCCCCTACCCCTCACTGGGAAATGGTGTACAAACAATTCAGGAGGAGATCACAAGAAAATTTGTCCCTGTTCAGTTACATATAAGAGGAGGAAATACACGTTAGTTAATGTCACACTTATTCTTTCTCTCAGCATTTCGATAACTGCATGGTACAAGTTCTGGTTTGTAAGCTGTCATTTCATCTGGGGGTGAATTCATCCCACCAACCTGGCAGCACATCTAATACTTAATGAAAGCAGCACTAAAACTTCCACCCTAAGCACTGCGTGTTGTTACGCTTTAGCAGGATGGGGTCTCGTGCTTCTAATATTGCAAGTTCAGGTTTTATAAATCTTCACAATTTAAGAACTAGTTCTGTAAGTCTCTCTCCTTTTATCCCTGATTCAACTGATCTGTTTTCCTTGTAATATGCAAAATGCCTGAGCACTTGGAATGCAGAGATCTCCAGGAACAGCAGCACCACGTGAAACCAAGTGCTCACCATTTCATTTTTACTGACACTAATAATCCTGGACACAGCACGTGGAAGGACAACTTCACCTTGGAGAGACAGGCTGTGAGAGAAGGTGATGTGGTGGACCACAAAGGAATGAGGGGGTGGTGTCTTAATATTTTTAAGAAACTTCAGGGACTATAAGGGAGTGGAACCAACAGTTGATTCCACTGCAATGCACTGGCTGGCAGAAGGACACACACCATTGGGATGGAAGGGTAGGAAATGATGCCACAGAAGTGAAAGCATGCAAAGATATCCCAGATGACACTGAAGAGAAAGCTTATCCTGCTCCTGTAAGCAGCCTGGGCTCAGATATTTTATCTCACAGTGCCCAGTAACACCTTCTCAGGTGCTTAAATATTGCTGAATCATAGAATCCTTTAGGTTGGAAAAGACCCTTAAGATCATCAAGTCCAACTGTTCACCTAGCACCGCCAACCCCACCACCAAACCGTGTCCCTAAGCACCACACCTGCTACTTCATCTCAAAGATTTTTATTCCCAGAGATCAGGATTTCTCAGCAGGCAGTAACTGTAACAAAAAACTCTATATATTAAGCCTGCCACACCTGTTTCCTCTTTATCCATCAGGGAAAAAAATATCAAGTCAAAGGCACTATCAAACTTGTCAAAACAAGAGAATGTTCCTCCGCGTCAGCCTCATCAATCACCTGCTGCCGCTGTAGGAAATGCAGTACTGAGTTTCGCATGGATAATAAACACTTTTTATATTTGACATTGATTTCTAGCTTGTCATTTTTTTATTAATACCTCAGCTCAAAAAGGAAGAAAGAGTCTAAAGCAAAGTGAAGAGATGAGACTCTCAGTGGATGTATCACATGTGACCTTGCTGATAATTCGCATCGGCCCTGCCCACTGAAGAAGGGAACCTCTGCTGCCCAGGGCATTTGGTCTTCAGTGCTGTAAGGCTTTTATAAGGTTGTCTATTTTAATGTTGTTTTCAGAGTTAGAAGAGGACACGAAAGACAATATTACGAGTGGGAGTAATGTGTGATTTCCATACTGGTTATATATTGGTCCAAAACTGAGAGGGCTAGATATATTCCAATTTATTACATTTTATCCATGCTTGCTGATAAATTGGAAAACACCTGCAGGTTTCATTCCTATGGCAAAGGAGACAACATTTACACAAACTCTATCTATTCAGCTCTACCGATGCCTCAGTCTAATCTGGCTTCTGCATCCCAGAAGGACAGAATGAAATCAGACCTCCCAGGCTCCCCAAGACCCAGGGCTCCTCAGGGCACCCACTGGCTGAGCTGCAGTGCTAATCCGCTTCCACTTTTGGCAGGATGCTTCACCTGAGGCAAGAAACTCATCCGTACCTGCTGGGATTTTCCCATCTGTATATGAAGCAAAATTACCACCTGAGAGCAAGAGGGCAAATGATTAACTAATGCTTGTGAAGCACTAAGAATTGTTATGACAGACCTTGGCTCCTGCCAAATGCTTCAATTAATCCATCTCCATTCCAATCAATCCAGTAATCAGCTGTCAGAATGTTATTTTCTATCAGTTGTCAAATATATTTTTCGCCTTGTTTTGACACAATCCGAGCATATTGGGGGGGACAGACACAGGTTGTGAGCCCCACATAAGAGTGAGATTAAATGTCACACCAGTTTTATCTCCTCACAAAGTGCTTGCTCATCTCTAATCTTTGTTCCAGCATCAAAGCACGAACCAGGAAAATACAGACTTGGGTTAATTTCTCTACAAGTGGTACCTTGAGTGAAAAAAACTGACCAATTAATAACTAAGATGTAAAAATATGACTTTTTGGTAATGCAAACAGTTGGAAGTTGCTCTCACTACACAGAAGTGTTTCCGCGATGACGTTAGGAAGCTGTAGTGCTGTGGCTGCTGTTTATTGTAGGAGCTGTTGTCTCATTGCTACCTGCAACCCCCTCGTCTCTCTGGTACCGCCACGTTTTGTTTCTCACAACTAAAGCACAGGGGTTTTCACAGGACTGTGCTTTAGTTCTGTTTTGCATAATGGGGCCTTAATACAGGCTTCTACATGCTAAATATTAATGTTTAGCATTTTCATGTTTTCCATTATGGCCATTCTGCGTTGGCTTCTGCTGTTGTAAGGGAAAAACAATCAGTTCTGTGCCTCCAGGGTGAGCCTGGTCTTAGGGGAAGTAAGAAACTGCATTTTAAATTCAACGCCTCATAAGTCAGGCATTTTCTGCTGATTCAGGCGTGCGTGTGACAAGCAGCTGCCCTGGGGAATCTCATGCTGATCTCACAGCCACCCACTCCATGAGACCAAGGGGAAACCCTTCTGCTTGTACCACAGCACAGATGAGTCTTGGGAGAGCTGTGCAGGAGCGCGGGTGGGGGGCTTTAAAGAGACGCTAAAGACAGGTCAGGCAGATGGGCAGGCGGCTGAAGTGGGATTGCTGTAAAAGCTGGGCTATAAAGTCTGCAGAGCCACATTCTACAAGGAAGCACAACTCTGCAGCCCCACGGTCCCTAATTCATAATCTTGGGACCTGTTTTTCCAGCAGACTTCTAGCACACAGAACAGTGGCGCACAGCAAAGCCATGATAATCAGGAGAGTCTCAGCATAAAGTGGCAGCACATAAAGCTAATTTAACTCTGTTAACAGTGCCCCAGGAAACATAATACCCGTTCTTTAAGTGTGGAGTAGAAAGCTTCATTAAAAGTTTGTTTTGAAGTAATTTTTCTGCTCTTTGTTGTCTCTCAATTCCTTTAAAGTTGAGGGGTTTTTTCCCCCTAAAAACAAATCATACCTAGAATAAAGAGAGCGCTGACCTACATTCTCCCAGCTGTGTTGCACTTAATTGTGAGGTACGTCAAATGAAATTCAGGAGTGAAGCGATCGGCGCCAAGACGGGCTGCGAAAACACCTACCTCTCAACTCCTAAGCCTCTCATTTAAAACCATTATTCTAATCTCTTTGAAAGATCCAAGCAGGATTTCCAAAGACTGAATTTCTCTTCTGAGACATGCTAGAGCAAGGCTTTTCACATCATAGAAAAGCTACTTAACTCCAGTGCACGGACCATCCTGAGCCAAACACGGGCACATTAAGGTGAGAATATTCGTTGGCTAAAACCACCCCCGTGTTCAGGGATGTTACAACCAGATTGCTGAGGTCTCTCAAATTAAGAGCAAGGAGCATACGCCAAAAAACTGGCACAGGCTGCCCAGGGAAGCTGTGACTACCCCATCCCTGGAGGTGTTCAAGGTCAGGCTGGATGGGGCTTTGAGCCCCTGATGCAGTGGGAGGTGTCCCTGCCCATGGCAGGGTTGGAACTGGATGGGCTTTGAGATCCCTTCCAGTCCAAACCATTCTGTGATTCAATGCCCACACCTGCATGTCCTAAGCTAAATAGTCCTAGGGAATAAATTAAATAATACTGTATTAAAGACAGTATTGGATGTTTTGGTTTATGCGCATCTAAAAGGAATGTCTCATTTGAAGGCCTCCATCTCTTGGGGAGAGGGATAAAACCACTTACAAGATGATCTTGGAGTAAGCAGCCTGATTCTGCTTGACTTTGCTTCAGTGTCCAGGTACTGATCCTTGCATCCACCCCAGCACAGAATATGGAGTGTGGTACTGCATGGGGCTGCTGGCCCCAGCCACATGGTAACCAGCCCATGAAAAGCTCTCCCTGACTCCGGACAGGAGTTGTGTTTACTGGATAACAGATGAGAATCAGTTCCTTCCCAATTCAGGACACTGAGTTGCGAAAGAGGTGCTGTAAAATGCAAGCAGATTTTACAAATCACACAAGGCCACCGTGCCTGAAGCTATGGGACGCGCCTCGAGCTCAGTGAAGGGTTTGCACAGGCACATGACCCAGCCAGGCTTGGGAGGACTCAGTGCCCATCCTTCTTGCATGGTGTGATCTCTCCCCGTTGGCTGTAACCTCCGTGCCCACTCCAACTGTTGTGCTCACTGTGTTCTCTGTCTGGTGTTCCCTGCTTGGTTCCGTGCTCACCACTTGGGATGGGCAGAGTATCATTTTATATTTTATTATTACTACTATTGTTGTTGGTTTTACTATTTTCTCTTCTATTATTGTTCTATTAAAACTGGTTTTATCTCGACCCACGAGTTTTCCTTTCCTTTTCTGATTCTCCTTCCCAAGTGGGGAGGGTGATAGAGCAGCTGTATACTGTTTAGCTACCAAATAAGGGATAAACTAAAACTATCGTTCAAAAAACGCAGCTGATTTGAGACACCAAGACTGAGATTTTGTAGTAAAAACATTGACAGACCCTTAACTATTATATTGCCTCCTGGCAGTGCTATAATTAGATAGAACATAACTATTAGTCATCTTAATTAGTATACACATTCCTTGTTTAACACAATAAAAACTACAAAGCAAGGACGTCCCTTAATTAGGTGACCTGGGAATTGATGCCTACCTATATTTCATTTTTATTTTATGTGTCCTTAAGATTAAATCTAATATTTATAACCAAGTCTGGGTATTTATATGGCTCTCCACCTGTACATAAAATCACCTGTTAAATGGAGATATATATATATTAAATACCTCAAGGACGTTTCTGAAGTTATGCTAGCAGTTCATTGGGAGCTGCATTCCAAGGAAAGAAATACATCGCCATTTTAGAAACTCAAGGTTAATTGCATATTCTAATAAATGTATTACATATCATAAATTTAAAAGAAAAGAAAGTGCATTCAGTTAAATCCCCCATCAACCCACTGGTTCTCCTGATGACGCCTTCTTAGTTCTCTAGTGAAGTGCTCAGATCTCTCTATCTGATCCAGTGGGAGGTGTCCCTGCCTATGGCCGGGGAGATGGAACTGGATGAATTTTAAGGTCCTTTCCAAACCAAACCGTTCTATGAATCTTTAAAACCTCTGTCCCTGGGACTGTCTAACAGCTGCACCATTGTAGGGAGAGAGGGAGGCAACATTGGCTCTAAGTCCCGCTGAGCTCCTGCTAATCCCAGCAGTGCAATATCTACTCACGTGCAATAAAATATCAAGAAGTATCTTACACACCTGCAAATGTCAAGCTGTGACCCTGCACCTCAGGACCTGTCTGTGGATCACCCATCAGTGCTCCCACACCATTATGCAGTTTGAGGGCACAGGCAGGCATGCAAGGAGGGACAGTCACTCTATGGCCAGCAACAGGCAGGAGTTGTTGAAGTTTTGCAAGAAAGTCCACCATTTCTGGAGTTATTACGAGCCAAGACCTCAACTAAAACCAAATTCCTACACCCTCAAAACCGGAGCTGTATTTTCTGCTCCAATGTGACTTGGAACTCGTCTGCCCTTTCTTCTTTTTTGCTCCTTGCCTTCTCCATAATTGTTGCAGAAGATTCACTTATGAAACTGGAAAACTGCTTGGTGGTACTTACTATTTACAAGTGTAAACCCTCCAGCGTGTGGCAAGATGCAACAGCCCTTTAACAAGCTTTGATGGGCTCAGGCAGCTTTCATTTAGAAGTTTTAACAGACCTTATAATAATGCTGGCAATTCAAATCATAGGAAGGCACAACATAAATCACCACTTCAAATACCATTCTTGATGATTTAACACCTCAACATTCACCAGGCTTAGCACCAAGTCCTCAAACACACTTTGCAGCTGCAATTTCTGCAGATTTGTTTTTTTTAACAGTGTAACTCAGTATTCATGTGCTTGTATTAGAGATGGGTTTTTAAGTATGACTCTCACCCCCCACATGTTTTAAACAAGTGGAAACTTGGTGTAAGTCATCTCTGGTACGATGAAACCCTCCTGCACAGAACAAGTACTCTAATTTCTGTGGTGCTGCCGAGACACTGAGGACGCACCCATTGCATTCAGCTGTCTGGGGACTTTGGTTTGATTCTTGGGACTCTGTCTGCACCTCAGAAAGTGGCAGAGCAAGGTGGTCTGTGGCGTCTTCCCCATCTCACAGATCAAATGAGGAGTTCTTTATCCAAGCCTTATTGAAGCCAGTGGTCTAAGATGAAACCAGCTGTTGGTTTCACAGCATCAAAGATGCTACCGAATCATTAATTACATTTAACAATTTTAATTGCACTACCTTCATACACAAATTTCTTGAAAATAATCTGTGCCTATTTTGCCATACACAGATACAACACAAACGGCAGGAGAAACAGAATAAAGCAAGGAGCTGAGAGCTTCTAGTGTGCATCTACAACTGAACGCAAAGAACACCTCCCTGTTTTTATCTCAACCCACAAGTCTTCCTTTCCTATTCTGATTCTCCTTCCCAAGAGGGGTGGGTGATAGAGTAGCTGTTTACTGTTTAGTTACCAAATAAGGGATAAACTAAGACTATTGTTCAAAAAACACAGCTGATTTGAGACACCAAGACTTGAAACACCCTGTGTTTGAGCCTTGAGTGGGCAGAGAGCCTTTCAGTCTGCCCCGAGTGTAACACAGCACACAATAAAGAGCTTCACTGCGATACAAAGGCGTTTGGCAATAAAACTGCTGCTCAGAACAAGAGCCCACAAGAAAAATGAAGACAAAACAAAAATGTCATGACATTTGGTATTGAAACGAAATGTGCTTTCTTGCCAGGTACCTGCTGCCATTGCCAGACTTTAACCTCTTCCCTCCAGCCCAGAGAGCCCATCGCGGCAGTCAGCAATCTGTTCACACTGTCGCTAAACTGGTAATCCCTTAGTGACGGAAGAGTCTCTGCAAATGCCACAGTGCCACTGCTCTGTGTCAAATCCCATTCCTTCTAAGTGTTTAACAGTCACTGTCCCAGATTAATTTGAATTAAAAAGAAAAAAATAATTAATGAAGAAAATTGCTTCTGTTGGTAGTCTATGGTAAATATCAATATGTTTCATTAGAGCTCCTGTTTAATTTGTTCTAGACCAATTAGAGCAGCTATTTATTCTCCAGGATAATTCTTCGAGCTATTAAAAAAACATGGAAAAACCAAAGATTCTCTCTCACTTTCTTATTGCAATGGATTTTCAGATAATAAATGTCAAGGATATGAGGAGAATGGGAGGGTTATTGTTTGTCACAGATTAAGAAACTTGGCAAAAAACATAGAAGAGTTGATATCCCCAAACAGCCTGATATTTCTGCTGAAGAAGTCTGGAAATGTGTTTAACACTGACAGATGAAATGATGATGCAGGGCATCAGCTTTGGCACAAACAGAAGTTTAAGTGGGCATCACCTATTGAACCTGATGACACAGCACAAGTCAGGCTGTGTTGGATCGCGCTGTGTTTGCCAGATACCCTTCAGAAATGATAACTTTGCTAAAACAAAATGTAACAAATGAAAAAGCACAAGGCCAAGGCTCACAAGGAACTAACGATGCCACAGGGAAGAGACACTTGAGTAGGCTACGAGAGACTCAACGGATCAACACAACACTTGGCCACTATTCACATCGTTGTTTTTCTAGGTGAGCCTAATTCTTGTCAATTTAAAAAGCACTCTGCAACCTGTGCACTGCCTGTCCAGGCCATCAGTTTGCCTGTGGGGAGACGTACAGGGAGACAGTGTTGAAAGCGGATTCGTGATTCAGAAGACATCCTCTGTCTGCAAGTTCTCCTTCCTCTCCGTTCTCCCATCTCCTCATTCCTGTAACAAGCTGAACGTTCTCCTGCAATAGCTCTCCACAACATTCTCGTTAATACCTGCTTTTTTGGGTCATATCTTTTAGTTCTGATTTAATAGAGGCTCTCCTGTTAAAACTAATAATGCACAGTGAGGCTCTGCTTAGCTTTCTGCTCCTGGTTCTGTGCATGTTCTTTCACGCAACCACTGGAAATACTTTCTAATGGCTCTAGCAGCAAACCTCTATCTCCTTCAGACAATTTCTCCAACATTATATCTTTTCCATCTGTCTCCCGTGTTGCTGCGCCCTGGCGCTGGCACAGGGGTTGTGGGTGCTCTGTGAGGGCTCCCCATGCCAGACATGGCCGGTTCCACAGCGGAACCAGCGCAGGGCCTGGCTGAGCCCCTCAGTGCCGGAGGAGCCTCTGGGAAAATGCATTTAAGAATGGGCAAAGTAGCGCCTGGGAGCACGGGCGAGACAAAAAGAGAGAGAAACAACCTCATGAGCACCAAAGGTTGGAGAAGGGGGGAGTGCTTATTATCACCTCCACTCAACTTCCTAATTTTTTTCTCCAAGTTCCAGCTAGACTCCAATCTTAACAAATTCTGGAAGGTGAAATAAAGACAGAGCAGGTGACTTGTTACATGAGGAGATATTCTGTTCCAAACCCAAACTTTTCTCAAAGTACAGAGGGAGTCAGCTTTCATCTCCACCCAGAAGCGTGTTTTGCACTGGTGAGGAGAACTGAATAAGCAATGCAGAGTCTGCTTTTCCCTCTGAAATACATGTACCTATTTTTGAAATATAGGGCTGAAAGATTTTTCTCTAGGAAAATTTTATTCATAATAAATAAAAGAAAAATAGTTTCAAGCTGAACTGCCTTGCAAATTAGAGCTTGACTTCAGCTGTTTCCATTTTATGAGTCAAGCCTTTTGCTTTTATTAAAGGCAGTTGAAATTTCAATTTACTTGTGCCTGGATATAGTCCTTCATTCAACCCACAAAAAATATTCAATTTATTTAAATGTTTCATTTTCAGATCATTCCAAGCTAGTATTTGTTCAGCTCAGCTAAACTGCAAACCAGAAGTGTATCTGTATTTAAATATAGTAGAATAATTTCTTCCATCCCTGTATGTGTGTCAGCCTAATCAGGTCACCGGTAGGAACTGTTGACTGGTAGGAACACAAGGCTTTCTCTTTATGAAAAATGACTGACCTTGCTTTAAAGCAATTTAGTTTGTGTCAACATTGCTGTTCTCATTAAATAATAGGCTCTAAGTGGCACATCCATTCTTCTTCAGCACAGACAAGAGCTCTCCAGGCAAGTTCTGGAATGCTATTTTTAGGCATCTCATAGTAATAATGTGCTCAATGCACTGTTTGAAGTATGTCTACAATAATTATTCCTTGTCTGCTCTGTTGTATTGGTCAGCTCCAGGGAGAGCTCATAAAAATGTTAGATTTGCCCCCTTACTTGGATGCAGAAAGGATATCAAATAAATGTAAACACTTTGTAGCACTTGGTTAGCTGGAAATAACGCCATTGCAATGAGTCCATTAAATATACACACATCTCCCTCTGTCTGAACACGCTGAACACCTTCAGCATAATTCTTCATTGTTTAGTTGCTGGAAATGACTCGCTTTGCAGCCACTTGTCACTAATTCTCCTACTTTTGGCATTTCCTTTATATATTGTCCAGCCAGGCATGCAAGTATTGGAGATGATAACACAGGTAATTTTATCCGTCAGAACAGAACCAGCACTGGGTGAGAAAAATTCCGTTCACTTGTCTTTTTATTTAATATTTCCTATTTTTCCTTTTTAATATTATTATTTTTTTTATGGCCATTTCAAATAATCTCTTGCTGCTTGGTAGGAAGGTTCTCAGTCCACATCCCAAGGTGACACATATTACATGAAGTCTGTCGGTATTCCCAATAATTTCTTTTGTGATTACATAATTCTCAGGAAACGTGCTCCCCTGGAATTAAACACTAGAAAGATGCAAAATCAGCCTAAGACAATCTAATGAACGTATGCAAATAGGTCCTCATGCCATCCACATGATTAGGACAGGTCTTTAAATACTTTTGCTCTGTGTATCGGCTACTACGCCTACAGGAGAGGCAAAGTGGCTTACTCAGACTGTTCTTTAGTGACAAGTCTTCTCTACTGGGAAAGCATTCGAGATACCAGTCATGTCACAGCATACTCACAGCTCATCAGAGCTTTTTAATGATTAATTAATGTAGTCAATCTGGCAGCGTTTTAGCATGGGTTATCAGTGTGCTGCAGTTAACACTGTTGATTGTAGGGTATAATAGCCTAACATGTCCTTTGCAAAGTAACACAGCCTAGACTGGCACTGCTTTGACCAGACTCAGGTCTTATTTTAAGAAGCAGATGTCTGCCTGCATTGAAAAATTTGTCTTCAGCTCTATACTGACATTATTTATAGGATCCCTTCAGGTTCTCGATCAGATCTAGCGTGATGTCACGTCACTATCCTTCCTCCAGGTAACGCTGTTAATCAGCACGATGCGATTTGTCATTTCTAGGTTGATGACATCCGCCTCTGCGACTTTTCAAAGCTTAGCGTTGCATACGCTGTCACAGCATTTCAAACATATTGAACTAAAGCAAATCTGCTTCCACTTGAAGTCAGATAAAAGGGAAGGGCTGTTAATGGGTCTAGGAACTTCTGAACACACTGCTGTCTCCCAGGCTAAACTCTGTTTAAGCGTGAAAACATTTTAATTCTTGTGTTGGGAGTTAAGAGTTAAATTTGCTCCAGTCCGGGTCAGGAAATCTCAAGGCAACAAAATCCTTTAAGAAGAGATTCCTGTTCCCACTCCAACAGGTCAGAATAAGCCCCACTAGAAACAGCAGTGCGATGGCAGAGTGGCCAAGAGTTCGGCTGCCTGCCTTGTCCAGACCACAGCATGGAACAACACCCATTTGCCAATCTAATGAATAGTTAAGAACGTCTCCCCAGAGAAGCTTTTGCTTTGTTCCTCAGAAATAAAACTGGACTGAAACACAGCTGTGCAGAGGCACACAGCACCTTCAGCACCAGGAACTGCGTTACAGCAACAAGCCATCAGTGAGGATAACAAACTTGAGAACCACAAGATGCACTGCATGACCAAAATTCTACTTATGCCATTCCTGAACCTCAATTACCTCCAACAGTGTGAAATTATCCCTCAGGAAAAAACAGTGAGTACATAAAAACAGACACATTTCCATGCAACAATATAAACTGCTTGCCAGTAATAACCAGAAATTGAGGGCTTTGCTACCAAATGGCTTTAAAGCCCACGAATTCCTGTAACAGATTATGCCCTACAAATATCGGTGCAGTAATCCCCATTCCCAATATTGATATCAACTTATTTCAAGAGTATTAAGGTCAGTTTACTTTAAAAGTAAATTTAATTATGTTTTTTGCAAAACCCAGCTACTTTTTATGTATTAAAACACCAATTAAA
Source organism: Neomorphus geoffroyi (assembly GCA_033558235.1). NCBI lineage: Eukaryota > Metazoa > Chordata > Aves > Cuculiformes > Neomorphidae > Neomorphus > Neomorphus geoffroyi. The sequence goes on from JAUMJM010000050.1 coordinate 12,146,670, forward strand.
TATTTCTCTTCCTTTTTGCCCCCCAAATGCTGTTCCAGCATTCCAGAAATTCCCAGTAATTCTGATGAACAAATATGATACTTGAAAAGATAGGGAGGTATTTTAACTGATATTTAAACACTCAAAATATTTGAAATAAGCCATGAAAAGAAACAGATGTGGTTGTATTTAATCTCTGCAGAACACTTTTGCCCATGTTCTCTTCCATGAAGGCAATGAATAAAGCCAGAAATAAATCTTGTAGAAAGAAGCAAATAGAAAATAAGATGATTTGCTGTGATTTGTTTCCGCTCTGGGAAGTGTCTGTAATCTACAGCACATGGAAGCAAGCAAGCACTTGGAGCAACTCTTGGAGAAATCCTTTGTAGAACAGAAACAAAACCACTGCACGCAATTCAGGCTCTGCTCATTTTGGACTGGGAACAGAAAAAGTCAGGCTTATTCTGAGACTTATTCACAGAGCAGTTTAGGATGTGACATTTTTGGAACCAGAGGCATTGTCGCCCTTTAACCATAACAGCAATCACTTATTTGAGTTGAGAAGATACAACCTTTCTGCTGTATCATAACATGAGTCAGTACTAATTGAATTTAACTGCTCCTTCCCTGCCACATTTGTTCACATTTTTGAGTGTTAATAAAAGACCTACAATTTGTAAATCTGAAGTTCTGGGATAATGTTTGGTATTGGATAAACAGTTCTGTTTATCTATGTATTTTGATCTTGATATTGGAATCCCAGGAAAGGACCGTGGGATGCCACCTTCAGCCTTGTGGTTCAGGCTCTGAGACTGATTTATATTGTATCAAAAGGACCCGTGAACTAGACAAAGCTTTGATTTTTCCATTTAAACGCAGTGGGCTTTGTCCCCTAGTGGAAACACTGGCACTACAATAGCATACAGACAGGCTATGGTTTGCAGGACTTCCAGGGTTTGAGCGACCTACTCTGACACTGAATTTAGTCCTGCTTTCTGAAGAGGGGGCTACCAGGTATTGGTATCACCTGTGGTCCTTTCCAGCCTCAACTATTCTTCGATTCTGTGGTTTTGCCGTAAATCAGTGGTTCAGAATTGCAGATTCTATTGCTGTCAGATCATGATGCCACACACACCGGGTAAGTCTCCACAGCTTTTGTTCTAGATGCCCAGTTGCACTCCAGCACAGGGCAGATTGCAGGTTATATTAAACAGATTTAGATCTCTTTTCTGGAGAACATGTCCTATGGGTTACAGTTTCCAGTGTTGCATTTGGTCCTTAAAATATCTTAGCGCCTCTCTCAGCTGTTGGCTTCATGTGGCTTTGAGAAGGTCACAGACTTTGTTTGTCAGCTGACCAACTTGCACAACAGCCCACAGGATCATCCCTCCTTCTGGGAGCACAGAGAAGGTTCAGTGAGGAGAGTTGGCCACATCCCACCTGCCCTCTAAAGCCAGCACAGCAAACCCTTCTGAATTCCTATTTGCTTCAAAAGTCAAATTATCTGCACAACAATTTCGCATTCCCCAGTTTCTTGTACTGGTGGGACTGAATAACTCTCACGTTATGAATAGGGTTTTGAAGAGCTGACTCGTATAATAGCTACAAGCTATGCTTGAAGCTGGATGGCAGAAGTAGGGGAAGGGGAAAGAAAGGTCAGATTATCCCAGTAATATCGGTAATATCCTACACATCTACAAAAATAAAAGCTTCTGTAACAGTAACGTGTTATCCAAAAACTCTGCTGAAATTCAACTGTGATTTAGCAAGAGTAATTCAGGTTACAGTTTAAGCTTTTCACATAATTAGTTTACATTTAATCAGACTGCTGGTATGTAAACATAATTACTATTCTCAGACCTTTAATTGAAATTGTCACAGCACTACCGCAAGCTCCTTCATCTCTGCTGAAATGGATTTCCTGTTCCTGGACACTAAGTGGGCACGAACGTTTGGCTTGAAGACACTGCCGTGCACCGGGCTATCCCACACTGGGCAAAACTCTTCCCAGCCACACTGGGAAAATGAGACAGAACACCACATTTCAGCCCTAATCACACACGTAATAAATTAACTTCAGCTGGAGTCAATCAAGCCAATCACATTTAATCTAATGCTTTACCACCAAACTCGTGTACGGTAGCTTCTAATGGTGCCAGCAAAGCTCATCTCTAATGGGATAAATATATACAAACTACAATTTATGTGCTATCACCACCATTTGTGACCTTTGACAGGGTTTTTCCTTCTTGAAAGATATTACAATTCACCTACTCATCTTCGTTATCTTCATTATATCTTCACTATATCATTATCTTCATTACATCTTCATTAAAATAGGTGCACAGGCTTCTTTAAAATTAGTTATGGCTACCCTACATCTTAGAAAATACCAGCTCAAGCATTTATAAACACTATCAAACCCAATTTCTTCCTCTTAAATGTCCATTCATTGAGCCCACAATAAAAAAACAGGAGGGGAGCAGCCCTGTACATGCACCCTTCTCACAGATGGGCTCTCAAAACAAGACACTTGCAGGTCTTCTCAACTCCATCACCACCATCTCTCTCATTCTGACCCACTCTCAACTAGGGCTGTTGAATAGCCTTCAGTATCTTTAAAAAATCAATTTCTCTTTACTTTTTTGAAATACTTTAATTCATATTTTCTTTTTGGTAAACTCCAGGAGTAGCAGCACCAAAAAACTCCTAAGCTGGTGCTGAACTTTCACCCTCCTTGTGGCCTCGTGAAGAGCAAGGATGAGGCAGGTGCCAAGGAGAAGGGATTGGTAGCTTCATTAATCCCAGCCCAGGATGCAATATGTTGGAAATGGCCTTTTTTCTTCTTTTTTTGATTTTTTTTTTCTTTAGCTTCTCTTGTTTTCTTGGCCTGCCTGGCAAGCCCAGACTTGATTATCTTTCATAGGGACGCGGAGTGAATGCAATTCCACTAACAGCTGCTCAATATTTGATGAACAGCAGCCAAAGTCAGCCGGAAGGGTCAAGGCAGTGTGAAGCTGGGGGGAGATAACCTCCACTGGCGAATTTTACTTACATTCTCCACAAGTTTAAATTGCTTTTAATGAAACGTTAACTGAAGATTTGACAAATGACCCCCTGAGACTTTAAGTTTCACAGGGAACTTGCAGAGAAATTAAATTAATAGGCAAATTTTCAGCATGCAGTGTTTGCTGCTAAACCAAAATCTTTTTACCACTTAATTTCTCTGTATTATCTTATTATGCTACACTCAAATCATTTTCCCCTGTGCAAATAATACCTATTATTTACTCCCTCTTACTTATTAGTGTCAGAATGTCTCTGTACAAATTCCTTTAAGAAAACTGAACATCCTTTGAAAAGTATCTCCAAGATCTTGCCTAGAAACAATAAAACTGAGATTTTTTCACAAATATTTATCACATTCAAAGTATCTCCTTTGTGCTGCAACCTAATTTAACTTATAGCACATTCTCCTCCTGAAATAAAAAAATAAAGAAGGTACGGCTTCATTGATGTTTCTGGGGTAAGAAAAGAAAAACATTTACTTCACTGTTGAACTGAGCTCACCCCAAGAAGACATGTGAACATTTATAAATTCATCTAGAAATCTTAGATGAATTTATAAATGCAGAGACAATGTTTTGCAAAATGAAGCTCCAGCTGTGCAGGTCTAACAGCATTCAGTACTGCCTTAATACAAAGGGGGAAGATTTAGATTAGACTTCAGGAAGAACTTCTCTGTGATGGGGGTGGTGAGGGCCTGGCACAGGTTGCCCAAAGGAGTCGTGGAGCGGTTGGAAGAGACATCAAAGCCCAGCCAGTGCCACCCCCTGCCATGGGCAGGGACCCCTCCCACTGCATCAGGGGGCTCCAAGCCCCATCCAACCTGGCCTTGAACACCTCCAGGGATGGGGCAGCCACCACTGCTCTGGGCACCCTGGGCCAGGGCCTGCCCACCCTCACAGCAAAACATTTCTCCCTAAGATCTCACCTCAGTCACCCCTCTTCTAGCTTAAAACTGCTCCCCCTTGTCCTCTCCCTGCACTCCCTGATCCAGAGACCCTCCTCAGGTTTCCTGGAGCCCCTTTCCGTACTGTGAGGCTGCTCTGAGGTCTCCCCACAGCCTTCTCTTCTCCAACCCCAGCTCTCTTGGCCTGTCCTTGTAGCTCACAAACACTATGGAAAAAATTGCCACAGTTTTCTTAAGATTGAGCTCGTTATTAACCCAGCTCCGTCAGGAGCTCCCTGGAGTAAGGGTTGTCCCATATTTCTGTGACACAACATGGTCAGTGTGAGCTCTAGATTTGGCTCCTTTAGGTGGGATTGGAAGAGTTGCTGACAAAACACATCCCAGACACTAAAGCATCTGACCTACCGCATAGTCACTGGCCATTTCCCTTCTTACTCTTCTAAATTCACATATGTTCACTGGAATTGTCGGTACTTCAGGCTTGCACGCTCACACTGATACTAGGGACACAAATTAAATTATACAGGTCACATAGCCCTGTTTAGATAGAATCATAGAAGATAATCTCATTGCACGTGCTGATGGCCAGAGGTAAATCCTAGGTCTCATTTGTCCATTTTGGCTTTAAAACAAGAATAATAATGTCCGATTTTTCTATCACAATGGCCAAAAGTGGTTCTTCATTAGCTCAGCATCAAAGCCCTTCCTGAGGTCAGTTTTGCCACAGAACACTATCTCAAATTTCTTTCACCAAGGTTCTCAGAGCGTGCTGCTATTTTCTATTACAACCAGAACTATGATTGCTTCTGCAGCCAATTATGTGTGTTCAAAGGGAGCGATAGCTGCAGGAATGCATCACTTGATGTTATAACATGTTATAATTAGGTTTTCAGCCCTAATCACTGTGAAGGATACAAACTTCTCTTGCAACTAATGAATGCCACTATCAACAAGCAACATTTTGTTGCATAAGCAATTCATGTGATAATTTATGTGACTGATACCAGGGCTTTTGTGGAGCAGAATTCTGTGTATAAGTTCACTTAATGCTGTCAGTGAGTTTAGTGAATTTTGTCCTGGACAGCATTGCATAAATCTTCACTTTTCCAACAAGCAGCACAATTTGGCCGATCACAGCCCATCAACGATGGCTTATCCCACCAAGTCCAGAATAAAATTCCTTTTCCAAATCAGTTCACTAATCCCTTCTATTTGCTTTATATCTGCCTTCATTCTGGAAAGGGAAGCCAAGAGGACAAAGAAAGAAACCACAACCGGTATTGTAATTGTGTGAAAAGGAAGTATCTTTGTAAAATTCATGCCTGTTACTAATGAGAACTATGGCAAAACTCTACCATTTTACAGGGTTGCCTGCAATTTTTACATGTTGCAGATTTGTTGCAATTCAAAAGAACAAAAACATTTCCTATGATGCTAAAAAACTCTTCGGGGGAATTAATTTTGATTTCCACTCTCTTTCACCATATAACAATGTAAATGTAGGCAATAAGTTTGTGTTTGAATAAATTCCCCACATCTGCTATCCCAAAAATGATCAAACATAACGTTTCAGCTTCATTATCAGAGTCTTTCACTTTTTCTTCAGTTGACAATCTACCACAGAAAGGCAGAAAAGAAGAGTTAATGCTTCAACAACATCATTTTTTCCAAATGGAAAAGCACAGAAAAGTTGTATTAGCTCTCCCTAGGGGAAAGATAGGATGCACTCGGGAAATCTTTCCCATCTACTCAATGAACTCATCCTGCTCCAGATTTCCTGTTAAATACATCATTAGGACATGCTCTAAATAAGAAAATAATCGAGAAATAAAGCTGTCAGCTTTTTTTCTTCTTTTTGTCTCCCCTAAAGCACATTTAGCTACCAACCTGTGCCAGATTTCTGTCCGGCTGGACAGCAAGTCCTCCGGGCAGACCAAACAGCAGCAGGCAGAGCCCCTGCAAGCGCAACCAGGAGAAATGGCCTGGCTGCACCCACCGCTGTCCCACAGCTCCTGCGAGCTGTGCCAACGCAGCCCCAGGAAATTGAGGGACACCTCCAAGGAACAGGGCTGGTGTAAAGGCCAGCTTCAAAGGAACAAGTTTTTGTGTGTAAAACAGAGCTAGAGCCAGAGCCAGCAATGCAGCGTGAAGCCCCACGGCAGCGGCGTCCGAGCCCTGTTTACAGCTTTCCTCCAAATGCTCAGCACTGAAGCTGTCCTAGAGACCTAGGGGCTCAACTCAAGGTCCATCACCTCTGGTCTCCTCTGCTGCCTGGAAAGCAAACGATCCCTGGGTGTCTCCCAGCTGACAAAACACCAAGTCACACTGACATTTCTCCCTCCTCTTCCATCACAGCAGCGCAGGCAACAGCTGGCCCACAGCCACAGAGCAGTGGTCACCTCCAAACTCTGCAGTGGTGTTGGAACGGACAGCCACGGCCTGTTTAATAGTTTATTTAAGACTCAAATATAAATGTGCAGAAGTGACATAACTGAAGGTGCTAAACCTTCCTCTTCTGTGCACTCACCCTTTCTTAGCTCTGATTTGTCCAAACCATTGCAATGATCTGTTTAGCTTCTTCAGCAAAATTACACCATCGCTTGATCTGAAAGGTCACAGCGTGGCAGAAGCTTTGCTTTAAACAGCAGATTTCTCCATGCAGACACATGCACAGGGAGACCAGAGAAGCTCTAGGTGCAACACATCATACGCTCAAAAGCATCAGTAGAGAAGCAGCACCACTAGCAAAGCAGTCAGACACGGACATTATCAGAGGACCAAGGAAGCAAATGGCCAAATAACTGCATCTTTGTCAGCGCTGTTTTAGTCCTTGCAGGAGAGTTGTAGGTGATAACTGACATCATCATGATGTAAACTGCAATTGCCTCTGAGCACTAACGCGGAACATGCGCTGGTTTGAGCCATCGCGAGCTCTGTAAATGAGTGGAACAGCTCTGGCAGCAGTGGTGTCATGGATTACTCAGCAGCTTTAGCATCACGCTGCTGCGATTCAGCCGTGGCTGAAAGACCTGCCTTCCCTTGCGAGCATGTGACGGATGTCTTTGTGGACACAACTGATTTTCAAGTCAGTGGTCTTATCTCACTGAAATTGAGAGTCGTACACCAGATGAGTGCTCAAACACGCCGATCGTTGGGTATCTCCACACCACGTGGGACACAGGCTGAACTACATGACCTCCAAGGAGGGACGTACTGCGTGCACACCCCAACTCGGCATCGCTGCATCTGAGCATCCAAAACTCCTGCAGGTTCACAGGGAAAGTGTATGCCCTTAAAGCATGCCCAGTGAAGGATTAAGAACAGACATATAAAATCCTCTCCAGTGATATTAATGTGTCTAATGAATTAATTAACATAATCAAAGTGCAGCACCTAGAAACGTTGATCTTGATTCTCAAAAAATCTGTGTGTGCTTAAAATCACACAACCAGAAAAGTTCCATTGATGTCAATGCTATCTCCATAAAGCAATGCACCCACAGTATAATTTGACAGGGTCTCAGTTAATGACAGTAACTCCTCAACACACCATTTTCCCAAGAGTCCTTTGTAAAAACTTTGGCTGCAATTTGTTAAAATTCGACTTTTCCCTCCTTGAACCAAGAAACAGTGTGGATTTGGGCAAAATGTCAGTCTTCTTCCACTGCCACACAGAAATACTGCTACCAAAAAGTGAAAACCAAGAAACCTAGTGTGGAGAAACCAAGGAGCTATAGCAAATGCGGTGACTGCAGGAAGAAAAGTAAAATAACTTATACTGCTGTGTATTTAGGGCAAAGTCCAAATGCTGTAATTTACATTAGACTACTTTATACATTTAAAGGGCAAGTGTAAGCAGAGAAAAAGGTCCCTGTGGAACAGACACCTGCTGCTTAGAAGTCATTCTTAAAGCAAAAGTGTAAAATAGGAAATCACTGCCTGTTATAAATATGTAAGTGAAAAGAAAAAAAATCTTAATTACATGAATTACCCATCTACTCTTACTAAAGCCCTGTATTCACTTCTCATTTGAGCATTCGAGCGCCTGGCAGTAGGATACTTCTAAAAAGCAAATATTAAGCCTGCATGTTCACGTATTTCTGAATTTACTAAGTGCCTGTTCAGGAATTATGCTTCTGCCAAAGTGAAAATTAACCCTGCTGCCCATCTGAGGTTCTAATGGCAGAGAAATGTTTTTTGTTGCTCTCTCTTTACTGTACACCAATGACTGGTAAAGACAATATTTATGATAAAGGATTCCTCACAGCACTTGGAGATAAAAAGGATCTCAGTCTGACTTGTGAGTAAATGACTCAGGCTTTGCGTTCCTTGCATGGTCATGGAATGATAATCCAGTCCTGGCAGCGTGGTTTTCCTGCAAACCAAGTACATCAGCCAGGGCAGCATCCTTCCTTCCTTCCACAGACACACCAGCGGACTTTACACTGCTGCAGTGCAACAAAAACAATTGGGCATTTCAGACAAGAACGAGAGAGTGGGGACAAGGAAAGCTTCAACTCCCAACTCACTTGCTAACCCAAGACACTCTAAGTGTTAGCAAGTGATGCCCAGCAAGCAGCCTATAGGGAAAAGTACTGTAAAGGAATACTAGAAAATAAGATTTATAGTGGGAACTCTCAGGCAACCTCAATAGGTGACATTATCTACCCTGAGTATAATATCACAGTTGAAAGTCTCAACACCAAAGATGATCTTTGCAAGCCCAAGGAAAGCTGTAACCTAACCACAAAACTGAGCTATGACTGAATATCTACAGTCCAACATAGGCTAAGAAATACACCGAAAGAACTACAAAGTATAAGTAACGAGTGAATAAAGGCAGCTTTTTAAAACCTTACATTTTTTTAAATGGTAGCTGTTTTGTTATTTAGAAAGAAAACTAGTCTAGAAACCAGCTGGTTTGTAATCTAATCCAAAGATAAAAATCCTTGCTCTGGGAGAAGTTCTGCTGAGTTACATTTCTGCAATTGTTTTGCGTCAATCATCCTCCATTGGAATATCAGATGATTTAACAAATTCACTTTCACTCACCAGATTTCTGTTTGTGTGTAATGAGTAAAACAGCCAGGCATTACAGCATCAACAGCATATGTGGCTGTTGGAAAATTTCCTTTAGGGAAATTTGTTATATAGACTGATTTTAGTCTAGAAAACAAGACAGACAGGAGAGAACAACACAGCTAAGATACTTCGTTCAGTCTCCCATCATTTAGATCATTAAATAATCTAAGTTAAGATGGGTTCATTGCACTTAGGTGTGCAGAGAAACCAGACTCCATCACAGGTTCAACACTGTACATGTAAAGGCAATGAGAGGGAAGTTATTAGTTTTAAGCACTGCAGCAGAGAAAATCAGGTTAAATACAGTCATTGGAAGAAGTGGTTGCGTCTACATAGTAAGGTTCACACTTATTTGAAGAGCTGATTTAGCTTTCAAACACTGGTTAAGTATTAACTATTAGTTAACAAAATGATCACAGAAACCTATATAACATATACATTTAAAGTGAAAAAAACCAGACAATGCCCTAACACATTCCACACAAGAATTTAATATTTTATACCTTTTCCACAAGCCGGTTGGTAAGATTTTAACACCTGGATGTCAGATAAGACACAAGAGTCAGTGTCATACTTCCTTATTAAACCAGTCCCTATCTTCTCGTTAGTACCAGCCTAACGTTTCTATCCTGTCTCATTGCCTGGCAAATCTATCAGAAGAGGCAGAGCGTCAGACAGACATGAGCAGTCTTAGAGAAAGGTTGAGCATGGCAAAAGCATGACAAGCTGAAGAACATGATTGCGGAGTTGTAAAGAAATAAAACCTATTAATATAGCAGCAAGCATGTTGTTTGTCATTGTTCTTCAGTGCACAGGAATAAAACCCCACTCTACTGAGCAAATGCTTTGCATGATTTTGTTAGCATGTTTCTGGCTGTCAGTTTTGTTGTTCTCTTTGTCGGATTTCTGAACGATGTGGTGTATAATTGAGTGCGTGTTATCCCCTACAAAGCATTCGCAGTGCTTTCACAGATATTCTTCCCTCCAGTATGCCAGCACAAACACAGATTCAAATGCCTGTGTACAACATGAGGTAGCAGGAGCTTTTATAGCCCGGTATTTTAGGAACAAGAGAAGTTTCTGAGGGAGGGAATATCTCTAATATAACTCATAGGTGGAAAAAAATTTGAGGCACAGAGGATCTTCTACAGACAGTCAGAAAACCGAATGAGGTTTCTGGGATGCAGTCCCTACTTTACCAGGAATAAAGTATTAGGTTTTTAAAAGGTAAAATAATTTTATTTTATCTTGTTCATGCTACTGACTTCAGACCTGGGCAAAACAGAATATCTTACTGATGATTCTAATAATCATAGAATCATAGAGTGACCTGAGTTGGAAGGCACCCACAAGGATCAGAGTCCAACTCCTGTCCCTGCACAAGACAACCCCAACATTCACACCGTGTGTCTGAGGGCATCGTCCAAATGCTTCTTGAATATTGCCAGGCTTGGCACCACAACTGCTTCCCCGGGGAGCTGTTCCAGGGCTCCACCACCCTCTGGGTGAAGAACCTTTGCCTAATTTCCAACTTAACTCTCCCCTGGCACATACATCTTCCTGCCATGCCCTGGAGTCATATCACTGGTCACCAGAGATAATAATAATATAATCCTGTGTTAAAGGAGGGAAAATGTGATTATTTCCCTTTCCAAGAATCATTCTGTGTTGTGAAGCTGGCCAGCCTCACAAACTCCACAGGACTTAGAAGTACGCACAGGAACCAATTTGCTTACCTAAAGGCTGAGCTGAACCTGTGAAAAGTCATGCAGTGCTAAAAACCTGGAGTTGCAGATGTCCCAAGCTCTGGAAAGCAGTAGCATAAACGTTCAGTGTCAACTCCATGGTGGATCCAACCAGAAGTCCCAGGATTGAACAGCTACAAAAGCAGAAAGCTGAAAATTAGACTCCATTTGCAACACTTTTACCCATATTTATAGGCAGTGCTGAAGAGGCTGCCCATTGCCATCTGACATCGGATAGCGGTGTGTCACTGCACGTGCACTGGCATCGTCGCTCCTTCCTGAGAGCACTGGGAGTTATTATCCCATCAAACCAAACTCAACTTCACTTCAAGTTTGATTTTGCTTGTTTACATCACCCTAAATCAAATGGGAGTAGCAGACTGACAGGCCTCATGCCAGCTGTTACTGCACACTCCGTGTAGTGTTTTGAAAACTCACACACACTCTTCTATTTATGTGAGGCTTTTAAAAAAGTCAGCATCTTGAGCTAATCCAGCTCCCCCCATCCAAGCTTTAAGAGGATTCTCCAGGAATTACACAGTCTTCTTATTCAACTAAAAAAGTTTAATAAGGCATCTTAGATAAGAGGCGAAGGGGGGCTAAGCGAGAGGGGGTTTCTTACAGTCACTCTCATTGAACTCCTCCAGCAGAAGTGCTGATTGTGTGTGTGATATTATACAGCTCTCCGTTTTAGATAATGCGCTAACGAACTTAATACCTGAGTATAGTGCTGATATCGGCAGGAACTCATCCCATTACACCGCAAACAGTGTAACTGCTTGTGCCACCACGTGCTCACTGTCTAAGGAAAAACAGAGTGTTATGTACCCCCGTGTCAGATTTAGTCACTGTCACCAGCAAGCAAAATCTCGTGCAATACGATAGTTGCCAAGGTAACAACTCCTCCAGAGGGAAGATGAAATCTGACGATGGGCTGTGTGCACTCTCATGGGATACAACAGCTGCCCTGGGTAATGCCCTGGCACCTTGTAAATATGAGTGGATCTCAAGGCTTTTGTATTCCAGCCAAAACACACCTGTCTGAGCGCTGCCCAGGGAACGCCTGCTCTGTACAGACTTCTGCAGTATCAGCACCGCGTAACCGCGGGTCCACATGGGCTCCCTCTGCCCATGTGAGCATCACATTATTCCACCCTGCAGAACAAAAGCAAGGATACAGTTACGTTTACAACACTTCGAGCAGCTGCAGGACACCGTAGGTTCTTCTGGAGAGGGTAATTTTGAGTTATAATGCACCTGAACTGCTAGAAAATGTACAAATTTATGTTCCTCAGTGTATTTTCTGAAAACAAAACAGAATAGGGTCTAGTATTGTCACAGTATCTAACACTGCTGTGCCTCCACAACCATCACATTGTTTGGTATTCCCAATCCTACTCTCCTCCTTGACACTCCCACACAGAAACTAACCAACCAACATTAGTTTTCCACTGAAACAATCCTTAATACCTAAATCACCTTCTATTCTAAGGTGATTATCACAATAACTGTTATGGTCTAGAACCATTGCATTCAAACAGAGCAAGTGGAACAGAAGGTGCATTCAAAAGGGCCAAATTTGAGCAATCAAATAATGTCAGTAATAAAAGAAAAAAACTCCAAATTCTAGTAACCCAGCAGAAAGCTAGGAAGAGCTTAAGATCCAAAACATACACACTTGTAAAGATTCACAAGTCATAGTGGAGTCCACTAACTGCTTCCTCAACTACTGTGAAGCCAATGACCAAATAATACACTCCATTTTCTTATAAGTGAAAATGTGGCAAGCAGCATCACTTGGGATGAAATTCTTGACAGTGAAGAAGAGACTCCATGACCAAAACTCTTCTATTGACAATCACTGACAACAGCTTCAGCCATGAGCAGCAGGTAAGGCTGTTGTCAATGTTTTGCATAGATGGGTTAATTCCTCACCTGTATTCCTCATTCACTCCTCCTCCGCCTTTCCAAGGGAACACATCCACTAGTTCAGCCTCCATCTATAGTCCTTGCGGTGCAATAAACCTAAGAAATTTGTTCATCTAATAAAAGATCTAAAGCTGATTTAACAGCATGAGCCAGATCTTCATTCTTTATGGCAGGAGGAGCTGTACAACACAGCAGCTGTAATCCTAAGGAAAATTATATCGTTTAAGACATATCGATTATTAAACGATTCAAGAACAAAATTAATCTCAACTGACAAGGTAATGCCAACTCAAGTGTCAACCCTGAATACTTAAAATGCTTCTACAGTTTCATTTAGTGAATGCCTAAGAGGAGCAAGTAACACAATAAGATAATAATTTATCCAAACTAAAAGTGCATGTGTATAATAAACATTAAAAGGGCACGCATTGATCCATCTATTAATCAGATTCATAACAATAGACCAATTTTTCTCTCTCTGGGGTGTGAAGAACGAGGTTATGAATCATAATGTGAACACTTAAAGATCACACTTGAATAACCTAATTGTGTACAAAAACAATAGGATGAAAAGAAACTTAATCAAACTCTGAACTGTTGTTAGATCTCATCCTCTTAAATACAGTTCTGTGACAGGGCTCTAATAAATTATATTGATGAAAAAAATGTTGGTTTACTTTATTAATATTCTGAATCTCCTCTGCCCACTTTCTCTATGCTTCATCTCTTCATTTGAATAGAAATAAACAATTACAGGGAAAAGCATCTGGGTTTAATGCAAGTTCCAATTCTTTTATTTACAAATCACATAAATATATACTTTTTTAAAATGTACTGCCTTACAGGGAAACTGGAGTTTTGCTACATGTGAAAACTGTCAGCCAATCTTTAAATATTTATCTTTGAATTCCCCCGGTTGCATGTACTTGGGAATGTTTTCATAAATACATCAATAACTGTCTTGTACAGCTCATTAAGGATGCTTTTTATCCTTTAGTGTAATAGTCCAGTTTACAGTTGCCTGTGAATCAATTTTATGGCCGTCCATTAAGCCTGCCCTTCAAACTGCAATTATTTGTCAAATTTTGTATATATGGAAGCAATCACCGGAGAAACCATGAAAGCTGAGAAGATGCATAAACATTTGGAACCAGAACCTGGCTCATCTCCAGCAGTGCATCCTCTCCTCTAATGCTGACTCCACAGTGTATGAGATGTACTTATGGATCCACCTACGCCAGACGGGCACCTTGTCCAAAGGGCGGGGGGGGGATACATTAACCAAGACCTGAATCCTTGATTTTCCTCCTCAAATCTGTCATTTGTCTTTCTCTGAGGTCCCAGGACATCACTCCCTCACTGGTTGTGGTTTTACCACTTCCCTTACAACCCTGCACACTGCAGAGGGGACTTCAGCCACAGCGGAAACCTGCAGCCACTCACGTTCTTTCTCCAACTCAAAGCAACAATCACCAGCAAGTTTCTGCTGCAGAGGAAATTTATTTAAAAGGAATGTTGTCCTTCAGCCTAACATGCCCAAGTTAATTTACTTTCTAGAACTTAGCAAAATATAGACTTAGACAAGCAGGTTTATAAACATCAAGTCTGAGAATCTCTTTTGTTGTTTTTTTTCTTAAGAAAAGGTGCCATAGATGATGTGCTGAAAACTCCAGAAGTCCTTTGAGAATTAACTTCCTGGAAACCTCCACTAACATCCTATTATTTTTCCCAAAATCCAGTTCTGTAATTGAATTTTGACAAACCCTTTCCTCTGCCTGGTCAATGAATTCAGTCAGACAGGTCACCTTACAGCAAGCTGAAAAGGATGTGCAACAGGTTTGAAACTCCAGTCCACTGCATTAATGGCTGCGATTCTCTACACGAGCTCTCTGTAAGGGAAACATAAACCAAACAATAGCACCCAAGGCTACACTCAATTGATCCATCGAGTCAACACAGATGGCAATCACGTCTAAGACAAGCTGAAGAGACAAAAATGAAGAAGGAATTGCAGCAGACTTTCTTCCTCGTGGATGGTGCTCTTGCTACCAAGGAAGGGCAGCAAGAGAAGCCAGTGGCTTACAGCATCCACAGAGAGCCAAGCCATAAGAACAAATTAGATTAACATGATTAATTGCCTGATTTGTGTTTTCTAACCCACTGCTGTTGAAATCTATTCAATATTTCATCGCCAAATCTCAACTTCTGCAAGGGCTGTGGGTCACAAGCACGTGCTGTCTCTTGTAGTTGGTTTATATGCATTTCTGAATGTCAGCCTCATGAAACAAAATGCTTTTGTAGCACTACAGAATAGTTTTTAACAAACAGAAATGTGTCTGTTGTAGCTTCGGCTGCTGTTGAGCATCACATCCTACAGTCCTCCTAACAAATCAACTTGCGGTTGGTGTTACCAATACCACAGGATATTCATTATGATTTTCCACATACTTAAATACTACTGCAATTTAATTGCTTACTTTATTAAGCCAGACACAGGACACTGATCTGTTAGCTTCAAGGTAAGATACTAACATTTTCAGCAGTAGTGAGGAGAGACAGAAGGACTCTAGTTCAGTTTCAATGCTGAGGAGAAGCAGCAACAGTGGGTAGTGGGTGATAGCTGCGTTGTGCACACACCATTGCGTACTTCCTTCGTTGTATGGGACTCAAACAAGAGCACCCTGTGTGCAGCTCTTCCTTGCATTGAATTTCTGGTCACAAAAAAAACACTCAAAAATCACAAACAAGGCCCTTCAGGCACTCAGGCGTTGTCATGATGCTGCCATTTCAAGATCCTCCAGGCCCATGTCTATTTCTGATTCCTAGTGAAGAAGGAACCAGGCAATGCTTCAGGTGATGGTTCTGCTAAACCATCTAAAACGATAGAGCACACAAACAACCCAGCAGTTATTGTCTATCAGCTAACGGGACGTGCATTCTGCTAGGTGAGACAAGGGGAAAAAGAGCATCTCTTCTTTTAGTTTGCGTATGTTCCTGAGACTTTACGTACCAGTGTTGCCATGAAATAAGTTGCTGCACAGGCAAACAAGCAGAATCGATGCACTTGTGTCCAGCCTCTACATTATTTTTGCCAGCTGTCCAGAAGTGAATTGCCATATACAGAGAATTGCTCTCTATTGCTTAATTCATCACTCCCACAGCCGCAATTGCTGGCGTAGCAGGTGACTGTAAAGTCGCCTATCACACACTCCCCTAAAATCAGCAGCAGGCAAATTCTGTTTTGTTTCCCCGAAATTATGAATATTAAATGATCCTTTTTATATTTTTTTCTTCAACAGCTGCACTGCATCTGAGAAATCTTTTGTTCCTCACCCTAGGTAAAATGATTAATGCACTTGCTGTGCTATAAAGAACTGTAGTGAAAACCACAGGTTGTATTGGTGCAAACACTTTATTGCTCCTCACGGCTTTAAATTCAATGAAACGTTAACAGTACAGTCTCACTGCATGGAAACCAGTTGACTGGTGCCATGACCTCACTGGCACTTTCAGGTAACACCAACCAAAAATATTTATTATTGGGATATTAGTTCAATAGGAAACCATTATCACAAAGTTTTCGTCTTTGTCTGAAGAGCTGACAAAAGGCTGTAAAGGCTGTAAAACACAAAGTTAAACTGAACCTCTAATGCAGCTTCATAGAACACATAAGGCTTCTATACAAAGGGCCATGGGAGAAATTTCATATTCAATTACCATCACCTTTATATCTGGGATTCCTCCACTTCACAATTTCAGCAATGAGTTAATGCTCGCTGAAATGCGATTGTTTCTGAGAACAGTCGAATATCAACTCTTCAGCGGAAGCAAAGCACCATGGTTTTGATTCAATGTAGATTTGGCTTCTTTACAATTTGTTCCTTTTGAATAAGCATAAAACTAAATTAGTCATGTGCGGTGCTCTGGAAGCAGAAATGCTTGTTCTAGAGCTGAAAGCCATTAATAAGCATTCACAGCCGTACAACTGAATAATTGTAGGGAACCCAAATGCTGGCCTGGATTTACAGTATAAATTTAAACACATAATTTGGTCAATAAATTTACTAGAACGTAGGACACAACAAATCCAAAGAAAAATAGAGAGCAGAAGATGCATTTTGAATTGATATCAACTTCTCAGTTAGCTTTCCATATTTTTCCAAATTAATTCTTTGTTTCTTTCAAAATCAAGCTATGCTCTTCACTTGAGGTATTTCAGGTTTACAGTGGGGTGACAAAAGTCTCTCCTTGCTTTGGGGACTTCAACAAAGTCACCCAAGAAATGAATTTGCTGTGTTGCATTTTAGCATTAGAAATACAGCCAGTGTAGAAAACGAGCATTAACAATGAGATTTAATATCGATACTCAAATCCAGAATTCTTTTTACGGAATGTGAATTCTTCCTCTCTAATCACTCCATTTCAGCTGAATTTGTTGTTCTTTATTTAAAAACTCCAGATAATCCAAAATCAAGTGAAAAAATCCCCACATTCACCTACTTCATAATGCTTTCAGACACAACCCAATTAAATGTTTTGTAAATATCTTATCCATCCTCCTGCCAATACAACATCGCTCCTAGAAAACTATTTTGCTACTGCTTTCTCCCATCAATTTTTCACACGTCAAGCAATAGGTCTTTTGAGATGAGCTTTTTATCTAAATAATCACATTGTTAAAGTTTTTCCCCTATTATTGATTTAATTTTTCCTTCCCTTGCAGTTTATCTGCTTCTCCTTGTTGTGCTCCTTTACATCTTCCTGACTGCGCGACAGAGAGAGGCTGTTCTGAGCTGAGCTCACACTTCAGCTATTCCTATCCAAGTCGTGCCTGTTAGCAACTTCACAAGTTTCCCTATAGTCTAAAACAGTTCTGATGGGCCCAGGTTTGCTCATCTCATTCATAA
Organism: Neomorphus geoffroyi; assembly: GCA_033558235.1. Taxonomy (NCBI): domain Eukaryota; kingdom Metazoa; phylum Chordata; class Aves; order Cuculiformes; family Neomorphidae; genus Neomorphus; species Neomorphus geoffroyi. The sequence goes on from JAUMJM010000050.1 coordinate 12,164,284, forward strand.
AGCATTTCAAACCCTGCTCTGGCAGTGATTATTTCCTTTGGAAAGTATCATTATCTCGTGCTACAACAAAGCTTGACCACTAGCGGCTGAATCTTAAAGAGTGAGGCAATGAGTTCTGGCTTTTAATGCCCCTCCTGCACATTTTGGCAAGGACCTGCATTTTAATTTATGGCAATACGTCAGTGTATTCATGAATTGTATTAAAGTAAGCAAAATGAAATCTTGGTAATGATACTTCATTTCCTATTCTGACATTTGAAAAATTCATGTAGGGGTACGAAGAGAAACCTACCAGGTTTTGTGAGAATTACTGATAATGGGATCTATTGCACCAACTTGCTTTCATAGCATGGGAGAGTGGTACCTCAAAACAGGCACAATTTCAATGACAACTAAAGAATGGAAAGGTATCTTACGAGTATTTAAGAGTTGTTTAAGGCAGACTTGCAAATCTAACCAAAAAGTGAGACTAATTGAAAATTTCAGACACTCATATTTTGAGTATTTTTAATAGCTCATTGTAACTCCCACATACAGATGCTCTACGTATTTAATAATCCTTACACTTTTAGTAATTCATAGCAACAATCTTACGCAGTTACAACCAGACCAAGAATTTAAAGCCACAACCATGCAATAGGAAAATGCCATAAAGCAATTATTTCAGCCTGTGTCTGCATGATTTGTCCGACACTAGGATTCCATGAGCTACAGCTTTTCTTCAATTAATACATTCCTGAGCCTCACCTTAAATTTCTTAGCTTCTGTTTCACAAAATTTCAATGACGTTTCCCGAAAGATCTCCACGCAGTACATGGGTCTGGTTAAAAAGTAAATATCATTCCGAAGTCCCTAACTATCCTTCAAGCACTGTTCTGTACATTCCATGACTCTACAAATCGATAGGCCCGTCCAGGACTCATTTACAGAGTAACTGTCATAGTTGGCTGATTGGCCAGGGCTTAAAATTGACTTTAGGCTTGTTATAATTCAGAGCACATTCTATTTACTTCATATTAAAAGATAGATTATGTTTTCCAGCCTATCTCATGTAACCTTTTTGTCACATGTCACACCAGTTAAGGCCAAATTAAAAGTTGACAAGGGGCTTTGGTTTAAAATAAGTTTCTGACAGAACCTTCCACCTACAACTTGGGTGTTTGTATTGCTTAGCAGCTACCACAACCCTCAATCATCTTCACAGGTGTGGAGGTTCAAGTTCTTAGTTTGTAGGTAAGCAAAGCAATGTCCACAAACATCTGCAAGCAGGAAGAAACAAGAGGGGAGAATTTAGGTTATCCAAATTACTTGTTCATACGGTGTGTTCTTGATATTAAGGGGGACACTCATCACCATCATCAGTCTTTCAGCTGTTCTTTTGACCTGTCCTCTCCCTCCAAGTCTGTAGAAACACTGGTATTTAACTCAGAAGCTGATCATGAATGGGCAGCGGCTCCGATTCCTTCAGAAACACTTTGCTAGCCCAGAGAAAAACATATGTCCTAACAGAGAAGATATTATTCAGTGTTGGCTGTTAAGGCACTGAGAAGCTCAAAATTGCAAACAAAAAACTTACGAGTGCTACAGGCTGCACTAAAGAAAGCCAGTTCCCTCAGGTTCTGCCTTGGGCCAACAACGATCTCATCAGAACTGACAGCTGCTTTTCCTGACGGCAGAGGTGTCAGACAGATCATGGAAGTGTCGGTCAGAGCCCTGTATTTCCACCCATGCCCTCTCATCCATCCTCAGTGGCCTCCTGCAGGTAGCAACCACAACAAGGAGGGAGGCTGGGGCAACACGAACAGCTTTAGAGATGGGGGAAAAGCTGCTGATAAACATTTTGGTTTAGCTGGGGAGAAAAGTCTTCCAGATTTTGTATCATCACAGCAGCTTTTGAAGAGTCATCAGAATTCAGAGAAAATCAGATCCAGCCAGAAATCAAGACTGTGCACGTCCCTTTGTGTGTTTGACCTGATAAAGGTCAGCTACAAGAGAAATTAACAGCCTCTTGAAATCGGACCCTTGCCTGACAGAGACAATCAAGGTGCTGGGAGCTGACAGCTGTCCCCAAAGGCTTCATCACAGGTCCTCTGTTGATTGTAAAAATGACCACAGAGACAAGGCAGGCAGTTGAAGCAAAGTCACTCAGTTTCTATCCAAGTTAAATGTGCTTGCAGTATATCGCAACTATTAAAACGGCTCGGTTTTGCTCGCAGTAATTACTAAGATGCCAAAAATCAAATGATGAATTAGTTCAATAGAAAGTCCAACACAGACGTGAAGGGCAGATTCATTTCACACAGCACACATGCTCACCCAGGACACGACGTGTTTGCACAGCCTCAGCCCAGTTACCCCTGCACCAAGCTTGGTGCCATCCCTGCCCGAGGGGAAGGGCACGGCTCCTCACCAAAGCCACCAGTTCATATCTTCCACAACTCTGATCAAAATGCATCAACCAAATGAAATGGAGATAAAAGCATCATCTCAGCACTGCATTTAGTGATGCGGTGAACCAGCAGGCAGGTCGCACCCTTGGTGGCTGCTGAATCAATTAGCCCTTTGGGAGGAATTCATGTGGTTAGCTTTCCTGTAGGACAGAAAAACTGGAACTGGAAAAACCAAAACAAAAAAACACTACATTTGCTCATTCCTCATGACTGAGTATCTTTTAAGTTAATGCAACAATATAGAGAATGTTTAAATACAGGGACAAACAGAATATCCGTTTACTGCAGGGTCAGTAAGTTAGAACTTGTTGCATCTTACTACTGACCTTCCCAACAGAAGGGGTTACTGAGTTTAAATTTTATATAGGATTTATTCATAGAATCATAGAATCACTAGGTTGGAAGAGACCTCTGAGATCACCGAGTCCAACCGTGCCTTTCTCCTTACTAAACCCTGTCCGTAAGAAACTCATCCACCTGTTTTTTAAACCTCTCCAGGGATGGCGACTCCACTCCCTCCCTGGGCAGCTGTGCCAATCCCTGACCACCCTTTCAGTGAAGAAATTTTCCCTAATGTCCAGTCATAACACAACTGAATGTAAACTGCCAGTACAAAAGCTGGGGAGTCCTTTGACAAAACAGGTCTTCAGCAAATGCTGTTTTAATTCCAAAAACCAACAGTTTTGCATAACAAAGCTGAAAAATGTTCATAGACACCTGTAAAAACTATGTTTTAAAGTAACTAATATATTTCCCACCGATTGCAGGACTGAGTTGTAAGTTGGGTCCACAAATATTTAGCAAATATCATGGGACAGGGTAATAACCGACCACTACAACATCACACTTCCTTTCAGTGCCAGCAGAACATCAGCCATTACTACTATGGATTTAGCCTTTACTTATGCAAGACCTCAAAAAACCCCAAAACCAAAATTCCAATGCTACAGCACAACAAACCTCATTGATTTAGCAAGATGTGACTGCCAAGAAAAATGGTTTTCATCACACTTCATAATAAATTTATCTAAAAAGTCATTTGTTCAAAGTATTGCCTGAGAAAGCTCCCTTGAGATGTGCCATTTGGATGGCACTCTTTTCATTATTCAAATATAATGAAGTGATTCTGCATGGTTATGCTGGACTATAAATCACTGCTGTAAAAAAAAAAAAAAAAAAAAAGGCCTGTTTCAGCATGTTAACAGACCAAAGATCAGATTTTGAAGAGTGTTTTGTTATTGCATATGTACTTTCTCTCTTGCACAGACACACCAGATACCAGCGCGCACTATCGGCCCGAATTCCAGCATTATTAATTTTGGGAGCTGGTAGGAGAGACTTTAAACAGGGACTCACATTTTGCAGTTTGTGTCCAGTGCTCTTGCAAATGTACTGTTTCAAACCTTCCTGCAGTCTCACACATGCACATCAAAATACTGGAGACTATCAAGAAAAGCAGAATGCCAGCAGCAGGATTTACTGCAACCCCCTTTGGGTTAACGAAGAATTAAACACACATTAAAGGTTGCATCTTAGCAGCACCTTAAGAAGAAGAAAATTCAGAAAAAAATAGCTAATAAAAACCCCTCGCTTTTAGAAAAGAGTGAAAGGCATCTAAAAGGACTTCTCTTCTTTCCAAAGCTTCAAACAAGTGAGAAATTAATTACAAGTATAACATTCTATTATCAGTGTAAGCCAGCAGTGATAGCAGTGATTTAATTTCTAGACATAGAAAGGACCACCCTTCATGTCCGCACAGGACCCACTGCATGGTTTGCTTCTTTTTCCCACGAATCCATTCCTGGAAAACAGTGGGGATTATTGACCAGTCCTGCCAAGCCCTACCAGTCTCAAGTTTTACCTAGAAGCCTATGACCTCAGTATTTTTAGGGAGATCATAGGAAGATTTAAAGTTGTACAAACAAACAAACAAAGAATATCAGTGGGGTGCAATCAAATTAGAGTAAATACGATAACCTAAGGCACTGATGCTGTGTACTTCACTTCTGCATGGAAAAGTTAAGATCAGTAAGAGCAGATAACGAGTTTCAAAGGCTGCATTCTAGCGAATAACGCCTTTCTTTTATCAATTGTGCAGTTTCACTTTGTTATATTGTTATGGCCTTATATGTCATATATTCATTCAGATCTTTAAAAAACTGAGCCAGAAGATACAAAGAACATTGTCACCACAGAAAGAGACCTAAGACACAATTAATGTAATATAAGATAAAGTATTTCAAGACCTCATAAATCATTTCAACATTAAGGATACAAATGGGGAACGTATGCCAAGTGAGTGATTGTCGTGGAGTGCCATTTAGCCCAGGTGACAGGAAAGCCTCAAAGATGAGTGATATTTATAGAGCCAATCAGGAAAGGTTAGCGCACGTAACTTTTAGTTCCTAAAACTTCTTAAAAATGGGATATCTGAAGGGTGACAAACAGAATATCTCAAGATGAGACGATCTTAAGAGCAATTGCAGCAATCTGTATAGTTAACATTTGAAAATGCAGCAGGTTGAAAAGCAAAATCCAGCAGGCAGTGTGAAAGCTGTCGTGAACCAGTTTGGTGCTCCCTATCATGCAAGAAACTGCCATACCCCCAAAATTTTGCAGAACTCAGGATAATGTGTCCCATCTACTACCATTAGCTTCACTTATGCAAAACGCTTGATTTGGCCAGACAAATTCAGTTAGTGGACACAGAAGCAGCTACATTCTGCTTACTGTTTTCAGGGGCAGCACAGATGTCAGAGAGAGAAGTTACTTGTTCCCCACTCCCACGCAAGCGATGAGCAATACTTTTCCAATTAAACCTTGCAGGTTTTCCATACAATACTCTAAATGTTGATGCTACATAAACAAGCGAACAAAAACAAACAACCGAAAAACCCCAAACAGATTCTTAAGTACACAGAACAGACAGTGTGACTGAAGAAACCAGAGCAAGACACGGCTGAGCAGATTAGCAGACACTGTTGTCTCAAAAAGTTATTCACTGTATCGGTTATATTATCTTACTAGCATCACTCAGCTCCTCAAAATCTTCCACCTTTACAGGATCCAGCCTGGATAGAATCTCCAGATCGTATCTACATTGGAAAGAAAAAGACATGTTTAAATGTCTGGGAGCTGGATACAAGCACAGAGCAAAAAACAAAACCCCAAAATGAATCTCACAGTTTTAGCTCTCATTCAGATACATCTACCCAGCTTCTTGCTGTTTCATAGAAACAGGATTGAGGTTCAAGTATTTTGAGAAAAGGACCTATGACTTAAAAAACAGTTTCTCTACACAGTTCTGTAAGTGTTCATCATAACAATTACTGTGCCTTCATGTTATCTCCAACATCAACTTGCGTCTCATTAAAGACAAAAAGGTAGATAATTCACAACTGACTTACCTAACTCAAATGACAACACAAAGGGAAGTACAGAGGGCTGTTTTCTTGCACATTCAACAGAGGATTCCTGCTTGAAACCAAAGTGGCAGTAACCTATCTGTATCTCAGGATTATGCATTTCTAAATTACAGTCCCAGTACCATGCATCTTCAGTGCCACTTCAGCAAGCTTTAGGCACCCAGGTCCCCCTGACACTCATCTCCAAGTACCATCTGTGAAACAGGACTTAAGATGACAGTGCCCAACGTTCCCCATAATGATGATAATGATTAAAGTACTTGTTGGTAACCGTGCTTTGCCCAAAAAGTGGGAGAGTTCATTTCCCATCCCCCTTCAGCTGAAGGGGTGAGGACAGACACTTGTACCAGAGGAGAGCAGCCTGACCTATCTGCTCATAGTTCACCTGTTCTGGATCACGCTTTCTCTGTTGTCCTATGGAAGCAGGACCATGGTGCAGTCAGGCACACGCTTGCTGTGCACTGTGTTCAACCTGACTTCAGATTTTATTACTTATGGTACAGCACATGGGATCACGATCAAGCCCTTCACAAAGATAACAAATACTGGTACTCCCTCTGCCACAGAAACAGGGTTAGTTATGAATCTAGCTAATGCCATCTCTCCATCACAGGATCACAAGGTTGGAAAGGACCTTTGAGATCATCGAGTCCAACCTATGACCCAACACCTACTCATCATCTAAACCCAGGCACTAAGTGCCTCATCCAATCTCCTCTTAAACACCTCCAGGGACGGTGACTCCACCATCTCCCCGGGCAGCACATTCCAATGGCCAATCACCCATCCATACACACCATTTCGCTGTTCTGTTTTATCATTTACCATCCCCACCTACATCGAGCTGCGTATGACAATTTAAACCTTAAACGCTATTTACAAAATCTGCCTCATCTTATAAGACATTGTAAGAACAATTAAAATGGAGACCCAAGCATGAAGGGCAACGTGGCACACTCCTATCTGCTTCCAAAGCTGATTGAAATGGATTAATTTAGACAAGCTTCTTATTCTTTGTGGTGATCAGTCAAATTCATTCACGCTCTAAAACACCAGTCATTAACCACATTGATTATGTACTAAACGAAGTGAAGATTGTTATCTGATGGAAATCACCAAGTGGGGCTTTCAGGAGCTCCAGGTCTTACAGCAGAGAAATTCCACAAGTTTCGAAAGAGTTTTTTTATGGCTGTTGGGAATCAGCCACTAAATCACTACCTGATAAAATTCTGCTTGCACAAAAATATCCATTGAAAAAGCAGGGTGTAAGTGTTTTTTCTAGATAGCTGAACTCTATTGTTCATGAACTGAGAGAGAGAAACCTTTCTGAACATCCAGAATTACAAACTACACTTCCATGCTTACGGCGTTAGACACCACAGAATGGCCAAGAACAACTTCAGCAAAGCACTGAAGAGAATAAGGCAAATTAGAAAGTGTTCCAAAGCCCCAGTTTACTGTTAAATTAAAATTGGAAAAACAAACAAAAAAAATTATATTAGCCTCCAAGTTTCCAAGCATTGGTTTTCAATAGGAAAAAAACCCCACATCTCACTCTGCAAGCAATGCAAGACAAAATTATAAGGCAGGGGCTATGAGTGATGTGGAAAATATTACTACGTCAGGCTCTTCAACATGAAAATTGTTGATCATTTCAACCAATTTTTTTTAAGAAAGATTTTCATAAAACATATGGAAATGACCCAGGCAACAGAAGAGACAAGGGGGTTTGTGGCCAAATATAACAAATATGAAACATGACTGAATATGGATCTAATCACATGGGTGAGTTTTATTCTTAGATGAGGTACAGTTAAACAACAAAGCTCTGCCACCATAAGTCCCCATGGTTGCCTTCTTACTTGAGTGAGTCTCCTTTAGTCAAGATGTGCACCATGAAAACAAAAGAAAGACCCTGTTCCTATTACACCAGAAGTAGCACCCATGTAAGGCTTTGTGCTGCCATAAATCACATGAAATGGTGTTTTGACCAGAAATCTTAGCCATGCTGAGAGCATACGCTGCTGCCAAAGCTTTGTTCCTTGCAAACCAGTGTTTTCTAATTACAAAAGTTTTCTCAGAAAGCTTTTGAAATTGTGTTAACTTCAGAGAAACATAATTTCTTCCTATTCAAGTAATAAAACATAGATTTCTGTTAGTTCAACTACCTAGTACTCATCAACCTGAGAGCTCTGATTCTAAAATCATGCTTATGAGTCTTTCAGGTTTCTGTGAACAGATCTTAAGACGGGGTTGAACAACTTTCAGTTCACAGACAGATTAGCCACGCTTTTGGGGATGAATCCCTGCTCACAGCGTAACCAGGACACACGGTGTTTCTGGTGTTTAAAGCGCTCAGCAAAGTGATGCAGAAGCCACAAAACAACATTACAGCAGAAAAAGTAAAATAAGTTGCAAGAAAGGACCTGCTCCCCACCAGCTTCCCTTACAATATAACACAGGAGCACACACAAAGCGGAAGAACATGCATTCACGTGTACACAGCGCCCTAGAGAACCTCCTCAGTCACCTCTCTACTCGTTCCTCCCCGCCCCACAGCATCTTCTGTGCTTTAAAAAAGCTATACAGTCTTACGTGGTAAGAACATCAGCAGTAAGCTGTTAAATTGATTTTATGAAACATAAAATATGAGGACCACAGAGCAATTTAAGCATTTAATTGACTAGAGGTGCAGAGAGAATGGCTACTGAATACTACTTCATCATCTCAGGAAAGAAAACAACTTCCATGTCCAGCCTTTTGGGAGAACAGGAGATTTTAGCATGCCTTCTGTGTACCTGTCATACATCAAACACCGCTGTACGGAATACACAAACTGTTACCCTTAGGTACTGACGAGGAGCTAGACAAGAAACGTTCTCAGCCATGTTTTAAGCAATAAACTATGCCATTATTTCCTCCTGAAGAGTCAATAGACATTTACTAAAAGTGTCCTGTTTTCATATTATGCCACCTCAATTTTTATATTTTTTTAACAGAAAGCCACTTCCACCCAGCCAGCATTAACTGAGTTTATGATCCCTATATTCTCCCCCTAGTATTAGGGCTTAGGTGGGAACACACATAGAAGCAACCAGCGGTTCTTTCTCTATTACAGTGTCTCACCAGTCGCAGCTAGAAAATATATCAGTAACAATTCCTAAGCAACTCCCAATGCTTCCTTTTTACCTTTCCTGAACTAACAAAGTAAAAGCTGCTGCAAATACGTTAAAAATTAAAGAAACAGCAGCAGAGTAGCCCAGGCAGCTCAATGGAATGGCCTTCATTGCAATATTTGCTCAGTTATCTCTTCAAAGTTCATCTGTTTCTCAGATGAAGAAAGAGAGCTAAGTATTCTTACACCTGCTTAAAGGGAAAACAGCAGGAAAAAAGTTTAAAAATTGTTTGGGCCCCATTCTTATCCAACAGGAGGCAACACAACCACCAATCACAGAACACAAAGCCAGACCAGCTGCAACCCCTGCTGGCAATGAAATACCTCTCATGTGACAAATAATTGATTTTGAAGCAAAGATACACACAAGTCATTCACATTAAAAATGAAAAAGCCATTTCTTATCTGTATAAAATAGCCCTCAGTTCTGCAGCAGCTGGAACGCAACCGAAGTTTATTAACAAAAGAATAGCCCCTGGAGACACGGGCTCGCTGAACTGATTGCTGAGCACTGTCAAAAATATTATGAGATACAATCCAGGCACTAAATCTCCACCGGTAAGAGATCTTATTTAATTATTTTCTTGAATGGGGCATTTCTTGACATGGTGGGCAAGGGAATTCACTGCTATCAAGAAGGCAACATAATTAATTGTGTGGCAAGGAACATGCCCTTTCCATTATGTGTTCATCATTGTACACTTGAGATGCTGTATTACAACCTACTTGTGCTTCCCTTTTGGTTTCTCAGCTGTTCTTCAGGTTTCTTTTCTCTATATTTCCCTTCCTTTGGAAGGTGAAAACTATGGAGATGATCATCGTCATATAAAATTGCTTCTACACTAGCTTTAGCTGATCAAAAAAAGGCAGAGCCTTTTAGGCCAGAGAGGTTATTTGTTATACCAATTTTCCAGCGAATGTCACTGCCGTCTGTAGCATTAGCACAGACGGGTTGGACTGCAGCAAAGATCAGAGACAGCCGTATAAAGCGGTGCAAACCTTACATCACGACAGCTTTGGTTTGGGTGCTCTTATCCCAAGGTCAGCCTTCACCCTCAGCGGTTCCATCCATCAAAACTAAAAGGTGGCTGATTGAATCAACTGAGGAGAGGCCACAGTGCAAGATGTAGAGTAATAGCTCTCCCCCATCAAGGTGAGAGCTTTTGACTCGCGCTGCACAGCCGGTCAAATCTAATATTCACATGTGAGCTGCAAGAATCATTCAACAGACTTCATCACAACAAACATTAAAGAATACAGTGAATAACTAAGAGGGGCTTTTATTGCCTGATATATGCAGACACATTTCTCAGTAAGTTTGCATCATCCGTAAGGTACTCAGATAATAGAGAAGTCAGAGTGGAAAAAGCTCTTTAACAGAATTCTGAGTTTTCAGACTTGGAGGAATTTTAAAACAGGAAACTGAACGTTGTATTTTATACTGTACTCTTACAACAGAGTTCCTGCGAGCAACAGGTTAACAGTGCCTCATCACAAAGACAGTGCCAAAGCACCTGAGAGAAATCTAGAGAAACCTACAGTAAATAATAGCCGGGAGGCAGAAGGCAAGAACATTTTACCAAAAAAAATTTCACTTATCTTGTAACTTCCTAAGCTTCCTGGTATTTATGACCTGATGCGGGGATTTTTTTTTCCATCCAATAGGTTATGCTCTTTTTGATGAACAAAGTATATGAATAGTCATTTGTCACACTGGGAGGTAGAGAAATTGTGATAACACATAAATTAAAAATCATGATTCACCGTATAAGTAAACAACACAATGGTATATTTAGTCTGGATGTCTTTCAGAATATGTATTTTAATCACTAGCCAGGAAAACTAGAAAAAAAGGCAAACTCACAGTACAGAATCTTGTGTTTAACCACAGAACATTCTCACATTTTTCCAAGAGAGAAAATTCAGTTTGAAAGTACTCTGCACAACACAGGTGTGAATTCATCACCTGCTGGCTGGCTCAGAGTCACAGCATTTTCTGATTTCCTTCTCTGCATCAGTTGTAATAAACAGTTATTGCCATAAGCAAAGTCATGTTTGTAAAGCGTTACCATTGCAGACAATCAGCTTCTAAGACAAAAGATGTCTTTATACAGGAGAGGCAGCGTGGGTAAGCAAGCAGTAGGCTGGGGATATTATTTGTTGCCGCTTGCAGACTACCCATCTCTCTCCCTTCATGGACTCAATCAGTTGGCCAATTTACAAATGGCCCTTCACCTTTATAATTAATAAAGTTGGTAAGTCTACTTAACACTCCTGAAGTCCTTTTAAATGTCTCTTCTTGGTGTCTATCCATCCTTAAAAATTGCTGCCTAATAGAGCCAAACTGGTTCCTTTTACCTCACATGCTTCAAAGAACATTGGAGCTGGTTTAGGATATTAAGACTGAGCATCACTAAATAACCAGCAAACACTCCAGGAATGGCAGCTGTTTCACAGTTAAGCATCTTTAGAAACACTACCTGAAACTACTGTTAGGCCCTGCTTCAGACACACTTCAGGAGAGTCGGTTAACACCAAAAACTTTAGCATGAGTTGCTCACAGGAGTCTCTCCAGCTCGAGGTGCAGCTGCAGCCTCTCCTGCCCTGGGCTGTAGATTCATAAACATATTCTGGCAAACATCCAGAGAGATGCACTGTGATACTAAATGCAGGCTTGTACTGCATGGATTGATTTCAAGTAGGTCACATCCAAATGAGCTGAGCTGCCATCACCAATGTGAGCTCAGCATTTTTGAGGACAAAGTTTAGGCAGTCAGTAAAAAGATCCTTCTTATAAAAGAAATGCAAATAATTAACAGCATATTACACTAAAGACCACGTTAAAATTAGCAATAAACACTTGAACTTTTCAGCCCAAAGTCAGGAATAATTGAAATAAAGGTTGCTTACATCTCTTCATGGCTTCCTTACACCTGCTCAAACCTCCTCCTTCTGTAGCAAGAAGACAAAATTTAGTTTCAAAATTTCAGCATTATTGCACATTGGGTGCTGTGAGGAAATAAAGAAAATCGGCATTTTCTGCTCCCCTTTAGGATTTATATTTATTCACTAGTCATAAGAGCCTGTGAACTGGGAGTGGGTGGAATAATGACATGAGTAGCCAAGAAAGTGGGTCACTGCCACAGACAGAAAGTGCCAGACATATCCTAACCTAAACCTCCGTTTACTTTGTAATTCAAGCAGTCTGAACTACAAACAAATAAATCTAGTCTTAAAAGGAGAAAGCTATCCATGGAAAAAAGTAACTTTGGAGTGTTCGGAGGAGACAGATTTATCACACAGACTGTATTTAACTGATTAGTCCTTCACATTGCAGGAAACCCTTCCCAGCTGGCTCAATGTTTCAAGTTAATAGAGTTTTGTCTCCCTGTATAACACAAACACCATCAAAAGAGTCACTTAAACTGATTAAGATTTTGCTTCTTATTGTGGAGGTAACCCAAGACACTTGATGCAACACTCATTCTTGCCATCCCTCCTGCTGCCGTTGCAGAACAGTGGCTGAGCACACTGCAGAAATACAACAGCAAGAGCAAAAAGTGAAGCATCATGTCCTGAACGAGCTTCCACGTCGCGAGTTGGAAGCAAACCTAGAGAAACAAAAATCTTGGGGGGACACGAAAGCTTCAAGCTGTGAATAAGGCAATTGCTTCAAGTCCTCCCATGGTCAGGCAACAAAGAATTTGCACGTGGTTCCCTTGCCTCAGGAAGGTGGTGGCTGTGGTTTTGAAGGTTGGTTGGTTTGTTTCCGCTGTGTTTGACGCAGCCATCTCTGAAGAGCAGTCATGGCATGGGTCATACAAAAGCCTTACTGGGGCAGGAGAAGCCTCACACTGGGTGCCTCAAAACGTGTACCAAGTTCGTTATTTCCTGAATTTTGTTATTTAAACCATCCCTTATTAGCTGCGAAAAGCATATGGGACCCTGCTATAATGAAGCTATTCAATATTTTGAGCTGTTTAATTTTGGATTAGCGTATCATCTGGAGCAATCACCCCTCACATTTCACATTAATTGGGCTATCTGGAACAGAAGGGTTGAGAAGGCCACACGTTCCATTTCCAAGCAGTATGCTCAACTGGCTTATGAAAGGTTAAAATCAGGAAAAAGAAAACAGCTTTATTCTCCCAGGAGTAGTCAGCTGATCAGTTTAAACACAGATGTTTTAAACTCCACATCTAATAGAGTATGCCAAGGCTCCAGAGATCTGCACAAATAGGGAAATTCCTTCCCTTCAAAGGAGATTCTCATTATGAAGTCTTCCACTATGCAAATATCCGACAAAGAAATTATAAAAGCCAAAGCAGTGGGTGGTCAGCTTGGGTGACAACACTGATACATCTCTAGTTGATGATAACATTTGATTTGTTACTGATGAAGAGCACTCAACATTCTCAAAATGCAAATGTTTATGTAGCCAGACAACTAACTGATCAGGCCCATACAGACCGGAAGATTAATGGCTACATATTCCTAACCAGGCTTCTGAATGGCTCGAGGGAAATAAAGACTCATTGCAATGCCCAGCGCTCAAGCATCACTCAAAATAAGCAGGTCAAATGCCTGTTTTTATATTACAAAGCTTAAAAGCTGTCTTTTCCCTTACAAAGATTATCACAATTGTCTGAATCACTATATAACATTGAGCTAATATTTGCACGTGAATAAATCATGCTCATAAAGAATTTATGACTTGAATTTTCTTAAACCAGTCCTTAGTTTAAGTGTGAGCAGCGCTGCAGGGCTCTATGTTAACAATCCAAACTACCACAGTAATGCAATGCTTCAAGAGTGGTTCTGGATAAGGAATTATAGTGCAGTCTGTGATACATCTCACGCCCTCGCCACCTACTTTCTCCTTTCTATTCATCATTTCTATTTCATTTTCAGATGATTGCCTTTATCAGTTGGGTGGTTGTTTTTCTATCATATTGCAGAGGTAAAGAAATTTCTGAATTTGAAACAACATCCTGGGAAATAGAACCTCGGATTAATTCTCAACAGAACCGATAACTATAATTCACATACTTCCCAACATGTCACTAAAGAATTCCTAAATCGAGTTGATATTTGATGACACTTTATGGTAACATCCTTGAAGAATTTGAAAGGCCCTCTAATAAGTCCCCACAAAACATCCCTCATTCCCCAGAACCATGGGATGCTGTGTTTACAGGCAAGAATTACTATTGACTGGAAGGAAAGAGGAGAAAAAGATAAGCTAATTCAAATTAGACGTTACACCTTGATTTACTATAGCAAAAGAAGCAAATAGATACGTTAGTCCTGAAACAGCAGTTTTGGTAAATAGCTAAAGCTGATATTGAAGAGGTAATATTATTTTCCTTAAGTTTTCTCCACACTCTGTTTTTTCCTCCAGGGTTTCATGCTAGATAGGCTTAAAAGAGCAAATATCATCAGTGAGCCATGTCAGGCTCCAAACACATAATCATGTAGTCCAAGCAGGGTGACATAACCAGGCCGCAGCACTTAGGGCAACCGCAGCAGCTACGGACAGGTGTAATTCTGACTATCAGCATAACGAGCTCTTTCTAATCTTTCATGGTCGTTCCTGAATACTGGATCTTTGACGTAATTACAAACTACAAAAATGAACAAGGCTGCACTGACAGTCCTGAGCATTTAAAAGCCATTACAAGTTTCATCGCAACATGATAAAGACCTTGATTTGCCCTATAGTTTCAGTGTGGCAGACAGCATCTCGGCTATTTGTCTTTTAACCATAGGCTATGGTCCTCTAAGACTGATCTGATCTCACAAACCCCTGGGAAGACAGAGGATGTGCCACTTCTAGGAGCACAAGCCTGCTGAGGAGACTCTGGGCACACTAAGAGAAATGGGCTTCTCATCACAGGGCTGGCAGCCAGCATTCCCTTGGTAGGAAATACTGGCAACTCAGCCAAGTTTCATGAGTGACGAGACACCTCTGGGGATGGAGAGGACTATGCCAAATTTCCTCTAGCTACAAAGGTTATGAAATGAAGGACCGAGATGTGTAGGTTCGGTTGAAGCAGCAGTTTGCACAGTTGTATTTTAAACTGCACCCCACAAAGGTTTGCAATAAACTGCCCAGAATCCCACCATCTTCTCACTATTCTCACTATACTTCAAGGGGTTTGAGAACTCACAAGGTGAGAAGCAGCAGGGGTTCCTTCAGGTGTCCTCTGAGCTGCCACAGCTCTCGGTAGACTAGATGGGACACACCTGGCCAGCATCCTCTCCACGTGCTGCAGCAGCCAAACCAGTGCACCCTTCTAGAAACAGCAGCACCACAAAGGCATTGCTGGTCACCAGAGCCACTAAGCCCACATCACCCTGAGCAAAACACTATACTGAATGTTGCACCTGATAGCTTAGAAACAGGGGCTTGGTTTTGCTAATGTGGATTTAACATTACTTTCCAAGAAAATAATACTTAATTATGGGGCCTGTATGCTCAGTATCTTTGTTCACTCTACAAATACTCTCTCATTAGATATATTAATTATTATCTCTAAGACTCTTTGGCAAACAGAAGTCTTTTTAGAAATGCTGGGTAGCAGTTTGTGTACTTTAGGTTTGTACTTGACACTAAACTAAGAACAAAACTTGGTTTGACAAGGTCAGAAGAGAATGCTGAGGACAGCAGTTTGCAAGAGAAACTTGGACGCGGCAATATAACTACGCTGGTGAAGTAGCAAAGGCGTCCCTCCAAGAACCCTCTGATACCCTGCTTAGTATTCAATAAAACCTATTAGTACGATCACTTTGACTTCTAATAGCTTTGTCTTGTACATCACCGGGTCATTATTCTTTGTGAACATGTTGTCAGTATTTAATGCAACTAAGTTTGTCTCCATGGCAATGGTTAGGAGTAGGCCAAAGAGAAAGGAACGTAGTTATAGGCCAGCAGCTCAGTAATAAAAAAATACAGCAGCCCATTAACGAAATGAAAGGAGGTGAACAGGAGCGAGGACAATGCCAACAAGAGTGGGGAGTTGAAATTACTGTTGAGGCCGAGAGCAGAGAAGCAGAGGAAGCTGCCGAACTCCAGTTTGACTCTAATTTGGCAATTCTTGTACTTTAGTGTCACTCGTGTTTGGCGGTCACTTCCAGTGCTCAAGTAAATACAAACAAAGTTGGAGGGAGCTGCTGACTAATTCCTCACCAAATTAGCTCTGTCAAAATGAAGTGCTTATCTACATAAGCCTCTTGTGCTGCTTTATCTTCCACAGAACAGCAAAGCTGCATGACCCTCACCTGCTAAGCAAATGCCCTTACATGGATTTAAAAGGTTTCACTCCTTCTTTAAAGGATCATATAGCTGTCGAGAGGTAACAAGGCCCACACGAAAAACTGTGCCACCTTCTGTAAACGAGCAACAGCAGAATAAAACGGTGACCACTTTCACTCCATAAATGACTTCCCGTCAGCAGCTCAAGGCAAAATTCCAGGTTGTGAATCTATACAACCCCGATGCTGATCTTCAGTGACAACTGTACACCCTCAGTAAATTGTCAGGAAGGAGCATTAATGAAATTCACCCAAACTGGGTAAGTGTTGGAGATATTCTCCAACATTACCATAGGTTACAGTGGTTAATGAAAGACACACTATACTTGTAGTTTCAGGTTAAGATACAAAAAACTCTTCCAGGTTTTAAGGCAAAAAGAATACCTGAAGCTGTTACTCAATTGCTCAGTCCTAAATGGAGTTTATAATCACCTCTCTTTCTAACAGTACCTTATGCCTTCCAGGTTTTGATTTTGCGAAACAGAGTTAGGAGATTAATACCAACACCAGACATACTACCCATTTCTTATGCATTTTTCTCAGGTACAGATTGCAGCTTTTATTATACAAACTAACAGTTACTTACACACATTTCCCGCTAAAATGGGTTAATTAATTCTTTCATAAGGCAATAAATGCTCTCTAATAACAAAAAAGTGTCAGATCTGCTTTGTACATGAAAACAATTGGGTTCAGTCTGGTTCAAAACCTATATAGTTAAAATTCCTTCTGTGTGACTGCTCTTTAAACAACGTATCTGAAATTAGGTAAGCAAAACTGCAGATGATCTTGGAAACTGAAGCATCTTTGTCTCCAGTAAGATGTTGTTGCACTAATTTAACTAAAACATTTTTGCTATCACTTTAGTTACCTACTTAACAGAATTCATATATCATCTTGCATCTTCCTTAAATAAAGTGGCCAAAGTCCTTACTTTTAACAAGTTATCAGGGATAGAAAACATCTGTTGCCTCAAATATTTGATGGACTGGAGAGCTAGGAAACATTCACTCTCAGTGGCAGCCGAACACACGTGGGTTACCATCAGACACATTATTAGGTTAGCTTCATATTTTACTGCTTTTGCCACAACAGACAAACCCAATTTGGGTCTGTAAACAGCAGGGCTATCTCAGAATTGCACGAACAATCTTGTGGGAAGAAGAAAAACATCAGCTCAGACAAAATATTTCTTCTTGTAGTGCATGGTAATAAAAGATAAAAGATACATAGGCTAAAAGGTGGACTAAAGCTTTTTCAATTTAGGAATTCTTCCAATACCACATTCCTCTTCCGTATTTCCACAGTGTACTTAAAGCCATTAAATATGGCCCTGTGGCCTCTGAAGCATGTAATTACTAAGATAAAATATGAAAACCTCTATTTGTCTTTCTACGTTTCCAGCTCTACGGGCTGCCAAAAGGAGCATGCATTGAGCTACGTCCTCTAGGGCTTTGTCAGAAAGATTTTAATTGTCCAAGCCAACCTGAATAGATAAAAAGTCTGCACTCTTCTGCCATCTACATGTCAGATTTTTAACGTTCTGACCAGAACACCCAAAGAAAAGGATAAACCTCATCCGTTACTCAAAGGGCAGCAAGCAGGGACACCAAGTAGTGCTGAAACTGTCTGAAATCCCTCTTATGCGCAGTGACAAATGACAAAACCCCACAATGGCTCCAGCACCCATAAGACAGCTTCCTAAAGGAGAATTCAGAACAGTAGCCATCAGAAGCCTCCTCTGCAACATTTCCAGGATCTGGGGTTGGTTCACACTCAGTTGGACCTTCAAGTAACAGAGAGCAGTGTAAAAACTGATTCAATTAAAAATGTATTTCTCACCACTTAGTAGTTTTCACGAAGTGAATACATGTAGAAGGGTGGAGATAGCCTCAACAGAAAATGCTATAATTTAATTAGTTATCTAACATTGTCATAATTTAAATAAATAAATGAATAAAGATGAATGTCACATCCAGCTCCCAGGCTGCCAGCACAGAACACAACAGATGACTGCTACAGCTATCGCAGCCAACAATGCTACTGGAACACAAGTAATTCGTCAGCAGAGATGCTTGGAAAATAATGCTTTATGTTCACAGTTTACAAACTATTCATGTTTTGTAACGCTGCCTGGAGCTAAAGACCTCTCAGAACTGTTCCTGCTCAGATT
Source organism: Neomorphus geoffroyi (assembly GCA_033558235.1). Lineage (NCBI taxonomy): Eukaryota > Metazoa > Chordata > Aves > Cuculiformes > Neomorphidae > Neomorphus > Neomorphus geoffroyi. The sequence continues at coordinate 12,182,821 of JAUMJM010000050.1, forward strand.
TTCTTAAAGAGTTACTGTCATATAAACTTGAGAGGGGAGACGGTAACAGCAGAAAAGCATCTCAAACAAGTCCTATTAAATGTAGCTTTCTCATCTCTTTTCCTGGTTGACAACTAACTATATTTTCTCTGTAGGAAACAACTCCAGTCATCACTGAACCATGTGGATATGTGCAGCTGCCCCTTAGTCAATGAGTCTACTGGGTGTAAAATATTTCCTCAAGTCTAACTAGGTATCAAGCCCAGAACCCCTCAGCACTGTGACAGTAATCAGACTCTGGATTTATGGTCATTTATTGCCAACTTTCCATCGTTTCAAAGAAATGCAGAATTTGAGCTGAGGTGGTAGCCTAGTACCTACCTACCACTAGGATAGATCTCACCCCACATGCTCAAGCTTTTCACACAAATAAATTACATATGGATGTGCAGAAGAGGTTAGGGGGAGCTGCATGGTTTGCTGCACAATGGTTTATAGCATGCACGCAGGGAATTTTCATAAAGTAGTCCTTACTGGGAGTGGGGCCATGATCAAGACCATACAGAGAATAAAACAAAAAGCTCAAGTCACACTTTATCCAGCCAGGCAGGTTAGACAGCTTCCAAGACGAAAGATTTAAGTGAACTTGGAGTCAGTTATCAGTATGCTTAGTTATTAATATTTTGCAGGACATCTATGTGAAGGGAGAGGGATAGCTCAAGAAACGAAAGCTAAATCATCACACTTCAACACATATATCACAGCCCTTGGTCAATTTGTGGAGGCATAGGTGATAAATTAATACATTTAGATTACAAAGCACTTTCCAAATATAGCTGGAGACCTAGGTACGGCTCAAAATTGTATACGTGCTCCTGTATACACAGCTATACAGACCACTTCATTTCTACAGCTGCTTAAAATACAGTTACTTTAAAGTTACCAGCTACATCATCTCTTTCAAGATTGAATAAGCATCTGTGAATCTGAACAATATGTTCTAAAGAGTAAATAAGAGTATAATTGCTTGCATAAGCAACACCTAGTATTTATAGTGTGGCTGTATATACAAGAGCTGCTGCTCCTTAGTACTTACTGGTGTGTTCATGTACTTAAGTATGTGTGTAACTCACGTGTGGTATTTTGTCTGAAAGCTTTCCATTCACACTTTGCAATTGTGAATGAACAGCACCATGTCATTGGGGCACTGAGAAATACACCAGAGGCTAAGCTGTCCTCCTTGATGGTAGTGGGGAGATTGCCAAGGTTTAAATAAACAGAAGTTGTGCTCTCCCATTCTTCCTATCAGCAACTGTGCCAGTCCACAGGAAAAAAAACCTTTTGAGTGCTTTCTATCTTGGACACTTCCATAGCCACACTGCAATGTTAGCAGGAACATATCTAGAAAAGCAGCTCCCAAACTGGCTTTCCCAAGGTGGTGTTTCAGATGCCCTCGCAGCTGGTACTTCCACAGAGTTCTTTGTAGAATCATAGAATCCTCTGGCTGGAGGAAACCTTTGCGATCACCGAGTCCAACTGTACCTGTCCAAAACTAAACCAGATCCCTCAAACTTGTCTGCCTGTGTTTTAAACCCCTCCAGGGATGGGGACTCAACCTCCTTCCTGTGCAGCCTCTGTCAGTGCCTGAGAAACCTTTCAGTAAAGAATTTTTTCCTAATGTCCAATCTGAACCTCCTCTGGTGCTACTTGAGGCTATTTCCTCTCGTCCTATCGCCTGTCACTTGCGAGAAGAGATAAACACTCACCTTGCTACAACCTTCTTTCAGGCAGTTGTAGGCGGTGATGAGGTCTCCCTTCAGCCTCCTCCTCTCTAGGCTAAACAACCTCGGTTTCCCTCAGCCACTCCTCATAGGACTTGTTTTCCAGCCCCTTCCCCAGCTTCGCTGTCCATTCCTGTATGCAGCTCAATGGTAGAAACAGTCTCTGGATTTTTATCAAAACTACATAAAAAAGGAAGGTTCAGATTACCCACTTATCACTTGACCTTTTTTTAACTTCCCTTAATGCCATGTAGGCTTTTATACATCAATTCAACTGAACAGAAATAGTGCAATCCCCTATAATAATTTGGTTTGTAATTAACCAGCCAAAGGATGTTGCAATAACAGGAAAGGGAACTCTGGTTCTCATCCTGTAGCTGGATGAGTCATTCTTCTCCTCTAGCCATGGATGGTGATGGGAGACAATTGGAAATCGGTGGTTTGAGTTCTTTTGAAGACTCAGGAAACAGTTTGGTTTTGCTGCTCCTGCTCCTCTCTTCCATCACAATAGCACATTTTTTGTTATGATAAAATTAGTTGTAAAGGCACAACTGTGTGCACGGAACACTGTCCTGAATCCTCATTAACCACAAAACACAATGTTTTTTGAAATATTTTTTACCTGGTCACAGACAGGGAAAGTCTGAAGATCGATGAGAGTCCACTCCTCAAGATTTTCAACCCAACCTCAGATATGAAAGCAGTTTAGTTATGGAATACGGCACTGGATGATTTATCTCAAACAAGAAGTTTGATAATCCTGAGCCACTAGCGAAAACACAATATTGCCAATTTTGTGAGCTGTCTGCAGCACTGTAATAAACACCTATAAAATAAACAAGGCTAGAAGTTTAGATGAAGATCATGGATATTTATGCTAGCTGGCAATAATGGAAACAGTCTAGGCCAACTGCTGTGTTTTGTTGTTCTGATTTTCAGACAAATATAATTCAGCATGTACTGGAACTAGTCAAGAGCTGATGTTTACACATATTTATAAAAGAAATTTTTTGATTCTTTAAAAAACAAAGCTGTTCTTTCTTCCAAAACATCTTGGCCTTGAACTGGTTTTGCCCTGCATCACAAATTTACTTACAAGCTTTATCTGGTTTTGCAAAACGCAGCAAGTTAAATATGCAAACTGTCACCAGAATAAAAGCCACTTCTGTTCTGTTAGATTTCATGTGAGAAATAGCTTAGTGGAGTGCTACAGACAGAGTGAAGATCTGCTTTCCCAAGGTTTTCAATGGATTCTTAAAACAATCAAGTAGTACTTCACAAAATCTCCTTTGGTTCCTCAGAATTGTAAAGGATATGCGTTTTTAAAATATGAAATCTTTAAACATCCAAACTTCTCCATTTTAAGAAGAAGCCTTAATTCTGTTGACTTGGCAATGTGTTACTGGTTAAAACTCTGTTCCTACAGAAGGAAAATAAATTTTGAAATCAGCCTTTCACTTGAAGAAACTGCAAGCAATCTCTTTCAGCACAGAGAAGGGCAGTTAATGCCTGCTCTGTTGCTCTGGATCTTTGTTTTCTCCTTTCTCTTTTCCTTCCAACACCAATACGCTTATAAAACAAACCAACCACTCCTGCAGTTACAGTGGTTTCAAACATGCTTTCAACATTTTCCTTTGTGGTGCTTTGTTCTTCCCCACCTGCTCAGCTGCTGATACAGCTTTATACCCAGCTGGTATGCAGGTCACACTCTGAACACGCCAGGCGAGCCTGGGTCAGAGCAGCAGACAGAAAAACCTGCTTCCAAAGATAAGCTGTAAAGAAAGCGCTTGCTCTTCCCTGTAGTTCAGTTTATGCCCTGGAAAAAAAAAAAAAAAACCCACATCAAAATGATTTTCTAAATTCCAGTGGCTTTGAGAAGGTTCTTACCAGGGGCCAAATCCCCCCCGCTGGTCCACACACATTCGTGGACCAGATCCACATTTGACAAAGCACGCCTGTTTTTTCCTGCAGAGGAGGGATCTCAGCAGTTGCATTCATTTTAGGTGTCAGAGGGTGCTGCATGTTCTATTTCAGTTACAATTCCTGACTGACACTCATGTAGTTAACACAAAGAGCTATTCTGCTACGGTTGGAACTGTTACCAACATAAGCTTTCCAACCAGTTCTTCTGGCTTTGAAATAAGGAAGTTATGTCCAGGTCTCTCCAGGGAAAAAATTGTTTGATTTTAGAAAAATCAAAAGCAAAATCAGGAATGGGGCGAGACTGCTGGAAAAAAAAAACAAAAAACAAAAAACAAACAAAAAAATTAAAGACTTTTCAGTGTCTCAGATTATGTGGCGAAACTAAGTGTTTTTCCTGAAGAATTTTGCCCTACGAACAAGGAGATGGGATGTCACAGTTTAACCTCCTGTAGTTGGACAAAGATATAACTAAAAGCTATAAACCAGAACATTCTGGTTTAGTAGAGCATTGCTAAAATATACAAGCCTTACACCCATTTTAGAGACATGGAACCAAAGAGAAATCCAACGGGAGTTACACATTGCAGCTGGAACAAGCAGAACCCAGGAACCCAGACACATCCCTGGATGTGCTGCAACCGCCCTAAGAGCCTGCAGAAAAGTAGCTCGCTCGCACTGGTACCAAGGCATCTCCGATACGTTACGGGTGAGCTGCGATTGAATTTCATATGAACCAGCACAGACTTGAAAACATAACGATAAGATTTGCACTATGGTTTTGATAACACAGTGAAACTAATTAAAAGCAGATCATTAACAAATCTTTGCAAGTACATGAAACAACTATTTAAGCAGAGACAATAACCTTTTTAAGGGTCTACACAATCTAACATCCATGATTTCACACTTTCTTCTGTTAAGTGGCTCTTCCTGCAATTACTGTCAGGGCTGTTAGAAGGCAAAGATGAAAACACTTCTCAAGCAAGAGTCTTAGTATAGATCCGTTCATTTATGTTTAAAAAGGAGAAACATGAAGAATAAAATAGAAGAAAATGTGTCTTAAAACAAACCCAATTTGTAAGCCACACAAGTTAGTGGATGTTTACTGGCTTCATTTCAAAGCTCTTCCTACACCAGTCTCCCCACCCAAGGAAAATGCAGGGAGGGAGTTCAAACTCCCACCTTTTTAATTCACCTGGGCAGAGCTGAATGCCGCATTTTGAAAAGAATGAAGGAAAAAGGCATCATTGCCACTTCCACATTCCAAAACCTATTCTTTCTCAAATATCTTTGGCTATTAGGAAGCAAATTTAGCTACTGATCTAATTTGTTTCAACTTATAAGTACTAATATCCAAGCAAACATATGTTGAACAGGCTGGTTAAGAATATTTAATGAGAATTTAGTTACCGATTTGTAAATGAAAAGTGCAAATGTGGCAGTTGCCATAGATCCTTGTAGTTCCTTGCTGGCACTCAGCCCAGCTAGGCTTAAAAATATGCAACATATTGATGGGAGAAAGGGAGAAAAAATTTGAATATTGTGTGTAAAACTTGCTGTGAAAATACAATCCTGCATACGGATCTTAATGTAAATTATATGAGCAAGACAAAATAATTCTGAATGCATTTATTTATGCTTTGTGCTGATGGGATTAATGCAAATATTATAGTCACACCACAAATTCACAATGAAGTGAATGCCTACAGGCAATTGAGTTTCCTGTCCTTGGTAGCTGTGAACAGAACTGTGTTCTGTTCTACATTTGTCAGCAAATGAAATGCGGAGGAATAATCTCTTCACTTGTACCTACCTCTTTGTGACATTTCTGCCTTGGAAACAGGAATGTCCGTTATTGAAGAAACAGCCACAGAGAAGACACATCATGCTCTCATTCCTGGAAAACATAATAGAAGGAATGCAAAAGAGAGCTAATGGGCCACTATTAAACCCCAACACTAACAGAAGTTAAGCCTATTGCATTAATAAATTATGATAAACTCTAGTATTCCCCTCCTCCCCTGATTATCATACCCATTTCTGTAAACTCTTACCTCATTTTCCTTCCTAGCCCTTGCCTAGGAAGCAAAACAAGCCTTGAGAACGGGACAACTAAAGAGCTGCTACTGAAAGAGATTATTTGTCAGTACCTCCACAGTTCCTATCATGGGGCACGAAAAAATAGTCCTTATAAAAGATATTTGAAGTTGAGGAGTCTTTTCTGCGTGACCTGCCCAGTGTGGCCCTGTCCTAGTGCAGAGCTTTTCCTAATGCACATCTGAGCCGTCCAAGACTTGATATGTGGCTGCTGCCCCTTGTATCCCTACCGAGAAGAAGGCATTATCTCCAGCTTTTACTTGGAGGGTTGTTACAAAGCTGCCACACTTTAACCTCCTCTTTGCCAAGAAGCAAACGAGTAGGAGCTTCCCTTCACCGGACAAGTGCAGCTCCCTCTGCCCCTGATGTCAGCTCATACCCTACTCCCACAGGGATGTCCACATAGTGACACCACCTCCGGCATCCCATGACCGCAGAGATATGGAGCACATCGCAGGCACAAATCCTCACCTGTGTGTGGTTCAGGGGCTCAGCAACAGCAGGTTCTGCAGTCTCTTATGGGAAAAGTCTTCAGGTTAAAGAATGAATCTTCTACTTTCTCAGCTGACAGAGAAGAGCTGCAAAGCAATTCAGATTTTTATGCCTTTATAGGTATCCAGAAAAATGTTTATACATCCTAATTAAGTTTCTATAGTCTCTTCTAGTTTCTTCTATAGGATTTCCTCTCATCCATGAATGGTTACCTACCCATTATTAAAGCTGATTACACACCAAACAAAGCATCTGTGCATAGTTATAAAACCTTTACGAGAAGCCATGTTCTAATACAGGATCTGTGTGGCTCATTAAGAATCTGAGGAATTACCCTGCAGAAATGTGACTGGTTTATAGAATATTATTTGTGTAAAAAGCATTTTTATTGACTTTTTAAGCTACGCTGGTGTATAAACTGCCATTCAAACTTGCCCATAAAGAACGAGTGAATGAAATGCTGGTGAGCAGCCACAAATTATGAAGACAACGGCTGAGAGATCAAATGAGTTACAACCACACAACAGCAGCTGAGGCAATAGATAAATGTTATTGCCTGCAGAAAAACTATCACAACCATCAGCTCAAGCCTACTTCCACCCTCAGTATCAATGAGTTCATTCAAACTTTCAAGGAGTTCAGAGGATGCTTTTGTAAAGATAATTTTCAACGTCAGTCGTCACTGGTTCCCATGGGATCAGGGGAGACCAGCCTGGTTTGCTTTCTTCAGGCAACAGGCCAGCACTGAGTGTAGGAGGACTTACACCATTAACTTCAAAATTAACTAGCACAGAATTTGTTTAAGTAGAAGTCAGAACCCACCTCAATCCCTCTCGAGGCTCCCTATTTTCAGGTTAAGGCTAATGCAGCACAGCAAGGAAAAAGCCTTACCCACACCCCCGCATATACCTGTTTCTTGCATTACACATAAATATGCACCCAATTTGCAAATACTCAGTATTGTACGGAGAATAATTTACTTCCTACTCCGTCTTTTTAATCATTCTATAATTCTACATTGGGATCAAATTATTTCTTAAGATCTGTCAAACCACTGAGGGTCCAAAAGAGGAAGTAGAACATCTAGAAGTTCCAAGATCTTTTGAAATTACTATTACCCCTCTTTTAAATCCTACAGGACTTCTCTTTTAGGGGAAAAAGGAGCTTCAGTGAACCCAGAGCAGTTTACAGCAGGAGACACTCAGCTGCAATCTCGACAGGAATTGCGAGCGTGACAGAATAAACATTATCTTCTCTGGGGTTTCATAAAAACCACTGACACCAGAAATTTATTATCAATCCTTTTTATCCTAAAAATAATCCAATCTATAATAATAAGTTTTAGTACTAGAGCCAGCAATAAATGAATGTTTTACAGACTCAGTACTTTATTAGTGAAAGGCGACTTGCTTTTTAGATTTCAAGCTTAATCTTTTCCAGAGGACCTTTACAGAGCAGAGAAGAAAAGTCCATCCCATTTTTATTAGAGAAACTAAACAAATTTCCCCTGGAAAAGCTATTGGAAAAGCAGGAAGGCATAGGTGCTGTTGTTTGGGTCAGAGCCTCAGGTCCTGGAGCCACATTCAGATTCTTAATTAAATCCTCCCCAAAACATCCAAAACTCACACATATGCGGTAACTTATATGTTTTTATAGATGTAACTCTGGCATACACTCAGTCCATTAAAGCCCTTGTTGAACTACAGAGACAATACCAATCATCCAATTTTAAGGTGTCCTCTGCAGGGAAGGACAGTTTATCGGTAACAACAAGGGGCTTCTCCCTTTTCCTCCCAACCAGCAGCACCCATTACTTATTTCTTGTGGAGTTTACTAGTCAAAAAACCACCCCAGCGATCCCACAACCACCCAAGACCACTTGGCTTGTGGTCTTCATCCAATTCATGTTAAAAAAATATATAAATCCTGAGTTAGATTTTCTTCCTTTCTTAGTTGTAGAAGCAGGCAGAAAGGAGAAGTGCTGTGTCAGAAATTAAATGTCCCAGTACTATGGGAAATGAATGAAACAGCTTGGACTTAACCTCCTCAATGCCAGAGAAACTGAGGGAAGCAAACTGCAGCATCAGTTTTTAGAAGCATTTAGGGGATAATTTAAAGAAATACAGCCCAGAACCACAGGCTGCTGCTGCAGGAGAATGGCCAAAACCAATAAGGAAAACTGAAGGATGCATGCACACACAGAACATACGGAGGAAGAGTTAGCACCATGTTTCTAGAAGAAAATCACCACTCATGAGCTACTAGAGTTCTTGGAAAGAGTCACAAAGCATATGGACAAGAAATACATCTGATATAGTCTTGTTGGAATTCCATAAGGCTTCTGATTACACATATCAGTGAAAGTTCTCATAAAGGTAATGTGCCAGGGGACAGAAATACGTAAGTTGAATTGGTTAAGTGTTCAGAAATGAATGATACAAAAATAAACTTATCATCTAATTGAGGAAACCTCCCATAGTTCCCCTGCTCAAGCAACAATCACAGAGATCATAGCACTGATTTCTGTTTAAAGGCTAAACTGTTTAATGCATTCATAAATCATCTGCAAAAGGGGTGAATACCAGGATGACAAAGTCTGTTTATGTTAATAAAGCATCTATAATAATAAAAACCTAACTGGACTGCAGAGAATTGCAGAGGGTTCTCACAGAGACAGATAAATCTCCAGGGCTGATAAATGTAAAGTAATGCACATAAAGAAAGATGATCCTAACTGTTTACATGCAGTCATTGACTTTGAAGCTGCTCTTACCACTCAGGAATAAGATTTTCAGGTTACAATTGACAGTTCAGTAAATGCATCAACTCAGTCTTCAGTAGCAGTTAAAAACAATAATGAAATTGTATGCTAAGAATTATTAACAAAGGAATGAGTGTGCTCCCTTTTCTCTCCATCACAACAAAGCTGTTGTATACCAAAAAAAGTACAGAAGACAGCAAAGACAATCAAAGAAAGGAATGGCTTCCATTCAGATGAACAACCAAATATATCAGCACTGGTTCCCATGGGATCAGGGGAGACCAGCCTGGTTTGCTTTCTTCAGGCAACAGGCCAGCACTGAGTGTAGGAGGACTTACACCATTAACTTCAAAATTAACTAGCACAGAATTTGTTTAAGTAGAAGTCAGAAGTTAAGTTAAGAGTTTGATAAGTAGAAGTCAGAAGACAGTTAAGAGTTTGATGAAGATCTTTACGACACTAGAAGTCGTGGAAAAGTTAGGCAGGAAAGCAGTGTTCAATAGCTCTCATCATACAAGAGCCATGGGATGTCAAATGAAATTGCAAAATGTAATTACAATGTAGAACTCATTGCCTCAGGATAGAAAAGTTTACAAAGGTTCAGAAATGAAGTGGATCACTGGAAGAGTGAGGGGAGTGTTATTATGTGCTTATCCTGTTCTTGAGTACCTTCCTCGGCATCTCCTAGTGTGCTGCCACAAACAGGATCGAGGTTTGGAGAACAGAATCAACAAAGGTACACTGGGCCAAACAAGTACCCTGTTACAACCCACTTCACAACGCGTGGGAACTGCATTCCGTGAGGGATTTAACTCCGATGAAGCACTACGGTACATTCTGGTTGGTTTACAAATAACGGGAAAGCAAGCCTGGATTAACACAATGCTGGAAACATTTCCATTCTTCATAACAGAACATTGTCTTCATCCTTTGCACCACAAGAACAGTAAGAAGAAAATTACTCAGCAGCCACTGCCCGACCATAAATTACATGGCAATAACTGCCAGAAAAGCCAGTGCATATAGTAGAGGCTGAAACTGTTTCCTCTATAGTTTCAGAAGAGCATAGTAAAAAAACAGTAGAGTTAAGATTAAACTATTTTGTCCCAATCTAGAAACATTAGAGACCTAAAACTGGAGACAATACAGCACCATCTCCAAGTTTTATGAGTTTCCATACCAGATTTTTCCTCTTACTAAGGACATTCCTTGGTTTATTGTTATGTATTGCTTTTAAAAAAAGTATAAGAAAACGCTGCTGTTGAATTCTTAGATTACTACTTTGTTTCCAGGATTAACATGAAGCAACAAACATGTTCTCAGCCTTCCTTTAATTCTGGAGCCAGAGATAGCACCATCTGCTTTGACAGCACAGCTAGGTACAGGAGATACTGTTCTAAACTCCTAACAGCTTGTTCAGGTTATTTATATTTCAATGAAATCAAATCAATTCAAGGTAACAATTTGTCTGTAAAACAGAAGTCTGCAAAGCCAGGCAGTCCTGGTGTGACTACTGGATAGCCAGGAAACTAAGGCAACACAAGAAAGATTTGTTTACTAATTCAAAACAAGAGTGGCAGAATCCCTGTATTTAATAGCAAATCTTACTCTGCACAGCAGCCACGTGACTTGCCAGCCAAGGGAAAGGTCTCCACGAGTGTATCCTGCAGCAACATGCATCCCAGACTTCTTTTTTCTGGGTTTGATCCTTTCATTTGGTCACATTTTGATTACCTATGCAGAAGACAAGGACACGGAGCAATATAACCTTCAACTCAGACAACAAGTGACTTTTCTCTGGTTCCATCAGTGCCCTGCACTGCCTTGAGAGCCCACCTTCCTGTCCCATCCTCTGCCTCTAGATAGTGTCCCACGCAGACTGTAAGCACTTGTGGAACAAGGATTGTGGTTTTACACTCTGCAGTACCACTACTTAGCGCAGCTGGGTGTCCGTTACAGTAAAAGCCCTTCAGCCTACGTCCAACAAAAACAGGACAAGGATCCCTTCATGTATCTGGAGGGAGGAAAATAAGGTAATGGGCCAGGGATTAAAAGTAAACAAAAAAAATCCTCTTTAGTTACATATGTGAAATATTCCTGACACAGAAAAAGGATGCCACCTGCAAGAGAAAGACTGTCCAAAAAATAGCAAATAAAGGAAACTGGGATGGTTGTTTAACCACTGCACTGTTACCACGCAGGTCCCACTGGAAACACAGACTGTTCTGCCAACACTAAACCACACCGCAGGGTGAGTGCAAAGGTCACTGCGCGCTCTTTGAATTCTCTCCCCCTCCTGAAACACCTGGGCTAAATAACTCTGCATCTGAAAGAAAAACAATAATTCACCAGCCACTGAGCTGCCCTCTTCTGGGGGGGAATACACGATGCTCTCAAGGCAGATCAGAGCACAGAATAAAACAAGACAAGCGTGCACACCTGATCCCCAAGCTCAGGCCATTTGCAGGACAGGTAGGAAGAATGCAGAGTCTGCAGAGCTGGCATATTGATGGGTCAGCTAACTTTTTATTTTAATATAAAGAGCACAATGGAGAGTTGGAAGCATTCAGAAAAGGTCAGTATCCAGCTTTACCTTCACAAACCTCAGCAAAAATTAATGCAGGACACCTCTAAGAACTTTTGCCTATGACTGTGGAAAAAGGGACACTCCTTTTAGCGTGTTTGAAGAGGTCATCAGTAGCAAGTGAACCATATGCAGTGGCAGCCAGACCACTGGGTGCATTTTTCTTATTTTTAAAAAGCACTTTCTGCAATTCATTTGAGCAGCAATATCTAAAAATCTTTCTAGCTGAAAGCCATTTTAGAGTAGATGTTACGACTGAGCAAACAGAAGGCTATTTACCAATGTTTACGATTTATTTACAGACACTAACACAAATTGAATGTTCTCCCTAAATATTTTGACAGAAACTTAAAACAATGAAACAGTTTTCTGTGACACTTTGGAGGGGAGAACACATTATGTGCTGGAATGAAAGAGGAGCATGAGGGGCCATGGACTCAGCTAACCAGGAGAAACACTGCATGAAAGGCCTTGCGCCACTAGGCTCGCCAGTAAGGACACATGGTAGCTATAAAACACAGTATTATAATTTTTTTAAACTTCAAATTGAAAAAAAAAAATCAAAAGGAGCAAACAAATCCATATGTTTGACAAGCCAGTTCGTTAGAGAAGTTTGCCTTTACATTAGGATGCTACAGGTTTAGCTACAAGAGGCCTGGGCAGGAAGAGCCCTTGTGGATTGTTTTAAACACTAACTCTGAGAAAGAAAGAAAAGAAAGAAGGCCATTAGCAGCTCTGGTGTCTCCCAGCACGTTCCTCTGTATAAATTCTGGAAAATCAGCACACGGAAAGAAACAAGGAAATGCTCACGAAGTCCACGCTAGCTTCAAGTCATGAATGAGAGAGGGATTCGGCGGAGATCTGGATTTTCCTGCGTCCTTTAAGTCAGCCCTACGAGACTCCGGTTTGGTTTCTTTCTCAGCTTTAATAGGTTTCTGAGGGACAGCTTCAGAAAACCTCGTATGAAAAAGGAAGGACTTTGATTACATTACTGTCAATATTTTAGGTTTGAAAGACAGACATGGGAGCTCACTCAGCCTTACTACAAATGAATACCACAACTGAAACCACAATTTAAACTGCGCGGTCAATGTGGCAATAGCCCTTTTAAAAAACAAACAGCAAAATTTTTGATCTCCAAGACACATTCACATACTCACAATATGTTTAGGGCAGAACTTTTTTTTAAATTCAAATCCACTTTAATTCAAAGACACAGATCCCTCACTTCAGTAAGATGAGATGATAAAAGCAGTGTGTGTATATATATATATATATTTTTTCAAGTTGTGGTTGGTTACATCACCAAGTGCTTTACTGCTGTAGCTTTATGTCACACTGACAGCTGAAACGATCCCCATTAATACACTCTGTTATAAAAGCTGCAGGGCAGCTCTGCTTGTTCTCAGAGCCCTGAGAACAGGATGTCCAGAAATCAAACTAAAACCAAGAGCCTGAATTTTCAGTCCACAATTTCCTCTGTGAAGACATCAGGTGATGCTTTTGATTTGAGCACCCAACTGATTTTTGAGCACTGAGACTGCAGACTTGTCCTGTATCTCAAGCCAAATTACTTAAGGACATTAGGGGCTGTGTAAGGAAGGTATTTGTAGCAGCACACACAGAGACGTCCCACAGTCTCAGCATTGCACAGCGCCTCGCATCAGCACATGTGAAGAAATACACGTTACATGGATGTAAATACCAGCTGAAACGAGACCACTCCTCCTTTGTACCAGCACGATCACCACAGCTAAATTTTACAGTAAGTCCTCGTATCCACACAAGCACCCAGGCTACTCACTTCCAACGCAGTGCCCGTTTCACAGCCGCTATTACAGCACGCCGCCTGTCCCCGCCACAGACCCACTTAGGACGGAGCTTGTACCAAGCCCCTGGCACAGCAGCAACCAGCAGGGCACAGAGCACAAATATAACAATAGGGTTTTACAGGGCGCTTGGTCTACCTCAATCTATTAAATCTGCTTCTTTGAGTTTAAAAGGACAGCGACACACCATCCCCCATGGCCCATGGGAACTAAAGGTCAGTCGGGAAGTCAGGGAAAAGGTACATTTCCAACATGTACAGTAATTGGAAGCTTTAAGCTGCAAGTACTACATTAGTCATCACTGTATTAGAAGGCCATTCCCACGCAGCACATCATCCAAAAAACACAAGGAAAAGGCAATTAGAGCTAACACGACGCCAAGCCCACAGCATCACCAGATTTGCAGCCACTCTTTTCAACACACTCCAGTTCATGAGTGTTTGGCTTTGTTTCCTGTAAATTTTAACACACTTTTAACATGGAATCAGATTTTAGGTTATTTTCACAACACCTGCCGTCTTCTTTAAGCAATGGAGAAGTGAGTAAACCTGTGAATTGTATGTACTGGCTGCCTCTGAAGTAGCACGCGGACCTGGAGACTTCTAGAAGCATCTTAGTTCTACAGAAAGCATCCTTTCCCCTTCTCCTCACCCCTCCCAATTCTCCTAAAATGAATACACATCGAATGGATAAAGCCATTGAATTCATTAACATTTAAGTTTGTTCTTCCAGATACTTATGCCTTATATAGAATAAGCAATGAAGGGAGAGTATCTCAAATATGAACTGCTGCAAGCCTGAGTCTTTTTTTATTTTGAGAACACTGTAAGTAATATGCAAATATGGCACTGCAAAGGGCTCCATTTAAGTAAAAACTCATCACCCTGTGTCAAATCAAAGCTTTTTCCTCCTCATCCTTTCAGTAAGAGCACTCTTCTTGTGAACTTGTGAGAGCATTCTTCTTGTGAACTTGTGATCTAGCTAAATATCTTGCATTTTTTTTTACAGTATTAGGTTAAAAAAAAGTTATATAAATGCACTTTAAAGCTGAATAAAGTCTTGTAACACTCAATTAGAGCTGCCACTGTTCACAGTGCCTAAAACGTACAAAATTTATTGAATCATCAAACAACCTCCCAATTTGCTATCACTATTCCTTCACCTTCCCACACTGCATTTCACGTTATCAGCCTTTAGACACTTACATTGGCTTATGGGGTTTTTTGTAGAACATGAGGGAATCGAGGAGTTACATTTAAAATTTAATGCAGGGAGGTTGATAGCAGAATCAACCACAGCCTGAAAAAGGTACCAAGATTCAAGCTCTACTCCGTGTACCACAATCTGCCACAGAGTTCCTAAGTGCATCTGGGGAAGTCATTTAACCTCTCTGCCCCATTTATGCCACCTACCAGACACTTCACTTCTGTTCTAATTCCGCAAGTTAGTGACATTTAAAGGGAAAAAATCTGCACTACTGGAAATGTTCAAAGCTAAAAGTATTCCTCCATCTTCAATTCTCTGAAGAGCTACAAAGTCTGGGCTGAAATGGGGTTATTCTGGAAGCATTCAAACGAGACTGCCTTTATAGGTGAGATTTCTACAAATAAATGACAATGCTGGGGGAAAAAAGTCTAGGTAATGGAAGACACCAGACATTAGATGCAATGCGTATCCTAACGATTGTTGTAAAAATACCAGCTTACCATGCCGTACCTTTGGAAAGTCACCATGGTGTTACCAAGCGAAAAAGGCCACTCTGGGACCAGTTTTACCCATAATACCTGTCTGTAGCTCATTTACCTGACAAATCTAAATTACACAACTTCTCCCCTGTGATTTCAGCCTCTTTCAACAAATCCTGATTAGTCTTCCCAGCACTTCCTATTTAATGGTTCAGACTGGCAGCACCTAACTCAAGGGGTTGGTAATAGTGTCAAGTCACCTAGCGCATACCTGAGAGAAATAATCAAGCAGAGTCCCTCGGCACAAAGGCAGACACTCAGTGAAGCAAACACCGTGACAAAGGCAGAGGAAAAAAAAACAAAGACTACTGCTTTCACACCAGCGTAAGGGATAAGAGAAGCTCACTTGCCAGAATCTAACGGGTAATTCTAGCATGGACAGTGGAAATAAAAAACTGCAGGAAAACACAATACACACCCAGCCATGCTTACATGCCAAAGAAATTGTGTTCCATAGCAACTGTCTAAAATAATTTCCTTGCACTACTGAAAATGTTAGCTTTTTCACTTGTAATTATGGCACACCAGTACTATTTTTAGTTTGATTTGGTAAGAATCCCTGTATTAGAAAGGGATGCTCTGACCAAGAGTGCAGATATTTCTTCTTTTCACAAGAGGGGAAAGGACTGTTTTAAAATAACTCTTTCACACATAAGCAGGCGAAATAGTTGAAATAAAAACTGGTTATATAAAACTTCTAATTAACCCATTTGTCACCAACCCATCTGTCACCAACCAATTTGGTCAATTCATTAAAACAAATTGCCTCATTACATTTAAAACAAATTATGACAAGTATGAGGCTTTAACACTGTAAGGCAACAGAAAACCTTCCATCCTCGTGGAAAAGTTCCCAATTGCCTGAACAGCACAGGTTGTTCTGTAGATCATTCGCTCCATCTTTTGGCAGAAGAAAGAATTGCAACGCTATTGGGTTCCCTCTTCTTCCCCACTCTTCCAACTGTTGGAAAACAAGGTTAGATGTCCAATAGTAACGCATTCCTAAAATGCTGCTCCTCAAGAGTCTCAGCTAAAGAACATCAAGCAATACTGAACTGCAAGGAACTGCAAGTTTCCAGGTCTCTGCAGGTCTCCGTCTTCACTGAAGTTGCCAAAAGTCACTGCTGACTTAATTCATTCAAATAACAAGTTCCATACCTAAAATAAAGTCATAGCATCTTTAAAGAGACCTTAAAAAAAGGAAGTAAATTAAATAATACTTTGACCAACACTAAATTAGTATTACAGATAAAGGAAGCCACCCCATTCATTATTCACTGATAATATTTCAAATTTTTTATTAGCAGCCACGTAAACCCAAAATAATAAACAAAAAAGAATTATCACAAAAACCCAGATGTGTAATGGTGTTTTTTACTTTTTAAGCAGTAGAAAATAAATAGAAAGTTGACAGAACAATTAAACAGTTAACACAGCATTTTTTTTTTTATGAACAGCTTCAACTAACCAATATCCAGCTCTGTAAACGTCCAAAAGAGATACACCACGGACGAAAATAAACCCATCTGAGGTAAGTGTAATTTCTCTTTGATGTGGGAAATACTCTCACGTAACTGTTAACAGAACATTGCTACTTTACAGCTTGCTTTAGGCCATATTAGCATTGTGTGCAGCAATATAACCCATGATTACAGAAAGCAGATAAACAGGCTTGCTACTCCCAGTACTCTTCATTCGAACAACACCCGCTTTCTTCAGTTACCGTAAGACAAAAACACCCAGAAAGTCTTATTCACAAATCTATTTATGGAAATATAAAAACTGAATATTCCAATAAGAAGCCACATTTTTATTAGATGGGTTCTCAGGACTCCTGATTTTCTCCATTAAAGTAGCCCACATTCTCCAACACAGAAACCTGGGACAGAAATAACCACAACCAGAGCAGAAGTCACACCACGCATCTGAATTCCGATGACAACTTGATCCCCGACTGCACCTCACACCCCAACTTTGAACAGAATAGAAATTGTACCTTCATACTGAGAAGTAAACAAGGTAACTATAAGCAAGTTAATAAACTCTTCATTACTATAAGAAGCCAAGCTTTAAATAATTTTTGAATTTGAAGCTGAGTAATTCCTCTTTGTTCCCTACCCCCTATAATAGAACAAAAATATGAAAACAGTTCAGTAGTTGTGATACAGCAACAATCCTGCTTTATAACTCAAAACAAAATTAAAGAGGTTAGAAGAAAGCTGTCAGGGAAAATCAAAATTAAGTATTTTGGTATCCACACCCTAATTCTACAACATGCATCGCCCAAGAGTCACACCTTCAGAGACAGAAAATACCCAAGAGAAACCAAATACTTACCAGGAGAGATACTTTTCATACTTGACTGTCCAAGCCATCAAACCAAAGCTCAGAAGAAATATTTTGGCTTGGCAATTTGAATTGAATACTGAACCACATATTTCTCTCCTCTCTACATATATAAATACAAAGTACAGTGAAAGTGCAATTGTGCAAAACAACGACAAGCTATTCTAAGGGTACAGAAAGTGTCAGGATGATAAACCACATAAGCACAGAATTAAATCAAAGTTAATGGCCACTAGCTGGTATTTAACTTATTTTCATTTCTCTTTTCTTTCCATTTTTCCACCTAGCCTGCTCAGCTAATGAAATTGCCATTATAAGTGAGTAGCAAATGCACGATTCAATGCTACATCAATTATTATGACTTTATTGTGACATGTTCAGCTGATCCCAGAAGGCTATACTGATGCCACGGATGCAATTAATTTTTGATTGATTTAACTCACTCCAGTACAGCCTGTAAAATGTTCACAGACATTTGAATAATTCCATTATATGTAGGAGATTACCGCACAGAGATCGTTTGAAATTAATTGTCAAGTTATTTTAGTAAATGTAATACACTATTCAATGTCCTATTGTGGTAACAGTTATTTAATTGCTTTACAAAGTAAACTAATTAAATAAATGAACTCTGACTAATACGTGGCATAAAAGGGCTGAAAAAGTGAAATCACACTGTAGATTTCTTATCTACCTCTACAGGGTTGGGGTTGGTGACTCAATTTCACCATTGGAGAACTGAACATTATGAGAATGGCATATAATATAAAATAATTACACATATTAGTATAAAAAGGATTATGTTTCACTGGCTGAAAGTGACCCTGGGGGGGGACCAACTCTTTAAAAAATTGATAAATGCCTACCCAATGCCTTAAGCACTTGGAAAACCTGAGGACAAAGAAACCAACATCACAAGGGGTTGCCAGAGTGTGTTTTATTTTGTGCGGGTGTGATGAGGTTTTCTCAGGGCTAGGTATCGCATCGCACTATCTGTACACACAGAAAGTGAATTTTGCATTTTGCGCTGCTGGCTGTCACCAGGTTAAGTCACACAACACGTTGAGGTTACAGGAGAGTGCTGACATTGAGACTTTCAAGTGAGCCAGTTAATGCAAAGATTCTCAAGCTGGCTTTTAGCAAGAAGGGTCAGGGTTTGAAGCTCTGCGAGTCAGAAGGTGGGGAAATCAACTGCAAAGTTAAAGGAATCCAGGCACAAGAAGGTTTTTCACTAGCCCAGGAGGAAGGTGCTCATTTCTGGAGGCTGACTGCAACTGCAGCCTCTGACTCTCCCCTGGGAGTACCGCATGCATATTTCATATCATTACTACAAAGTCAAGAAACACGATACCGTGATACTTGCAGTAGGGTCAGTAGCCACAGGTGTCAATACAGTAACTGCAAAACATTTCTCAGCTCTGAACCGTACCTCTGAGAATGTTATAACTCTTCCTGTCCTCAGCAATTGTTCAATACAAGTTACAATTTTAAAATGTTACTAGAAATACAGAAAAAGACATAACGAAATGGAAGAGAAATATTTCATATTTACGTATCTTACTTTTTTTTATTGTAGGGAACATTTTTTTTATTGATGAAGCTCCCTGATAACGATCTTACAATGTACATCAAATTCTTTCTCTAGTTCCAATTCCCTTGCCACAGGCAGGGACACCTCCCACTGCACCAGCGTGCTCAAAGCCCCATCCAACCTGGCCCTGAACACCTCCAGGGATGGGGCAGCCACCACTGGCAACCTGGGCCAGGGTCTCCCCACCCTCACAGCAAAACATTTCTTCCTAAGATCTCATCTCAAACTCCCCTCTTTCAGCTTAAAACCATTACTAACCCAAGGAAGCGTGGTACAGCAGTTCAGTCAGTTCAGATCAGCAATGGGGTGTTCACCAAAGCTAAGTACAGGGTGAGACCCTTTAACATCCCATGTAGATTGTATTAGATAAAAATGAAATTTAAGACCAAATGTAAACCGTTACAGGATTTTAAGATATCTTGGTCACACGCCTCCAGAACATTGCCTGTAAATTCACTGGCAACGCTGAAAACACAGTAAGGAGAAAGAGTTGTGGAGATCATGAAGTGGAAACTCTATCCCAACAAACCAGCTCCACCTTAAGTCTGAGCAGCACGAGTGTTTTGTTCAAACTTGCCTTCCAAGCACACGTGTAGGGACAATCCAGCTAATGCAACCCATAGAACAACGGTCAAAAAGGTATCATTACAGCATCTCCGCTCTGCAGTTATTTTTTCCACTCCAGTGTTTGCAGTATTACTGGTGGTAATAACTGTGCTCTCTACAAAACAGATGTTGTGTCATGACCTCTTTACTTTTCCAGGCTGAATTCAATGACAGCAGTGCGTTTTCTAGTGACAAAACAACATTATGTTCAGCTGCAGTATTTTTCCACCTAATTCACAGCTGCGGGGGGCAGGGAAACATCCAGACCACTATAATCCTTCACAAATTGTCCAAAGGTACCAGAGAACTGGTTTTCGGTGGGATATTTCAGTTCAGGTGACAGAATCTCTGTCATTGGAAAACTGTGTTTGCTTAACATCCTCCTGGCTTCAATTCATTCTTTTTCAGACTTCACTTCAGCACCAGATGATTTGTAAAACCAAAATTCATTCCATTTAAATATATTTTTCAAATAACGAGTCTTTGTTTTTTCTTTGCTGTGACCAAACACCTTCCTACCTTGAACACAGTTAAGTCCAAAACCTCATTCTGAATGGACTTTGCTCAAATACTGGACACAGCTGAAGGATGAACTGGAACATGGACATAAATATCTCACAGTTTCGAGTACAACAAGGATCTCCTTGGGGTCCCATAGGCCATACAGCAAAAGGGCTTGAATTAAAATACAGATGGCATCATGAGAGCAAAGAGTGGGAATAGCGAGACATAACATACACAGGGGTAGTTTTTGTTGTTGTTTTTGCCAAGATGATGGTGTTGACAATGGTTGGCCAACACTTCATTCATGTGGCTTAAGAAACCTGCAGCATTTCTTCAAAATCGGCGCTGATGTGCCAAACTCAACACTGTTCAGCAAAGGCACTGTATACAGCCTTACACCATTTCTCAAGTGATCTTTTAAAAGTAAGAAAAAAGTCACTCCCTGCACATACCAAAAGAACAGTGTGTTTCCACACCTAACCACTGTGCCACAGCCCATCCAAAAAAACAGCGCTATTCCTTTGGCCAAAGGTTATCACAGTCCTTTGGTCAAATCCTGACTCTGTAAAGCCGTCACAAAGATCCTGCGCATCCTGCTGCTGAGAACACACAGCAAGGAAAAGTAAAACAAACCAGAATATTACAAATTATTTCAGTGGTGAATTTACAGGGTACCCCAACATTCCATAAGAAAAGGTCTCCAGAAGGTATCAAGCAGAACTGCTATTTCAGTAAATATTTATGAATACATCAGTGCAAACTGAATTTCACCCGTTTAATGCTTGCTGTCTAGTAACAGAAACATCTCCTTTGGTCTGTGATCTTCTAATACACATACACATCACATTTTGACATCCACGCTTACATTCATGTGGGTGAAATGTAATTGGCAGTCATTGCATGTTGTCACAACCCACATAAACATCAGTCGTTTGTGATGGCAACAAATGGCATAGGAATTAATTAAGGTTTTGACAATTAGAAATAGTTATTCTTGTTAAAAGCCAGGTGATTTATTGGTAACTGAGATATGGCATCAAATGATTAATTGCAGTGCCAAAGAGTAAGGGTAATTGCATGTACTGACTTAAGCTCTGCACAAGCAGCTATAACTTACATTTGTGCTTGTTTACTTTTTAGGACTTTAAAGGTCTTTTATCTTTCTTTTCCCTTCATAAAGCTTGTTTGTGGCCAAGGGATGTCTTCAGTTAACATTCCATGTCAGTGGCATTCTTTAACTGTAAGCTCAGAGCCATCACTGTTGTTTGTAATTCCTTAATGACCGAGAAATACTACATTATCCTTGAAGAAAAACTACAGTATTACTATTGGGTTTATTTTTTCATTTGGCTAAGTTATCTGTTGAGCAAGCCCCCCACCTTTGTAAGGCATTAATCGTATCCAGACAGCAAACTTTTTACTCCATCTTCTTCTGCTAATGCTCTAGCCAGTAAGCTCAAATAATAGCAATCTGCTTATGTCTGTCCTCTACTCGCCCGATACCCATCTTTCCCCTTCCAACAAGCAGATAAGCTTTGTCAGTAGTACAAATAATTGCACAAAATTTTAGTACAAATAAAGAACAAAGCACAATTCTCATTTACTGGCAGATTAGAACTACTCACAGATCTTATCTGTGTTTAAGGACTGCTCTCTCTTGCAATTTTTTTTCTTCTTGACACAGCTTTCATTATTTCAGTCCTCCTAAATGGGTCATAGTTGTAACACAGCTGTCCTCCTGGTTATGTTCCTTTCCACTTTCTCAGTTCAGTAAGGTGGCATAAAACTCTTTGGAAAGTAAAGACAGACAAACGTTACGTGTGAAGCACAAAACCCAGCTAGTGAATCGACACACAGTGTTCTAAGATGCCTGGTTACCACAATTCAACAGGAAGCCCAACAAAACAAAAACCAGAGTCGTTTTACCTTTCCCCCCAATTACAACAGGAAAATCAACTCCCCTGACTGAGCTGCACACTCATTGGATTCTGTGAACGAAGCTTCTTCCAGCACCATGCAGTCACTGACAACCCACCGGGAAAGGATTCATTCCCCCTCCCAGATCACAGCATGGCAACACATGAACCACAATTCAAATTCACAAACTAAAGCACACCAGCATCTTTTTGTGGAAGGAATCCAAACCGCAACAGAGAAAAGCACTTCCTATCACTGTTTTATTCAGGAATAAATCTCCCAGCTGCCAACGCTCTGGAGCATGCGTTGCACCTCGTTTCCATGGCCCAGCTGTACATTACATCCTGAGAGCTTCAAACTTCATTTTACACTGATAATGGAAATGAATGTTATAGTTCCAAAGTCTTTCAGGGAATTTTTCTCTCCCTTGCCAACACAGAGAGTTTTGGGAGCTCAAAAGCCAGGACAGGCAGGTGGTTTGATTGCTCTGAGTTCAGATACACATCTTAGTTCTCCTTTAAACTGAGACAGAATCACATTTACATAGCACTATCGGAATGCAAATGAGTCGAGTAGTTTGTGCCCAACGAAATCACTACATCTCAGCAGATCTACTGATGCAACGATATGGTCCAAAAAGCCTCAGATCCTTTCTCTGTCGTATTATCTTTAAGATAAGGGTAATTACTTTTTCTGTGGTGTACAATGTTCAAACAGCAAGAAATACAAGACCCATAGAAGAATTTCCAATTGCAGATTTAAGCAGTACCCTGAAGCCAGCAAATTAGGAACTCGTTGAACCCAAGGTACTCACTCCCTCTACCCGACCTCTTTCCAAATAAAATATTTACAATACTAGAACAGAACAAACAGCTGAACGACAGGTTAAGCGGTTATTGCTGAACACAAGCATTCCCAGTTGCAGCAGAGTTCAGCTAAGAAACCCCATTAAACAGCAGGTTTACTCCTGGTCACCTAAACAGGTTTCATCACACCACCACATTGTTTACAAGGCAAAACAAATGTAGTCATTCCAATCCATATAAAGAGATGTTTCCAGAAAAACAAAGGGGGGGGGGGGGGGGGGGGGAAGCGACCAACAATGCCACATCTCAGAAAAGCACTACAGTTTTATCACTACGTTAGGAAATTGTGTCCAAGTTTCTGGGTTGATAAACAGATTTATACATAAAACATCCTAAAAAATCCCACGGAATTTAAGCATCATCCATTCCAAAGATGCAAATAAGACTCCAATAAGCCTGCAATGGGAAGACAAAAACAAAATGCAGAGAAAATAAATTTTATTTGGTCTTATCCTATCATATAACCATTTTATCTTACAGTTGTTTGAATGTCATTCATTCAAGTACTTAAAAACCCCACATCAAACAATGTATGAAATCATAACTACTTCTCCAAAGACTGTCTCATTCTCCTTCTGCCTAAATGAAAGGATTTCAGAAAAACACTGCAAAACAGCTTCATGGAAGATACAGACGAGCATCCCACAGCAACTTTGACAGACTGACAGAACTGTAAACAAAAGGGGAATTTGGTCAAGTTCAATCTCAGTTCTGTCCCTGAGTTTGACAGAGTTTGCTTCTTTATAAATAAAGCAATTAACAGCTTTTACATGAAGGATCACACAGATAAATAAGAAAGCTTTGTAGGTTGGCACTTCCTGTCCCTCCTTGCAACTTCCTGCCACATAAAAATACCCTCCCCAAAACGCAGCCAACCATCCCTGAACTGCTACACATCAAATGTAAAAGATGAACGCATCCTTAATTTGCAAACGAGTAATGATTAAGCCACCTTAAATGTCTTCTGGATTCACATGAACTTTTTGAGATGAAAGGCAACTCAGAAGAGAAAAATTTAAAAGGAAAAAAACCTACCAAATTCACTTAGCAGGCCAGAATAATGTAGAGTTTGTTTTATTTTGATAACTTCAGAAGAACGAGCAAGTCTCTATTACCTTCCAGCCAGGCAATGGAGACACCACCAGTCACTGACGGAAGTGCATTTCTCCTTCCACTCTTACGTTCTGGCTTTCTCTGGGATAATTTTTCACTCACCAAATTGTCACGTAAAGCATCTCGGCGATGCTGTCCAAGTGACAGCTACCACAGGTCAGAAATGTTTTCCAACAGTACCAAACCGAAGGCACCAATACCAGAAAGCATTTTGCCATCAGCCATGGTTACCACGATGAACTCCACAACGCCACCACAGTGAAATGATTTTTATAAGCAGAACTGCTACATAATTAAACTAAAAGCTTTTGACTGTCTGTGTCTGAGCACACATCTTACATCGCTTGACATTTTTTGGTCCATCCGAACACTGCAAAGGCAATGCTGATCGTTACAAACCTGCCACTTGTACACTGTGAAACTGCCAAATGTAAACCTTAGACCAGCAATGAACACACGACTAGTGACCCTAACACAGCAGCCTAACACCTCATTTTACAATTTCTGAATTGCCAAATTGTCAGCAACTTAAAAAAAAAAAAAAATAATAGAAAGGTTAAGCATGAACAAGTAAAGGAACAAGACATGAGGAAAACTGGTTGTAACAAAATGAAACATTTTCTATCCAATAATGCAAGCTCCAACGCACATAAATCCTTGGAAGAAATCTTATTCAATACATTTAACATTCAGTTGCACAGACGAGATAAAATCATTTTATTGAAACAAATTTGTTTGTGCTGGTATTTAAAATCTCATACAAAACCAAAAAAAGAACAGAGTGAAAGTAAGAAGTTCCATGATTAACCTTCTGGAACTTCAGTGTCAGTGTGGCTGTGCTCAACACCTTCTGCAAAACTGCTCAAACCCCTGTTTCTCTTTCAGCTAAGGGCTCAGTATTTTTGACAAGTTAATCAATACCGTCATAAATGAGCGACATGCTGAATGAAACAATCACACATTGCTAGCGTGGACACACGCTGTGTATTCCATTAATTTACTTGTAAACGTCAGACCTTTCTGTTCACCGCTTCACACCTCAAATCCTGACAACTCAATCTCCCTGCACTGCATGATATTCTACTTCACTAACAGTTGTGTTGCTATTGGTCCTTGCTCTAGTGTTTTCTTCAGCTTTTTCTTTTGTTTTGTGGGTTTTGTTGGGCTTTTTTTTTTTTTCAGACCATGTATTTTCTAACCCATGGAGCAGCCACCATGCCAAATACGCGTGTTCTTAATTACATCTCAAGACGTAAGCTAGATGATGCCTTCATACAGTTACTCCCTGTTGGTAAGAACAGGAGTTCTCTACATGAAATCTGCTAACAAGGTTACATGAGAAGGGTGCACTTTAGATCTTCATTCATTACCAAAGGGGCTGCTTGAAGAAAAGCTTAGAAAAGAATGATGCACAGAGAAACCCACTCCGCTCTTTCACCGTACTGACCAGTTTAGAAGACAAAATAATACTTAGTTGGGAATTTTTGACATTGCCGCTCCAATACCAACGCTTCCACTTGGAAACCTTCTTCCATAGAGACCTTACGGAAAGAATACAGCCCTTTACTGCAACCATGCACAAGAACTGTTCTGCACACAAGCATTTCACGTTCCTTTCTTCAGATACCGGGAGAGGAACTGGCTTCTGACAAAGTGGATCAGCTTAGTCTCTGTGCAGAAAATTGTAACCATGGTTGCTGCAAAGCACAGAGCCCCCACGCTGATGTGGATCAGCCTTGCTATCCAACCCTTATCGCAGCAGAACATCACCTACAACAAAGGAAACAAGCAAGTGCAGGGAAACTGGTCAGCACAAAGTAGATTTACTGCTCAACAAAACCAAAGTCCAGCACCTCTCTTGACAAAGCTAACAGCACCATCAAGCTGAGCATTTTTGGCCCATGCACTGATCCTACAATAAATCTTTAGTAGTCAGAATGCTTGCTTTCTTAAGAAAATTCTGTCCGCAAAAAATGAGCATTCAGCAGATATCAGGTAAACTTGGAAGTTGCTATGATCTGGCATGCAGAAAAATGTTAATTGAGATATTAGGAAAACTCTGCTGGTGCTGTCACACAAGTCTGCTACTTTGCAGCAACCTATTAGGCTATTTTCTAACAGAACCCCAATGGAAATCTCTCATTCCAACACACAAAGCTCTCCTTTCTAAGGCATAATGGCTTTTCAGTCTCTCAGATTTCTGTACATTGAAATGCCACCATCTCTGTAATAATTAGTCTGTGCAATTACCATCTTGTAGTCTGAGCAAATGTGATAAATGTGCTCTTGGAAAATTTTATTACTGTTCTTGTTTTGGCTGGTTTTACTCTATCAATTTTATTACGGAAACTTTAATTTTGTGCTACTGCAAAATTTCAATTATTATTCAGAACTAAAGACAGGGATTTATCTATCTACAGACAGCAGAATTGTGCTAAAATTTATTTTACTTGTCAGACACAAAGTTATCTCTGCTACCTGTAGAACGTGTAGCAAAGATAAAATCTCTTTAATGTTATATCTTGCCTTGACTGTAATGGAACTCTTCCAGCCTGCCCTCATAAGCCTTTTTTCCTAACGGTATTTCTCTGCCTGCAGACACAGAAGTCACTTGACATTAACTTTCACAGGGAAAGCAAAACCAGAGAAAGATGCTTACCTCTGAGAAACCAGTGATTACTCCACTTATGATATAAACAAGTACTAAAACTGGTGAGGGAAGTAAGCCTGCCAAAGGTCTGTAAGTGCTTTCTTTGAAGTAATCATAGATATAGTGGATGCTGTGGGCTATTCGAATGCCCATGTTAAAGCAGTTGGCAAAGATAAAGCCTACGCTGCCATGCCAGTGGGTCAAGAAATAAGAGATGCACAGAAATGTGAAGGACAAGGCCAGCATAACAAAATTGTACCTAGGGAAAAAAAAGAAACAGTTTAGCAATGTATACAGTTACAATATTTATCTACTACCTTTATCCTTGAAGAAATACCACAATTTATTTTCTAAAACAAAATAAATTCTCCTATCATATTCTAATAGAAGAAGATAAATTTGAGAGCTGAGATGTTAAAAAAATTCATTGAAAGAATTTAAACATTCGCTACAGCTTCTCCATCTAAACCTGCACGCAAACAGTTAAACAAGGAGTTGGCTTTCAGTGGGGCAGGATATTTTTATGATCTCAAATGCACCAATCTCTTTATAAGGTCATTACGAATAAATTTTTAAGAAGATCAATGTTCATCAACAAATACAAGCAGGTAACAAACAGAAGCAGTGCATGTTTGCTTCTCCATTGGTTGTACCCAGCTCTGGAGACAAGGAACACAGTTCTTATAGCGACTGCAGAAAGAAATCTGCTTATTGGAAATAAAGCATTTCCGAGCATGTGACAAAGCAGAACAATTGTTCTGTTTACGTTCTGAACTCCAAGCAAACCATATGTAGATTAATTACAGGAATATTCTAGGGACACTTCCTACCTGTCCACCTCTTCTTTGCACATTAAAGCAAACGTAAAACACTCAGTTACTCCATTGATAGCAAGAAACAGGACGTATAAAGAGTAACATCGGAGGAGATCTGGACCTAAAAAATACATTAGAATGATAAGCAGATTATTTCTTTTATAAAACTGCATTGCTTTTACACTCATTGAGAGATACAAGTTGTAATGTTACCACCAATAATGGAAACTTAAATTCATCTGAACAAGCTTCCTGTCTACGCATCGACAAGAACACATCAAAAAAAAGGTAAAATAAAACCAAAAATAAAGCCCCAAACACCCAAGAAAAGCCATTATTACAGTAACAGAAAAGATATTGATATGAAAAAAAATTATTAAATGGGATTTTATTAAAAAGAATTGAAATTGCAGGAAAGTAAGGCCTCAAACGTGATCACACTTATTTAGAGCTCCTCAGCATATTTTAGCCAAAGGTAACTATGTATTAAAGATGCTATTACAATGCCACAAGTTCTGGATTCAGACATGCAAAGCCACCAATTTCAACAGGAGTTTTACAGAAAAAAAAAATCTGCTTATTTACCCAAGAACTCACAATAGCTGTGTTTTTCCTTTTTAAACAATAACTTCTTTGCCAGTTCTAAAAATCCTTACCCGTTCCAGAACTGAGTATTGAGCCTCCATAAATATCCAGAGCCAGCTGAGAATAGGCATAGCCAAAAACAGTGATGGTAAGGCCAATCAGAAGCACAAGTTTCAACAGCAATTCTAACACGTTAGCAGCCATAGAAACATCATCCTGAAAAAAAATGTAGTCAATTACATAAATCAGAATCAATATTACAGTTTTTTCCACACAGAAAAGCTACTTCACACTCCACAGTGTAAAAAGGCGTGAAACTTATCCTTTGTTAGTGAATTATTCATGCACATGGTCTTAACTTCCAACAATTTTCACGTACTTATTATTCCATTCTCTGTTTTACACATTACAAATTCTACACAAATATTGGCCATGAACATGTCTGTTCAAGGGAAGGTGCAAAGAGCACTTGTGCTTTTTCAGCAGTCGGCAAACAGCAAAGAAGAGCACGGCATCTGCCTGACGCCACAGTCTGAGTCACCCGGAGGGTCAGATTTTTATTGCTGCACCAGAACAAATACCTTGTCAGTTCTACCACCTCATTACAAAAAGCATCAAGGTCTGCGATGCAAGTTCTCGGTAACAAATCAAGCATCCAACACAGAGTAAATCCAAGATAAACATACCTGCTTCTGATCCTTTACATTCTTCCCTCTTTCCAACACTTTAGCAAAAAAGATATAAAAACTCTCCTCAATGGGCAAAAAGATAAACCTGGCCACCAGTGAACCAAGATTATTCACGATGTCATATACACCTTAAAGGAAACAAAACACATAGCAGCAACCTGTAATTTTTCCAGACACATCTTAATTCAAAATCTTGAACAATGACATGAATTCTAATTTAACATTTCCACCAGAGAGAAAACAAGTGGAACTTGGTGCAATATTAAAGCAATGTTCCCTAAAAATTCTGACAGTTACAGCAACCACAGCTCAAAATTGCAAGGCTTGCTCACAGATGGCAAAGCTAGGACAAAAGCATCAACTACGGAGATGTGAATCTAGTGACAGCACCACACTTAAAATTCTCACTGGAGAGGAAGTTAAAGAATTTAACTGAATGAGAAGAGGAACATTAAGGATTTATTGAAACAGGAGAAGAGAAAGAAATGTATTTTTAGTGTGAGGTTCTCTTTTCTTTTCACTTTCACTGAAGAGGAAGAGCACTCCTATGTGACATTTTACCAGCACTTCCCTGCTCAGCAAGACACTGCTCCAACCCTGCTGAGACATCCATGTGTATATATACACACACGGAACAGGCAGCAAGAGCAAAGTCAGGCACATGGCAAGTGCTTTACATATATTCACAGTGAAATACTATTTCACAGGCCTTGGAAGCAAAGCTTCCCAACATTTTAAAAGAGTACAGGCTTTTTTCTACTCGCTGTTCTTTTAAAGACCCATCAAGCAAGAGGCAGCTCAACTGTTCTGCAAGGCAGGAGGATCAGAAGTGACCACAGTTACTGGTGGCAAGCGCATTTCATCAGTATTTATGGGGGAACAAACTACTGCCAGCATTAAAAGTAATTCAAAATGGCCAAGAAAATTCTAACAGTGGGTCAACAGTTACATTCTGTTTTTCTTCCTCGAGCTATAAACACTCCAGGTGCTGCAAACTCAGTCACCTGAATGGCTACCGTCATACATTACTCTGTAACCACACTCAATTCTTTTACAGAACCTGAATTACATTTTGATATGCAATACTATAAACAATGATGTTCTCATTGTAACATCTAACACAGATTCAAAAGGAAGACAAAAACCAGCAGGAACACGGAATTACAAAAACTGAAGACAGACAACTATGATAAATCAAATACTTTTAAAAAAAAGAAACAAGACACGTTATCACATATACTACTGGAAAGTTTTGATCCAGAGAAAAGATAAAATTAAAATCCAGGATCCTTTCTATATCTACATCGATATCAATCTTTCTCTGAAATTTATCTTAACATCACAAAGACTCTGAAATATTCTCAGATTTTTAAGTTATCTTCAAATGCTTTTTCGTTTTCAGAACCATCAAGAGCAGTGATGAAGAAAACCATCCCACAACACCATCGCACTTACCCTGATCTCCAAAATTTAACACGTTCAGAAAAGTCATCACGTATCGTTCACCTGCAAGTTAAAAATAAAGAACTCAAGAACAAGTCCCTAAATCTTTCCTATACTTGTTTAGGCACTTCCGATATTGAGTAATCAAGATACAAAGTCAAACAGGACAGCACCCGGTTCAAAATACCCTCAAAAACTTCACTGAAGGTGGTAACACCTGCCAGCGACAATCTTCAAAAGCCACCCAGCCTCCAGCCTTCTCAAGTTTTAAGTAAATTTTGTAGATAGCATTCAGCAGCCGTTCTCCACCACAACTGTATCTCAAGCCTCACCTTCTGTCAAAATCTGTTTCAAGAAGGATTGTTTGAAGAAGCTCCAAGTCAACCGTGCTTCCTTCCAGTTAACAAAAGTCTGCAAAAAAGCAGTACTGAAATGTAATAAACATGAGTGAAACTACAGAGAGTAGAAACAGAAAATGCAAAGCCAGTACAACACTCCAGGCTAGCTCTCGCTGCACTGATGAGGAAAACCCACAATGTCATAGCCACAACTAATCTAAAATATTGCTGAATTCAAGCCTTAATATCATTTTGATCGGAGAAAGATGTTTTCCCCTGCTGAAAATTACTGTTGAAGCAAATCAAGTAGCTATACCCAGGAAGTACTCAGGAGTTAGAGATGGGTAAAAAAAACCCACAGTGCCAATACAACTGTCACCTTCACTGTAAATGATGTAAATTGTTTACTGCTTTTCAAACTGTCCCCACAAGTCTTGCAACCAAAAGCCAAGGTAAAATGGTTCCGTTTTCTTTCCTGCCTCAGATCCAGTGATATCTGCCATGCCCCTGCACACTGCTCATGTTCTACCTCTAGTTAATGGCTTGTGTAAGCAAACTAAAAGGTAAGTCAGCAACAATCCCATAACCACAAAGAAGTTCCATAATGTTTTTCTGACAATTTTATTGATACAAATCACACACAGAATTTGTATTTTTTAGTCACTCATATCTTTTCCAATGCAGAGAGATCCTCCAAATTAACTCAACTCCACTATCTTAAAGCAATTTTCAAAGTACTTTTAAGGAAAACTTAAACTCAAGAAATAAACTGTGCAACCTACCTCATCTTCCACAAAGTTGGGTAATAGAGCTTTCATTCTAGCAACTGGAAATGACTTCTTTGTTGCTTCAGGAGACCCCAGAAACATCACAAAATAAATTACATAGCACATTACCAGAACAGTGACGTATAAAAGCTGGAAAGATAGGGAAGGAGAGAAGAAAAACAAATCAGTGATGTAAAATTAACTTACAAATGCAGAAACACATGCTAGAGTTGTAAATTCAGTGAGAATAAAGTGTAGTGAGTGGTCCTTCTTCTCATCTAATTTTAAGTTATGTAAAGATCTTAACCCCTCAAGGATGCTGATTTTTTTTTAAGTGCTCATATATCCATTCTTCCTTCTACTAAAAAAAAGGTTTAATCCACATACAGTATGTGTTACACACGATCAGCAGCTCCTAGTGAGGTGACACAGCTTGCTGGTACAGGCTGATAAAATTACACTTGATTATAACCTTCCACACAGCAAAACCCAAAGTCTAACATTAATACTAAAGCCAAGAGGTGAACAGTCTTCAAGCATTAAATGCAGAAGTGATGAAAAAGAGTTAACCTAAGAGTCACATAACCGTATTAGCAAAATGCACCTTCATAGACAGACCAAGGTGCTCTCTTGTACATCCATGAAAATGCTTGGGGTCAAAGTACCAAGTCGACAATGAGCATCAGGAAAATACTTCATAAAAGCACTAAATCAAACCTCCTAGGCACATTCTCTCTCCCCCTTCTCAAAGTTATTTAGCAGGCTGAAAGTCAAAGGCAGCAGCAAATAAACACTCAGATGAATCAAGAATTTATAGAAAAGGAGAATACAGGAAGCTTACCTGAGCTAAGGAAAAAATGTAAAGGCCCCACTGGGGGTAAAGGACTACTAAAATAACCGTTAAAACGCATTTTGACACTACTGCAAGGCTTTCAGCAATTACCTTTAAGAAAGAGAAAACAGAGAAGGCTTATTTTCTGACAACTTAACAACATACACAAACTTAAAACACCAAACCATTTTATGATTACTTTCAAACACAGAATTTATGTAGGAATTTAAGACTTTCAAAGTCAGTGGGGCTTTATCGCAGAGTTTCTTTCTGCTGAGTTGGCCACCTTAAATTGAAATTTCTCTGTAAATTTTGTATTCTCGCATTTCCCAATTCCTCCATTGCACCTCCCAGTCCTTTGTATGGGAAATGCAAGGGAATATTTTGCTTGAGGCAGACACATTCTCAATTGTTTCATTTCACAATTGCATTACAAAAGACAATCAATATGCAAAACTGTGGAAGCTGTGAGCCTCTCCCTCCAATTAAAATTCATGCTTAAGCATTTAACAATCACTAAGTTGATTAGAATTTCTAAATAAACCAGCTTTCTTAACAGCTACAAATTCATATCTATGTTACACATATGTCACACAATACTAAACAGTACACACAGTTCTGTGGGGTTTTTTATATGTTTGAATATACAAATCTAGTTGAGGGATCTGTTCTTTTCAATAGAGAAATATAACTACACACACACACATACATATGCCCCATGTACTTTACTAACCTTAAGTCTCACAAACAAATGAGCTTGTGCTAAAACCCAGAACGGTTCTCCCAGAAGCTCGATAATTGCAGAAAGACCAAATGCCACTACACCAGCCTGATAATGAGGAACCACAGAAGGATCAGGTACTTCAAGCAAGTGTAGCCAGACTAAGCCCAAGAAAACAGACCAAAAAACACCAAGAGGGACTCTAAAAAGTTAACATAAAAACAATCAGTAGAAATGTTACTTAAGTAGAAATAAACATAAGAAAATAAGATGAAATTTTCACATACTGCCACAATAATTAAAAAAAAAATAAATTAATTTCTATTATTACAATACCAAGAATACTTTTTCTGCAATGAACATTTTTAAGAGATACTTTCACAAGACACAGAAAGTGTTTTTCCAAGTTGTCTAAATTCTACTCAAGAACCTAACATAAGGTAAACTCTGCATTTCTTGTTCCCTGGAACCAAACAATTCTGACCCCATACAAGTCCACAAAACACTGCAAATCCCTCGCTGCTGCAATAGTTAGTCTGCGTTTTGTGCAGTTGAAAGAAGTAATCCTACTTACTCCACGTTGCTCAATTCCAACCCTTTCTTTCACCATCACATCTCTCCTAGCCAACACAAACATTTCCATTGCCATGAAACTAAAATGCACCAGGCCTCAAAACTTTGAGAGAAAAAAAAATAGTTTGAGGGGAGAAAAATAAATGCAGAGCAGCTTCACAAATCTATGCTAAGTAATAACAGAGCAAGACTGAGTAGGTAAAGAAAGAAAAAAATAAAGGACTGTATTTGTGCAGCTGGGATTTGCTTTAACAGCTACAACGTAAGTGAAACAAATGGCTCCTGATAACACCTGTAGCAATGCACTTCCCCATGTGCTCTAAAAAGAGATCAAGCCCATAATGCTACAGCAACAGACTTACCCAGCTTCATGCATCAGTCCTGAAATGTGACTAAGACTCCTAAATGCTCAGTGCTGAAATAATTATCTCAATAAATAAACATTTGCTCTCGTTTTTTAGTGCTCAGACACGAATTAAGTTCTAAATAAATAAATTTTTAGAACTATCTTACGTCAGCCACAATAGATTAATTGTTTTGGTCCAGTTCCGCTTTGTGCTTCCACTCAAACAAGCTCTGCGAAACGCCTCCCTGGCCAGGAAGACAACTGTCGAATACAGGAGAGTCAGCCTAAAGGTGAGGGGGGAAAAAAAAGGACAGGCAGTTATTTCTTCACATACACTTTTAAAATCCTTCACGCAGTAGCATCACTGGCAGTTTTCACACAGCACTGCTTGACAAACAAATACAACAGGGATGCAAAGAAAACCTGGTGATATGAAGTAAATCGCTACCATGAATCTCCCCTCTTTCAGCTTCAAAGCATTCCCCCTCATCCTGTCCCTGCACTCCCTGATAGAGCCCCTCCCCAGCTTTCCTGTAGGACCATCTCCTAAAAATGGAGGGAAAGTAATTATGTGTGATTATTCAAATAGCAAAAATGCTTTAAGCATGCCACAGACAAACCAAAAATGCAATTGCAAGACTTATTATATAGGAAGGGCGTGCGACATGCAGCTTTTCTTCAGCTGCATGTGGCTCCACATGGAAATGGCCCAGCAGCACCTCTGCTTCAGACCAAAAAACGAACTGTAAGATAGTCAGTAACCACAAACATTTAACAGTAAATCAAACAACCCTGTGCAAAGCATTATTACTGACACTCCCTGCAGACCATAAACTTCAGAGCCTGCACCAAGCACAAGCGATTCCAAAAAGCCCCATTGTACCAGAAGCCCTGCTCCTAGGGAAGCTCTGTTCCTTGGAAAAGCCTTGTCCCTATGGTGGCCCTGTACCTTCAGGTCATAAAAGAAGTAGTTAGTATTACAAAAAGTGGAATATATTGATCTAAGCTAAAGTAGAGTTAAGTTTCATCTAAGTAACTGTATTTTTTAAAACTCAGAGAGAATGTCGCTCCAATAATACGGTATTTTATAGCATGGTTGGTGTTTTTTTTCAAACAGTGTTTTTCCAGACACTGTTCTTTGAGATATGATAATGTCTTGTGTTAAATACGATATGTGCTTAACAGTTGTGTCTTCTCTAATCACCACTGTTTGCAGCTTTTCCCTATCTAAAATGCAGACGGAGCTGGCTCCAAAGCTTCAAGTAGTGGGAGGTATCCCTGCCCATGGCAGGGGAGGCTGGAACTGAATGATCTTTAAGGTTCCTTCCAACCCAAATAATCCCATGATTCTATAATTAGCACAGATTTCACTGCTGTTAAGTAAATAATAACATTAAAATTATTCCTTGGAAAATAATAGAATATGTATAAGATTTTGGGAAAAATTACACATATGCATGTAAGTAGGAAATATATTCTGTCCCCAGCTCTTGTCTTGTTACGCACGGTATGGAAATCATTCCCTCATGCGCTGAGATAAAGGACGCTGCTTTCTAAAACTCTGAAGTGAGTCTTAAGAGAGTTTATCTGCCGGCATTTTTGGCGTCATCAGCGATCCTTAGGACAGCCTAGAAGCTTAGGGTAGCCCTGTTCCCAGAGAATCATAAAATGGAAGGGGCCTTAAACATGATTCAGTGCCACCCCCTGCCATGGGCAGGGACACCTCCCACTGGATCAGGGGGCTCCAAGCCCCATCCAACCTGGCCTGGAACACCTCCAGGGATGGGGCAGCCACCACTGCTCTGGGCAACCTGGGCCAGGGCCTCCCCACCCTCACCGTGAAGAATTTCTTCCTAATGTCTGACCAAAATCTTCCCCTTCCAATTCAAAGCCGTTTCCCCTCGTCCTATCGCTACAAGTCGACGGGAAAAGTCCCTCCCCGCGTTCCTAGAAGCCCCGGAGCCGCCGCGGCCCCGCCGCTCACCGCACGCTGACCACGCCGAGGGTCTCCCTGGAGAGGAAGCGCAGGGTGAAGGCGTTCAGCGCGAAGGTGCCCGCCCGGAACAGCACCTGCGGGGAGAGCGCACGGGAAACACCTGCGGGCCGGGCGGGACTGGGGCGGCTCCCGCCGGGCTCCGAAGAGGAGGAAGAGGAAGAGGAAGAGGAAGAGGAAGAGGAAGAGGAGGAAGAGGAGGAAGAGGAGGAGGAGGAGGAGGAGGAGGAGGAGGAGGAGGAGGAAGGCAGACCTGCAGCAGGGCACTGGACGAGGCCAGCCGCGCCGTCTGGCCCAGCGCGTCCTGCGCGGCCATGGGCTCCGCCCGCCCCAGAGCGCGGCGCCGCCGTCGCGCGGCGATCGCGTCAGCGGGCGGGAAATCACGGACTGGTGGAATTGCCTGAGGGGGAAAAGAACGTTGAGATCATCGAGGCCAACTGTACCTGCCCGCTACTGAACCAGCCCCGAGGAAATCATCTGCCCGTCTTTTGAATCTCTCCAGGGGTGGGGACTCCACCACCTCCCTGGGCAGCTGTTCACAGGATCACAAGGCTGGAAAAGACCTTTGAGATCATCGAGTGCAGCCTATGACCCAACACCAACACCTACCGTCATCTAAACCCTGGCACCAACTGCCTCATCCAATCTCCCCTTAAACACCTCCAGGGACGGTGACTCCACCACCTCCCCGGGCAGTGCATTCCAATGGCCAATCACCCTTTTGGTGAAGGATTTTTTCCCAATGTCGAGCCTAAACCTCCCCTGGCGAAGCTTGAGACCGTGTCCTCTTGTTCTGTCACCGGTCACCTGAGAGAAGAGACCAACCCCTGCCTGACTACAACCTCCCTTTAGGCAGTTGTAGAGAGCAATGAGGTCTCCCCTGAGCCTCCTCCAGGCTAAACAACCCCAGTTCCCTCAGTCGCTCTTTAATCGTTCCAGTCCCCAGCTCTTCAGTTGTTCCTGTGACCAAGAACCCTTTCATTGAAGAAATTTGTCCTGATACCCCATCTGAACCCGTCCTGGCACAGCTTGAAGCCATTTCCTCTTGTCCCATCACCTGTCACCTGGGAGAGGAGACCAGCAGCCACCTCACTAATGGGAGCGCAGAACAAAATGGCTGCTCATCCCGCCATTCTGTGTCACAGGATGGGCCTGTCCTGCTCAGTAAAGCTTTGGACATAACTGCTTAAATCCCTGTGTTTGCAGATGACACAAGCTGAGTGGGGCAGTGGTCACAGCAGAAGGATGGGATGTCATCCAGAGGGACCTGGACAAGCAGGAGAAGTGGGGCTGTGTGAACCTCATGAGGTTCAACAAGGCCACGTGCAAGGTCCTACACCTGGGTCGAAGCAATCCCAAGCACAAACCCAAACTGGGTGGAGAATGGATAAAGACCAGCCCTGAGGAGAAGGACTTGGGGTGCTGGGGGATGAGAAGCTCAGTATGAGACAGCAATGTGCACTTACAGCCCAGAAACCTAACTCTGTCCTGGGTGGCATCCAAAGGAGTGTGACCAGCAGACAGACAGAAGAAACTCATCTGTGCTGGGTAATTGCAGCCAGGAAGAGACATTGGAGACTGGAGGAGGAAACACTGCTGCCTCCCCTTTCCTTTAGGCAGTTTTCCAGTTCCCACATGGAAAAGGAAATTAAAAACTTTGTCCTAACTCAGGTTTGGGGCTTTTCTTAGTGGCAGTAATGGTGGCAGCAGAAATCAAAAGACTTCTAGTACGTTATGGCTGGTGATGATGTCAATAGGGGTGGCTGAACTGTGGGGATTAAAACCCATCACAAAGTACCAGATACGCTCCCCAGCGAAACAAAAATGCAGTTGAGGAGCATAAAGCATGCAGCATCTGCACCACTGCAGCAAGGATCCATGCTATTCTCTCTATAGATATACATTTTCATGACAGAAATGTGGAACTTGGAGGAATAAACCAGGAGAAATCAGTGTGCTGACTGGAGGCAACAGTCTGACCTTTCCAGGTGTCTGCCACGAGCAACAGTAAATGACAACTAGTGGTGTTTTGTGGGCGAGTTTGGTTGAAACAGAAATAGCTGCAAAGCACGAGGAGGTGGGGAAACAGGAGAAATAACTGTAACTTTAACTGTTTTTAATAGGAACCAGCTTTGCCTTTTCCACCCTTTTGGCATTAATGCATCCAAGCCACTAGATGGCAAACGGCCTTTGAGGCAGGGAGCAGCAAGACACGCTGGTCAATTCCCAAACACATGCCTGAGATTAGACTGAAAGAGAGTGTTTTTACTCCAGCAGCACCTTTCAGATTCTATTGCATGTTATGTCTGAACAATAGTTAGAATAAGCCAACTCATAATAGTAATGTGGCACAACACAGGTCAAAACCGGGGTAAGAGCAGTATTTTAAGCTTACAACTTGATTTTATTCAAAACTCTGTGTGAGCAGGCTTAACAACTGAGTTAATAGAAAATACTGATTTTCAGTAACATAATTTGACAATAGGTATAACTTAACAGAGGCCCAAGGAACTGAACTGGCACACAGGGTTGAGAAAGCCTCACAAGAATATGCACTCAAAACAATTGCTCTCCAATTCCCACAGCAGGCAATGCCCACTTAGTGTTACTGCATTCTCTGACCGCAACACATACCCTTTTTGGTTGTATCAAGCCAGCAGTTTGGCAGAATACTCTAAAATAGTTCCATTTCCTTAACAGCAGAGGAGGCAAGATAATTAACTACTACTTCCAGAGTTAGGCTACGTCTGGAACTAAACTAGGCTGGATGCTCCCCCAGCACAGAACACACTCCTTAGCTTGGGACAATGGGATAAATCCCTATTATTAGAGGTACGTGGAACCTCTACAGCAGAGTAGATCCTCTTTGACCTACTCCAAAGTTGAATTAGTCCAAAAAGACCAGACAGTTGTATGGAGAGGCCTTAGAATGAGTCAGGACTGTTCCTTCAGTCTTTCAATATGAAAAGTCTTAGTGTCTTTCACAGTGTTCAGCAGCTGTGTTCCACTTGAGATAACTGTATTTCATTACCACCTTAATAAGTTATTTTAAGATGAAAGGCAGACTTTGACTTCAAATTATACCTTCATATAAGTTCAAAATTTAAAATCTGTTAAGAGCACTTAAGAGACCTTCTCTACTGCACTTTAAAAGCTCCCTTGAGGAATCAAATCAGAAAACTTTACTGTGCTATAAAATCATCAGCAAAGTTAACAACCAGAAGAATATCTGACACAAAACAGAATAACAGTTTTTGCTGCTTTACGTAATTCAGCATCTAGAAGAAGAATCACTTAAAGGAAGGCCTCATAAAAGGTTGAGAGTACAGAATTTGTGAGTCACCATGCACTGCCTTCAAATTATGTTTGTCTGATATTATATAATATTGTGCGTGATCACCTGCAGAACAGAATTAACTATGAGTCAGGTATCTCTTCCTGTCATTCATTTCCACCTCCATTGAGAGCTGACTTCCATTCCTCACTGAAATAACTCCTCTGCGTGAGACAGCGATTAGTCTGACAAAATGATAAAGTATCTCCGTCCTCCTCTAGCAGTCATGATGGTTATGGCTAAGTGAAATACATTTTTTGGATTCCTCTTATTCCTTAGTGGCAAGCAAGGAATCTCTTAAATAAAACAGTCCCAACACGTTTACCTCTTCAGTTGCAAGGCCTTCCCAGGTTTATCCAAGTTCATGATTCTTGACAACATTTATTGTCCTTACCATAGGGGAGAAGCTCTGAGCAGTGGACAGAACTGTTCATTGCAGACCAACAGAGCTGGATCTTCCTCTCACAAATACTGATGTCTACACACAGCAACATGTGTGCCTGGTAAGCAAAGCCATACTCTGCCTCTTGTTTCTGCCATTGCATCTACGACCCTTATTCAGGTTAGAAGAGAAATACTACTAAACGGAAGAAATCTCACCTTCCTGACTTCATAAGCCTTGTGTTCAAAAGATAAAGGCACGGCATACAAGGCACTGTTAATCTGGAGCTGTAATGGGTTACTGTTACCTTTTCTCGCTCTTCTGCAGCTCACAGGTGATGGTTCACAGCACAGTTCTTCTTAGCAGATTTCAAAAGCACTGTATACTTCACTGTGCCTTTTCAGATCTCATTGTCCATTCTACCTAAACATAAATTTAAAATTCTTTTCTTAGAAACCAATAATAGCAGAGGCTCATTGTAAGAGATGTTACAGGAGCCTTTTAAGGGTTTCATGTAGGGTAGAACACTCCCACTCACATCCTGAAGAATGTGGGGAGGTTCAAACAAAGGAATCTGACCACACGTCTGAGACTAAACCAGCAATGCATATCTTCTACCCACGCCACACTCCTTAAAGTTAATGTCCATTATGAAGCAAGTTCCCTTCCATCTGCCTGCAAAGCTCGCTATTTTATGTTATCAGTCTTACTGAGAGTCCCACAGAAAACACAAGACATTGTGAGTGGCAAACTTACTCTTGAAATCCTTTCTATCAAAGACAGAGAGGACCATACAACATTCTTATAGAAGCATTTAGGTAGACATGTCCCTTCTGAGCATTCCACTCACACTGTGTCCTCAGACTTTGACTTTAATTGCTTCATTGTCTCTCAGATATTAAATTGTACTGAGCTCCATTCTGTAATGTTACTGATAATGTGAAGTGCAGGTTCACCGCAGCCTGGGAAAGTCAAGAAATTATGTAAGAAAATCAGCCTTATTTTGTTACTGCAATTCTGGCAGTTTTCCAGATCTTTATGTCACCAATCACATGTGATTATCAACAAAGAAAAATAGAGCTCTTCTAACTGTGATATTAAACAATGTAATTAATTCCATTACCCAGATACAGAATACATATTGGTTTTTCAAACCTGCTTTCAGCTATTCAGAAACACATTTACATGATGAAAACTGTTGAGTCTGACTTTAAAAATGGGCAATTTTAAAATAACTATAATATACCTGTGTATTTCACACCCACCTCCCAAGAAGAGCTGTCTGCTTTTTAAAGATCACCACCAGTTGTGACTGCTGGTCAGAGACCTGTGTAATTGCTTCCCTTTATGAACGAAGCTGTTTGCTTTAAAGTGCCATTTACTGGTTTGCTTCCCTAACACGACATTCTATATTCTTTCTGCATCAAAAGAAGTGAAGTGGTTTGGGGGTGTTACAAGCTGCTAAGTCTGAAATCTACACTGGTAGAATTGCTTTGGAGTAGTTCTGTAATAAGTAAGTGTAAATTTGACAACGGAAAACACTGCCAACCAGCGAAAGCTGTTCAAAACCTCCGGTTTTGTTCTAAGCATATTACTAAAATCATGAGCCATTTCCCACTTCTTGTGTAGATAAACACAAAGATTCATCAGGAAGAAAAAAAAAAACCACCACACTCCCCACCACCAAAAAAAACCCAGACTTGTTCACTTTGGTTGCTTCTTCAAAATCCAGACTTATGTTCAGTCACTTCTCAGTTGAAAATCTCGCATCTTTGAAGAGAGAGAACACCAGGTCATTCGTTTAAGGGCAATTCCATTTGATCACCTTAATAATACAGAAGCACATAGGGAGGTTTCAGCTGGGTAGTGCAGGGGAAGAGACAAAAGGCATTTGCTCAAAACTCAGCTAAGCACACAGAAAGCTCTTTGCTAATTCCACCATCCCTGCTTTTGTTCTACAAATGCTAACAAAGTAACCAGCACAAAACCAAGCTCAATGCTAATAGTGGGTGCAAGCTGCTCTTCCACTGGAAAAGGAAAGTGCTCTTTGATATTATGCTTTTTGTTGGTTTTCAAAATGGAAAAGGAGACACTTCCCAATAAACAACAATAATAGAAATAATAAAGTTACTTCAAATGTGACTGGGAGATGGACAATAGAAGAATGCTCAATACTTCATTATAGTGTAAAAAGAGAAAGGTCGTGAAAACAAATGAGACTTATTGCATCAATCATTTTTAAAAGAATTCTGATTCTATATTTAGAAAAGAAGTCAGACACTGGACTTTTACAACCATATGTGGAAAACATTAAAGGGAAAAGTGGATGGGATTGCCAAGGCAGTGTAGGGCCAAGAATTGCTATTTGTTTTAAACCCACTCAGAGCACTCAGTGCTGGGGAGGTGTCACACAACTCTCCTCTGCAACTATTGCTAAAGTACGTTTGACTAGAGATGTGCAAAAACTGGCAGCCTCAGACTGCCACAGAGACTGAATTATGCTGACAGCACCAGAACTACTCGGGCAACTCTGGAACACTTCCAGTGTTACTGCCCCTCCTCTGCTGCTCTGCAAATAAAGAGGAAATTTCAGTTTAAGTATCCCAGTGCAATTTGTGAGATGAATAGACAGTAGATGGAAGAGCAAGGCTTCCCAAGCTTCCCTTGGAAGTGCATAAGAGGATTTTTATGGTCAAGAAACAGTGCATGTTAGCCAGAATTTTACTGTGAACAGTAGAAAAATTGTGACTATATTGTCAACATAGATCAAAATGAATGGCCTGAATATCCATTGTTATCACTTTCTTCTGAATATGTGTACCAAGAATAGCAAAAAGGGTCTTGCTCATAGCCCTCAAAATATTATTTCATCATTAGTTCTTTCCTTTTTGAGAAAAGATTACATCTAGTGAAAATTTGTACAGCGTAAAAAGCCAGACATTCTTTTTTTGAGCCCATCCAGTTCTGCCAAGAGGCACACAGCCACGTTGGCGCTTACTCTCTCCAACCCTTTGTGCATTCAGAGCTCGTATTAATATTGATTAATTGTCAGAATGCTCATAGAAGACAAGTAAATAGAAATATGGCAGCCAAATGCTACGAACAGCACTGCATTCAGATCAGATCATCTTATTATCTTACCATTGCTTATCCCTACTATTTTCAGCCTGGATAGCATAACTAAAGTTGCATATTCCCGATAAGAATACAATACAGTACATACTAACTACAGTCTGCAAAGTAAATGAATGGCGGGGTGGGGGATGGAGCAGACCATTCCTTTGTAAGATTAAAAATCATCTTGGGATTTGTGTTTGGAAGCTATGCCATGCAATTCCTAAACTACTTTTTCATTCCAATGTTTCCCAGATACGTTGTCCTTCACGAGACTGTATGTGTCTCTGGGGAAAACACAGTATTTCCACTATTCAAGCACTACAACTTAGAAAGGCAGAAGAGGAAATAAAGCATATTTAACTAAGTGAAACTGCAAGTTGCATTTACAGACTGACATAATGCAGAGTGCCTGAGAGTGAATGTCCTCTTAAAAACATGGCATGGAGGCTTCAGGAGCTACAGCTTGTCAGCTGTCTTTGCTTTCGTCATTTGAAGGAGCATATTGGCTCCTTAAAAGGATGGCTGTGTGATCCTTCCATTCTCTAAGGCAAAATACGAGAGGGGTCAAGTGACTCATTACAGATCAAGACCTCGCAGGACTCACTAGCGCTGCATCCCCAAGCAGAGCGAGCACATGTAGAACTCACAGTGCTCCCATGGGAAGATACAGACTGAAGAAATCAAGAGGAAACTGGGAAACAGGCTGAAAAGCCTTTGACTCTGAAAGGACAAAATGTATGGGTTTAGTTTACTGCTTTGCCTCCTCAGCAAAGCAGCAATCACAAGTTGTCCAGAACTCAAAGCAGTTCTGGTCGCAAGTCATACTCCCACTACCTGGAATGAGGGTGGTGTTGCTTAGCAATCCGTGTTCATATGCCGCTGGATAAACGGGGGACAAATCTGCACACGTCAGAACACCAGTGGAGATATCACAACTAATATCTTTATATTCTTCTTCTCTAAATCAGCCAGAACGGTCACATTTCAAAGGTGACAGCTGTCTTCAATGACTGATTTTTAGTGACCTGTTAGCTCTTTCTTGTCATATTATGAATCTGCAAGCATTAGAGACCTTGTGTACACCTGCACAGAGCAAAGAGCCTCCCACTTACTTCAGACATACCAATACAGGATGCACTCAGCCCCTACCATCACGTATTAATCCCTTCTGAAGGCACTGATTATACTCCTACGCCT
Organism: Neomorphus geoffroyi; assembly: GCA_033558235.1. Taxonomy (NCBI): domain Eukaryota; kingdom Metazoa; phylum Chordata; class Aves; order Cuculiformes; family Neomorphidae; genus Neomorphus; species Neomorphus geoffroyi. Next base: position 12,226,737 of record JAUMJM010000050.1, read on the forward strand.
ATGTAGACGTAGCATTTATCTGGGTACTGGGTTTTGTTCTGGACTCTGTTGCTTGCCAGTTATAATCCTGAGAGACAGAAAACATAAATAATTAACAGGCAGGACATTCTTCCAGCTGTTAGTGCTGTAAAAGAATTTTGCAGAAGTTATCCCAGAATTAGATTCAATACTGATTATTAAGCACTTGAGAATAATGAGTGGTAAAAGACAGAGGACTGAAACTGAACGAATGGTGCAGAAGAAGGGCCAATTTTTATCTTACTGGCTTTCTGCCTATCTTTTTAGTAGATTAAAAAGCATTGTTTGCATACGGGCAGTAGTTTCCTACCCCTCCTACTTGCACCTCTGTGACGTCTCTGGAAGCAGCAGTACTGGTGATGGGGCATCAGTCACTACTGCCACAAGCTGAGTCACACTCAAGTAGCTGCCTGCAATTCCAGATGTGCACTGCTGTTCAGAAGCAGATGTTTCCCACTTGCAGCTAACCCCACAGCCTGGCTGCTCTACATAAAACCTGTCCTCATCTGGCTGGGCAAATCAGAGACAGTCGTCAGTGCACTCAGCTCCAGTCCTTGTACAAAGGGTATTTTTATGAGCCATCACTTATTTGAAAGGTTTTTATTTTTATACTTAATTGCCAGAATCAGCAGACCCTTCCCTAAGGTTTTCTCAGCCCCGAGAGCTGCAGAAGAGTCAGCTGTCACTTCTCATGGTGGAATAGAAGTTATTTCAGTCCTTGCAAGAGCCAATGACTCCATGCAGGCTTCTGAGCAGATATTGATACCAGTGATGTTGCTAATAGAGACACAAACTTAGCCATGTCTGGGAAAACAAGCCTGCCACAAATGTTTAACCAACCATCAGGCAGTCTGTTAGGATCTGCTTCTCATCATCACTTGCAGCTTGCCTAGGATCTGGAATCAGTGAATCCACGTTAATGGAGACTCGCTATTTAGGAAAGAGATCAGTTCACAATTAAAAGTACACTTCTGAAATTGGAGATTAAAATGAGCACGCCTGTAGGTTTTTTACAGCTAGAGAACCTGGAAATTGTAGTATATATGGATGAGAGCATGGTCTAGTAATTTATGTAATTGACAAAGGTATAAAGCTCTTTTAAAATTTAAAACTGAAGCCAAAACTGTCCCATACTTTGTCCAGTCACCCCAGCAATCACATTCACCCTAGTGTATTTGTGGACTCCAACTTCAAAAGCGTTAAACAGGTTCTAATCTAGTGAGATACTATGTTGACTTTGTTGAAAGCACAATTAGGCTCCTGCTACTTGAAATCTTCACCAAAAACTCTCCAAGTTTATTTTAATGTCACTATTGACAGCCAAAAATATCCATCACTTTCTAAGAGTTCAGTGTTGCAGCTACAGCAAAGCATAAGAGCTGAAAGCACTCAGTATTGGATGCAATTCCCAGAAAAGCTTCAGGAAGCTCTTTCATTAATGGCATGAAATCAGTAGGTATCCCAGCTTTCCAATTACACAGTTATTAAGCTAATTTTTCAGTACCTGCAAAGGCTTCAAATTTCTAGAAAATATTTTTGGTAAAACAGAACTACTGATTCTGACTGTTACAAGGTCACTAGATCATATTTTGCTTGTGCAGGAACATGTGCCTTGCATTCTATCACTGCAAAATCAATCTGGAGACTGCTCTGAGCTTTAGTGAAGCTCAGTGCTGCACGGCAGTACACAACATATCGTGCTGGGCGTGCTTAAAGATGAAGTAGCTCTTGTCTGAACTTGACCTATTAGATGGTAGGCAAGTTGGCAGCCTGAAAATGTTAGTAGGTACCAGTTAAACTCCCTTTCCTCTTGGATGACCCATCTCATCTGTAGCTGGAAGAATCCCAGGCCTGGGATCTGAAAGGTGGTTCTGCATTTTTATTGTGACGCCACTACCATGGAGCTGCTGGAAGTTATAACATTTATAATTCTTTTCTAAGCAAAAGCTGGTGGACAGCAATGATAGGAGTAAAAAAAAAAATGCCAAGTGGAGGAGTTTGTTAGAACACGAGATGCTATGAACTTTGCAGAGGCTTCAGACTATGAATAGTGTCTTGCCTTTGTCGGCTCTCTGTGTACAACCCTGCAATGTAAAATATAACCAAAAAAACCAAACGAAAATCCCCAGAGAGCTGGGGAAAAATGGACTCATACCCACTCCTTGGTGAAAAGTAACTACTGCTCACCAACACTGCAAGGAGCAAACACCTCCTTCCATGACCCAAACAGGCGTGCCTGGAGACTGGAAGAATCAGATGATATTTACATGTGTTTAAACCAGAATCTCAGTCCACAGCCATCAGAACTCAGTGTGTTCAAAGACGTTCTGATTAATCAAACTGCCTAATTAAGCATGTTTTAATTGTCTCCACTATAATCATTAAATGCCTTTACTGTTACCTTGTAACATGGTTCATTTTAAACTGTGCCTGGATAGAAGCTCGGTGATCCAGTTTTGCTTTGGGAATTACCGTGTAGCAGGTGATGAGATTAAGAGCTGAACACGGAATTAGGCACCGTTTGCCAGAGCTACATCACCGCGGGCGGATGTGCGCCTCAGGGCTTGCTGTACTACACTGTGCAGGCGAATCCTGAAGAGACCAATTATACAGACAAGGGCATTCCTTTGCTGTTTAGGTTAATCTGTGAATAAGCAAGGCAGGAATTTAAGGGAGAGGTGTTATATTCTCTTTGATTAACAAAGAGAAGAAAACTGCCCTAATAAAACCACACACAAATCTGATTTGGAAAATTTTGTCCTGCTTCTGCCATCACTGGAACAACCAAAACAAGCCACACCACCAGGAATATTTCCTTCTCTACTGTAACTACACAAAATAAGCCATGTTTATTTGTGCACGTGGTATGCTTTCACCAGCCATAGTGATACTGTCAATGCTTAAGAGTACAGCAAAGCAAAAAGCAGCAAAGGGATGTGGTTTTGCATGGGGTTGCCCATGCACACCACCAGGCATCACATTTGCAGTTTCTACAATTAAATAAACCATAGGTAAGCATCTAAGACTGCTTCCCTAACTCTGTATTTCTATCTCACTATAAAAATTTTATCTGCTCTGTAAAATTTACAGTGGGAAAATTACATACATTAATTATTGACCTTTAAGAACACATACTTTTTGGTGGCAGGACAGATAGTTGCCCCTAATTTGCTTCATATCCCTGTGCATTTTGCAGAGGACTCTCCCAAGTATTTTAAGAGTGATTCAGCAGTAATTCCAAAACAATTCTCAGAAATTCCTTACCATGTTTGGGCATTGAAACTTCCCCCTACCTTTTCTTTTTTTTATTGGAGTACACTCTGTGACTTTACCAAATGAGTGTCATTCTAGGTTTGGAAATGGTCAATTATTTCAGTTTGGGTTTAGTAGTTCACCATTCAAGAAGAAATATTTCTTACTGGTTAGAGAGGGGACTGTGAGTCAAGACACCAGGCTCAGTTCCCCAGTGGTGAATTCAAGCACTCGTCTGCATTTTAAGCACCTCATTTTCCATGATATACAAAATACATCATGAAGATAATATAGCACAGGACAAATTATACTGTATAGATACACAAAAATATAGTATAACAGACTCAATAGCTTAAGGGTCTTTCCCAACTAAAATGATTCTATCACTGTGCCTGAGAATCCTGAGCGAAGACCTGGCCGTAATAACCATCATAATATGTCACTCCATCCGCCAGAACGAAACCTATAAAGGAGGTAAAACGCTGTGAGTCCAAAGGGAAATGTGACGCTGCCAAATCCTGCCACTAAACCATGTCCCTAAGAGCCGTGTCTACAAGTTATCTAAATTCCTCCAGGGATGGTGACCTCAGCACTTCCCTGGGCAGCCTGTGCCAGGGCTCGACAGCCCTTTCCGTGAAGAGGTTTTTCCTAATGTCCAATCCAGTCCTCTCCTGGCACAACCTAGGTCCATTTGCTCTAGTCCTGTCATGACTTGCTAGGCGGCTCAAGATAGCGACATTCCCCTCGCCACGAGATCCTTTCAGGTAGCTGTAGAGGGCAGTAATTTCTCCCCTCGGCCTCCCTTTCTCTAGACTAAACAAGCCCAGTTCCTTAAGCTGCTCCTCACAGGGCTTGTTCTCTAGACCCTTCAAAAGCTCTGTTCCTCTTCCCTGCACCCATTTCAGCACTTCCAGCACTTTCTATAGTGAAGGGCCCAAAACCGCACACAGTACCTGAGGAACAGTCTCACCGGTACCAAGTACAAAGGGACAACCACTTCCCTGGTCCTGCTGGTCACACGGCTTCTGATACCACTCAGGATGCTCTTGCCCTCCAAGACGCTTGCACACACTTCCAGCTCATGTTGAGCACCTTCTAAGAAACACCTCTATGTTCCTCCATAAGTGTTCCCAAAGAGTACATGTTGAACGGTGTAATGGGTTGTTGAAAACCACTTGGAAGGCATTGGGTGGGGGTCTTTCAAACATTGGGACCAACATCTAGCAAAGGCCACATCGTTGGTCAACACTAGAGGCTCAGTCAATCGAGCCAGCCCTGCCCACTCAGAATTCCTCCATACTGTAGATGGAGATAAGGTCCCTGTGGTCCACCTGAGAGGTATGTTAGGGAAAACTGTCTGGGTTAAACCTGTCTTGAGCAAAGGCAAACCCATTCGTGGGATTGTCTTTGCTCAAGGATCCAGTTGCACTTGGTGGGTGATGCAGGAAGATGGAAGAACACAATGTATACCTCAAGGGGACCTTATCTTTGGATGAGTTTGTCCGTATTCTGTGTACCTATCTGTAAATATGTATATGGTTGGAAATATGTATGTATAGAGATATAAGTTTAAGTTTGATTATGGGGTGTTGGCATGGAAGGAAAATTCGGAGTGGCTAATGTTGTGGTTTTGAATTTGTCCGAGGAATTTTCCTTCCTATTGTCAACAAAGGGAACACGAGGGGGGCGGGGAGAGGCCGTGTCCGGGGAAACGGTGCCCGGAGCTCGGTTTGATTTACTTTCTTTCCTGCCTCTGGGGAGGGGAGCTGGTTTTCCTTTGTTCGGACTCGCGCGCTTTCCTCGGGGGAGGAGCGGAGCGGCGGCGTGGAGCAGCTACAGGCGAGCAGCAGCCTAGGAGCGGCGGGCAGCTGAGGTGCGACTCGTGGGGTTCTACAGTCTCTGGAGCAAGCAACATCGGCCACCTGATCTTCCACAACTCCAGCAGAACTCACGCGCCTCCTTTTTCCCTCGTTCCTTTCGGGCCCGGGGCTGCGGCAGCGGCGACCGCCCCCCGCCCCCTCTAAGAGACCTGCGTCGCAAGATTTGGGATACAGGACTCAGTCCATTTAAAGGTTCTACGGTTTTGGTGGTGGTTACTGTTAATTCTGCTCTGTTTATACATAGATTCGTACCTGAGAACTGTTATCTTTTTCTATACAATTTTGTTTGATTAAATATTTTTAATATCTGATTAATATCCTAGTTTTTTATCAAAACTAAGTCAAATACCTTTTATCGGATGGTCCTTGTCTACTCCGGCAAAGATCCAGCTGAGGTGAGGAGTCCCTCCAGGGAATCCCTAGAGGTACCCAAGAGAGTCCTAATCTCAATGGATCCTGCAGCTGAGCAGAGCGGGTCCCTCTGGGGTGCCAAATCTGAAACAAATTAAATAGACCTGAAAGACTGTTAAGCAGGTATTCTTTAATTTTGGTGCTGGAGAAGCGCTGGGGATATTGCTCCAGGAGTGCCTCTGAAGAATGCATGTAGATCTCATTGTTAAATTTACTAAACACATCCATATTTACTACAGTTCCCTGAAATCACTTAACTGTTCTCTTCCTATTCCTGGAACTAATTACTTGCTACCTTGTGTCTGATTTACAAGACAACAATACCCCATTATTGTCCATTTAAACCAATTCGGGCTGTTCCTGGGGATCCTTTGTTTTCTTTCACAGGTGTCTGGTGATTTCCTTATCCGATCGGTGATTTCCGAATCTTCAGCAGTGCACAGCAGTGGAGTACCTGATCCCTGATGTTATCATTAACTAAGATTACCGTCTAAAGTTGAAGATTATAAATCCCCTTGTCTGAACACCTTGCACAACTGTTGCCTCTGCTGCTCTCTGTTTCCAGTGCAAGCTGGTGGCACTCGCTGCAGCCAGAGGCCTGGATGGCTGTGTGTTTTCCTGGGACCTCAGTCTGGGTTGACACATGCTTTCTGGCAGATGCCGAGGACGCAGCCTCCCACCAGGTGGATACCATGGCTAGGCTCCCTTTCACCAACTGAATTTACTTGTGAGCTCAGAGAGAGACTTTGCCTTCCCTGCTCCCCCTGCCTGCAAGCTATGCAAGCACCTTGCAGCTGTGTCCTGGGTGATCCAATCTGTGTCACATCCATGCATTCGAAAGAAGCTTAAATGCCCCAGCCTGTACCTCTCCTTTCCCTTTACAGAGCAAAGGTGGCATCATCAGTTCTGTTCCTGTACCATCAGTGTGCACAGCATCGCATGCTGTCATAGCCAGACAGAAGCCTCGGAGGGCTGTACAAGGAGGGGGTGCCCCACCTGGCTTGCTTTGTTGCCTGGACAGAGGCAAGCATTCACACAGGGTGGATGATGGATGCTGACACAGACCCTGACCTGATGTAGCTCAAGGCCATGGAGGAACTGCCCTTCAGCTGGGCAAGTAATATTCAGTGGTCTTGGAGTAGTCTGTCCTCAGCTGAAGTCTCATATTCCCTCTCTTTGAAACCCATAAGTGTCTGTAAAGACTAACTTTGCATTGTGTTGTTGTTTCTTTAAACACTGATTGAGTGCAAGTCTCCATGTTACCTCGGGGACTATTGTGTGGCTCCTGTCTAACAATGAGAGGGGAGGTATAGGAGCCTGCACTGCTTCTCCCCCCCCACATGACCTGCGATAGGATGCAGATGCCACAGAGGAGAAGGACCGCCCTGGAGCCCCCAGCCTCAATTCCAGAAGCTTCTCAAAGGAGCTTCTGCATGTGCAGTGCAAGAGCACCCTTCATGTGCTAATAGGGCATGAACCTGCCCTATAAACAGAGCCTTCTGAAACAAAGAAAATAGCCCAACAGCCTGAAATACTGTGAAGCAGGTGTACCTTTAATTTTGGCAGCCAGGAAAGCACTGGGGATGTTCCTCCATAAGTGTTCCCAAAGAGTACATGTAAGTCTCATTCTATTTACTAAACACATACACATTAATTACATTTTCTGAAATCAATTAATTTTTCCCTCCTATTCCTGGAAGTAATTCCATATTATCTTGTTTCTGATTCACATTACAACAATAACCCCCTATCATCCATTTAAACTAATTCTGGCTACTCCTGGCGATCCCTTGTCTTGCACATCTTCTGTCTCAGACAGAAGGCTGAGGCAGGGCCAGGGGGCCTCCCAGGCCTGTGGGCTGGAGGCCCCAGCTGAGCCTGCTCGTGGCTCTTAGGCATCGTTTTTTATAAAATTAAAAATTTAATAGAGGTATATAGCAACATGGTCAATTCTGGGCTCAGAGACCGGCTCCGCAGAGAGGGGCCGAAATAAACTGGAAAAGCCCAGGGCAATTATGCCCGTAGAGGCTATTTACACCGCTCCCAAACCTCATGTGATAGTGCAGTCCAGTAGCGCTTTTAGGACTCCTCATTGGATTCCTTCGCTGCCTTTCAGACAGGTTGTTGTCTCGGTTCAGGTGGTGTTGCTGACGTGTATCCTTGATGCCTCTGTATTTTCCTTTGTTTGTGTATTTTCTGGAGGCCATATTTTAACTGTTAAAGGCAGGAGGGATTGAGGGGCAGTATCACACTCCTTGCAAGTGTAGGGGCTTTTTTATTTAATTTGAAAATCAATGAAGCCCATGTGTTTCTTCATAAGCAACATCTTGAACTATTCATATTGGAATTATGTTATTCATATTAATTTCACTGAATTAAGACATTTCTATGAGTGACTAGAAATGAAAGTCAAATTCTTCATTTTATGGATATAATTTTCCTGTATAGAGTCAATCATCCATCATCTTCTTTCAAAAATTACAAGGGAAGAATACTAAAAGATAACTTTTTCTTTTATGAAACGGTTGTCTTGTGTTCTTGCAGCTCTTAAACAGGGAACGTTCCCAGATGAAAGTTTTTAAAAATTATGAGTTCTTCTAGTTGTCATCATGTAGCATTACAACAGATACTAAATGATCCTAACTGTAAGTTAGCAATAAACCAATTAATAAGCAATGCAGCTAGAAGGCACGACAAAGCACATTTTTAATATATAAAATATACATAAAGTAAAATATATAAAGTATAATAGAGTACAAAGCCTAGCTTTTCAGGAAGTGTTCTTATTTGTCTCACTGATAGCCGACCAAACTCAGCAAGTGAGATGACAGAGGGGTCAAAGTTGTCACACCAGAGGATGCTGTGTCAAATACTGAAAAAAATAAATGACAGAACTTTCCAAAGTCCAATAAAGTTTTCCTAAATTTTGGAATGTAACTCAAGGTGTAACAATGACAATCAGTCATGTGGAATGATCGACTGATTCATCGCTTTTTATGCAATGCTTTAATGCAATAATTTTTAACACAAGAAAAATGTAATCAAGGCACAAAGTGCAAGCATTTGTTTTTTAAAAGATATAGTTTTCCCCAAAGAATTCTCAGTCCATCTATCCCGTAAGTTACCACGGTATCATTGGATAAGATGGAAACATATCAGAAACACAGGTATAATGATAATCTAGTTCAGCTGTGATTACAATTCTCTACAAACAGTGAGAATCATACCGGGTCCGACACAAAAAATCCCTGAGACTGTGCCTGTAACTCTTTTTATTTAACAAGAGTAAAGAAAATCAACTCCAGTCACCTTCAGCATAGTTCCCTTCTGAGTTGACACACAACTGCATAAGATACTGCCACCGTTCAAAGCCGTTCTGCAGATTTTCTGAAAGGCTGTTGAGGATCTCGATCGTTTTTGCTTTCACATTTCTACCAACAAAAACTGGGTTCCTTTGAGCACTGACTTGTTCTTTGGGAAGAGGCAGAAACCACAGGGAGCCAGGTCTGGCAAACAGGGCGGGTACTCAAGCACAGCACTGCTGTTAGTAGCTAAAAACTGCTTCCCAGACAAAGCGTTGTGGGCTGGTGCCCACTGACCTTTTCCAGTTGAGGGCAAGAAAACATCTCTATTTGAAAATGTGTGCATGCACACCGAGCGAAGTGATCGAGTGGAGACGTGTCCCACTGTGACAGGTTAGAACATGGTCTATAACCCCTTCCCTGTCTCTCCCCTCCCACTCCTGGATCCCAAGCTACAGGGTTAGTCTTGAGGATTTTTGTGTCAGACCTGGTAGACATTAGGAAGAAGGTTTTTACTGTGACAGTGAGGAGACACTGGACCAGGTTGCCTCAAGAAGGTGTGAATGCTCCTTCCCTGGAGGTATTCAAGAGCTGGTCGGATAAGGCTTTGAGCAACCTGCTCTAGTGGAAGGTGTCCCTGCCCGTGGCAGGGGGGTTGGAAGTGGATGATCTTCCAAGCCAAATCATTCTATGATTCTACAGTCTTAAGATCCTATGACTTCCACAGCCTCCGCCGCCCTGGCCCTCCCCCTGCCAGCCCCCCCTTCCCCCCCGAGACGCCATGCCCCAGCAGGCCCCGACGCCAGCCACATACCCCCTTTGTGACATCACAAACAAAGCTGTCACTATTTAGCCACCCCTGCAGGTGCCAACCCTCAGTGCTGTCCAGGCAGCGCACCGGGACAGACAGCACTTCTCTGGCTGGCAGCGGAGGGACTCAGATCTCAACTCTTCTCACCCTCACCTTGTTCTTTTCCTCGCCCAAACATTTCATCACCCTCTCCCACCCCTCATCATCTCCCTCTTCACAACCTTTCCCCACCTTCTCTAGCTCATCACTATCTCCTTCTCCCCAGCCTTTGCCCACCCTCTCTCTCTCCTCTCTGTTTCTCTCTACCTGCCCTCTCCATCCTCTGCACCTGCTGAAACATGCAGCGCTTTGTCGGGACCCTGAGGAGGCTCTCGAAGCAGCTGTCATGCTGCTACACCTCTGCGGCCAGTGCTGATGAGGCCGACGAGCCCTATGGGACCCAGCAGGAGGTCCAGGGTGGGCTGAACAGCATGGCCAGCACCAGTGACCCAGCCCAGCCAAAGCGGCGTCGGTGGTGGAAGAGGCTCTGCATCAAGCGACAGCCCACAAAGAAGCAGTAAGTAGCAGGCAGTGCCCAGAACAAACCTCCAGCCCCTGTCTAGAAGAGGGAGGAGACTGCCCAAGCTGGGACAGGAGCTGAGGGATACTCTGCTCTGCCCAGCCCTGCTCCGCTCTGCCAGCCCTGTCCCTGTAGTGAATCTTGTGTGGAGTTCAGCAGGCCTTCGTCCAAGCGCAGACAGCTCCTTTACTCTTGCCACACTGACCGGCTTGCTTGAGCAGGGCATCAATTTGCAGAAAGAAACGACACAGCTTTCCCGTTGCTGTTAGAAATCCCCTCCCCTCTGTTTGTGGGACACGTCTGGCGTGGCACTGATTGGGGTTAAAAACGGGCTTATGCAAGCTCCCTGGTCTCCACAGACTTAGGGAGCCTCCAGAGACTCCCAGATGCTAAGACACGGTCTCTTTTGCTATGCTGGGTAGCTGGGCAGCCCTGCTGGAGGCAGGGCGGCCAGTGCCTGGGCACAGGCGTCTCCTGGGGCAGGGAGGGTACGGAGTATTTCAGTCTCCACTACCCTAGTCGTGCCGTAAGTTGAGTGCATGTTACTGTTTCTCTGTTGGCTACGAGAATGGGTAGGATGGCTCACGAAGGGCTGCTGCTCTTCCAGTAGAGAGTGAATGCAAGGACGTGTAAAGTTTTACTCAATGTGATTCCTTCCTTTCTCAATGTAGCATTGCTGTCCAACTGGAGGACAATATGGGCCCTGAAGGCACAGAAGGCTGTTCTGTTGGAGAAACAGAAGGCCCAGCAGCACCAGAGAGCTCCTTCTCTGCTATGCCTGCTGTCCTTCACGTGAGCGCACCTGCACTGACTGAAGCAGGTAGGAACCTTAACCATGGGAGGAGACTATGGGGACAAATTACTGAGAGTGATAACCCACTGCTTAAAAATAGAGCTTGGAGAAAAGGCCAAGAAGGAGTAAAATAAGCACTAAGAGCACCGCAACATTTCTTAACCTGCTTTGTAGGTTTCATCCAAGCAGAAGAGATAGAGAAAGAGGAAAAAGTTCAGAGACCAACTGATTCTGAGGTAACTCAAGAAAAAAAATCCTTATTAGCTTTTGCATTAGTTTCCTTCTGCTGCTGTTTCCACAAAAACTCGTAATGGAGACACTGACATGCCGGTATGTGGGCAAGGAGTTCAGTTACGAGTGCCAAAACACGAGGACAAGCTAAAGACCTGCGTATCCAGGCAGCTGAACTTTAAGCTGCATTTCCCGTAAAGGAATAAAGCAGGAAAGCTTAAAAGACTTACAGCCTTCTGAATTGCTGCAAGCACAGTGCTTCAAGAATCCCTGACTTTGCACCACCCACCTCGCTCCTCCAGATCCCTTCAGCACCAAGAGGTTTTCCATAGCACCTACAGTCTACAGCCGTAGCTGCTTCTGCCTAGTTCCTCCCTGTCTTGGGCAGGTGTACTTAAGGCCCTTTCAAAAGCCCTGCTCAGCACAGATGCCTCACACGCTGGCCCTGTTTCCCCTTTTCTTTCTTTCCCTAAACTGACAAAACATGATGAATGTTGACAAAAGCGGGACATGTGTGTATGGCAATGAATGGCACTGTGCCACAGAGTCTGTGCCACTCCTCACCAAGGTCTTTTCATTACACAGATGACTGTCGATGGTGGAATGGAACGGTCACACGGTGAGAACCTTCAAGCAGAAAACACCGAGGGAGCGCAGGCAGGCTTCGTTGCAGAGGAGGATGGCAATGGTAATTTCCTAACGGATTAAATGGGTCCCATTGTACGCTTCTCTGGAGTGAAGCAAATGGGAAAAAGCAGCATTCAAAGGAGCATTCACGCTTTTTCACCTCCTTTGTAGGTTTCTTTCTGGTGCCCGAAGAGACCAATTATGATGGTTATGATGGCCAGGACTACGGTCAGATTTCTGAGGTACAGTGATAGAATCATTTTGCTTGGAGAAGACCCTTAAGCTGTTGAGTCCAACGGGAAACGTGACGCTGCCAAGTCCAGACACTAAAGCATGTCCCTGAGCAGCGTGTCTACACGTTATCTAAATTCCTCCAGGGATGGTGACTCCAGCACTTCCCTGGGAAGCCTCGGCCCAGATTTGATAGCCCTTTCAGTGAAGAGCTTTTTCCTAATGTCCAATCAAATCCTCCCCTGGCACAACCTAGGGCCGTTTCCTCTACACCTGTCATGACTTGCTATGCGGCTAAAGATAGCGACATCCCCCTCCCTCACACCTTCTTTCACGTACATGTAGACGGCAGCAATGCCTCCCCTCAGCCTCCCCTTCTCCAGTCTAAACAAGCCCAGCTACTTAAGCTGCTCCTCACAGGACACGTCCTCTAGACCCTTCAAGCGCTCTGTTCCGCTTCCCCGGACCCATTTCAGCACCTCCAGCACTTTCTATAGAGAAGGGCCCCAAAACTGCACACAGTACTTGAGGAGCAGTCTCACTGGTGCCGAGTTCAAAGGGACAATCACTTCCCTGGTGCTGCTGGACACACTGCTCCTGATACCAGCCTTCCTGGACGCAGGCACACACTTCCAGCTCATCTACAGCACCTGCCAAGAAACCCTGCCACGTCCTTTCCACCAGGCAGCTTTCCTGACACGCCTGCCCCTCTCCAAACGATGCACTGAGGCCCCACTGGGCTCGCTTGCTTGTGAGCTCGTTACCTTCTGCTGCTCCTTCCCCTGAACCTCGTAACACAGACACTGACATTCCCATGCTGTGCGTAAGGAGTTCAGTTAGGATTGCCAACACACGAGGGCAAGCTAAAGACACAGGTGACCTCGCAGCTGACCAGTGAGCTGCATTGCTCGTATAGGACTAAAGTAGTACAGCTTCCCGCAACTTGCAGTCTTGTCAATTCCTGGAAGCACGGTGCTCCAAGAATCCCTGACTTTGCACCACCCACCTCGCTCCTCCAGATCCCTTCAGCACCAAGAGGTTTTCCATAGCACCTACAGTCTACAGCCGTAGCTGCTTCTGCCTAGTTCCTCCCTGTCTTGGGCAGGTGTACTTAAGGCCCTTTCAAAAGCCCTGCTCAGCACAGATGCCTCACACGCTGGCTCCGTCTCCCCTTCTTCTTCTTTCCCTCACGGGATACCACGTGACGCATGTTGACAGAAGCGGGAGATTTGTGTATGGCAGTGGGCCACGGAGACTGTGCCACTCCTCACCAAGGTCTTTTCATTACACAGATGACTGTCGATGGTGGAATGGAACGGTCACACGGTGAGGACCTTCAAGTAGAAAACACCGAGGGAGCGCAGGCAGGCTTCGTTGCAGAGGAGGATGGCAATGGTAATTTCCTAACGGATTAAATGGGTCCCATTGTACGCTTCTCTGGAGTGAAGCAAATGGGAAAAAGCAGCATTCAAAGGAGCATTCACGCTTTTTCACCTCCTTTGTAGGTTTCTTTCTGGTGCCCGAAGAGACCAATTATGATGGTTATGATGGCCAGGACTACGGTCAGATTTCTGAGGTACAGTGATAGAATCATTTTGCTTGGAGAAGACCCTTAAGCTGTTGAGTCCAACGGGAAACGTGACGCTGCCAAGTCCAGACACTAAAGCATGTCCCTGAGCAGCGTGTCTACACGTTATCTAAATTCCTCCAGGGATGGTGACTCCAGCACTTCCCTGGGAAGCCTCGGCCCAGATTTGATAGCCCTTTCAGTGAAGAGCTTTTTCCTAATGTCCAATCAAATCCTCCCCTGGCACAACCTAGGGCCGTTTCCTCTACACCTGTCATGACTTGCTATGCGGCTAAAGATAGCGACATCCCCCTCCCTCACACCTTCTTTCACGTACATGTAGACGGCAGCAATGCCTCCCCTCAGCCTCCCCTTCTCCAGTCTAAACAAGCCCAGCTACTTAAGCTGCTCCTCACAGGACACGTCCTCTAGACCCTTCAAGCGCTCTGTTCCGCTTCCCCGGACCCATTTCAGCACCTCCAGCACTTTCTATAGAGAAGGGCCCCAAAACTGCACACAGTACTTGAGGAGCAGTCTCACTGGTGCCGAGTTCAAAGGGACAATCACTTCCCTGGTCCTGCTGGACACACTGCTCCTGATACCAGCCTTCCTGGACGCAGGCACACACTTCCAGCTCATCTACAGCACCTGCCAAGAAACCCTGCCACGTCCTTTCCACCAGGCAGCTTTCCTGACACGCCTGCCCCTCTCCAAACGATGCACTGAGGCCCCACTGGGCTCGCTTGCTTGTGAGCTCGTTACCTTCTGCTGCTCCTTCCCCTGAACCTCGTAACACAGACACTGACATTCCCATGCTGTGCGTAAGGAGTTCAGTTAGGATTGCCAACACACGAGGGCAAGCTAAAGACACAGGTGACCTCGCAGCTGACCAGTGAGCTGCATTGCTCGTATAGGACTAAAGTAGTACAGCTTCCCGCAACTTGCAGTCTTGTCAATTCCTGGAAGCACGGTGCTCCAAGAATCCCTGACTTTGCACCACCCACCTCGCTCCTCCAGATCCCTTCAGCACCAAGAGGTTTTCCATAGCACCTACAGTCTACAGCCGTAGCTGCTTCTGCCTAGTTCCTCTCTATCTTGGGCAGGTGTACTTAAGGCCCTTTCAAAAGCCCTGCTCAGCACAGATGCCTCACACGCTGGCTCCGTCTCCCCTTCTTCTTCTTTCCCTCACGGGATACCACGTGACGCATGTTGACAGAAGCGGGAGATTTGTGTATGGCAGTGGGCCACGGAGACTGTGCCACTCCTCACCAAGGTCTTTTCATTACACAGATGACTGTCGGTGCTGGAATGGAACGGTCACACGGTGAGGACCTTCAAGCAGAAAACACCGAGGGAGCGCAGGCAGGCTTCGTTGCAGAGGAGGATGGCAATGGTAATTTCCTAACGGATTAAATGGGTCCCATTGTACGCTTCTCTGGAGTGAAGCAAATGGGAAAAAGCAGCATTCAAAGGAGCATTCACGCTTTTTCACCTGCTTTGTAGGTTTCTTTCTGGTGCCCGAAGAGACCAATTATGATGGTTATGATGGCCAGGACTACGGTCAGATTTCTGAGGTACAGTGATAGAATCATTTTGCTTGGAGAAGACCCTTAAGCTGTTGAGTCCAACGGGAAACGTGATGCTGCCAAGTCCAGACACTAAAGCATGTCCCTGAGCAGCGTGTCTACACGTTATCTAAATTCCTCCAGGGATGGTGACTCCAGCACTTCCCTGGGAAGCCTCGGCCCAGATTTTATAGCCCTGTCAGTGAAGAGCTTTTTCCTAATGTCCAATCAAATCCTCCCCTGGCACAACCTAGGGCCGTTTCCTCTACACCTGTCATGACTTGCTATGCGGCTAAAGATAGCGACATCCCCCTCCCTCACACCTTCTTTCACGTACATGTAGACGGCAGCAATGCCTCCCCTCAGCCTCCCCTTCTCCAGTCTAAACAAGCCCAGCTACTTAAGCTGCTCCTCACAGGACACGTCCTCTAGACCCTTCAAGCGCTCTGTTCCGCTTCCCCGGACCCATTTCAGCACCTCCAGCACTTTCTATAGAGAAGGGCCCCAAAACTGCACACAGTACTTGAGGAGCAGTCTCACTGGTGCCGAGTTCAAAGGGACAATCACTTCCCTGGTCCTGCTGGACACACTGCTCCTGATACCAGCCTTCCTGGACGCAGGCACACACTTCTAGCTCATCTACAGCACCTGCCAAGAAACCCTGCCACGTCCTTTCCACCAGGCAGCTTTCCTGACACGCCTGCCCCTCTCCAAACGATGCACTGAGGCCCCACTGGGCTCGCTTGCTTGTGAGCTCGTTACCTTCTGCTGCTCCTTCCCCTGAACCTCGTAACACAGACACTGACATTCCCATGCTGTGCGTAAGGAGTTCAGTTAGGATTGCCAACACACGAGGGCAAGCTAAAGACACAGGTGACCTCGCAGCTGACCAGTGAGCTGCATTGCTCGTATAGGACTAAAGTAGTACAGCTTCCCGCAACTTGCAGTCTTGTCAATTCCTGGAAGCACGGTGCTCCAAGAATCCCTGACTTTGCACCACCCACCTCGCTCCTCCAGATCCCTTCAGCACCAAGAGGTTTTCCATAGCACCTACAGTCTACAGCCGTAGCTGCTTCTGCCTAGTTCCTCCCTGTCTTGGGCAGGTGTACTTAAGGCCCTTTCAAAAGCCCTGCTCAGCACAGATGCCTCACACGCTGGCCCTGTTTCCCCTTTTCTTTCTTTCCCTAAACTGACAAAACATGATGAATGTTGACAAAAGCGGGACATGTGTGTATGGCAATGAATGGCACTGTTCCACAGAGTCTATGCCACTCCTCACCAAGATCTTTTCATTACACAGATGACTGTCGATGGTGGAATGGAACGGTCACACGGTGAGGACCTTCAAGCAGAAGACACCGAGGGAGCGCAGGCAGGCTTCGTTGCAGAGGAGGATGGCAATGGTAATTTCCTAACGGATTAAATGGGTCCCATTGTACGCTTCTCTGGAGTGAAGCAAATGGGAAAAAGCAGCATTCAAAGGAGCATTCAAGCTGTGTTACCTCCTTTGTAGGTTTCCTTCCGGCGCCCGAAGAGAGTAATGATGATGGTTATGATGGCCAGGACTACGGTCAGATTTCTGAGGTACAGTGATAGAATCATTTTGCTTGGAGAAGACCCTTAAGCTGTTGAGTCCAACGGGAAACGTGACGCTGCCAAGTCCAGACACTAAAGCATGTCCCTGAGCAGCGTGTCTACACGTTATCTAAATTCCTCCAGGGATGGTGACTCCAGCACTTCCCTGGGAAGCCTCGGCCCAGATTTGATAGCCCTTTCAGTGAAGAGCTTTTTCCTAATGTCCAATCAAATCCTCCCCTGGCACAGCCTAGGGCCGTTTCCTCTACACCTGTCATGACTTGCTATGCGGCTAAAGATAGCGACATCCCCCTCCCTCACACCTTCTTTCACGTACATGTAGACGGCAGCAATGTCTCCCCTCAGCCTCCCCTTCTCCAGTCTAAACAAGCCCAGCTACTTAAGCTGCTCCTCACAGGACACGTCCTCTAGACCCTTCAAGCGCTCTGTTCCGCTTCCCCGGACCCATTTCAGCACCTCCAGCACTTTCTATAGAGAAGGGCCCCAAAACTGCACACATTACTTGAGGAGCAGTCTCACTGGTGCCGAGTTCAAAGGGACAATCACTTCCCTGGTGCTGCTGGACACACTGCTCCTGATACCAGCCTTCCTGGACGCAGGCACACACTTCCAGCTCATCTACAGCACCTGCCAAGAAACCCTGCCACGTCCTTTCCACCAGGCAGCTTTCCTGACACGCCTGCCCCTCTCCAAACGATGCACTGAGGCCCCACTGGGCTCGCTTGCTTGTGAGCTCGTTACCTTCTGCTGCTCCTTCCCCTGAACCTCGTAACACAGACACTGACATTCCCATGCTGTGCGTAAGGAGTTCAGTTAGGATTGCCAACACACGAGGGCAAGCTAAAGACACAGGTGACCTCGCAGCTGACCAGTGAGCTGCATTGCTCGTATAGGACTAAAGTAGTACAGCTTCCCGCAACTTGCAGTCTTGTCAATTCCTGGAAGCACGGTGCTCCAAGAATCCCTGACTTTGCACCACCCACCTCGCTCCTCCAGATCCCTTCAGCACCAAGAGGTTTTCCATAGCACCTACAGTCTACAGCCGTAGCTGCTTCTGCCTAGTTCCTCCCTGTCTTGGGCAGGTGTACTTAAGGCCCTTTCAAAAGCCCTGCTCAGCACAGATGCCTCACACGCTGGCTCCGTCTCCCCTTCTTCTTCTTTCCCTCACGGGATACCACGTGACGCATGTTGACAGAAGCGGGAGATTTGTGTATGGCAGTGGGCCACGGAGACTGTGCCACTCCTCACCAAGGTCTTTTCATTACACAGATGACTGTCGGTGCTGGAATGGAACGGTCACACGGTGAGGACCTTCAAGCAGAAAACACCGAGGGAGCGCAGGCAGGCTTCGTTGCAGAGGAGGATGGCAATGGTAATTTCCTAACGGATTAAATGGGTCCCATTGTACGCTTCTCTGGAGTGAAGCAAATGGGAAAAAGCAGCATTCAAAGGAGCATTCACGCTTTTTCACCTGCTTTGTAGGTTTCTTTCTGGTGCCCGAAGAGACCAATTATGATGGTTATGATGGCCAGGACTACGGTCAGATTTCTGAGGTACAGTGATAGAATCATTTTGCTTGGAGAAGACCCTTAAGCTGTTGAGTCCAACGGGAAACGTGATTCTGCCAAGTCCAGACACTAAAGCATGTCCCTGAGCAGCGTGTCTACACGTTATCTAAATTCCTCCAGGGATGGTGACTCCAGCACTTCCCTGGGAAGCCTCGGCCCAGATTTTATAGCCCTTTCAGTGAAGAGCTTTTTCCTAATGTCCAATCAAATCCTCCCCTGGCACAACCTAGGGCCGTTTCCTCTACACCTGTCATGACTTGCTATGCGGCTAAAGATAGCGACATCCCCCTCCCTCACACCTTCTTTCACGTACATGTAGACGGCAGCAATGCCTCCCCTCAGCCTCCCCTTCTCCAGTCTAAACAAGCCCAGCTACTTAAGCTGCTCCTCACAGGACACGTCCTCTAGACCCTTCAAGCGCTCTGTTCCGCTTCCCCGGACCCATTTCAGCACCTCCAGCACTTTCTATAGAGAAGGGCCCCAAAACTGCACACAGTACTTGAGGAGCAGTCTCACTGGTGCCGAGTTCAAAGGGACAATCACTTCCCTGGTCCTGCTGGACACACTGCTCCTGATACCAGCCTTCCTGGACGCAGGCACACACTTCCAGCTCATCTACAGCACCTGCCAAGAAACCCTGCCACGTCCTTTCCACCAGGCAGCTTTCCTGACACGCCTGCCCCTCTCCAAACCATGCACTGAGGCCCCACTGGGCTCGCTTGCTTGTGAGCTCGTTACCTTCTGCTGCTCCTTCCCCTGAACCTCGTAACACAGACACTGACATTCCCATGCTGTGCGTAAGGAGTTCAGTTAGGATTGCCAACACACGAGGGCAAGCTAAAGACACAGGTGACCTCGCAGCTGACCAGTGAGCTGCATTGCTCGTATAGGACTAAAGTAGTACAGCTTCCCGCAACTTAAAGTCTTGTGAATTGCTAGAAGGATAGTGCTTCACGAGTCCCTGACTTTGCACCACCCACCTCGCTCCTCCAGATCCCTTCAGTATCAAATGTTTGCCCATAGGACCTATAGTCTGCAGGAGTAGCTGCTTCTGCCTAGTTCCTCTCTATCTTGGGCAGGCGTACTTAAGGCCCTTTAGAAAGCCCTGCTCAGCACAGATGCTTCACACTCTGACTCTGTTTCCCCTTTTTCTTCTCTCTCTCACCTGATGACATGTGACGTGTTTTAACTGAAGTGGGAGCTTTGTGCGTGGCAGTGTGTCACGAAGTCTGTGCCACTCCTCACCAAGGTCTTTTCATTTACACAGATGAGTATCCATGGTGCAATGAAAGTGTGTGATGGTGCTGTGCCTCAACCAGAATACACATACGGAGCGTGCGCACAGTATGGTTCTGCAGACTACAGCAATGGTAATTTCCTGATGGATTAGATGGGTCCCATTGTAAGCTTCTGTGGAGTGAAGCAAATGGGAAAAAGCAGCATGAAATCAGCACTCACAAGTTTTTACCTCCTTTATAGGTTTGGTTTTGACGGATGTAGTGACATATTATGATGGTTATTACGGCCAGGTCTTCGCTCAGGATTCTCAGGTACAGTGATAGAATCATTTTAGTTGGGAAAGACCCTTAAGCTATTGAGTGCAACGGGAAATGTGACGCTGCCAAATCCTGCCACTAAACCATGTCCCTAAGAGCCGTGTCTACAAGTTATCTAAATTCCTCCAGGGATGGTGACCTCAGCACTTCCCTGGGCAGCCTGTGCCAGGGCTCGACAGCCCTTTCCGTGAAGAGGTTTTTCCTAATGTCCAATCCAGTCCTCTCCTGGCACAACCTAGGTCCATTTGCTCTAGTCCTGTCATGACTTGCTAGGCGGCTCAAGATAGCGACATTCCCCTCGCCACGAGATCCTTTCAGGTAGCTGTAGAGGGCAGTAATTTCTCCCCTCGGCCTCCCTTTCTCTAGACTAAACAAGCCCAGTTCCTTAAGCTGCTCCTCACAGGGCTTGTTCTCTAGACCCTTCAAAAGCTCTGTTCCTCTTCCCTGCACCCATTTCAGCACTTCCAGCACTTTCTATAGTGAAGGGCCCAAAACCGCACACAGTACTTGAGGAACAGTCTCACCGGTACCAAGTACAAAGGGACAACCACTTCCCTAGTCCTGCTGCTCACACTGCTGCTGATACCACTCAGGATGCTCTTGCCCTCCAAGATGCATGCACACACTTCCAGCTCATGTTAAGCACCTGCCAAGAAACACCTCTATGTCCTCTTCCACCGAACAGCTTTCCTGCAATGCTTGCCCTTCTCCGAACCATGCAGTGGGGCCCCACTGGGCTCTCTTGTTTGTGAGCTCATTACCCTCTACTGCTGCTTTCACAGAACGTCATAACGAGGACCCTGACATTACGGTGCTGGGGGCAAACAGTTCAGTTAGGACTGCAAAAACATGAGGGCAGGCTAAAAACACGGGTCTCCCGGCAGCTGGCCTTTCAGCTGGATTTCTTGGATAGGACTAAACCAGTAAATCTTCCCGGAACTTAAAGTCTTGTGAATTGCTAGAAGGATAGTGCTTCACGAGTCCCTGACTTTGCACCACCCACCTCGCTCCTCCAGATCCCTTCAGTATCAAATGTTTGCCCATAGGACCTATAGTCTGCAGGAGTAGCTGCTTCTGCCTAGTTCCTCTCTATCTTGGGCAGGCGTACTTAAGGCCCTTTAGAAAGCCCTGCTCAGCACAGATGCTTCACACTCTGACTCTGTTTCCCCTTTTTCTTCTCTCTCTCACCTGATGACATGTGACGTGTTTTAACTGAAGTGGGAGCTTTGTGCGTGGCAGTGTGTCACGAAGTCTGTGCCACTCCTCACCAAGGTCTTTTCATTTACACAGATGAGTATCCATGGTGCAATGAAAGTGTGTGATGGTGCTGTGCCTCAACCAGAATACACATACGGAGCGTGCGCACAGTATGGTTCTGCAGACTACAGCAATGGTAATTTCCTGATGGATTAGATGGGTCCCATTGTAAGCTTCTGTGGAGTGAAGCAAATGGGAAAAAGCAGCATGAAATCAGCACTCACAAGTTTTTACCTCCTTTATAGGTTTGGTTTTGACGGATGTAGTGACATATTATGATGGTTATTACGGCCAGGTCTTCGCTCAGGATTCTCAGGTACAGTGATAGAATCATTTTAGTTGGGAAAGACCCTTAAGCTATTGAGTGCAACGGGAAATGTGACGCTGCCAAATCCTGCCACTAAACCATGTCCCTAAGAGCCGTGTCTACAAGTTATCTAAATTCCTCCAGGGATGGTGACCTCAGCACTTCCCTGGGCAGCCTGTGCCAGGGCTCGACAGCCCTTTCCGTGAAGAGGTTTTTCCTAATGTCCAATCCAGTCCTCTCCTGGCACAACCTAGGTCCATTTGCTCTAGTCCTGTCTTGACTTGCTAGGCGGCTCAAGATAGCGACATTCCCCTCGCCACGAGATCCTTTCAGGTAGCTGTAGAGGGCAGTAATTTCTCCCCTCGGCCTCCCTTTCTCTAGACTAAACAAGCCCAGTTCCTTAAGCTGCTCCTCACAGGGCTTGTTCTCTAGACCCTTCAAAAGCTCTGTTCCTCTTCCCTGCACCCATTTCAGCACTTCCAGCACTTTCTATAGTGAAGGGCCCAAAACCGCACACAGTACCTGAGGAACAGTCTCACCGGTACCAAGTACAAAGGGACAACCACTTCCCTGGTCCTGCTGGTCACACGGCTTCTGATACCACTCAGGATGCTCTTGCCCTCCAAGACGCTTGCACACACTTCCAGCTCATGTTGAGCACCTTCTAAGAAACACCTCTATGTTCCTCCATAAGTGTTCCCAAAGAGTACATGTTGAACGGTGTAATGGGTTGTTGAAAACCACTTGGAAGGCATTGGGTGGGGGTCTTTCAAACATTGGGACCAACATCTAGCAAAGGCCACATCGTTGGTCAACACTAGAGGCTCAGTCAATCGAGCCAGCCCTGCCCACTCAGAATTCCTCCATACTGTAGATGGAGATAAGGTCCCTGTGGTCCACCTGAGAGGTATGTTAGGGAAAACTGTCTGGGTTAAACCTGTCTTGAGCAAAGGCAAACCCATTCGTGGGATTGTCTTTGCTCAAGGATCCAGTTGCACTTGGTGGGTGATGCAGGAAGATGGAAGAACACAATGTATACCTCAAGGGGACCTTATCTTTGGATGAGTTTGTCCGTATTCTGTGTACCTATCTGTAAATATGTATATGGTTGGAAATATGTATGTATAGAGATATAAGTTTAAGTTTGATTATGGGGTGTTGGCATGGAAGGAAAATTCGGAGTGGCTAATGTTGTGGTTTTGAATTTGTCCGAGGAATTTTCCTTCCTATTGTCAACAAAGGGAACACGAGGGGGGCGGGGAGAGGCCGTTTCCGGGGAAACGGTGCCCGGAGCTCGGTTTGATTTACTTTCTTTCCTGCCTCTGGGGAGGGGAGCTGGTTTTCCTTTGTTCGGACTCGCGCGCTTTCCTCGGGGGAGGAGCGGAGCGGCGGCGTGGAGCAGCTACAGGCGAGCAGCAGCCTAGGAGCGGCGGGCAGCTGAGGTGCGACTCGTGGGGTTCTACAGTCTCTGGAGCAAGCAACATCGGTCACCTGATCTTCCACAACTCCAGCAGAACTCACGCGCCTCCTTTTTCCCTCGTTCCTTTCGGGCCCGGGGCTGCGGCAGCGGCGACCGCCCCCCGCCCCCTCTAAGAGACCTGCGTCGCAAGATTTGGGATACAGGACTCAGTCCATTTAAAGGTTCTACGGTTTTGGTGGTGGTTACTGTTAATTCTGCTCTGTTTATACATAGATTCGTACCTGAGAACTGTTATCTTTTTCTATACAATTTTGTTTGATTAAATATTTTTAATATCTGATTAATATCCTAGTTTTTTATCAAAACTAAGTCAAATACCTTTTATCGGATGGTCCTTGTCTACTCCGGCAAAGATCCAGCTGAGGTGAGGAGTCCCTCCAGGGAATCCCTAGAGGTACCCAAGAGAGTCCTAATCTCAATGGATCCTGCAGCTGAGCAGAGCGGGTCCCTCTGGGGTGCCAAATCTGAAACAAATTAAATAGACCTGAAAGACTGTTAAGCAGGTATTCTTTAATTTTGGTGCTGGAGAAGCGCTGGGGATATTGCTCCAGGAGTGCCTCTGAAGAATGCATGTAGATCTCATTGTTAAATTTACTAAACACATCCATATTTACTACAGTTCCCTGAAATCACTTAACTGTTCTCTTCCTATTCCTGGAACTAATTACTTGCTACCTTGTGTCTGATTTACAAGACAACAATACCCCATTATTGTCCATTTAAACCAATTCGGGCTGTTCCTGGGGATCCTTTGTTTTCTTTCACAGGTGTCTGGTGATTTCCTTATCCGATCGGTGATTTCCGAATCTTCAGCAGTGCACAGCAGTGGAGTACCTGATCCCTGATGTTATCATTAACTAAGATTACCGTCTAAAGTTGAAGATTATAAATCCCCTTGTCTGAACACCTTGCACAACTGTTGCCTCTGCTGCTCTCTGTTTCCAGTGCAAGCTGGTGGCACTCGCTGCAGCCAGAGGCCTGGATGGCTGTGTGTTTTCCTGGGACCTCAGTCTGGGTTGACACATGCTTTCTGGCAGATGCCGAGGACGCAGCCTCCCACCAGGTGGATACCATGGCTAGGCTCCCTTTCACCAACTGAATTTACTTGTGAGCTCAGAGAGAGACTTTGCCTTCCCTGCTCCCCCTGCCTGCAAGCTATGCAAGCACCTTGCAGCTGTGTCCTGGGTGATCCAATCTGTGTCACATCCATGCATTCGAAAGAAGCTTAAATGCCCCAGCCTGTACCTCTCCTTTCCCTTTACAGAGCAAAGGTGGCATCATCAGTTCTGTTCCTGTACCATCAGTGTGCACAGCATCGCATGCTGTCATAGCCAGACAGAAGCCTCGGAGGGCTGTACAAGGAGGGGGTGCCCCACCTGGCTTGCTTTGTTGCCTGGACAGAGGCAAGCATTCACACAGGGTGGATGATGGATGCTGACACAGACCCTGACCTGATGTAGCTCAAGGCCATGGAGGAACTGCCCTTCAGCTGGGCAAGTAATATTCAGTGGTCTTGGAGTAGTCTGTCCTCAGCTGAAGTCTCATATTCCCTCTCTTTGAAACCCGTAAGTGTCTGTAAAGACTAACTTTGCATTGTGTTGTTGTTTCTTTAAACACTGATTGAGTGCAAGTCTCCATGTTACCTCGGGGACTATTGTGTGGCTCCTGTCTAACAATGAGAGGGGAGGTATAGGAGCCTGCACTGCTTCTCCCCCCCCACATGACCTGCGATAGGATGCAGATGCCACAGAGGAGAAGGACCGCCCTGGAGCCCCCAGCCTCAATTCCAGAAGCTTCTCAAAGGAGCTTCTGCATGTGCAGTGCAAGAGCACCCTTCATGTGCTAATAGGGCATGAACCTGCCCTATAAACAGAGCCTTCTGAAACAAAGAAAATAGCCCAACAGCCTGAAATACTGTGAAGCAGGTGTACCTTTAATTTTGGCAGCCAGGAAAGCACTGGGGATGTTCCTCCATAAGTGTTCCCAAAGAGTACATGTAAGTCTCATTCTATTTACTAAACACATACACATTAATTACATTTTCTGAAATCAATTAATTTTTCCCTCCTATTCCTGGAAGTAATTCCATATTATCTTGTTTCTGATTCACATTACAACAATAACCCCCTATCATCCATTTAAACTAATTCTGGCTACTCCTGGCGATCCCTTGTCTTGCACATCTTCTGTCTCAGACAGAAGGCTGAGGCAGGGCCAGGGGGCCTCCCAGGCCTGTGGGCTGGAGGCCCCAGCTGAGCCTGCTCGTGGCTCTTAGGCATCATTTTTTATAAAATTAAAAATTTAATAGAGGTATATAGCAACATGGTCAATTCTGGGCTCAGAGACCGGCTCCGCAGAGAGGGGCCGAAATAAACTGGAAAAGCCCAGGGCAATTATGCCCGTAGAGGCTATTTACACCGCTCCCAAACCTCATGTGATAGTGCAGTCCAGTAGCGCTTTTAGGACTCCTCATTGGATTCCTTCGCTGCCTTTCAGACAGGTTGTTGTCTCGGTTCAGGTGGTGTTGCTGACGTGTATCCTTGATGCCTCTGTATTTTCCTTTGTTTGTGTATTTTCTGGAGGCCATATTTTAACTGTTAAAGGCAGGAGGGATTGAGGGGCAGTATCACACTCCTTGCAAGTGTAGGGGCTTTTTTATTTAATTTGAAAATCAATGAAGCCCATGTGTTTCTTCATAAGCAACATCTTGAACTATTCATATTGGAATTATGTTATTCATATTAATTTCACTGAATTAAGACATTTCTATGAGTGACTAGAAATGAAAGTCAAATTCTTCATTTTATGGATGTAATTTTCCTGTATAGAGTCAATCATCCATCATCTTCTTTCAAAAATTACAAGGGAAGAATACTAAAAGATAACTTTTTCTTTTATGAAACGGTTGTCTTGTGTTCTTGCAGCTCTTAAACAGGGAACGTTCCCAGATGAAAGTTTTTAAAAATTATGAGTTCTTCTAGTTGTCATCATGTAGCATTACAACAGATACTAAATGATCCTAACTGTAAGTTAGCAATAAACCAATTAATAAGCAATGCAGCTAGAAGGCACGACAAAGCACATTTTTAATATATAAAATATACATAAAGTAAAATATATAAAGTATAATAGAGTACAAAGCCTAGCTTTTCAGGAAGTGTTCTTATTTGTCTCACTGATAGCCGACCAAACTCAGCAAGTGAGATGACAGAGGGGTCAAAGTTGTCACACCAGAGGATGCTGTGTCAAATACTGAAAAAAATAAATGACAGAACTTTCCAAAGTCCAATAAAGTTTTCCTAAATTTTGGAATGTAACTCAAGGTGTAACAATGACAATCAGTCATGTGGAATGATCGACTGATTCATCGCTTTTTATGCAATGCTTTAATGCAATAATTTTTAACACAAGAAAAATGTAATCAAGGCACAAAGTGCAAGCATTTGTTTTTTAAAAGATATAGTTTTCCCCAAAGAATTCTCAGTCCATCTATCCCGTAAGTTACCACGGTATCATTGGATAAGATGGAAACATATCAGAAACACAGGTATAATGATAATCTAGTTCAGCTGTGATTACAATTCTCTACAAACAGTGAGAATCATACCGGGTCCGACACAAAAAATCCCTGAGACTGTGCCTGTAACTCTTTTTATTTAACAAGAGTAAAGAAAATCAACTCCAGTCACCTTCAGCATAGTTCCCTTCTGAGCTGACACACAACTGCATACGATACTGCCACCGTTCAAAGCCGTTCTGCAGATTTTCTGAAAGGCTGTTGAGGATCTCGATCGTTTTTGCTTTCACATTTCTACCAACAAAAACTGGGTTCCTTTGAGCACTTACTTGTTCTTTGGGAAGAGGCAGAAACCACAGGGAGCCAGGTCTGGCAAACAGGGCGGGTACTCAAGCACAGCACTGCTGTTAGTAGCTAAAAACTGCTTCCCAGACAAAGCGTTGTGGGCTGGTGCCCACTGACCTTTTCCAGTTGAGGGCAAGAAAACATCTCTATTTGAAAATGTGTGCGTGCACACCGAGCGAAGTGATCGAGTGGAGACGTGTCCCACTGTGACAGGTTAGAACATGGTCTATAACCCCTTCCCTGTCTCTCCCCTCCCACTCCTGGATCCCAAGCTACAGGGTTAGTCTTGAGGATTTTTGTGTCAGACCTGGTAGACATTAGGAAGAAGGTTTTTACTGTGACAGTGAGGAGACACTGGACCAGGTTGCCTCAAGAAGGTGTGAATGCTCCTTCCCTGGAGGTATTCAAGAGCTGGTCGGATAAGGCTTTGAGCAACCTGCTCTAGTGGAAGGTGTCCCTGCCCGTGGCAGGGGGGTTGGAAGTGGATGAGCTTCCAAGCCAAATCATTCTATGATTCTACAGTCTTAAGATCCTATGACTTCCACAGCCTCCGCCGCCCTGGCCCTCCCCCTGCCAGCCCCCCCTTCCCCCCCGAGACGCCATGCCCCAGCAGGCCCCGATGCCAGCCACATACCCCCTTTGTGACATCACAAACAAAGCTGTCACTATTTAGCCACCCCTGCAGGTGCCAACCCTCAGTGCTGTCCAGGCAGCGCACCGGGACAGACAGCACTTCTCTGGCTGGCAGCGGAGGGACTCAGATCTCAACTCTTCTCACCCTCACCTTGTTCTTTTCCTCGCCCAAACATTTCATCACCCTCTCCCACCCCTCATCATCTCCCTCTTCACAACCTTTCCCCACCTTCTCTAGCTCATCACTATCTCCTTCTCCCCAGCCTTTGCCCACCCTCTCTCTCTCCTCTCTGTTTCTCTCTACCTGCCCTCTCCATCCTCTGCACCTGCTGAAACATGCAGCGCTTTGTCGGGACCCTGAGGAGGCTCTCGAAGCAGCTGTCATGCTGCTACACCTCTGCGGCCAGTGCTGATGAGGCCGACGAGCCCTATGGGACCCAGCAGGAGGTCCAGGGTGGGCTGAACAGCATGGCCAGCACCAGTGACCCAGCCCAGCCAAAGCGGCGTCGGTGGTGGAAGAGGCTCTGCATCAAGCGACAGCCCACAAAGAAGCAGTAAGTAGCAGGCAGTGCCCAGAACAAACCTCCAGCCCCTGTCTAGAAGAGGGAGGAGACTGCCCAAGCTGGGACAGGAGCTGAGGGATACTCTGCTCTGCCCAGCCCTGCTCCGCTCTGCCAGCCCTGTCCCTGTAGTGAATCTTGTGTGGAGTTCAGCAGGCCTTCGTCCAAGCGCAGACAGCTCCTTTACTCTTGCCACACTGACCGGCTTGCTTGAGCAGGGCATCAATTTGCAGAAAGAAACGACACAGCTTTCCCGTTGCTGTTAGAAATCCCCTCCCCTCTGTTTGTGGGACACGTCTGGCGTGGCACTGATTGGGGTTAAAAACGGGCTTATGCAAGCTCCCTGGTCTCCACAGACTTAGGGAGCCTCCAGAGACTCCCAGATGCTAAGACACGGTCTCTTTTGCTATGCTGGGTAGCTGGGCAGCCCTGCTGGAGGCAGGGCGGCCAGTGCCTGGGCACAGGCGTCTCCTGGGGCAGGGAGGGTACGGAGTATTTCAGTCTCCACTACCCTAGTCGTGCCGTAAGTTGAGTGCATGTTACTGTTTCTCTGTTGGCTACGAGAATGGGTAGGATGGCTCACGAAGGGCCGCTGCTCTTCCAGTAGAGAGTGAATGCAAGGACGTGTAAAGTTTTACTCAATGTGATTCCTTCCTTTCTCAATGTAGCATTGCTGTCCAACTGGAGGACAATATGGGCCCTGAAGGCACAGAAGGCTGTTCTGTTGGAGAAACAGAAGGCCCAGCAGCACCAGAGAGCTCCTTCTCTGCTATGCCTGCTGTCCTTCACGTGAGCGCACCTGCACTGACTGAAGCAGGTAGGAACCTTAACCATGGGAGGAGACTATGGGGACAAATTACTGAGAGTGATAACCCACTGCTTAAAAATAGAGCTTGGAGAAAAGGCCAAGAAGGAGTAAAATAAGCACTAAGAGCACCGCAACATTTCTTAACCTGCTTTGTAGGTTTCATCCAAGCAGAAGAGATAGAGAAAGAGGAAAAAGTTCAGAGACCAACTGATTCTGAGGTAACTCAAGAAAAAAAATCCTTATTAGCTTTTGCATTAGTTTCCTTCTGCTGCTGTTTCCACAAAAACTCGTAATGGAGACACTGACATGCCGGTATGTGGGCAAGGAGTTCAGTTACGAGTGCCAAAACACGAGGACAAGCTAAAGACCTGCGTATCCAGGCAGCTGAACTTTAAGCTGCATTTCCCGTAAAGGAATAAAGCAGGAAAGCTTAAAAGACTTACAGCCTTCTGAATTGCTGCAAGCACAGTGCTTCAAGAATCCCTGACTTTGCACCACCCACCTCGCTCCTCCAGATCCCTTCAGCACCAAGAGGTTTTCCATAGCACCTACAGTCTACAGCCGTAGCTGCTTCTGCCTAGTTCCTCCCTGTCTTGGGCAGGTGTACTTAAGGCCCTTTCAAAAGCCCTGCTCAGCACAGATGCCTCACACGCTGGCCCTGTTTCCCCTTTTCTTTCTTTCCCTAAACTGACAAAACATGATGAATGTTGACAAAAGCGGGACATGTGTGTATGGCAATGAATGGCACTGTGCCACAGAGTCTGTGCCACTCCTCACCAAGGTCTTTTCATTACACAGATGACTGTCGATGGTGGAATGGAACGGTCACACGGTGAGGACCTTCAAGCAGAAAACACCGAGGGAGCGCAGGCAGGCTTCGTTGCAGAGGAGGATGGCAATGGTAATTTCCTAACGGATTAAATGGGTCCCATTGTACGCTTCTCTGGAGTGAAGCAAATGGGAAAAAGCAGCATTCAAAGGAGCATTCAAGCTTTGTTACCTCCTTTGTAGGTTTCCTTCCGGCGCCCAAAGAGAATAATCATGATGGTTATGATGGCCAGGACTACGGTCAGATTTCTGAGGTACAGTGATAGAATCATTTTGCTTGGAGAAGACCCTTAAGCTGTTGAGTCCAACGGGAAACGTGACGCTGCCAAGTCCAGACACTAAAGCATGTCCCTGAGCAGCGTGTCTACACGTTATCTAAATTCCTCCAGGGATGGTGACTCCAGCACTTCCCTGGGAAGCCTCGGCCCAGATTTGATAGCCCTTTCAGTGAAGAGCTTTTTCCTAATGTCCAATCAAATCCTCCCCTGGCACAACCTAGGGCCGTTTCCTCTACACCTGTCATGACTTGCTATGCGGCTAAAGATAGCGACATCCCCCTCCCTCACACCTTCTTTCACGTACATGTAGACGGCAGCAATGTCTCCCCTCAGCCTCCCCTTCTCCAGTCTAAACAAGCCCAGCTACTTAAGCTGCTCCTCACAGGACACGTCCTCTAGACCCTTCAAGCGCTCTGTTCCGCTTCCCCGGACCCATTTCAGCACCTCCAGCACTTTCTATAGAGAAGGGCCCCAAAACTGCACACAGTACTTGAGGAGCAGTCTCACTGGTGCCGAGTTCAAAGGGACAATCACTTCCCTGGTCCTGCTGGACACACTGCTCCTGATACCAGCCTTCCTGGACGCAGGCACACACTTCCAGCTCATCTACAGCACCTGCCAAGAAACCCTGCCACGTCCTTTCCACCAGGCAGCTTTCCTGACACGCCTGCCCCTCTCCAAACGATGCACTGAGGCCCCACTGGGCTCGCTTGCTTGTGAGCTCGTTACCTTCTGCTGCTCCTTCCCCTGAACCTCGTAACACAGACACTGACATTCCCATGCTGTGCGTAAGGAGTTCAGTTAGGATTGCCAACACACGAGGGCAAGCTAAAGACACAGGTGACCTCGCAGCTGACCAGTGAGCTGCATTGCTCGTATAGGACTAAAGTAGTACAGCTTCCCGCAACTTGCAGTCTTGTCAATTCCTGGAAGCACGGTGCTCCAAGAATCCCTGACTTTGCACCACCCACCTCGCTCCTCCAGATCCCTTCAGCACCAAGAGGTTTTCCATAGCACCTACAGTCTACAGCCGTAGCTGCTTCTGCCTAGTTCCTCCCTGTCTTGGGCAGGTGTACTTAAGGCCCTTTCAAAAGCCCTGCTCAGCACAGATGCCTCACACGCTGGCTCCGTCTCCCCTTCTTCTTCTTTCCCTCACGGGATACCACGTGACGCATGTTGACAGAAGCGGGAGATTTGTGTATGGCAGTGGGCCACGGAGACTGTGCCACTCCTCACCGAGGTCTTTTCATTACACAGATGACTGTCGGTGGTGGAATGGAACGGTCACACGGTGAGGACCTTCAAGCAGAAGACACCGAGGGAGCGCAGGCAGGCTTCGTTGCAGAGGAGGATGGCAATGGTAATTTCCTAACGGATTAAATGGGTCCCATTGTACGCTTCTCTGGAGTGAAGCAAATGGGAAAAAGCAGCATTCAAAGGAGCATTCACGCTTTTTCACCTCCTTTGTAGGTTTCTTTCTGGTGCCCGAAGAGACCAATTATGATGGTTATGATGGCCAGGACTACGGTCAGATTTCTGAGGTACAGTGATAGAATCATTTTGCTTGGAGAAGACCCTTAAGCTGTTGAGTCCAACGGGAAACGTGACGCTGCCAAGTCCAGACACTAAAGCATGTCCCTGAGCAGCGTGTCTACACGTTATCTAAATTCCTCCAGGGATGGTGACTCCAGCACTTCCCTGGGAAGCCTCGGCCCAGATTTTATAGCCCTTTCAGTGAAGAGCTTTTTCCTAATGTCCAATCAAATCCTCCCCTGGCACAACCTAGGGCCGTTTCCTCTACACCTGTCATGACTTGCTATGCGGCTAAAGATAGCGACATCCCCCTCCCTCACACCTTCTTTCACGTACATGTAGACGGCAGCAATGCCTCCCCTCAGCCTCCCCTTCTCCAGTCTAAACAAGCCCAGCTACTTAAGCTGCTCCTCACAGGACACGTCCTCTAGACCCTTCAAGCGCTCTGTTCCGCTTCCCCGGACCCATTTCAGCACCTCCAGCACTTTCTATAGAGAAGGGCCCCAAAACTGCACACAGTACTTGAGGAGCAGTCTCACTGGTGCCGAGTTCAAAGGGACAATCACTTCCCTGGTCCTGCTGGACACACTGCTCCTGATACCAGCCTTCCTGGACGCAGGCACACACTTCCAGCTCATCTACAGCACCTGCCAAGAAACCCTGCCACGTCCTTTCCACCAGGCAGCTTTCCTGACACGCCTGCCCCTCTCCAAACGATGCACTGAGGCCCCACTGGGCTCGCTTGCTTGTGAGCTCGTTACCTTCTGCTGCTCCTTCCCCTGAACCTCGTAACACAGACACTGACATTCCCATGCTGTGCGTAAGGAGTTCAGTTAGGATTGCCAACACACGAGGGCAAGCTAAAGACACAGGTGACCTCGCAGCTGACCAGTGAGCTGCATTGCTCGTATAGGACTAAAGTAGTACAGCTTCCCGCAACTTGCAGTCTTGTCAATTCCTGGAAGCACGGTGCTCCAAGAATCCCTGACTTTGCACCACCCACCTCGCTCCTCCAGATCCCTTCAGCACCAAGAGGTTTTCCATAGCACCTACAGTCTACAGCCGTAGCTGCTTCTGCCTAGTTCCTCCCTGTCTTGGGCAGGTGTACTTAAGGCCCTTTCAAAAGCCCTGCTCAGCACAGATGCCTCACACGCTGGCTCCGTCTCCCCTTCTTCTTCTTTCCCTCACGGGATACCACGTGACGCATGTTGACAGAAGCGGGAGATTTGTGTATGGCAGTGGGCCACGGAGACTGTGCCACTCCTCACCAAGGTCTTTTCATTACACAGATGACTGTCGGTGCTGGAATGGAACGGTCACACGGTGAGGACCTTCAAGCAGAAAACACCGAGGGAGCGCAGGCAGGCTTCGTTGCAGAGGAGGATGGCAATGGTAATTTCCTAACGGATTAAATGGGTCCCATTGTACGCTTCTCTGGAGTGAAGCAAATGGGAAAAAGCAGCATTCAAAGGAGCATTCACGCTTTGTTACCTCCTTTGTAGGTTTCCTTCCGGCGCCCGAAGAGAATAATCATGATGGTTATGATGGCCAGGACTACGGTCAGATTTCTGAGGTACAGTGATAGAATCATTTTGCTTGGAGAAGACCCTTAAGCTGTTGAGTCCAACGGGAAACGTGACGCTGCCAAGTCCAGACACTAAAGCATGTCCCTGAGCAGCGTGTCTACACGTTATCTAAATTCCTCCAGGGATGGTGACTCCAGCACTTCCCTGGGAAGCCTCGGCCCAGATTTTATAGCCCTTTCAGTGAAGAGCTTTTTCCTAATGTCCAATCAAATCCTCCCCTGGCACAGCCTAGGGCCGTTTCCTCTACACCTGTCATGACTTGCTATGCGGCTAAAGATAGCGACATCCCCCTCCCTCACACCTTCTTTCACGTACATGTAGACGGCAGCAATGCCTCCCCTCAGCCTCCCCTTCTCCAGTCTAAACAAGCCCAGCTACTTAAGCTGCTCCTCACAGGACACGTCCTCTAGACCCTTCAAGCGCTCTGTTCCGCTTCCCCGGACCCATTTCAGCACCTCCAGCACTTTCTATAGAGAAGGGCCCCAAAACTGCACACAGTACTTGAGGAGCAGTCTCACTGGTGCCGAGTTCAAAGGGACAATCACTTCCCTGGTCCTGCTGGACACACTGCTGCTGATACCAGCCTTCCTGGACGCAGGCACACACTTCCAGCTCATCTACAGCACCTGCCAAGAAACCCTGCCACGTCCTTTCCACCAGGCAGCTTTCCTGACACGCCTGCCCCTCTCCAAACGATGCACTGAGGCCCCACTGGGCTCGCTTGCTTGTGAGCTCGTTACCTTCTGCTGCTCCTTCCCCTGAACCTCGTAACACAGACACTGACATTCCCATGCTGTGCGTAAGGAGTTCAGTTAGGATTGCCAACACACGAGGGCAAGCTAAAGACACAGGTGACCTCGCAGCTGACCAGTGAGCTGCATTGCTCGTATAGGACTAAAGTAGTACAGCTTCCCGCAACTTGCAGTCTTGTCAATTCCTGGAAGCACGGTGCTCCAAGAATCCCTGACTTTGCACCACCCACCTCGCTCCTCCAGATCCCTTCAGCACCAAGAGGTTTTCCATAGCACCTACAGTCTACAGCCGTAGCTGCTTCTGCCTAGTTCCTCCCTGTCTTGGGCAGGTGTACTTAAGGCCCTTTCAAAAGCCCTGCTCAGCACAGATGCCTCACACGCTGGCTCCGTCTCCCCTTCTTCTTCTTTCCCTCACGGGATACCACGTGACGCATGTTGACAGAAGCGGGAGATTTGTGTATGGCAGTGGGCCACGGAGACTGTGCCACTCCTCACCAAGGTCTTTTCATTACACAGATGACTGTCGATGGTGGAATGGAACGGTCACACGGTGAGGACCTTCAAGTAGAAAACACCGAGGGAGCGCAGGCAGGCTTCGTTGCAGAGGAGGATGGCAATGGTAATTTCCTAACGGATTAAATGGGTCCCATTGTACGCTTCTCTGGAGTGAAGCAAATGGGAAAAAGCAGCATTCAAAGGAGCATTCACGCTTTTTCACCTCCTTTGTAGGTTTCTTTCTGGTGCCCGAAGAGACCAATTATGATGGTTATGATGGCCAGGACTACGGTCAGATTTCTGAGGTACAGTGATAGAATCATTTTGCTTGGAGAAGACCCTTAAGCTGTTGAGTCCAACGGGAAACGTGACGCTGCCAAGTCCAGACACTAAAGCATGTCCCTGAGCAGCGTGTCTACACGTTATCTAAATTCCTCCAGGGATGGTGACTCCAGCACTTCCCTGGGAAGCCTCGGCCCAGATTTGATAGCCCTTTCAGTGAAGAGCTTTTTCCTAATGTCCAATCAAATCCTCCCCTGGCACAACCTAGGGCCGTTTCCTCTACACCTGTCATGACTTGCTATGCGGCTAAAGATAGCGACATCCCCCTCCCTCACACCTTCTTTCACGTACATGTAGACGGCAGCAATGCCTCCCCTCAGCCTCCCCTTCTCCAGTCTAAACAAGCCCAGCTACTTAAGCTGCTCCTCACAGGACACGTCCTCTAGACCCTTCAAGCGCTCTGTTCCGCTTCCCCGGACCCATTTCAGCACCTCCAGCACTTTCTATAGAGAAGGGCCCCAAAACTGCACACAGTACTTGAGGAGCAGTCTCACTGGTGCCGAGTTCAAAGGGACAATCACTTCCCTGGTCCTGCTGGACACACTGCTGCTGATACCAGCCTTCCTGGACGCAGGCACACACTTCCAGCTCATCTACAGCACCTGCCAAGAAACCCTGCCACGTCCTTTCCACCAGGCAGCTTTCCTGACACGCCTGCCCCTCTCCAAACGATGCACTGAGGCCCCACTGGGCTCGCTTGCTTGTGAGCTCGTTACCTTCTGCTGCTCCTTCCCCTGAACCTCGTAACACAGACACTGACATTCCCATGCTGTGCGTAAGGAGTTCAGTTAGGATTGCCAACACACGAGGGCAAGCTAAAGACACAGGTGACCTCGCAGCTGACCAGTGAGCTGCATTGCTCGTATAGGACTAAAGTAGTACAGCTTCCCGCAACTTGCAGTCTTGTCAATTCCTGGAAGCACGGTGCTCCAAGAATCCCTGACTTTGCACCACCCACCTCGCTCCTCCAGATCCCTTCAGCACCAAGAGGTTTTCCATAGCACCTACAGTCTACAGCCGTAGCTGCTTCTGCCTAGTTCCTCCCTGTCTTGGGCAGGTGTACTTAAGGCCCTTTCAAAAGCCCTGCTCAGCACAGATGCCTCACACGCTGGCTCCGTCTCCCCTTCTTCTTCTTTCCCTCACGGGATACCACGTGACGCATGTTGACAGAAGCGGGAGATTTGTGTATGGCAGTGGGCCACGGAGACTGTGCCACTCCTCACCAAGGTCTTTTCATTACACAGATGACTGTCGATGGTGGAATGGAACGGTCACACGGTGAGGACCTTCAAGTAGAAAACACCGAGGGAGCGCAGGCAGGCTTCGTTGCAGAGGAGGATGGCAATGGTAATTTCCTAACGGATTAAATGGGTCCCATTGTACGCTTCTCTGGAGTGAAGCAAATGGGAAAAAGCAGCATTCAAAGGAGCATTCACGCTTTTTCACCTCCTTTGTAGGTTTCTTTCTGGTGCCCGAAGAGACCAATTATGATGGTTATGATGGCCAGGACTACGGTCAGATTTCTGAGGTACAGTGATAGAATCATTTTGCTTGGAGAAGACCCTTAAGCTGTTGAGTCCAACGGGAAACGTGACGCTGCCAAGTCCAGACACTAAAGCATGTCCCTGAGCAGCGTGTCTACACGTTATCTAAATTCCTCCAGGGATGGTGACTCCAGCACTTCCCTGGGAAGCCTCGGCCCAGATTTGATAGCCCTTTCAGTGAAGAGCTTTTTCCTAATGTCCAATCAAATCCTCCCCTGGCACAACCTAGGGCCGTTTCCTCTACACCTGTCATGACTTGCTATGCGGCTAAAGATAGCGACATCCCCCTCCCTCACACCTTCTTTCACGTACATGTAGACGGCAGCAATGCCTCCCCTCAGCCTCCCCTTCTCCAGTCTAAACAAGCCCAGCTACTTAAGCTGCTCCTCACAGGACACGTCCTCTAGACCCTTCAAGCGCTCTGTTCCGCTTCCCCGGACCCATTTCAGCACCTCCAGCACTTTCTATAGAGAAGGGCCCCAAAACTGCACACAGTACTTGAGGAGCAGTCTCACTGGTGCCGAGTTCAAAGGGACAATCACTTCCCTGGTCCTGCTGGACACACTGCTCCTGATACCAGCCTTCCTGGACGCAGGCACACACTTCCAGCTCATCTACAGCACCTGCCAAGAAACCCTGCCACGTCCTTTCCACCAGGCAGCTTTCCTGACACGCCTGCCCCTCTCCAAACGATGCACTGAGGCCCCACTGGGCTCGCTTGCTTGTGAGCTCGTTACCTTCTGCTGCTCCTTCCCCTGAACCTCGTAACACAGACACTGACATTCCCATGCTGTGCGTAAGGAGTTCAGTTAGGATTGCCAACACACGAGGGCAAGCTAAAGACACAGGTGACCTCGCAGCTGACCAGTGAGCTGCATTGCTCGTATAGGACTAAAGTAGTACAGCTTCCCGCAACTTGCAGTCTTGTCAATTCCTGGAAGCACGGTGCTCCAAGAATCCCTGACTTTGCACCACCCACCTCGCTCCTCCAGATCCCTTCAGCACCAAGAGGTTTTCCATAGCACCTACAGTCTACAGCCGTAGCTGCTTCTGCCTAGTTCCTCCCTGTCTTGGGCAGGTGTACTTAAGGCCCTTTCAAAAGCCCTGCTCAGCACAGATGCCTCACACGCTGGCTCCGTCTCCCCTTCTTCTTCTTTCCCTCACGGGATACCACGTGACGCATGTTGACAGAAGCGGGAGATTTGTGTATGGCAGTGGGCCACGGAGACTGTGCCACTCCTCACCAAGGTCTTTTCATTACACAGATGACTGTCGGTGCTGGAATGGAACGGTCACACGGTGAGGACCTTCAAGCAGAAAACACCGAGGGAGCGCAGGCAGGCTTCGTTGCAGAGGAGGATGGCAATGGTAATTTCCTAACGGATTAAATGGGTCCCATTGTACGCTTCTCTGGAGTGAAGCAAATGGGAAAAAGCAGCATTCAAAGGAGCATTCAAGCTTTGTTACCTCCTTTGTAGGTTTCCTTCCGGCGCCCGAAGAGAATAATCATGATGGTTATGATGGCCAGGACTACGGTCAGATTTCTGAGGTACAGTGATAGAATCATTTTGCTTGGAGAAGACCCTTAAGCTGTTGAGTCCAACGGGAAACGTGACGCTGCCAAGTCCAGACACTAAAGCATGTCCCTGAGCAGCGTGTCTACACGTTATCTAAATTCCTCCAGGGATGGTGACTCCAGCACTTCCCTGGGAAGCCTCGGCCCAGATTTGATAGCCCTTTCAGTGAAGAGCTTTTTCCTAATGTCCAATCAAATCCTCCCCTGGCACAACCTAGGGCCGTTTCCTCTACACCTGTCATGACTTGCTATGCGGCTAAAGATAGCGACATCCCCCTCCCTCACACCTTCTTTCACGTACATGTAGACGGCAGCAATGCCTCCCCTCAGCCTCCCCTTCTCCAGTCTAAACAAGCCCAGCTACTTAAGCTGCTCCTCACAGGACACGTCCTCTAGACCCTTCAAGCGCTCTGTTCCGCTTCCCCGGACCCATTTCAGCACCTCCAGCGCTTTCTATAGAGAAGGGCCCCAAAACTGCACACAGTACTTGAGGAGCAGTCTCACTGGTGCCAAGTTCAAAGGGACAATCACTTCCCTGGTCCTGCTGGACACACTGCTCCTGATACCAGCCTTCCTGGACGCAGGCACACACTTCCAGCTCATCTACAGCACCTGCCAAGAAACCCTGCCACGTCCTTTCCACCAGGCAGCTTTCCTGACACGCCTGCCCCTCTCCAAACGATGCACTGAGGCCCCACTGGGCTCGCTTGCTTGTGAGCTCGTTACCTTCTGCTGCTCCTTCCCCTGAACCTCGTAACACAGACACTGGCATTCCCATGCTGTGCGTAAGGAGTTCAGTTAGGATTGCCAACACACGAGGGCAAGCTAAAGACACAGGTGACCTCGCAGCTGACCAGTGAGCTGCATTGCTCGTATAGGACTAAAGTAGTACAGCTTCCCGCAACTTAAAGTCTTGTGAATTGCTAGAAGGATAGTGCTTCACGAGTCCCTGACTTTGCACCACCCACCTCGCTCCTCCAGATCCCTTCAGTATCAAATGTTTGCCCATAGGACCTATAGTCTGCAGGAGTAGCTCCTTCTGCCTAGTTCCTCTCTATCTTGGGCAGGTGTACTTAAGGCCCTTTAGAAAGCCCTGCTCAGCACAGATGCTTCACACTCTGACTCTGTTTCCCCTTTTTCTTCTCTCTCTCACCTGATGACATGTGACGTGTTTTAACTGAAGTGGGAGCTTTGTGCGTGGCAGTGTGTCACGAAGTCTGTGCCACTCCTCACCAAGGTCTTTTCATTTACACAGATGAGTATCCATGGTGCAATGAAAGTGTGTGATGGTGCTGTGCCTCAACCAGAATACACATACGGAGCGTGCGCACAGTATGGTTCTGCAGACTACAGCAATGGTAATTTCCTGATGGATTAGATGGGTCCCATTGTAAGCTTCTGTGGAGTGAAGCAAATGGGAAAAAGCAGCATGAAATCAGCACTCACAAGTTTTTACCTCCTTTATAGGTTTGGTTTTGACGGATGTAGTGACATATTATGATGGTTATTACGGCCAGGTCTTCGCTCAGGATTCTCAGGTACAGTGATAGAATCATTTTAGTTGGGAAAGACCCTTAAGCTATTGAGTGCAACGGGAAATGTGACGCTGCCAAATCCTGCCACTAAACCATGTCCCTAAGAGCCGTGTCTACAAGTTATCTAAATTCCTCCAGGGATGGTGACCTCAGCACTTCCCTGGGCAGCCTGTGCCAGGGCTCGACAGCCCTTTCCGTGAAGAGGTTTTTCCTAATGTCCAATCCAGTCCTCTCCTGGCACAACCTAGGTCCATTTGCTCTAGTCCTGTCATGACTTGCTAGGCGGCTCAAGATAGCGACATTCCCCTCGCCACGAGATCCTTTCAGGTAGCTGTAGAGGGCAGTAATTTCTCCCCTCGGCCTCCCTTTCTCTAGACTAAACAAGCCCAGTTCCTTAAGCTGCTCCTCACAGGGCTTGTTCTCTAGACCCTTCAAAAGCTCTGTTCCTCTTCCCTGCACCCATTTCAGCACCTCCAGCACTTTCTATAGTGAAGGGCCCAAAACCGCACACAGTACTTGAGGAACAGTCTCACCGGTACCAAGTACAAAGGGACAACCACTTCCCTAGTCCTGCTGCTCACACTGCTGCTGATACCACTCAGGATGCTCTTGCCCTCCAAGATGCATGCACACACTTCCAGCTCATGTTAAGCACCTGCCAAGAAACACCTCTATGTCCTCTTCCACCGAACAGCTTTCCTGCAATGCTTGCCCTTCTCCGAACCATGCAGTGGGGCCCCACTGGGCTCTCTTGTTTGTGAGCTCATTACCCTCTACTGCTGCTTTCACAGAACGTCATAACGAGGACCCTGACATTACGGTGCTGGGGGCAAACAGTTCAGTTAGGACTGCAAAAACATGAGGGCAGGCTAAAAACACGGGTCTCCCGGCAGCTGGCCTTTCAGCTGGATTTCTTGGATAGGACTAAACCAGTAAATCTTCCCGGAACTTAAAGTCTTGTGAATTGCTAGAAGGATAGTGCTTCACGAGTCCCTGACTTTGCACCACCCACCTCGCTCCTCCAGATCCCTTCAGTATCAAATGTTTGCCCATAGGACCTATAGTCTGCAGGAGTAGCTGCTTCTGCCTAGTTCCTCTCTATCTTGGGCAGGCGTACTTAAGGCCCTTTAGAAAGCCCTGCTCAGCACAGATGCTTCACACTCTGACTCTGTTTCCCCTTTTTCTTCTCTCTCTCACCTGATGACATGTGACGTGTTTTAACTGAAGTGGGAGCTTTGTGCGTGGCAGTGTGTCACGAAGTCTGTGCCACTCCTCAACAAGGTCTTTTCATTTACACAGATGAGTATCCATGGTGCAATGAAAGTGTGTGATGGTGCTGTGCCTCAACCAGAATACACATACGGAGCGTGCGCACAGTATGGTTCTGCAGACTACAGCAATGGTAATTTCCTGATGGATTAGATGGGTCCCATTGTAAGCTTCTGTGGAGTGAAGCAAATGGGAAAAAGCAGCATGAAATCAGCACTCACAAGTTTTTACCTCCTTTATAGGTTTGGTTTTGACGGATGTAGTGACATATTATGATGGTTATTACGGCCAGGTCTTCGCTCAGGATTCTCAGGTACAGTGATAGAATCATTTTAGTTGGGAAAGACCCTTAAGCTATTGAGTGCAACGGGAAATGTGACGCTGCCAAATCCTGCCACTAAACCATGTCCCTAAGAGCCGTGTCTACAAGTTATCTAAATTCCTCCAGGGATGGTGACCTCAGCACTTCCCTGGGCAGCCTGTGCCAGGGCTCGACAGCCCTTTCCGTGAAGAGGTTTTTCCTAATGTCCAATCCAGTCCTCTCCTGGCACAACCTAGGTCCATTTGCTCTAGTCCTGTCTTGACTTGCTAGGCGGCTCAAGATAGCGACATTCCCCTCGCCACGAGATCCTTTCAGGTAGCTGTAGAGGGCAGTAATTTCTCCCCTCGGCCTCCCTTTCTCTAGACTAAACAAGCCCAGTTCCTTAAGCTGCTCCTCACAGGGCTTGTTCTCTAGACCCTTCAAAAGCTCTGTTCCTCTTCCCTGCACCCATTTCAGCACTTCCAGCACTTTCTATAGTGAAGGGCCCAAAACCGCACACAGTACCTGAGGAACAGTCTCACCGGTACCAAGTACAAAGGGACAACCACTTCCCTGGTCCTGCTGGTCACACGGCTTCTGATACCACTCAGGATGCTCTTGCCCTCCAAGACGCTTGCACACACTTCCAGCTCATGTTGAGCACCTTCTAAGAAACACCTCTATGTTCCTCCATAAGTGTTCCCAAAGAGTACATGTTGAACGGTGTAATGGGTTGTTGAAAACCACTTGGAAGGCATTGGGTGGGGGTCTTTCAAACATTGGGACCAACATCTAGCAAAGGCCACATCGTTGGTCAACACTAGAGGCTCAGTCAATCGAGCCAGCCCTGCCCACTCAGAATTCCTCCATACTGTAGATGGAGATAAGGTCCCTGTGGTCCACCTGAGAGGTATGTTAGGGAAAACTGTCTGGGTTAAACCTGTCTTGAGCAAAGGCAAACCCATTCGTGGGATTGTCTTTGCTCAAGGATCCAGTTGCACTTGGTGGGTGATGCAGGAAGATGGAAGAACACAATGTATACCTCAAGGGGACCTTATCTTTGGATGAGTTTGTCCGTATTCTGTGTACCTATCTGTAAATATGTATATGGTTGGAAATATGTATGTATAGAGATATAAGTTTAAGTTTGATTATGGGGTGTTGG
Source organism: Neomorphus geoffroyi (assembly GCA_033558235.1). Taxonomy (NCBI): domain Eukaryota; kingdom Metazoa; phylum Chordata; class Aves; order Cuculiformes; family Neomorphidae; genus Neomorphus; species Neomorphus geoffroyi. The sequence continues at coordinate 12,268,815 of JAUMJM010000050.1, forward strand.
CATGGAAGGAAAATTCGGAGTGGCTAATGTTGTGGTTTTGAATTTGTCCGAGGAATTTTCCTTCCTATTGTCAACAAAGGGAACACGAGGGGGGCGGGGAGAGGCCGTTTCCGGGGAAACGGTGCCCGGAGCTCGGTTTGATTTACTTTCTTTCCTGCCTCTGGGGAGGGGAGCTGGTTTTCCTTTGTTCGGACTCGCGCGCTTTCCTCGGGGGAGGAGCGGAGCGGCGGCGTGGAGCAGCTACAGGCGAGCAGCAGCCTAGGAGCGGCGGGCAGCTGAGGTGCGACTCGTGGGGTTCTACAGTCTCTGGAGCAAGCAACATCGGCCACCTGATCTTCCACAACTCCAGCAGAACTCACGCGCCTCCTTTTTCCCTCGTTCCTTTCGGGCCCGGGGCTGCGGCAGCGGCGACCGCCCCCCGCCCCCTCTAAGAGACCTGCGTCGCAAGATTTGGGATACAGGACTCAGTCCATTTAAAGGTTCTACGGTTTTGGTGGTGGTTACTGTTAATTCTGCTCTGTTTATACATAGATTCGTACCTGAGAACTGTTATCTTTTTCTATACAATTTTGTTTGATTAAATATTTTTAATATCTGATTAATATCCTAGTTTTTTATCAAAACTAAGTCAAATACCTTTTATCGGATGGTCCTTGTCTACTCCGGCAAAGATCCAGCTGAGGTGAGGAGTCCCTCCAGGGAATCCCTAGAGGTACCCAAGAGAGTCCTAATCTCAATGGATCCTGCAGCTGAGCAGAGCGGGTCCCTCTGGGGTGCCAAATCTGAAACAAATTAAATAGACCTGAAAGACTGTTAAGCAGGTATTCTTTAATTTTGGTGCTGGAGAAGCGCTGGGGATATTGCTCCAGGAGTGCCTCTGAAGAATGCATGTAGATCTCATTGTTAAATTTACTAAACACATCCATATTTACTACAGTTCCCTGAAATCACTTAACTGTTCTCTTCCTATTCCTGGAACTAATTACTTGCTACCTTGTGTCTGATTTACAAGACAACAATACCCCATTATTGTCCATTTAAACCAATTCGGGCTGTTCCTGGGGATCCTTTGTTTTCTTTCACAGGTGTCTGGTGATTTCCTTATCCGATCGGTGATTTCCGAATCTTCAGCAGTGCACAGCAGTGGAGTACCTGATCCCTGATGTTATCATTAACTAAGATTACCGTCTAAAGTTGAAGATTATAAATCCCCTTGTCTGAACACCTTGCACAACTGTTGCCTCTGCTGCTCTCTGTTTCCAGTGCAAGCTGGTGGCACTCGCTGCAGCCAGAGGCCTGGATGGCTGTGTGTTTTCCTGGGACCTCAGTCTGGGTTGACACATGCTTTCTGGCAGATGCCGAGGACGCAGCCTCCCACCAGGTGGATACCATGGCTAGGCTCCCTTTCACCAACTGAATTTACTTGTGAGCTCAGAGAGAGACTTTGCCTTCCCTGCTCCCCCTGCCTGCAAGCTATGCAAGCACCTTGCAGCTGTGTCCTGGGTGATCCAATCTGTGTCACATCCATGCATTCGAAAGAAGCTTAAATGCCCCAGCCTGTACCTCTCCTTTCCCTTTACAGAGCAAAGGTGGCATCATCAGTTCTGTTCCTGTACCATCAGTGTGCACAGCATCGCATGCTGTCATAGCCAGACAGAAGCCTCGGAGGGCTGTACAAGGAGGGGGTGCCCCACCTGGCTTGCTTTGTTGCCTGGACAGAGGCAAGCATTCACACAGGGTGGATGATGGATGCTGACACAGACCCTGACCTGATGTAGCTCAAGGCCATGGAGGAACTGCCCTTCAGCTGGGCAAGTAATATTCAGTGGTCTTGGAGTAGTCTGTCCTCAGCTGAAGTCTCATATTCCCTCTCTTTGAAACCCATAAGTGTCTGTAAAGACTAACTTTGCATTGTGTTGTTGTTTCTTTAAACACTGATTGAGTGCAAGTCTCCATGTTACCTCGGGGACTATTGTGTGGCTCCTGTCTAACAATGAGAGGGGAGGTATAGGAGCCTGCACTGCTTCTCCCCCCCCACATGACCTGCGATAGGATGCAGATGCCACAGAGGAGAAGGACCGCCCTGGAGCCCCCAGCCTCAATTCCAGAAGCTTCTCAAAGGAGCTTCTGCATGTGCAGTGCAAGAGCACCCTTCATGTGCTAATAGGGCATGAACCTGCCCTATAAACAGAGCCTTCTGAAACAAAGAAAATAGCCCAACAGCCTGAAATACTGTGAAGCAGGTGTACCTTTAATTTTGGCAGCCAGGAAAGCACTGGGGATGTTCCTCCATAAGTGTTCCCAAAGAGTACATGTAAGTCTCATTCTATTTACTAAACACATACACATTAATTACATTTTCTGAAATCAATTAATTTTTCCCTCCTATTCCTGGAAGTAATTCCATATTATCTTGTTTCTGATTCACATTACAACAATAACCCCCTATCATCCATTTAAACTAATTCTGGCTACTCCTGGCGATCCCTTGTCTTGCACATCTTCTGTCTCAGACAGAAGGCTGAGGCAGGGCCAGGGGGCCTCCCAGGCCTGTGGGCTGGAGGCCCCAGCTGAGCCTGCTCGTGGCTCTTAGGCATCATTTTTTATAAAATTAAAAATTTAATAGAGGTATATAGCAACATGGTCAATTCTGGGCTCAGAGACCGGCTCCGCAGAGAGGGGCCGAAATAAACTGGAAAAGCCCAGGGCAATTATGCCCGTAGAGGCTATTTACACCGCTCCCAAACCTCATGTGATAGTGCAGTCCAGTAGCGCTTTTAGGACTCCTCATTGGATTCCTTCGCTGCCTTTCAGACAGGTTGTTGTCTCGGTTCAGGTGGTGTTGCTGACGTGTATCCTTGATGCCTCTGTATTTTCCTTTGTTTGTGTATTTTCTGGAGGCCATATTTTAACTGTTAAAGGCAGGAGGGATTGAGGGGCAGTATCACACTCCTTGCAAGTGTAGGGGCTTTTTTATTTAATTTGAAAATCAATGAAGCCCATGTGTTTCTTCATAAGCAACATCTTGAACTATTCATATTGGAATTATGTTATTCATATTAATTTCACTGAATTAAGACATTTCTATGAGTGACTAGAAATGAAAGTCAAATTCTTCATTTTATGGATATAATTTTCCTGTATAGAGTCAATCATCCATCATCTTCTTTCAAAAATTACAAGGGAAGAATACTAAAAGATAACTTTTTCTTTTATGAAACGGTTGTCTTGTGTTCTTGCAGCTCTTAAACAGGGAACGTTCCCAGATGAAAGTTTTTAAAAATTATGAGTTCTTCTAGTTGTCATCATGTAGCATTACAACAGATACTAAATGATCCTAACTGTAAGTTAGCAATAAACCAATTAATAAGCAATGCAGCTAGAAGGCACGACAAAGCACATTTTTAATATATAAAATATACATAAAGTAAAATATATAAAGTATAATAGAGTACAAAGCCTAGCTTTTCAGGAAGTGTTCTTATTTGTCTCACTGATAGCCGACCAAACTCAGCAAGTGAGATGACAGAGGGGTCAAAGTTGTCACACCAGAGGATGCTGTGTCAAATACTGAAAAAAATAAATGACAGAACTTTCCAAAGTCCAATAAAGTTTTCCTAAATTTTGGAATGTAACTCAAGGTGTAACAATGACAATCAGTCATGTGGAATGATCGACTGATTCATCGCTTTTTATGCAATGCTTTAATGCAATAATTTTTAACACAAGAAAAATGTAATCAAGGCACAAAGTGCAAGCATTTGTTTTTTAAAAGATATAGTTTTCCCCAAAGAATTCTCAGTCCATCTATCCCGTAAGTTACCACGGTATCATTGGATAAGATGGAAACATATCAGAAACACAGGTATAATGATAATCTAGTTCAGCTGTGATTACAATTCTCTACAAACAGTGAGAATCATACCGGGTCCGACACAAAAAATCCCTGAGACTGTGCCTGTAACTCTTTTTATTTAACAAGAGTAAAGAAAATCAACTCCAGTCACCTTCAGCATAGTTCCCTTCTGAGCTGACACACAACTGCATACGATACTGCCACCGTTCAAAGCCGTTCTGCAGATTTTCTGAAAGGCTGTTGAGGATCTCGATCGTTTTTGCTTTCACATTTCTACCAACAAAAACTGGGTTCCTTTGAGCACTGACTTGTTCTTTGGGAAGAGGCAGAAACCACAGGGAGCCAGGTCTGGCAAACAGGGCGGGTACTCAAGCACAGCACTGCTGTTAGTAGCTAAAAACTGCTTCCCAGACAAAGCGTTGTGGGCTGGTGCCCACTGACCTTTTCCAGTTGAGGGCAAGAAAACATCTCTATTTGAAAATGTGTGCATGCACACCGAGCGAAGTGATCGAGTGGAGACGTGTCCCACTGTGACAGGTTAGAACATGGTCTATAACCCCTTCCCTGTCTCTCCCCTCCCACTCCTGGATCCCAAGCTACAGGGTTAGTCTTGAGGATTTTTGTGTCAGACCTGGTAGACATTAGGAAGAAGGTTTTTACTGTGACAGTGAGGAGACACTGGACCAGGTTGCCTCAAGAAGGTGTGAATGCTCCTTCCCTGGAGGTATTCAAGAGCTGGTCGGATAAGGCTTTGAGCAACCTGCTCTAGTGGAAGGTGTCCCTGCCCGTGGCAGGGGGGTTGGAAGTGGATGATCTTCCAAGCCAAATCATTCTATGATTCTACAGTCTTAAGATCCTATGACTTCCACAGCCTCCGCCGCCCTGGCCCTCCCCCTGCCAGCCCCCCCTTCCCCCCCGAGACGCCATGCCCCAGCAGGCCCCGATGCCAGCCACATACCCCCTTTGTGACATCACAAACAAAGCTGTCACTATTTAGCCACCCCTGCAGGTGCCAACCCTCAGTGCTGTCCAGGCAGCGCATCGGGACAGACAGCACTTCTCTGGCTGGCAGCGGAGGGACTCAGATCTCAACTCTTCTCACCCTCACCTTGTTCTTTTCCTCGCCCAAACATTTCATCACCCTCTCCCACCCCTCATCATCTCCCTCTTCACAACCTTTCCCCACCTTCTCTAGCTCATCACTATCTCCTTCTCCCCAGCCTTTGCCCACCCTCTCTCTCTCCTCTCTGTTTCTCTCTACCTGCCCTCTCCATCCTCTGCACCTGCTGAAACATGCAGCGCTTTGTCGGGACCCTGAGGAGGCTCTCGAAGCAGCTGTCATGCTGCTACACCTCTGCGGCCAGTGCTGATGAGGCCGACGAGCCCTATGGGACCCAGCAGGAGGTCCAGGGTGGGCTGAACAGCATGGCCAGCACCAGTGACCCAGCCCAGCCAAAGCGGCGTCGGTGGTGGAAGAGGCTCTGCATCAAGCGACAGCCCACAAAGAAGCAGTAAGTAGCAGGCAGTGCCCAGAACAAACCTCCAGCCCCTGTCTAGAAGAGGGAGGAGACTGCCCAAGCTGGGACAGGAGCTGAGGGATACTCTGCTCTGCCCAGCCCTGCTCCGCTCTGCCAGCCCTGTCCCTGTAGTGAATCTTGTGTGGAGTTCAGCAGGCCTTCGTCCAAGCGCAGACAGCTCCTTTACTCTTGCCACACTGACCGGCTTGCTTGAGCAGGGCATCAATTTGCAGAAAGAAACGACACAGCTTTCCCGTTGCTGTTAGAAATCCCCTCCCCTCTGTTTGTGGGACACGTCTGGCGTGGCACTGATTGGGGTTAAAAACGGGCTTATGCAAGCTCCCTGGTCTCCACAGACTTAGGGAGCCTCCAGAGACTCCCAGATGCTAAGACACGGTCTCTTTTGCTATGCTGGGTAGCTGGGCAGCCCTGCTGGAGGCAGGGCGGCCAGTGCCTGGGCACAGGCGTCTCCTGGGGCAGGGAGGGTACGGAGTATTTCAGTCTCCACTACCCTAGTCGTGCCGTAAGTTGAGTGCATGTTACTGTTTCTCTGTTGGCTACGAGAATGGGTAGGATGGCTCACGAAGGGCTGCTGCTCTTCCAGTAGAGAGTGAATGCAAGGACGTGTAAAGTTTTACTCAATGTGATTCCTTCCTTTCTCAATGTAGCATTGCTGTCCAACTGGAGGACAATATGGGCCCTGAAGGCACAGAAGGCTGTTCTGTTGGAGAAACAGAAGGCCCAGCAGCACCAGAGAGCTCCTTCTCTGCTATGCCTGCTGTCCTTCACGTGAGCGCACCTGCACTGACTGAAGCAGGTAGGAACCTTAACCATGGGAGGAGACTATGGGGACAAATTACTGAGAGTGATAACCCACTGCTTAAAAATAGAGCTTGGAGAAAAGGCCAAGAAGGAGTAAAATAAGCACTAAGAGCACCGCAACATTTCTTAACCTGCTTTGTAGGTTTCATCCAAGCAGAAGAGATAGAGAAAGAGGAAAAAGTTCAGAGACCAACTGATTCTGAGGTAACTCAAGAAAAAAAATCCTTATTAGCTTTTGCATTAGTTTCCTTCTGCTGCTGTTTCCACAAAAACTCGTAATGGAGACACTGACATGCCGGTATGTGGGCAAGGAGTTCAGTTACGAGTGCCAAAACACGAGGACAAGCTAAAGACCTGCGTATCCAGGCAGCTGAACTTTAAGCTGCATTTCCCGTAAAGGAATAAAGCAGGAAAGCTTAAAAGACTTACAGCCTTCTGAATTGCTGCAAGCACAGTGCTTCAAGAATCCCTGACTTTGCACCACCCACCTCGCTCCTCCAGATCCCTTCAGCACCAAGAGGTTTTCCATAGCACCTACAGTCTACAGCCGTAGCTGCTTCTGCCTAGTTCCTCCCTGTCTTGGGCAGGTGTACTTAAGGCCCTTTCAAAAGCCCTGCTCAGCACAGATGCCTCACACGCTGGCCCTGTTTCCCCTTTTCTTTCTTTCCCTAAACTGACAAAACATGATGAATGTTGACAAAAGCGGGACATGTGTGTATGGCAATGAATGGCACTGTGCCACAGAGTCTGTGCCACTCCTCACCAAGGTCTTTTCATTACACAGATGACTGTCGGTGGTGGAATGGAACGGTCACACGGTGAGGACCTTCAAGCAGAAGACACCGAGGGAGCGCAGGCAGGCTTCGTTGCAGAGGAGGATGGCAATGGTAATTTCCTAACGGATTAAATGGGTCCCATTGTACGCTTCTCTGGAGTGAAGCAAATGGGAAAAAGCAGCATTCAAAGGAGCATTCAAGCTTTGTTACCTCCTTTGTAGGTTTCCTTCCGGCGCCCAAAGAGAATAATCATGATGGTTATGATGGCCAGGACTACGGTCAGATTTCTGAGGTACAGTGATAGAATCATTTTGCTTGGAGAAGACCCTTAAGCTGTTGAGTCCAACGGGAAACGTGACGCTGCCAAGTCCAGACACTAAAGCATGTCCCTGAGCAGCGTGTCTACACGTTATCTAAATTCCTCCAGGGATGGTGACTCCAGCACTTCCCTGGGAAGCCTCGGCCCAGATTTTATAGCCCTTTCAGTGAAGAGCTTTTTCCTAATGTCCAATCAAATCCTCCCCTGGCACAACCTAGGGCCGTTTCCTCTACACCTGTCATGACTTGCTATGCGGCTAAAGATAGCGACATCCCCCTCCCTCACACCTTCTTTCACGTACATGTAGACGGCAGCAATGCCTCCCCTCAGCCTCCCCTTCTCCAGTCTAAACAAGCCCAGCTACTTAAGCTGCTCCTCACAGGACACGTCCTCTAGACCCTTCAAGCGCTCTGTTCCGCTTCCCCGGACCCATTTCAGCACCTCCAGCACTTTCTATAGAGAAGGGCCCCAAAACTGCACACAGTACTTGAGGAGCAGTCTCACTGGTGCCGAGTTCAAAGGGACAATCACTTCCCTGGTCCTGCTGGACACACTGCTCCTGATACCAGCCTTCCTGGACGCAGGCACACACTTCCAGCTCATCTACAGCACCTGCCAAGAAACCCTGCCACGTCCTTTCCACCAGGCAGCTTTCCTGACACGCCTGCCCCTCTCCAAACGATGCACTGAGGCCCCACTGGGCTCGCTTGCTTGTGAGCTCGTTACCTTCTGCTGCTCCTTCCCCTGAACCTCGTAACACAGACACTGACATTCCCATGCTGTGCGTAAGGAGTTCAGTTAGGATTGCCAACACACGAGGGCAAGCTAAAGACACAGGTGACCTCGCAGCTGACCAGTGAGCTGCATTGCTCGTATAGGACTAAAGTAGTACAGCTTCCCGCAACTTGCAGTCTTGTCAATTCCTGGAAGCACGGTGCTCCAAGAATCCCTGACTTTGCACCACCCACCTCGCTCCTCCAGATCCCTTCAGCACCAAGAGGTTTTCCATAGCACCTACAGTCTACAGCCGTAGCTGCTTCTGCCTAGTTCCTCCCTGTCTTGGGCAGGTGTACTTAAGGCCCTTTCAAAAGCCCTGCTCAGCACAGATGCCTCACACGCTGGCTCCGTCTCCCCTTCTTCTTCTTTCCCTCACGGGATACCACGTGACGCATGTTGACAGAAGCGGGAGATTTGTGTATGGCAGTGGGCCACGGAGACTGTGCCACTCCTCACCGAGGTCTTTTCATTACACAGATGACTGTCGGTGGTGGAATGGAACGGTCACACGGTGAGGACCTTCAAGCAGAAGACACCGAGGGAGCGCAGGCAGGCTTCGTTGCAGAGGAGGATGGCAATGGTAATTTCCTAACGGATTAAATGGGTCCCATTGTACGCTTCTCTGGAGTGAAGCAAATGGGAAAAAGCAGCATTCAAAGGAGCATTCACGCTTTTTCACCTGCTTTGTAGGTTTCTTTCTGGTGCCCGAAGAGACCAATTATGATGGTTATGATGGCCAGGACTACGGTCAGATTTCTGAGGTACAGTGATAGAATCATTTTGCTTGGAGAAGACCCTTAAGCTGTTGAGTCCAACGGGAAACGTGACGCTGCCAAGTCCAGACACTAAAGCATGTCCCTGAGCAGCGTGTCTACACGTTATCTAAATTCCTCCAGGGATGGTGACTCCAGCACTTCCCTGGGAAGCCTCGGCCCAGATTTTATAGCCCTTTCAGTGAAGAGCTTTTTCCTAATGTCCAATCAAATCCTCCCCTGGCACAACCTAGGGCCGTTTCCTCTACACCTGTCATGACTTGCTATGCGGCTAAAGATAGCGACATCCCCCTCCCTCACACCTTCTTTCACGTACATGTAGACGGCAGCAATGCCTCCCCTCAGCCTCCCCTTCTCCAGTCTAAACAAGCCCAGCTACTTAAGCTGCTCCTCACAGGACACGTCCTCTAGACCCTTCAAGCGCTCTGTTCCGCTTCCCCGGACCCATTTCAGCACCTCCAGCACTTTCTATAGAGAAGGGCCCCAAAACTGCACACAGTACTTGAGGAGCAGTCTCACTGGTGCCGAGTTCAAAGGGACAATCACTTCCCTGGTCCTGCTGGACACACTGCTCCTGATACCAGCCTTCCTGGACGCAGGCACACACTTCCAGCTCATCTACAGCACCTGCCAAGAAACCCTGCCACGTCCTTTCCACCAGGCAGCTTTCCTGACACGCCTGCCCCTCTCCAAACGATGCACTGAGGCCCCACTGGGCTCGCTTGCTTGTGAGCTCGTTACCTTCTGCTGCTCCTTCCCCTGAACCTCGTAACACAGACACTGACATTCCCATGCTGTGCGTAAGGAGTTCAGTTAGGATTGCCAACACACGAGGGCAAGCTAAAGACACAGGTGACCTCGCAGCTGACCAGTGAGCTGCATTGCTCGTATAGGACTAAAGTAGTACAGCTTCCCGCAACTTGCAGTCTTGTCAATTCCTGGAAGCACGGTGCTCCAAGAATCCCTGACTTTGCACCACCCACCTCGCTCCTCCAGATCCCTTCAGCACCAAGAGGTTTTCCATAGCACCTACAGTCTACAGCCGTAGCTGCTTCTGCCTAGTTCCTCCCTGTCTTGGGCAGGTGTACTTAAGGCCCTTTCAAAAGCCCTGCTCAGCACAGATGCCTCACACGCTGGCTCCGTCTCCCCTTCTTCTTCTTTCCCTCACGGGATACCACGTGACGCATGTTGACAGAAGCGGGAGATTTGTGTATGGCAGTGGGCCACGGAGACTGTGCCACTCCTCACCAAGGTCTTTTCATTACACAGATGACTGTCGGTGCTGGAATGGAACGGTCACACGGTGAGGACCTTCAAGCAGAAGACACCGAGGGAGCGCAGGCAGGCTTCGTTGCAGAGGAGGATGGCAATGGTAATTTCCTAACGGATTAAATGGGTCCCATTGTACGCTTCTCTGGAGTGAAGCAAATGGGAAAAAGCAGCATTCAAAGGAGCATTCACGCTTTGTTACCTCCTTTGTAGGTTTCCTTCCGGCGCCCGAAGAGAATAATCATGATGGTTATGATGGCCAGGACTACGGTCAGATTTCTGAGGTACAGTGATAGAATCATTTTGCTTGGAGAAGACCCTTAAGCTGTTGAGTCCAACGGGAAACGTGACGCTGCCAAGTCCAGACACTAAAGCATGTCCCTGAGCAGCGTGTCTACACGTTATCTAAATTCCTCCAGGGATGGTGACTCCAGCACTTCCCTGGGAAGCCTCGGCCCAGATTTTATAGCCCTTTCAGTGAAGAGCTTTTTCCTAATGTCCAATCAAATCCTCCCCTGGCACAGCCTAGGGCTGTTTCCTCTACACCTGTCATGACTTGCTATGCGGCTAAAGATAGCGACATCCCCCTCCCTCACACCTTCTTTCACGTACATGTAGACGGCAGCAATGCCTCCCCTCAGCCTCCCCTTCTCCAGTCTAAACAAGCCCAGCTACTTAAGCTGCTCCTCACAGGACACGTCCTCTAGACCCTTCAAGCGCTCTGTTCCGCTTCCCCGGACCCATTTCAGCACCTCCAGCACTTTCTATAGAGAAGGGCCCCAAAACTGCACACAGTACTTGAGGAGCAGTCTCACTGGTGCCGAGTTCAAAGGGACAATCACTTCCCTGGTCCTGCTGGACACACTGCTGCTGATACCAGCCTTCCTGGACGCAGGCACACACTTCCAGCTCATCTACAGCACCTGCCAAGAAACCCTGCCACGTCCTTTCCACCAGGCAGCTTTCCTGACACGCCTGCCCCTCTCCAAACGATGCACTGAGGCCCCACTGGGCTCGCTTGCTTGTGAGCTCGTTACCTTCTGCTGCTCCTTCCCCTGAACCTCGTAACACAGACACTGACATTCCCATGCTGTGCGTAAGGAGTTCAGTTAGGATTGCCAACACACGAGGGCAAGCTAAAGACACAGGTGACCTCGCAGCTGACCAGTGAGCTGCATTGCTCGTATAGGACTAAAGTAGTACAGCTTCCCGCAACTTGCAGTCTTGTCAATTCCTGGAAGCACGGTGCTCCAAGAATCCCTGACTTTGCACCACCCACCTCGCTCCTCCAGATCCCTTCAGCACCAAGAGGTTTTCCATAGCACCTACAGTCTACAGCCGTAGCTGCTTCTGCCTAGTTCCTCCCTGTCTTGGGCAGGTGTACTTAAGGCCCTTTCAAAAGCCCTGCTCAGCACAGATGCCTCACACGCTGGCTCCGTCTCCCCTTCTTCTTCTTTCCCTCACGGGATACCACGTGACGCATGTTGACAGAAGCGGGAGATTTGTGTATGGCAGTGGGCCACGGAGACTGTGCCACTCCTCACCAAGGTCTTTTCATTATACAGATGACTGTCGGTGCTGGAATGGAACGGTCACACGGTGAGGACCTTCAAGTAGAAAACACCGAGGGAGCGCAGGCAGGCTTCGTTGCAGAGGAGGATGGCAATGGTAATTTCCTAACGGATTAAATGGGTCCCATTGTACGCTTCTCTGGAGTGAAGCAAATGGGAAAAAGCAGCATTCAAAGGAGCATTCACGCTTTTTCACCTGCTTTGTAGGTTTCTTTCTGGTGCCCGAAGAGACCAATTATGATGGTTATGATGGCCAGGACTACGGTCAGATTTCTGAGGTACAGTGATAGAATCATTTTGCTTGGAGAAGACCCTTAAGCTGTTGAGTCCAACGGGAAACGTGATGCTGCCAAGTCCAGACACTAAAGCATGTCCCTGAGCAGCGTGTCTACACGTTATCTAAATTCCTCCAGGGATGGTGACTCCAGCACTTCCCTGGGAAGCCTCGGCCCAGATTTGATAGCCCTTTCAGTGAAGAGCTTTTTCCTAATGTCCAATCAAATCCTCCCCTGGCACAACCTAGGGCCGTTTCCTCTACACCTGTCATGACTTGCTATGCGGCTAAAGATAGCGACATCCCCCTCCCTCACACCTTCTTTCACGTACATGTAGACGGCAGCAATGCCTCCCCTCAGCCTCCCCTTCTCCAGTCTAAACAAGCCCAGCTACTTAAGCTGCTCCTCACAGGACACGTCCTCTAGACCCTTCAAGCGCTCTGTTCCGCTTCCCCGGACCCATTTCAGCACCTCCAGCACTTTCTATAGAGAAGGGCCCCAAAACTGCACACAGTACTTGAGGAGCAGTCTCACTGGTGCCAAGTTCAAAGGGACAATCACTTCCCTGGTCCTGCTGGACACACTGCTCCTGATACCAGCCTTCCTGGACGCAGGCACACACTTCCAGCTCATCTACAGCACCTGCCAAGAAACCCTGCCACGTCCTTTCCACCAGGCAGCTTTCCTGACACGCCTGCCCCTCTCCAAACGATGCACTGAGGCCCCACTGGGCTCGCTTGCTTGTGAGCTCGTTACCTTCTGCTGCTCCTTCCCCTGAACCTCGTAACACAGACACTGACATTCCCATGCTGTGCGTAAGGAGTTCAGTTAGGATTGCCAACACACGAGGGCAAGCTAAAGACACAGGTGACCTCGCAGCTGACCAGTGAGCTGCATTGCTCGTATAGGACTAAAGTAGTACAGCTTCCCGCAACTTGCAGTCTTGTCAATTCCTGGAAGCACGGTGCTCCAAGAATCCCTGACTTTGCACCACCCACCTCGCTCCTCCAGATCCCTTCAGCACCAAGAGGTTTTCCATAGCACCTACAGTCTACAGCCGTAGCTGCTTCTGCCTAGTTCCTCCCTGTCTTGGGCAGGTGTACTTAAGGCCCTTTCAAAAGCCCTGCTCAGCACAGATGCCTCACACGCTGGCTCCGTCTCCCCTTCTTCTTCTTTCCCTCACGGGATACCACGTGACGCATGTTGACAGAAGCGGGAGATTTGTGTATGGCAGTGGGCCACGGAGACTGTGCCACTCCTCACCAAGGTCTTTTCATTACACAGATGACTGTCGGTGCTGGAATGGAACGGTCACACGGTGAGGACCTTCAAGCAGAAAACACCGAGGGAGCGCAGGCAGGCTTCGTTGCAGAGGAGGATGGCAATGGTAATTTCCTAACGGATTAAATGGGTCCCATTGTACGCTTCTCTGGAGTGAAGCAAATGGGAAAAAGCAGCATTCAAAGGAGCATTCACGCTTTTTCACCTCCTTTGTAGGTTTCTTTCTGGTGCCCGAAGAGACCAATTATGATGGTTATGATGGCCAGGACTACGGTCAGATTTCTGAGGTACAGTGATAGAATCATTTTGCTTGGAGAAGACCCTTAAGCTGTTGAGTCCAACGGGAAACGTGACGCTGCCAAGTCCAGACACTAAAGCATGTCCCTGAGCAGCGTGTCTACACGTTATCTAAATTCCTCCAGGGATGGTGACTCCAGCACTTCCCTGGGAAGCCTCGGCCCAGATTTGATAGCCCTTTCAGTGAAGAGCTTTTTCCTAATGTCCAATCAAATCCTCCCCTGGCACAACCTAGGGCCGTTTCCTCTACACCTGTCATGACTTGCTATGCGGCTAAAGATAGCGACATCCCCCTCCCTCACACCTTCTTTCACGTACATGTAGACGGCAGCAATGTCTCCCCTCAGCCTCCCCTTCTCCAGTCTAAACAAGCCCAGCTACTTAAGCTGCTCCTCACAGGACACGTCCTCTAGACCCTTCAAGCGCTCTGTTCCGCTTCCCCGGACCCATTTCAGCACCTCCAGCGCTTTCTATAGAGAAGGGCCCCAAAACTGCACACAGTACTTGAGGAGCAGTCTCACTGGTGCCAAGTTCAAAGGGACAATCACTTCCCTGGTCCTGCTGGACACACTGCTCCTGATACCAGCCTTCCTGGACGCAGGCACACACTTCCAGCTCATCTACAGCACCTGCCAAGAAACCCTGCCACGTCCTTTCCACCAGGCAGCTTTCCTGACACGCCTGCCCCTCTCCAAACGATGCACTGAGGCCCCACTGGGCTCGCTTGCTTGTGAGCTCGTTACCTTCTGCTGCTCCTTCCCCTGAACCTCGTAACACAGACACTGACATTCCCATGCTGTGCGTAAGGAGTTCAGTTAGGATTGCCAACACACGAGGGCAAGCTAAAGACACAGGTGACCTCGCAGCTGACCAGTGAGCTGCATTGCTCGTATAGGACTAAAGTAGTACAGCTTCCCGCAACTTAAAGTCTTGTGAATTGCTAGAAGGATAGTGCTTCACGAGTCCCTGACTTTGCACCACCCACCTCGCTCCTCCAGATCCCTTCAGTATCAAATGTTTGCCCATAGGACCTATAGTCTGCAGGAGTAGCTCCTTCTGCCTAGTTCCTCTCTATCTTGGGCAGGTGTACTTAAGGCCCTTTAGAAAGCCCTGCTCAGCACAGATGCTTCACACTCTGACTCTGTTTCCCCTTTTTCTTCTCTCTCTCACCTGATGACATGTGACGTGTTTTAACTGAAGTGGGAGCTTTGTGTGTGGCAGTGTGTCACGAAGTCTGTGCCACTCCTCACCAAGGTCTTTTCATTTACACAGATGAGTATCCATGGTGCAATGAAAGTGTGTGATGGTGCTGTGCCTCAACCAGAATACACATACGGAGCGTGCGCACAGTATGGTTCTGCAGACTACAGCAATGGTAATTTCCTGATGGATTAGATGGGTCCCATTGTAAGCTTCTGTGGAGTGAAGCAAATGGGAAAAAGCAGCATGAAATCAGCACTCACAAGTTTTTACCTCCTTTATAGGTTTGGTTTTGACGGATGTAGTGACATATTATGATGGTTATTACGGCCAGGTCTTCGCTCAGGATTCTCAGGTACAGTGATAGAATCATTTTAGTTGGGAAAGACCCTTAAGCTATTGAGTGCAACGGGAAATGTGACGCTGCCAAATCCTGCCACTAAACCATGTCCCTAAGAGCCGTGTCTACAAGTTATCTAAATTCCTCCAGGGATGGTGACCTCAGCACTTCCCTGGGCAGCCTGTGCCAGGGCTCGACAGCCCTTTCCGTGAAGAGGTTTTTCCTAATGTCCAATCCAGTCCTCTCCTGGCACAACCTAGGTCCATTTGCTCTAGTCCTGTCATGACTTGCTAGGCGGCTCAAGATAGCGACATTCCCCTCGCCACGAGATCCTTTCAGGTAGCTGTAGAGGGCAGTAATTTCTCCCCTCGGCCTCCCTTTCTCTAGACTAAACAAGCCCAGTTCCTTAAGCTGCTCCTCACAGGGCTTGTTCTCTAGACCCTTCAAAAGCTCTGTTCCTCTTCCCTGCACCCATTTCAGCACCTCCAGCACTTTCTATAGTGAAGGGCCCAAAACCGCACACAGTACTTGAGGAACAGTCTCACCGGTACCAAGTACAAAGGGACAACCACTTCCCTAGTCCTGCTGCTCACACTGCTGCTGATACCACTCAGGATGCTCTTGCCCTCCAAGATGCATGCACACACTTCCAGCTCATGTTAAGCACCTGCCAAGAAACACCTCTATGTCCTCTTCCACCGAACAGCTTTCCTGCAATGCTTGCCCTTCTCCGAACCATGCAGTGGGGCCCCACTGGGCTCTCTTGTTTGTGAGCTCATTACCCTCTACTGCTGCTTTCACAGAACGTCATAACGAGGACCCTGACATTACGGTGCTGGGGGCAAACAGTTCAGTTAGGACTGCAAAAACATGAGGGCAGGCTAAAAACACGGGTCTCCCGGCAGCTGGCCTTTCAGCTGGATTTCTTGGATAGGACTAAACCAGTAAATCTTCCCGGAACTTAAAGTCTTGTGAATTGCTAGAAGGATAGTGCTTCACGAGTCCCTGACTTTGCACCACCCACCTCGCTCCTCCAGATCCCTTCAGTATCAAATGTTTGCCCATAGGACCTATAGTCTGCAGGAGTAGCTGCTTCTGCCTAGTTCCTCTCTATCTTGGGCAGGCGTACTTAAGGCCCTTTAGAAAGCCCTGCTCAGCACAGATGCTTCACACTCTGACTCTGTTTCCCCTTTTTCTTCTCTCTCTCACCTGATGACATGTGACGTGTTTTAACTGAAGTGGGAGCTTTGTGCGTGGCAGTGTGTCACGAAGTCTGTGCCACTCCTCAACAAGGTCTTTTCATTTACACAGATGAGTATCCATGGTGCAATGAAAGTGTGTGATGGTGCTGTGCCTCAACCAGAATACACATACGGAGCGTGCGCACAGTATGGTTCTGCAGACTACAGCAATGGTAATTTCCTGATGGATTAGATGGGTCCCATTGTAAGCTTCTGTGGAGTGAAGCAAATGGGAAAAAGCAGCATGAAATCAGCACTCACAAGTTTTTACCTCCTTTATAGGTTTGGTTTTGACGGATGTAGTGACATATTATGATGGTTATTACGGCCAGGTCTTCGCTCAGGATTCTCAGGTACAGTGATAGAATCATTTTAGTTGGGAAAGACCCTTAAGCTATTGAGTGCAACGGGAAATGTGACGCTGCCAAATCCTGCCACTAAACCATGTCCCTAAGAGCCGTGTCTACAAGTTATCTAAATTCCTCCAGGGATGGTGACCTCAGCACTTCCCTGGGCAGCCTGTGCCAGGGCTCGACAGCCCTTTCCGTGAAGAGGTTTTTCCTAATGTCCAATCCAGTCCTCTCCTGGCACAACCTAGGTCCATTTGCTCTAGTCCTGTCTTGACTTGCTAGGCGGCTCAAGGTAGCGACATTCCCCTCGCCACGAGATCCTTTCAGGTAGCTGTAGAGGGCAGTAATTTCTCCCCTCGGCCTCCCTTTCTCTAGACTAAACAAGCCCAGTTCCTTAAGCTGCTCCTCACAGGGCTTGTTCTCTAGACCCTTCAAAAGCTCTGTTCCTCTTCCCTGCACCCATTTCAGCACTTCCAGCACTTTCTATAGTGAAGGGCCCAAAACCGCACACAGTACCTGAGGAACAGTCTCACCGGTACCAAGTACAAAGGGACAACCACTTCCCTGGTCCTGCTGGTCACACGGCTTCTGATACCACTCAGGATGCTCTTGCCCTCCAAGACGCTTGCACACACTTCCAGCTCATGTTGAGCACCTTCTAAGAAACACCTCTATGTTCCTCCATAAGTGTTCCCAAAGAGTACATGTTGAACGGTGTAATGGGTTGTTGAAAACCACTTGGAAGGCATTGGGTGGGGGTCTTTCAAACATTGGGACCAACATCTAGCAAAGGCCACATCGTTGGTCAACACTAGAGGCTCAGTCAATCGAGCCAGCCCTGCCCACTCAGAATTCCTCCATACTGTAGATGGAGATAAGGTCCCTGTGGTCCACCTGAGAGGTATGTTAGGGAAAACTGTCTGGGTTAAACCTGTCTTGAGCAAAGGCAAACCCATTCGTGGGATTGTCTTTGCTCAAGGATCCAGTTGCACTTGGTGGGTGATGCAGGAAGATGGAAGAACACAATGTATACCTCAAGGGGACCTTATCTTTGGATGAGTTTGTCCGTATTCTGTGTACCTATCTGTAAATATGTATATGGTTGGAAATATGTATGTATAGAGATATAAGTTTAAGTTTGATTATGGGGTGTTGGCATGGAAGGAAAATTCGGAGTGGCTAATGTTGTGGTTTTGAATTTGTCCGAGGAATTTTCCTTCCTATTGTCAACAAAGGGAACACGAGGGGGGCGGGGAGAGGCCGTTTCCGGGGAAACGGTGCCCGGAGCTCGGTTTGATTTACTTTCTTTCCTGCCTCTGGGGAGGGGAGCTGGTTTTCCTTTGTTCGGACTCGCGCGCTTTCCTCGGGGGAGGAGCGGAGCGGCGGCGTGGAGCAGCTACAGGCGAGCAGCAGCCTAGGAGCGGCGGGCAGCTGAGGTGCGACTCGTGGGGTTCTACAGTCTCTGGAGCAAGCAACATCGGTCACCTGATCTTCCACAACTCCAGCAGAACTCACGCGCCTCCTTTTTCCCTCGTTCCTTTCGGGCCCGGGGCTGCGGCAGCGGCGACCGCCCCCCGCCCCCTCTAAGAGACCTGCGTCGCAAGATTTGGGATACAGGACTCAGTCCATTTAAAGGTTCTACGGTTTTGGTGGTGGTTACTGTTAATTCTGCTCTGTTTATACATAGATTCGTACCTGAGAACTGTTATCTTTTTCTATACAATTTTGTTTGATTAAATATTTTTAATATCTGATTAATATCCTAGTTTTTTATCAAAACTAAGTCAAATACCTTTTATCGGATGGTCCTTGTCTACTCCGGCAAAGATCCAGCTGAGGTGAGGAGTCCCTCCAGGGAATCCCTAGAGGTACCCAAGAGAGTCCTAATCTCAATGGATCCTGCAGCTGAGCAGAGCGGGTCCCTCTGGGGTGCCAAATCTGAAACAAATTAAATAGACCTGAAAGACTGTTAAGCAGGTATTCTTTAATTTTGGTGCTGGAGAAGCGCTGGGGATATTGCTCCAGGAGTGCCTCTGAAGAATGCATGTAGATCTCATTGTTAAATTTACTAAACACATCCATATTTACTACAGTTCCCTGAAATCACTTAACTGTTCTCTTCCTATTCCTGGAACTAATTACTTGCTACCTTGTGTCTGATTTACAAGACAACAATACCCCATTATTGTCCATTTAAACCAATTCGGGCTGTTCCTGGGGATCCTTTGTTTTCTTTCACAGGTGTCTGGTGATTTCCTTATCCGATCGGTGATTTCCGAATCTTCAGCAGTGCACAGCAGTGGAGTACCTGATCCCTGATGTTATCATTAACTAAGATTACCGTCTAAAGTTGAAGATTATAAATCCCCTTGTCTGAACACCTTGCACAACTGTTGCCTCTGCTGCTCTCTGTTTCCAGTGCAAGCTGGTGGCACTCGCTGCAGCCAGAGGCCTGGATGGCTGTGTGTTTTCCTGGGACCTCAGTCTGGGTTGACACATGCTTTCTGGCAGATGCCGAGGACGCAGCCTCCCACCAGGTGGATACCATGGCTAGGCTCCCTTTCACCAACTGAATTTACTTGTGAGCTCAGAGAGAGACTTTGCCTTCCCTGCTCCCCCTGCCTGCAAGCTATGCAAGCACCTTGCAGCTGTGTCCTGGGTGATCCAATCTGTGTCACATCCATGCATTCGAAAGAAGCTTAAATGCCCCAGCCTGTACCTCTCCTTTCCCTTTACAGAGCAAAGGTGGCATCATCAGTTCTGTTCCTGTACCATCAGTGTGCACAGCATCGCATGCTGTCATAGCCAGACAGAAGCCTCGGAGGGCTGTACAAGGAGGGGGTGCCCCACCTGGCTTGCTTTGTTGCCTGGACAGAGGCAAGCATTCACACAGGGTGGATGATGGATGCTGACACAGACCCTGACCTGATGTAGCTCAAGGCCATGGAGGAACTGCCCTTCAGCTGGGCAAGTAATATTCAGTGGTCTTGGAGTAGTCTGTCCTCAGCTGAAGTCTCATATTCCCTCTCTTTGAAACCCATAAGTGTCTGTAAAGACTAACTTTGCATTGTGTTGTTGTTTCTTTAAACACTGATTGAGTGCAAGTCTCCATGTTACCTCGGGGACTATTGTGTGGCTCCTGTCTAACAATGAGAGGGGAGGTATAGGAGCCTGCACTGCTTCTCCCCCCCCACATGACCTGCGATAGGATGCAGATGCCACAGAGGAGAAGGACCGCCCTGGAGCCCCCAGCCTCAATTCCAGAAGCTTCTCAAAGGAGCTTCTGCATGTGCAGTGCAAGAGCACCCTTCATGTGCTAATAGGGCATGAACCTGCCCTATAAACAGAGCCTTCTGAAACAAAGAAAATAGCCCAACAGCCTGAAATACTGTGAAGCAGGTGTACCTTTAATTTTGGCAGCCAGGAAAGCACTGGGGATGTTCCTCCATAAGTGTTCCCAAAGAGTACATGTAAGTCTCATTCTATTTACTAAACACATACACATTAATTACATTTTCTGAAATCAATTAATTTTTCCCTCCTATTCCTGGAAGTAATTCCATATTATCTTGTTTCTGATTCACATTACAACAATAACCCCCTATCATCCATTTAAACTAATTCTGGCTACTCCTGGCGATCCCTTGTCTTGCACATCTTCTGTCTCAGACAGAAGGCTGAGGCAGGGCCAGGGGGCCTCCCAGGCCTGTGGGCTGGAGGCCCCAGCTGAGCCTGCTCGTGGCTCTTAGGCATCATTTTTTATAAAATTAAAAATTTAATAGAGGTATATAGCAACATGGTCAATTCTGGGCTCAGAGACCGGCTCCGCAGAGAGGGGCCGAAATAAACTGGAAAAGCCCAGGGCAATTATGCCCGTAGAGGCTATTTACACCGCTCCCAAACCTCATGTGATAGTGCAGTCCAGTAGCGCTTTTAGGACTCCTCATTGGATTCCTTCGCTGCCTTTCAGACAGGTTGTTGTCTCGGTTCAGGTGGTGTTGCTGACGTGTATCCTTGATGCCTCTGTATTTTCCTTTGTTTGTGTATTTTCTGGAGGCCATATTTTAACTGTTAAAGGCAGGAGGGATTGAGGGGCAGTATCACACTCCTTGCAAGTGTAGGGGCTTTTTTATTTAATTTGAAAATCAATGAAGCCCATGTGTTTCTTCATAAGCAACATCTTGAACTATTCATATTGGAATTATGTTATTCATATTAATTTCACTGAATTAAGACATTTCTATGAGTGACTAGAAATGAAAGTCAAATTCTTCATTTTATGGATGTAATTTTCCTGTATAGAGTCAATCATCCATCATCTTCTTTCAAAAATTACAAGGGAAGAATACTAAAAGATAACTTTTTCTTTTATGAAACGGTTGTCTTGTGTTCTTGCAGCTCTTAAACAGGGAACGTTCCCAGATGAAAGTTTTTAAAAATTATGAGTTCTTCTAGTTGTCATCATGTAGCATTACAACAGATACTAAATGATCCTAACTGTAAGTTAGCAATAAACCAATTAATAAGCAATGCAGCTAGAAGGCACGACAAAGCACATTTTTAATATATAAAATATACATAAAGTAAAATATATAAAGTATAATAGAGTACAAAGCCTAGCTTTTCAGGAAGTGTTCTTATTTGTCTCACTGATAGCCGACCAAACTCAGCAAGTGAGATGACAGAGGGGTCAAAGTTGTCACACCAGAGGATGCTGTGTCAAATACTGAAAAAAATAAATGACAGAACTTTCCAAAGTCCAATAAAGTTTTCCTAAATTTTGGAATGTAACTCAAGGTGTAACAATGACAATCAGTCACGTGGAATGATCGACTGATTCATCGCTTTTTATGCAATGCTTTAATGCAATAATTTTTAACACAAGAAAAATGTAATCAAGGCACAAAGTGCAAGCATTTGTTTTTTAAAAGATATAGTTTTCCCCAAAGAATTCTCAGTCCATCTATCCCGTAAGTTACCACGGTATCATTGGATAAGATGGAAACATATCAGAAACACAGGTATAATGATAATCTAGTTCAGCTGTGATTACAATTCTCTACAAACAGTGAGAATCATACCGGGTCCGACACAAAAAATCCCTGAGACTGTGCCTGTAACTCTTTTTATTTAACAAGAGTAAAGAAAATCAACTCCAGTCACCTTCAGCATAGTTCCCTTCTGAGTTGACACACAACTGCATACGATACTGCCACCGTTCAAAGCCGTTCTGCAGATTTTCTGAAAGGCTGTTGAGGATCTCGATCGTTTTTGCTTTCACATTTCTACCAACAAAAACTGGGTTCCTTTGAGCACTGACTTGTTCTTTGGGAAGAGGCAGAAACCACAGGGAGCCAGGTCTGGCAAACAGGGCGGGTACTCAAGCACAGCACTGCTGTTAGTAGCTAAAAACTGCTTCCCAGACAAAGCGTTGTGGGCTGGTGCCCACTGACCTTTTCCAGTTGAGGGCAAGAAAACATCTCTATTTGAAAATGTGTGCATGCACACCGAGCGAAGTGATCGAGTGGAGACGTGTCCCACTGTGACAGGTTAGAACATGGTCTATAACCCCTTCCCTGTCTCTCCCCTCCCACTCCTGGATCCCAAGCTACAGGGTTAGTCTTGAGGATTTTTGTGTCAGACCTGGTAGACATTAGGAAGAAGGTTTTTACTGTGACAGTGAGGAGACACTGGACCAGGTTGCCTCAAGAAGGTGTGAATGCTCCTTCCCTGGAGGTATTCAAGAGCTGGTCGGATAAGGCTTTGAGCAACCTGCTCTAGTGGAAGGTGTCCCTGCCCGTGGCAGGGGGGTTGGAAGTGGATGATCTTCCAAGCCAAATCATTCTATGATTCTACAGTCTTAAGATCCTATGACTTCCACAGCCTCCGCCGCCCTGGCCCTCCCCCTGCCAGCCCCCCCTTCCCCCCCGAGACGCCATGCCCCAGCAGGCCCCGACGCCAGCCACATACCCCCTTTGTGACATCACAAACAAAGCTGTCACTATTTAGCCACCCCTGCAGGTGCCAACCCTCAGTGCTGTCCAGGCAGCGCACCGGGACAGACAGCACTTCTCTGGCTGGCAGCGGAGGGACTCAGATCTCAACTCTTCTCACCCTCACCTTGTTCTTTTCCTCGCCCAAACATTTCATCACCCTCTCCCACCCCTCATCATCTCCCTCTTCACAACCTTTCCCCACCTTCTCTAGCTCATCACTATCTCCTTCTCCCCAGCCTTTGCCCACCCTCTCTCTCTCCTCTCTGTTTCTCTCTACCTGCCCTCTCCATCCTCTGCACCTGCTGAAACATGCAGCGCTTTGTCGGGACCCTGAGGAGGCTCTCGAAGCAGCTGTCATGCTGCTACACCTCTGCGGCCAGTGCTGATGAGGCCGACGAGCCCTATGGGACCCAGCAGGAGGTCCAGGGTGGGCTGAACAGCATGGCCAGCACCAGTGACCCAGCCCAGCCAAAGCGGCGTCGGTGGTGGAAGAGGCTCTGCATCAAGCGACAGCCCACAAAGAAGCAGTAAGTAGCAGGCAGTGCCCAGAACAAACCTCCAGCCCCTGTCTAGAAGAGGGAGGAGACTGCCCAAGCTGG
Organism: Neomorphus geoffroyi; assembly: GCA_033558235.1. Taxonomy (NCBI): domain Eukaryota; kingdom Metazoa; phylum Chordata; class Aves; order Cuculiformes; family Neomorphidae; genus Neomorphus; species Neomorphus geoffroyi. The sequence continues at coordinate 12,292,074 of JAUMJM010000050.1, forward strand.
GACAGGAGCTGAGGGATACTCTGCTCTGCCCAGCCCTGCTCCGCTCTGCCAGCCCTGTCCCTGTAGTGAATCTTGTGTGGAGTTCAGCAGGCCTTCGTCCAAGCGCAGACAGCTCCTTTACTCTTGCCACACTGACCGGCTTGCTTGAGCAGGGCATCAATTTGCAGAAAGAAACGACACAGCTTTCCCGTTGCTGTTAGAAATCCCCTCCCCTCTGTTTGTGGGACACGTCTGGCGTGGCACTGATTGGGGTTAAAAACGGGCTTATGCAAGCTCCCTGGTCTCCACAGACTTAGGGAGCCTCCAGAGACTCCCAGATGCTAAGACACGGTCTCTTTTGCTATGCTGGGTAGCTGGGCAGCCCTGCTGGAGGCAGGGCGGCCAGTGCCTGGGCACAGGCGTCTCCTGGGGCAGGGAGGGTACGGAGTATTTCAGTCTCCACTACCCTAGTCGTGCCGTAAGTTGAGTGCATGTTACTGTTTCTCTGTTGGCTACGAGAATGGGTAGGATGGCTCACGAAGGGCCGCTGCTCTTCCAGTAGAGAGTGAATGCAAGGACGTGTAAAGTTTTACTCAATGTGATTCCTTCCTTTCTCAATGTAGCATTGCTGTCCAACTGGAGGACAATATGGGCCCTGAAGGCACAGAAGGCTGTTCTGTTGGAGAAACAGAAGGCCCAGCAGCACCAGAGAGCTCCTTCTCTGCTATGCCTGCTGTCCTTCACGTGAGCGCACCTGCACTGACTGAAGCAGGTAGGAACCTTAACCATGGGAGGAGACTATGGGGACAAATTACTGAGAGTGATAACCCACTGCTTAAAAATAGAGCTTGGAGAAAAGGCCAAGAAGGAGTAAAATAAGCACTAAGAGCACCGCAACATTTCTTAACCTGCTTTGTAGGTTTCATCCAAGCAGAAGAGATAGAGAAAGAGGAAAAAGTTCAGAGACCAACTGATTCTGAGGTAACTCAAGAAAAAAAATCCTTATTAGCTTTTGCATTAGTTTCCTTCTGCTGCTGTTTCCACAAAAACTCGTAATGGAGACACTGACATGCCGGTATGTGGGCAAGGAGTTCAGTTACGAGTGCCAAAACACGAGGACAAGCTAAAGACCTGCGTATCCAGGCAGCTGAACTTTAAGCTGCATTTCCCGTAAAGGAATAAAGCAGGAAAGCTTAAAAGACTTACAGCCTTCTGAATTGCTGCAAGCACAGTGCTTCAAGAATCCCTGACTTTGCACCACCCACCTCGCTCCTCCAGATCCCTTCAGCACCAAGAGGTTTTCCATAGCACCTACAGTCTACAGCCGTAGCTGCTTCTGCCTAGTTCCTCCCTGTCTTGGGCAGGTGTACTTAAGGCCCTTTCAAAAGCCCTGCTCAGCACAGATGCCTCACACGCTGGCCCTGTTTCCCCTTTTCTTTCTTTCCCTAAACTGACAAAACATGATGAATGTTGACAAAAGCGGGACATGTGTGTATGGCAATGAATGGCACTGTGCCACAGAGTCTGTGCCACTCCTCACCAAGGTCTTTTCATTACACAGATGACTGTCGGTGCTGGAATGGAACAGTCACACGGTGAGGACCTTCAAGCAGAAAACACCGAGGGAGCGCAGGCAGGCTTCGTTGCAGAGGAGGATGGCAATGGTAATTTCCTAACGGATTAAATGGGTCCCATTGTACGCTTCTCTGGAGTGAAGCAAATGGGAAAAAGCAGCATTCAAAGGAGCATTCACGCTTTTTCACCTCCTTTGTAGGTTTCTTTCTGGTGCCCGAAGAGACCAATTATGATGGTTATGATGGCCAGGACTACGGTCAGATTTCTGAGGTACAGTGATAGAATCATTTTGCTTGGAGAAGACCCTTAAGCTGTTGAGTCCAACGGGAAACGTGACGCTGCCAAGTCCAGACACTAAAGCATGTCCCTGAGCAGCGTGTCTACACGTTATCTAAATTCCTCCAGGGATGGTGACTCCAGCACTTCCCTGGGAAGCCTCGGCCCAGATTTGATAGCCCTTTCAGTGAAGAGCTTTTTCCTAATGTCCAATCAAATCCTCCCCTGGCACAACCTAGGGCCGTTTCCTCTACACCTGTCATGACTTGCTATGCGGCTAAAGATAGCGACATCCCCCTCCCTCACACCTTCTTTCACGTACATGTAGACGGCAGCAATGCCTCCCCTCAGCCTCCCCTTCTCCAGTCTAAACAAGCCCAGCTACTTAAGCTGCTCCTCACAGGACACGTCCTCTAGACCCTTCAAGCGCTCTGTTCCGCTTCCCCGGACCCATTTCAGCACCTCCAGCACTTTCTATAGAGAAGGGCCCCAAAACTGCACACAGTACTTGAGGAGCAGTCTCACTGGTGCCGAGTTCAAAGGGACAATCACTTCCCTGGTCCTGCTGGACACACTGCTCCTGATACCAGCCTTCCTGGACGCAGGCACACACTTCCAGCTCATCTACAGCACCTGCCAAGAAACCCTGCCACGTCCTTTCCACCAGGCAGCTTTCCTGACACGCCTGCCCCTCTCCAAACCATGCACTGAGGCCCCACTGGGCTCGCTTGCTTGTGAGCTCGTTACCTTCTGCTGCTCCTTCCCCTGAACCTCGTAACACAGACACTGACATTCCCATGCTGTGCGTAAGGAGTTCAGTTAGGATTGCCAACACACGAGGGCAAGCTAAAGACACAGGTGACCTCGCAGCTGACCAGTGAGCTGCATTGCTCGTATAGGACTAAAGTAGTACAGCTTCCCGCAACTTGCAGTCTTGTCAATTCCTGGAAGCACGGTGCTCCAAGAATCCCTGACTTTGCACCACCCACCTCGCTCCTCCAGATCCCTTCAGCACCAAGAGGTTTTCCATAGCACCTACAGTCTACAGCCGTAGCTGCTTCTGCCTAGTTCCTCCCTGTCTTGGGCAGGTGTACTTAAGGCCCTTTCAAAAGCCCTGCTCAGCACAGATGCCTCACACGCTGGCTCCGTCTCCCCTTCTTCTTCTTTCCCTCACGGGATACCACGTGACGCATGTTGACAGAAGCGGGAGATTTGTGTATGGCAGTGGGCCACGGAGACTGTGCCACTCCTCACCAAGGTCTTTTCATTACACAGATGACTGTCGGTGCTGGAATGGAACGGTCACACGGTGAGGACCTTCAAGCAGAAGACACCGAGGGAGCGCAGGCAGGCTTCGTTGCAGAGGAGGATGGCAATGGTAATTTCCTAACGGATTAAATGGGTCCCATTGTACGCTTCTCTGGAGTGAAGCAAATGGGAAAAAGCAGCATTCAAAGGAGCATTCACGCTTTTTCACCTCCTTTGTAGGTTTCTTTCTGGTGCCCGAAGAGAATAATCATGATGGTTATGATGGCCAGGACTACGGTCAGATTTCTGAGGTACAGTGATAGAATCATTTTGCTTGGAGAAGACCCTTAAGCTGTTGAGTCCAACGGGAAACGTGACGCTGCCAAGTCCAGACACTAAAGCATGTCCCTGAGCAGCGTGTCTACACGTTATCTAAATTCCTCCAGGGATGGTGACTCCAGCACTTCCCTGGGAAGCCTCGGCCCAGATTTGATAGCCCTTTCAGTGAAGAGCTTTTTCCTAATGTCCAATCAAATCCTCCCCTGGCACAACCTAGGGCCGTTTCCTCTACACCTGTCATGACTTGCTATGCGGCTAAAGATAGCGACATCCCCCTCCCTCACACCTTCTTTCACGTACATGTAGACGGCAGCAATGCCTCCCCTCAGCCTCCCCTTCTCCAGTCTAAACAAGCCCAGCTACTTAAGCTGCTCCTCACAGGACACGTCCTCTAGACCCTTCAAGCGCTCTGTTCCGCTTCCCCGGACCCATTTCAGCACCTCCAGCACTTTCTATAGAGAAGGGCCCCAAAACTGCACACAGTACTTGAGGAGCAGTCTCACTGGTGCCGAGTTCAAAGGGACAATCACTTCCCTGGTCCTGCTGGACACACTGCTCCTGATACCAGCCTTCCTGGACGCAGGCACACACTTCCAGCTCATCTACAGCACCTGCCAAGAAACCCTGCCACGTCCTTTCCACCAGGCAGCTTTCCTGACACGCCTGCCCCTCTCCAAACGATGCACTGAGGCCCCACTGGGCTCGCTTGCTTGTGAGCTCGTTACCTTCTGCTGCTCCTTCCCCTGAACCTCGTAACACAGACACTGACATTCCCATGCTGTGCGTAAGGAGTTCAGTTAGGATTGCCAACACACGAGGGCAAGCTAAAGACACAGGTGACCTCGCAGCTGACCAGTGAGCTGCATTGCTCGTATAGGACTAAAGTAGTACAGCTTCCCGCAACTTGCAGTCTTGTCAATTCCTGGAAGCACGGTGCTCCAAGAATCCCTGACTTTGCACCACCCACCTCGCTCCTCCAGATCCCTTCAGCACCAAGAGGTTTTCCATAGCACCTACAGTCTACAGCCGTAGCTGCTTCTGCCTAGTTCCTCCCTGTCTTGGGCAGGTGTACTTAAGGCCCTTTCAAAAGCCCTGCTCAGCACAGATGCCTCACACGCTGGCTCCGTCTCCCCTTCTTCTTCTTTCCCTCACGGGATACCACGTGACGCATGTTGACAGAAGCGGGAGATTTGTGTATGGCAGTGGGCCACGGAGACTGTGCCACTCCTCACCAAGGTCTTTTCATTACACAGATGACTGTCGGTGCTGGAATGGAACGGTCACACGGTGAGGACCTTCAAGCAGAAAACACCGAGGGAGCGCAGGCAGGCTTCGTTGCAGAGGAGGATGGCAATGGTAATTTCCTAACGGATTAAATGGGTCCCATTGTACGCTTCTCTGGAGTGAAGCAAATGGGAAAAAGCAGCATTCAAAGGAGCATTCACGCTTTTTCACCTGCTTTGTAGGTTTCTTTCTGGTGCCCGAAGAGACCAATTATGATGGTTATGATGGCCAGGACTACGGTCAGATTTCTGAGGTACAGTGATAGAATCATTTTGCTTGGAGAAGACCCTTAAGCTGTTGAGTCCAACGGGAAACGTGATGCTGCCAAGTCCAGACACTAAAGCATGTCCCTGAGCAGCGTGTCTACACGTTATCTAAATTCCTCCAGGGATGGTGACTCCAGCACTTCCCTGGGAAGCCTCGGCCCAGATTTTATAGCCCTGTCAGTGAAGAGCTTTTTCCTAATGTCCAATCAAATCCTCCCCTGGCACAACCTAGGGCCGTTTCCTCTACACCTGTCATGACTTGCTATGCGGCTAAAGATAGCGACATCCCCCTCCCTCACACCTTCTTTCACGTACATGTAGACGGCAGCAATGCCTCCCCTCAGCCTCCCCTTCTCCAGTCTAAACAAGCCCAGCTACTTAAGCTGCTCCTCACAGGACACGTCCTCTAGACCCTTCAAGCGCTCTGTTCCGCTTCCCCGGACCCATTTCAGCACCTCCAGCACTTTCTATAGAGAAGGGCCCCAAAACTGCACACAGTACTTGAGGAGCAGTCTCACTGGTGCCGAGTTCAAAGGGACAATCACTTCCCTGGTCCTGCTGGACACACTGCTCCTGATACCAGCCTTCCTGGACGCAGGCACACACTTCCAGCTCATCTACAGCACCTGCCAAGAAACCCTGCCACGTCCTTTCCACCAGGCAGCTTTCCTGACACGCCTGCCCCTCTCCAAACGATGCACTGAGGCCCCACTGGGCTCGCTTGCTTGTGAGCTCGTTACCTTCTGCTGCTCCTTCCCCTGAACCTCGTAACACAGACACTGACATTCCCATGCTGTGCGTAAGGAGTTCAGTTAGGATTGCCAACACACGAGGGCAAGCTAAAGACACAGGTGACCTCGCAGCTGACCAGTGAGCTGCATTGCTCGTATAGGACTAAAGTAGTACAGCTTCCCGCAACTTGCAGTCTTGTCAATTCCTGGAAGCACGGTGCTCCAAGAATCCCTGACTTTGCACCACCCACCTCGCTCCTCCAGATCCCTTCAGCACCAAGAGGTTTTCCATAGCACCTACAGTCTACAGCCGTAGCTGCTTCTGCCTAGTTCCTCCCTGTCTTGGGCAGGTGTACTTAAGGCCCTTTCAAAAGCCCTGCTCAGCACAGATGCCTCACACGCTGGCCCTGTTTCCCCTTTTCTTTCTTTCCCTAAACTGACAAAACATGATGAATGTTGACAAAAGCGGGACATGTGTGTATGGCAATGAATGGCACTGTGCCACAGAGTCTGTGCCACTCCTCACCAAGGTCTTTTCATTACACAGATGACTGTCGATGGTGGAATGGAACGGTCACACGGTGAGGACCTTCAAGCAGAAGACACCGAGGGAGCGCAGGCAGGCTTCGTTGCAGAGGAGGATGGCAATGGTAATTTCCTAACGGATTAAATGGGTCCCATTGTACGCTTCTCTGGAGTGAAGCAAATGGGAAAAAGCAGCATTCAAAGGAGCATTCAAGCTGTGTTACCTCCTTTGTAGGTTTCCTTCCGGCGCCCGAAGAGAGTAATCATGATGGTTATGATGGCCAGGACTACGGTCAGATTTCTGAGGTACAGTGATAGAATCATTTTGCTTGGAGAAGACCCTTAAGCTGTTGAGTCCAACGGGAAACGTGACGCTGCCAAGTCCAGACACTAAAGCATGTCCCTGAGCAGCGTGTCTACACGTTATCTAAATTCCTCCAGGGATGGTGACTCCAGCACTTCCCTGGGAAGCCTCGGCCCAGATTTGATAGCCCTTTCAGTGAAGAGCTTTTTCCTAATGTCCAATCAAATCCTCCCCTGGCACAGCCTAGGGCCGTTTCCTCTACACCTGTCATGACTTGCTATGCGGCTAAAGATAGCGACATCCCCCTCCCTCACACCTTCTTTCACGTACATGTAGACGGCAGCAATGCCTCCCCTCAGCCTCCCCTTCTCCAGTCTAAACAAGCCCAGCTACTTAAGCTGCTCCTCACAGGACACGTCCTCTAGACCCTTCAAGCGCTCTGTTCCGCTTCCCCGGACCCATTTCAGCACCTCCAGCACTTTCTATAGAGAAGGGCCCCAAAACTGCACACAGTACTTGAGGAGCAGTCTCACTGGTGCCGAGTTCAAAGGGACAATCACTTCCCTGGTCCTGCTGGACACACTGCTCCTGATACCAGCCTTCCTGGACGCAGGCACACACTTCCAGCTCATCTACAGCACCTGCCAAGAAACCCTGCCACGTCCTTTCCACCAGGCAGCTTTCCTGACACGCCTGCCCCTCTCCAAACGATGCACTGAGGCCCCACTGGGCTCGCTTGCTTGTGAGCTCGTTACCTTCTGCTGCTCCTTCCCCTGAACCTCGTAACACAGACACTGACATTCCCATGCTGTGCGTAAGGAGTTCAGTTAGGATTGCCAACACACGAGGGCAAGCTAAAGACACAGGTGACCTCGCAGCTGACCAGTGAGCTGCATTGCTCGTATAGGACTAAAGTAGTACAGCTTCCCGCAACTTGCAGTCTTGTCAATTCCTGGAAGCACGGTGCTCCAAGAATCCCTGACTTTGCACCACCCACCTCGCTCCTCCAGATCCCTTCAGCACCAAGAGGTTTTCCATAGCACCTACAGTCTACAGCCGTAGCTGCTTCTGCCTAGTTCCTCCCTGTCTTGGGCAGGTGTACTTAAGGCCCTTTCAAAAGCCCTGCTCAGCACAGATGCCTCACACGCTGGCTCCGTCTCCCCTTCTTCTTCTTTCCCTCACGGGATACCACGTGACGCATGTTGACAGAAGCGGGAGATTTGTGTATGGCAGTGGGCCACGGAGACTGTGCCACTCCTCACCAAGGTCTTTTCATTACACAGATGACTGTCGGTGCTGGAATGGAACGGTCACACGGTGAGGACCTTCAAGCAGAAAACACCGAGGGAGCGCAGGCAGGCTTCGTTGCAGAGGAGGATGGCAATGGTAATTTCCTAACGGATTAAATGGGTCCCATTGTACGCTTCTCTGGAGTGAAGCAAATGGGAAAAAGCAGCATTCAAAGGAGCATTCACGCTTTTTCACCTGCTTTGTAGGTTTCTTTCTGGTGCCCGAAGAGACCAATTATGATGGTTATGATGGCCAGGACTACGGTCAGATTTCTGAGGTACAGTGATAGAATCATTTTGCTTGGAGAAGACCCTTAAGCTGTTGAGTCCAACGGGAAACGTGATGCTGCCAAGTCCAGACACTAAAGCATGTCCCTGAGCAGCGTGTCTACACGTTATCTAAATTCCTCCAGGGATGGTGACTCCAGCACTTCCCTGGGAAGCCTCGGCCCAGATTTTATAGCCCTGTCAGTGAAGAGCTTTTTCCTAATGTCCAATCAAATCCTCCCCTGGCACAACCTAGGGCCGTTTCCTCTACACCTGTCATGACTTGCTATGCGGCTAAAGATAGCGACATCCCCCTCCCTCACACCTTCTTTCACGTACATGTAGACGGCAGCAATGCCTCCCCTCAGCCTCCCCTTCTCCAGTCTAAACAAGCCCAGCTACTTAAGCTGCTCCTCACAGGACACGTCCTCTAGACCCTTCAAGCGCTCTGTTCCGCTTCCCCGGACCCATTTCAGCACCTCCAGCACTTTCTATAGAGAAGGGCCCCAAAACTGCACACAGTACTTGAGGAGCAGTCTCACTGGTGCCGAGTTCAAAGGGACAATCACTTCCCTGGTCCTGCTGGACACACTGCTCCTGATACCAGCCTTCCTGGACGCAGGCACACACTTCTAGCTCATCTACAGCACCTGCCAAGAAACCCTGCCACGTCCTTTCCACCAGGCAGCTTTCCTGACACGCCTGCCCCTCTCCAAACGATGCACTGAGGCCCCACTGGGCTCGCTTGCTTGTGAGCTCGTTACCTTCTGCTGCTCCTTCCCCTGAACCTCGTAACACAGACACTGACATTCCCATGCTGTGCGTAAGGAGTTCAGTTAGGATTGCCAACACACGAGGGCAAGCTAAAGACACAGGTGACCTCGCAGCTGACCAGTGAGCTGCATTGCTCGTATAGGACTAAAGTAGTACAGCTTCCCGCAACTTGCAGTCTTGTCAATTCCTGGAAGCACGGTGCTCCAAGAATCCCTGACTTTGCACCACCCACCTCGCTCCTCCAGATCCCTTCAGCACCAAGAGGTTTTCCATAGCACCTACAGTCTACAGCCGTAGCTGCTTCTGCCTAGTTCCTCCCTGTCTTGGGCAGGTGTACTTAAGGCCCTTTCAAAAGCCCTGCTCAGCACAGATGCCTCACACGCTGGCCCTGTTTCCCCTTTTCTTTCTTTCCCTAAACTGACAAAACATGATGAATGTTGACAAAAGCGGGACATGTGTGTATGGCAATGAATGGCACTGTGCCACAGAGTCTATGCCACTCCTCACCAAGATCTTTTCATTACACAGATGACTGTCGATGGTGGAATGGAACGGTCACACGGTGAGGACCTTCAAGCAGAAGACACCGAGGGAGCGCAGGCAGGCTTCGTTGCAGAGGAGGATGGCAATGGTAATTTCCTAACGGATTAAATGGGTCCCATTGTACGCTTCTCTGGAGTGAAGCAAATGGGAAAAAGCAGCATTCAAAGGAGCATTCAAGCTGTGTTACCTCCTTTGTAGGTTTCCTTCCGGCGCCCGAAGAGAGTAATCATGATGGTTATGATGGCCAGGACTACGGTCAGATTTCTGAGGTACAGTGATAGAATCATTTTGCTTGGAGAAGACCCTTAAGCTGTTGAGTCCAACGGGAAACGTGACGCTGCCAAGTCCAGACACTAAAGCATGTCCCTGAGCAGCGTGTCTACACGTTATCTAAATTCCTCCAGGGATGGTGACTCCAGCACTTCCCTGGGAAGCCTCGGCCCAGATTTGATAGCCCTTTCAGTGAAGAGCTTTTTCCTAATGTCCAATCAAATCCTCCCCTGGCACAGCCTAGGGCCGTTTCCTCTACACCTGTCATGACTTGCTATGCGGCTAAAGATAGCGACATCCCCCTCCCTCACACCTTCTTTCACGTACATGTAGACGGCAGCAATGTCTCCCCTCAGCCTCCCCTTCTCCAGTCTAAACAAGCCCAGCTACTTAAGCTGCTCCTCACAGGACACGTCCTCTAGACCCTTCAAGCGCTCTGTTCCGCTTCCCCGGACCCATTTCAGCACCTCCAGCACTTTCTATAGAGAAGGGCCCCAAAACTGCACACAGTACTTGAGGAGCAGTCTCACTGGTGCCGAGTTCAAAGGGACAATCACTTCCCTGGTCCTGCTGGACACACTGCTTCTGATACCAGCCTTCCTGGACGCAGGCACAAACTTCCAGCTCATCTACAGCACCTGCCAAGAAACCCTGCCACGTCCTTTCCACCAGGCAGCTTTCCTGACACGCCTGCCCCTCTCCAAACGATGCACTGAGGCCCCACTGGGCTCGCTTGCTTGTGAGCTCGTTACCTTCTGCTGCTCCTTCCCCTGAACCTCGTAACACAGACACTGACATTCCCATGCTGTGCGTAAGGAGTTCAGTTAGGATTGCCAACACACGAGGGCAAGCTAAAGACACAGGTGACCTCGCAGCTGACCAGTGAGCTGCATTGCTCGTATAGGACTAAAGTAGTACAGCTTCCCGCAACTTAAAGTCTTGTGAATTGCTAGAAGGATAGTGCTTCACGAGTCCCTGACTTTGCACCACCCACCTCGCTCCTCCAGATCCCTTCAGTATCAAATGTTTGCCCATAGGACCTATAGTCTGCAGGAGTAGCTGCTTCTGCCTAGTTCCTCTCTATCTTGGGCAGGCGTACTTAAGGCCCTTTAGAAAGCCCTGCTCAGCACAGATGCTTCACACTCTGACTCTGTTTCCCCTTTTTCTTCTCTCTCTCACCTGATGACATGTGACGTGTTTTAACTGAAGTGGGAGCTTTGTGCGTGGCAGTGTGTCACGAAGTCTGTGCCACTCCTCACCAAGGTCTTTTCATTTACACAGATGAGTATCCATGGTGCAATGAAAGTGTGTGATGGTGCTGTGCCTCAACCAGAATACACATACGGAGCGTGCGCACAGTATGGTTCTGCAGACTACAGCAATGGTAATTTCCTGATGGATTAGATGGGTCCCATTGTAAGCTTCTGTGGAGTGAAGCAAATGGGAAAAAGCAGCATGAAATCAGCACTCACAAGTTTTTACCTCCTTTATAGGTTTGGTTTTGACGGATGTAGTGACATATTATGATGGTTATTACGGCCAGGTCTTCGCTCAGGATTCTCAGGTACAGTGATAGAATCATTTTAGTTGGGAAAGACCCTTAAGCTATTGAGTGCAACGGGAAATGTGACGCTGCCAAATCCTGCCACTAAACCATGTCCCTAAGAGCCGTGTCTACAAGTTATCTAAATTCCTCCAGGGATGGTGACCTCAGCACTTCCCTGGGCAGCCTGTGCCAGGGCTCGACAGCCCTTTCCGTGAAGAGGTTTTTCCTAATGTCCAATCCAGTCCTCTCCTGGCACAACCTAGGTCCATTTGCTCTAGTCCTGTCATGACTTGCTAGGCGGCTCAAGATAGCGACATTCCCCTCGCCACGAGATCCTTTCAGGTAGCTGTAGAGGGCAGTAATTTCTCCCCTCGGCCTCCCTTTCTCTAGACTAAACAAGCCCAGTTCCTTAAGCTGCTCCTCACAGGGCTTGTTCTCTAGACCCTTCAAAAGCTCTGTTCCTCTTCCCTGCACCCATTTCAGCACTTCCAGCACTTTCTATAGTGAAGGGCCCAAAACCGCACACAGTACCTGAGGAACAGTCTCACCGGTACCAAGTACAAAGGGACAACCACTTCCCTGGTCCTGCTGGTCACACGGCTTCTGATACCACTCAGGATGCTCTTGCCCTCCAAGACGCTTGCACACACTTCCAGCTCATGTTGAGCACCTTCTAAGAAACACCTCTATGTTCCTCCATAAGTGTTCCCAAAGAGTACATGTTGAACGGTGTAATGGGTTGTTGAAAACCACTTGGAAGGCATTGGGTGGGGGTCTTTCAAACATTGGGACCAACATCTAGCAAAGGCCACATCGTTGGTCAACACTAGAGGCTCAGTCAATCGAGCCAGCCCTGCCCACTCAGAATTCCTCCATACTGTAGATGGAGATAAGGTCCCTGTGGTCCACCTGAGAGGTATGTTAGGGAAAACTGTCTGGGTTAAACCTGTCTTGAGCAAAGGCAAACCCATTCGTGGGATTGTCTTTGCTCAAGGATCCAGTTGCACTTGGTGGGTGATGCAGGAAGATGGAAGAACACAATGTATACCTCAAGGGGACCTTATCTTTGGATGAGTTTGTCCGTATTCTGTGTACCTATCTGTAAATATGTATATGGTTGGAAATATGTATGTATAGAGATATAAGTTTAAGTTTGATTATGGGGTGTTGGCATGGAAGGAAAATTCGGAGTGGCTAATGTTGTGGTTTTGAATTTGTCCGAGGAATTTTCCTTCCTATTGTCAACAAAGGGAACACGAGGGGGGCGGGGAGAGGCCGTGTCCGGGGAAACGGTGCCCGGAGCTCGGTTTGATTTACTTTCTTTCCTGCCTCTGGGGAGGGGAGCTGGTTTTCCTTTGTTCGGACTCGCGCGCTTTCCTCGGGGGAGGAGCGGAGCGGCGGCGTGGAGCAGCTACAGGCGAGCAGCAGCCTAGGAGCGGCGGGCAGCTGAGGTGCGACTCGTGGGGTTCTACAGTCTCTGGAGCAAGCAACATCGGCCACCTGATCTTCCACAACTCCAGCAGAACTCACGCGCCTCCTTTTTCCCTCGTTCCTTTCGGGCCCGGGGCTGCGGCAGCGGCGACCGCCCCCCGCCCCCTCTAAGAGACCTGCGTCGCAAGATTTGGGATACAGGACTCAGTCCATTTAAAGGTTCTACGGTTTTGGTGGTGGTTACTGTTAATTCTGCTCTGTTTATACATAGATTCGTACCTGAGAACTGTTATCTTTTTCTATACAATTTTGTTTGATTAAATATTTTTAATATCTGATTAATATCCTAGTTTTTTATCAAAACTAAGTCAAATACCTTTTATCGGATGGTCCTTGTCTACTCCGGCAAAGATCCAGCTGAGGTGAGGAGTCCCTCCAGGGAATCCCTAGAGGTACCCAAGAGAGTCCTAATCTCAATGGATCCTGCAGCTGAGCAGAGCGGGTCCCTCTGGGGTGCCAAATCTGAAACAAATTAAATAGACCTGAAAGACTGTTAAGCAGGTATTCTTTAATTTTGGTGCTGGAGAAGCGCTGGGGATATTGCTCCAGGAGTGCCTCTGAAGAATGCATGTAGATCTCATTGTTAAATTTACTAAACACATCCATATTTACTACAGTTCCCTGAAATCACTTAACTGTTCTCTTCCTATTCCTGGAACTAATTACTTGCTACCTTGTGTCTGATTTACAAGACAACAATACCCCATTATTGTCCATTTAAACCAATTCGGGCTGTTCCTGGGGATCCTTTGTTTTCTTTCACAGGTGTCTGGTGATTTCCTTATCCGATCGGTGATTTCCGAATCTTCAGCAGTGCACAGCAGTGGAGTACCTGATCCCTGATGTTATCATTAACTAAGATTACCGTCTAAAGTTGAAGATTATAAATCCCCTTGTCTGAACACCTTGCACAACTGTTGCCTCTGCTGCTCTCTGTTTCCAGTGCAAGCTGGTGGCACTCGCTGCAGCCAGAGGCCTGGATGGCTGTGTGTTTTCCTGGGACCTCAGTCTGGGTTGACACATGCTTTCTGGCAGATGCCGAGGACGCAGCCTCCCACCAGGTGGATACCATGGCTAGGCTCCCTTTCACCAACTGAATTTACTTGTGAGCTCAGAGAGAGACTTTGCCTTCCCTGCTCCCCCTGCCTGCAAGCTATGCAAGCACCTTGCAGCTGTGTCCTGGGTGATCCAATCTGTGTCACATCCATGCATTCGAAAGAAGCTTAAATGCCCCAGCCTGTACCTCTCCTTTCCCTTTACAGAGCAAAGGTGGCATCATCAGTTCTGTTCCTGTACCATCAGTGTGCACAGCATCGCATGCTGTCATAGCCAGACAGAAGCCTCGGAGGGCTGTACAAGGAGGGGGTGCCCCACCTGGCTTGCTTTGTTGCCTGGACAGAGGCAAGCATTCACACAGGGTGGATGATGGATGCTGACACAGACCCTGACCTGATGTAGCTCAAGGCCATGGAGGAACTGCCCTTCAGCTGGGCAAGTAATATTCAGTGGTCTTGGAGTATTCTGTCCTCAGCTGAAGTCTCATATTCCCTCTCTTTGAAACCCATAAGTGTCTGTAAAGACTAACTTTGCATTGTGTTGTTGTTTCTTTAAACACTGATTGAGTGCAAGTCTCCATGTTACCTCGGGGACTATTGTGTGGCTCCTGTCTAACAATGAGAGGGGAGGTATAGGAGCCTGCACTGCTTCTCCCCCCCCACATGACCTGCGATAGGATGCAGATGCCACAGAGGAGAAGGACCGCCCTGGAGCCCCCAGCCTCAATTCCAGAAGCTTCTCAAAGGAGCTTCTGCATGTGCAGTGCAAGAGCACCCTTCATGTGCTAATAGGGCATGAACCTGCCCTATAAACAGAGCCTTCTGAAACAAAGAAAATAGCCCAACAGCCTGAAATACTGTGAAGCAGGTGTACCTTTAATTTTGGCAGCCAGGAAAGCACTGGGGATGTTCCTCCATAAGTGTTCCCAAAGAGTACATGTAAGTCTCATTCTATTTACTAAACACATACACATTAATTACATTTTCTGAAATCAATTAATTTTTCCCTCCTATTCCTGGAAGTAATTCCATATTATCTTGTTTCTGATTCACATTACAACAATAACCCCCTATCATCCATTTAAACTAATTCTGGCTACTCCTGGCGATCCCTTGTCTTGCACATCTTCTGTCTCAGACAGAAGGCTGAGGCAGGGCCAGGGGGCCTCCCAGGCCTGTGGGCTGGAGGCCCCAGCTGAGCCTGCTCGTGGCTCTTAGGCATCATTTTTTATAAAATTAAAAATTTAATAGAGGTATATAGCAACATGGTCAATTCTGGGCTCAGAGACCGGCTCCGCAGAGAGGGGCCGAAATAAACTGGAAAAGCCCAGGGCAATTATGCCCGTAGAGGCTATTTACACCGCTCCCAAACCTCATGTGATAGTGCAGTCCAGTAGCGCTTTTAGGACTCCTCATTGGATTCCTTCGCTGCCTTTCAGACAGGTTGTTGTCTCGGTTCAGGTGGTGTTGCTGACGTGTATCCTTGATGCCTCTGTATTTTCCTTTGTTTGTGTATTTTCTGGAGGCCATATTTTAACTGTTAAAGGCAGGAGGGATTGAGGGGCAGTATCACACTCCTTGCAAGTGTAGGGGCTTTTTTATTTAATTTGAAAATCAATGAAGCCCATGTGTTTCTTCATAAGCAACATCTTGAACTATTCATATTGGAATTATGTTATTCATATTAATTTCACTGAATTAAGACATTTCTATGAGTGACTAGAAATGAAAGTCAAATTCTTCATTTTATGGATATAATTTTCCTGTATAGAGTCAATCATCCATCATCTTCTTTCAAAAATTACAAGGGAAGAATACTAAAAGATAACTTTTTCTTTTATGAAACGGTTGTCTTGTGTTCTTGCAGCTCTTAAACAGGGAACGTTCCCAGATGAAAGTTTTTAAAAATTATGAGTTCTTCTAGTTGTCATCATGTAGCATTACAACAGATACTAAATGATCCTAACTGTAAGTTAGCAATAAACCAATTAATAAGCAATGCAGCTAGAAGGCACGACAAAGCACATTTTTAATATATAAAATATACATAAAGTAAAATATATAAAGTATAATAGAGTACAAAGCCTAGCTTTTCAGGAAGTGTTCTTATTTGTCTCACTGATAGCCGACCAAACTCAGCAAGTGAGATGACAGAGGGGTCAAAGTTGTCACACCAGAGGATGCTGTGTCAAATACTGAAAAAAATAAATGACAGAACTTTCCAAAGTCCAATAAAGTTTTCCTAAATTTTGGAATGTAACTCAAGGTGTAACAATGACAATCAGTCACGTGGAATGATCGACTGATTCATCGCTTTTTATGCAATGCTTTAATGCAATAATTTTTAACACAAGAAAAATGTAATCAAGGCACAAAGTGCAAGCATTTGTTTTTTAAAAGATATAGTTTTCCCCAAAGAATTCTCAGTCCATCTATCCCGTAAGTTACCACGGTATCATTGGATAAGATGGAAACATATCAGAAACACAGGTATAATGATAATCTAGTTCAGCTGTGATTACAATTCTCTACAAACAGTGAGAATCATACCGGGTCCGACACAAAAAATCCCTGAGACTGTGCCTGTAACTCTTTTTATTTAACAAGAGTAAAGAAAATCAACTCCAGTCACCTTCAGCATAGTTCCCTTCTGAGTTGACACACAACTGCATACGATACTGCCACCGTTCAAAGCCGTTCTGCAGATTTTCTGAAAGGCTGTTGAGGATCTCGATCGTTTTTGCTTTCACATTTCTACCAACAAAAACTGGGTTCCTTTGAGCACTGACTTGTTCTTTGGGAAGAGGCAGAAACCACAGGGAGCCAGGTCTGGCAAACAGGGCGGGTACTCAAGCACAGCACTGCTGTTAGTAGCTAAAAACTGCTTCCCAGACAAAGCGTTGTGGGCTGGTGCCCACTGACCTTTTCCAGTTGAGGGCAAGAAAACATCTCTATTTGAAAATGTGTGCATGCACACCGAGCGAAGTGATCGAGTGGAGACGTGTCCCACTGTGACAGGTTAGAACATGGTCTATAACCCCTTCCCTGTCTCTCCCCTCCCACTCCTGGATCCCAAGCTACAGGGTTAGTCTTGAGGATTTTTGTGTCAGACCTGGTAGACATTAGGAAGAAGGTTTTTACTGTGACAGTGAGGAGACACTGGACCAGGTTGCCTCAAGAAGGTGTGAATGCTCCTTCCCTGGAGGTATTCAAGAGCTGGTCGGATAAGGCTTTGAGCAACCTGCTCTAGTGGAAGGTGTCCCTGCCCGTGGCAGGGGGGTTGGAAGTGGATGATCTTCCAAGCCAAATCATTCTATGATTCTACAGTCTTAAGATCCTATGACTTCCACAGCCTCCGCCGCCCTGGCCCTCCCCCTGCCAGCCCCCCCTTCCCCCCCGAGACGCCATGCCCCAGCAGGCCCCGACGCCAGCCACATACCCCCTTTGTGACATCACAAACAAAGCTGTCACTATTTAGCCACCCCTGCAGGTGCCAACCCTCAGTGCTGTCCAGGCAGCGCACCGGGACAGACAGCACTTCTCTGGCTGGCAGCGGAGGGACTCAGATCTCAACTCTTCTCACCCTCACCTTGTTCTTTTCCTCGCCCAAACATTTCATCACCCTCTCCCACCCCTCATCATCTCCCTCTTCACAACCTTTCCCCACCTTCTCTAGCTCATCACTATCTCCTTCTCCCCAGCCTTTGCCCACCCTCTCTCTCTCCTCTCTGTTTCTCTCTACCTGCCCTCTCCATCCTCTGCACCTGCTGAAACATGCAGCGCTTTGTCGGGACCCTGAGGAGGCTCTCGAAGCAGCTGTCATGCTGCTACACCTCTGCGGCCAGTGCTGATGAGGCCGACGAGCCCTATGGGACCCAGCAGGAGGTCCAGGGTGGGCTGAACAGCATGGCCAGCACCAGTGACCCAGCCCAGCCAAAGCGGCGTCGGTGGTGGAAGAGGCTCTGCATCAAGCGACAGCCCACAAAGAAGCAGTAAGTAGCAGGCAGTGCCCAGAACAAACCTCCAGCCCCTGTCTAGAAGAGGGAGGAGACTGCCCAAGCTGGGACAGGAGCTGAGGGATACTCTGCTCTGCCCAGCCCTGCTCCGCTCTGCCAGCCCTGTCCCTGTAGTGAATCTTGTGTGGAGTTCAGCAGGCCTTCGTCCAAGCGCAGACAGCTCCTTTACTCTTGCCACACTGACCGGCTTGCTTGAGCAGGGCATCAATTTGCAGAAAGAAACGACACAGCTTTCCCGTTGCTGTTAGAAATCCCCTCCCCTCTGTTTGTGGGACACGTCTGGCGTGGCACTGATTGGGGTTAAAAACGGGCTTATGCAAGCTCCCTGGTCTCCACAGACTTAGGGAGCCTCCAGAGACTCCCAGATGCTAAGACACGGTCTCTTTTGCTATGCTGGGTAGCTGGGCAGCCCTGCTGGAGGCAGGGCGGCCAGTGCCTGGGCACAGGCGTCTCCTGGGGCAGGGAGGGTACGGAGTATTTCAGTCTCCACTACCCTAGTCGTGCCGTAAGTTGAGTGCATGTTACTGTTTCTCTGTTGGCTACGAGAATGGGTAGGATGGCTCACGAAGGGCTGCTGCTCTTCCAGTAGAGAGTGAATGCAAGGACGTGTAAAGTTTTACTCAATGTGATTCCTTCCTTTCTCAATGTAGCATTGCTGTCCAACTGGAGGACAATATGGGCCCTGAAGGCACAGAAGGCTGTTCTGTTGGAGAAACAGAAGGCCCAGCAGCACCAGAGAGCTCCTTCTCTGCTATGCCTGCTGTCCTTCACGTGAGCGCACCTGCACTGACTGAAGCAGGTAGGAACCTTAACCATGGGAGGAGACTATGGGGACAAATTACTGAGAGTGATAACCCACTGCTTAAAAATAGAGCTTGGAGAAAAGGCCAAGAAGGAGTAAAATAAGCACTAAGAGCACCGCAACATTTCTTAACCTGCTTTGTAGGTTTCATCCAAGCAGAAGAGATAGAGAAAGAGGAAAAAGTTCAGAGACCAACTGATTCTGAGGTAACTCAAGAAAAAAAATCCTTATTAGCTTTTGCATTAGTTTCCTTCTGCTGCTGTTTCCACAAAAACTCGTAATGGAGACACTGACATGCCGGTATGTGGGCAAGGAGTTCAGTTACGAGTGCCAAAACACGAGGACAAGCTAAAGACCTGCGTATCCAGGCAGCTGAACTTTAAGCTGCATTTCCCGTAAAGGAATAAAGCAGGAAAGCTTAAAAGACTTACAGCCTTCTGAATTGCTGCAAGCACAGTGCTTCAAGAATCCCTGACTTTGCACCACCCACCTCGCTCCTCCAGATCCCTTCAGCACCAAGAGGTTTTCCATAGCACCTACAGTCTACAGCCGTAGCTGCTTCTGCCTAGTTCCTCCCTGTCTTGGGCAGGTGTACTTAAGGCCCTTTCAAAAGCCCTGCTCAGCACAGATGCCTCACACGCTGGCCCTGTTTCCCCTTTTCTTTCTTTCCCTAAACTGACAAAACATGATGAATGTTGACAAAAGCGGGACATGTGTGTATGGCAATGAATGGCACTGTGCCACAGAGTCTGTGCCACTCCTCACCAAGGTCTTTTCATTACACAGATGACTGTCGGTGCTGGAATGGAACAGTCACACGGTGAGGACCTTCAAGCAGAAAACACCGAGGGAGCGCAGGCAGGCTTCGTTGCAGAGGAGGATGGCAATGGTAATTTCCTAACGGATTAAATGGGTCCCATTGTACGCTTCTCTGGAGTGAAGCAAATGGGAAAAAGCAGCATTCAAAGGAGCATTCACGCTTTTTCACCTCCTTTGTAGGTTTCTTTCTGGTGCCCGAAGAGACCAATTATGATGGTTATGATGGCCAGGACTACGGTCAGATTTCTGAGGTACAGTGATAGAATCATTTTGCTTGGAGAAGACCCTTAAGCTGTTGAGTCCAACGGGAAACGTGACGCTGCCAAGTCCAGACACTAAAGCATGTCCCTGAGCAGCGTGTCTACACGTTATCTAAATTCCTCCAGGGATGGTGACTCCAGCACTTCCCTGGGAAGCCTCGGCCCAGATTTGATAGCCCTTTCAGTGAAGAGCTTTTTCCTAATGTCCAATCAAATCCTCCCCTGGCACAGCCTAGGGCCGTTTCCTCTACACCTGTCATGACTTGCTATGCGGCTAAAGATAGCGACATCCCCCTCCCTCACACCTTCTTTCACGTACATGTAGACGGCAGCAATGCCTCCCCTCAGCCTCCCCTTCTCCAGTCTAAACAAGCCCAGCTACTTAAGCTGCTCCTCACAGGACACGTCCTCTAGACCCTTCAAGCGCTCTGTTCCGCTTCCCCGGACCCATTTCAGCACCTCCAGCACTTTCTATAGAGAAGGGCCCCAAAACTGCACACAGTACTTGAGGAGCAGTCTCACTGGTGCCAAGTTCAAAGGGACAATCACTTCCCTGGTCCTGCTGGACACACTGCTCCTGATACCAGCCTTCCTGGACGCAAGCACACACTTCCAGCTCATCTACAGCACCTGCCAAGAAACCCTGCCACGTCCTTTCCACCAGGCAGCTTTCCTGACACGCCTGCCCCTCTCCAAACGATGCACTGAGGCCCCACTGGGCTCGCTTGCTTGTGAGCTCGTTACCTTCTGCTGCTCCTTCCCCTGAACCTCGTAACACAGACACTGACATTCCCATGCTGTGCGTAAGGAGTTCAGTTAGGATTGCCAACACACGAGGGCAAGCTAAAGACACAGGTGACCTCGCAGCTGACCAGTGAGCTGCATTGCTCGTATAGGACTAAAGTAGTACAGCTTCCCGCAACTTAAAGTCTTGTCAATTCCTGGAAGCACGGTGCTCCAAGAATCCCTGACTTTGCACCACCCACCTCGCTCCTCCAGATCCCTTCAGCACCAAGAGGTTTTCCATAGCACCTACAGTCTACAGCCGTAGCTGCTTCTGCCTAGTTCCTCCCTGTCTTGGGCAGGTGTACTTAAGGCCCTTTCAAAAGCCCTGCTCAGCACAGATGCCTCACACGCTGGCTCCGTCTCCCCTTCTTCTTCTTTCCCTCACGGGATACCACGTGACGCATGTTGACAGAAGCGGGAGATTTGTGTATGGCAGTGGGCCACGGAGACTGTGCCACTCCTCACCAAGGTCTTTTCATTACACAGATGACTGTCGGTGCTGGAATGGAACGGTCACACGGTGAGGACCTTCAAGCAGAAAACACCGAGGGAGCGCAGGCAGGCTTCGTTGCAGAGGAGGATGGCAATGGTAATTTCCTAACGGATTAAATGGGTCCCATTGTACGCTTCTCTGGAGTGAAGCAAATGGGAAAAAGCAGCATTCAAAGGAGCATTCACGCTTTTTCACCTCCTTTGTAGGTTTCTTTCTGGTGCCCGAAGAGACCAATTATGATGGTTATGATGGCCAGGACTACGGTCAGATTTCTGAGGTACAGTGATAGAATCATTTTGCTTGGAGAAGACCCTTAAGCTGTTGAGTCCAACGGGAAACGTGACGCTGCCAAGTCCAGACACTAAAGCATGTCCCTGAGCAGCGTGTCTACACGTTATCTAAATTCCTCCAGGGATGGTGACTCCAGCACTTCCCTGGGAAGCCTCGGCCCAGATTTGATAGCCCTTTCAGTGAAGAGCTTTTTCCTAATGTCCAATCAAATCCTCCCCTGGCACAGCCTAGGGCCGTTTCCTCTACACCTGTCATGACTTGCTATGCGGCTAAAGATAGCGACATCCCCCTCCCTCACACCTTCTTTCACGTACATGTAGACGGCAGCAATGCCTCCCCTCAGCCTCCCCTTCTCCAGTCTAAACAAGCCCAGCTACTTAAGCTGCTCCTCACAGGACACGTCCTCTAGACCCTTCAAGCGCTCTGTTCCGCTTCCCCGGACCCATTTCAGCACCTCCAGCACTTTCTATAGAGAAGGGCCCCAAAACTGCACACAGTACTTGAGGAGCAGTCTCACTGGTGCCAAGTTCAAAGGGACAATCACTTCCCTGGTCCTGCTGGACACACTGCTCCTGATACCAGCCTTCCTGGACGCAGGCACACACTTCCAGCTCATCTACAGCACCTGCCAAGAAACCCTGCCACGTCCTTTCCACCAGGCAGCTTTCCTGACACGCCTGCCCCTCTCCAAACGATGCACTGAGGCCCCACTGGGCTCGCTTGCTTGTGAGCTCGTTACCTTCTGCTGCTCCTTCCCCTGAACCTCGTAACACAGACACTGACATTCCCATGCTGTGCGTAAGGAGTTCAGTTAGGATTGCCAACACACGAGGGCAAGCTAAAGACACAGGTGACCTCGCAGCTGACCAGTGAGCTGCATTGCTCGTATAGGACTAAAGTAGTACAGCTTCCCGCAACTTGCAGTCTTGTCAATTCCTGGAAGCACGGTGCTCCAAGAATCCCTGACTTTGCACCACCCACCTCGCTCCTCCAGATCCCTTCAGCACCAAGAGGTTTTCCATAGCACCTACAGTCTACAGCCGTAGCTGCTTCTGCCTAGTTCCTCCCTGTCTTGGGCAGGTGTACTTAAGGCCCTTTCAAAAGCCCTGCTCAGCACAGATGCCTCACACGCTGGCTCCGTCTCCCCTTCTTCTTCTTTCCCTCACGGGATACCACGTGACGCATGTTGACAGAAGCGGGAGATTTGTGTATGGCAGTGGGCCACGGAGACTGTGCCACTCCTCACCGAGGTCTTTTCATTACACAGATGACTGTCGGTGGTGGAATGGAACGGCCACATGGTGAGGACCTTCAAGCAGAAGACACCGAGGGAGCGCAGGCAGGCTTCGTTGCAGAGGAGGATGGCAATGGTAATTTCCTAACGGATTAAATGGGTCCCATTGTACGCTTCTCTGGAGTGAAGCAAATGGGAAAAAGCAGCATTCAAAGGAGCATTCAAGCTTTGTTACCTCCTTTGTAGGTTTCCTTCCGGCGCCCGAAGAGAATAATCATGATGGTTATGATGGCCAGGACTACGGTCAGATTTCTGAGGTACAGTGATAGAATCATTTTGCTTGGAGAAGACCCTTAAGCTGTTGAGTCCAACGGGAAACGTGACGCTGCCAAGTCCAGACACTAAAGCATGTCCCTGAGCAGCGTGTCTACACGTTATCTAAATTCCTCCAGGGATGGTGACTCCAGCACTTCCCTGGGAAGCCTCGGCCCAGATTTTATAGCCCTTTCAGTGAAAAGCTTTTTCCTAATGTCCAATCAAATCCTCCCCTGGCACAGCCTAGGGCCGTTTCCTCTACACCTGTCATGACTTGCTATGCGGCTAAAGATAGCGACATCCCCCTCCCTCACACCTTCTTTCACGTACATGTAGACGGCAGCAATGCCTCCCCTCAGCCTCCCCTTCTCCAGTCTAAACAAGCCCAGCTACTTAAGCTGCTCCTCACAGGACACGTCCTCTAGACCCTTCAAGCGCTCTGTTCCGCTTCCCCGGACCCATTTCAGCACCTCCAGCACTTTCTATAGAGAAGGGCCCCAAAACTGCACACAGTACTTGAGGAGCAATCTCACTGGTGCCGAGTTCAAAGGGACAATCACTTCCCTGGTCCTGCTGGACACACTGCTCCTGATACCAGCCTTCCTGGACGCAGGCACACACTTCCAGCTCATCTACAGCACCTGCCAAGAAACCCTGCCACGTCCTTTCCACCAGGCAGCTTTCCTGACACGCCTGCCCCTCTCCAAACGATGCACTGAGGCCCCACTGGGCTCGCTTGCTTGTGAGCTCGTTACCTTCTGCTGCTCCCTCCCCTGAACCTCGTAACACAGACACTGACATTCCCATGCTGTGCGTAAGGAGTTCAGTTAGGATTGCCAACACACGAGGGCAAGCTAAAGACACAGGTGACCTCGCAGCTGACCAGTGAGCTGCATTGCTCGTATAGGACTAAAGTAGTACAGCTTCCCGCAACTTGCAGTCTTGTCAATTCCTGGAAGCACGGTGCTCCAAGAATCCCTGACTTTGCACCACCCACCTCGCTCCTCCAGATCCCTTCAGCACCAAGAGGTTTTCCATAGCACCTACAGTCTACAGCCGTAGCTGCTTCTGCCTAGTTCCTCCCTGTCTTGGGCAGGTGTACTTAAGGCCCTTTCAAAAGCCCTGCTCAGCACAGATGCCTCACACGCTGGCTCCGTCTCCCCTTCTTCTTCTTTCCCTCACGGGATACCACGTGACGCATGTTGACAGAAGCGGGAGATTTGTGTATGGCAGTGGGCCACGGAGACTGTGCCACTCCTCACCAAGGTCTTTTCATTACACAGATGACTGTCGGTGCTGGAATGGAACGGTCACACGGTGAGGACCTTCAAGCAGAAGACACCGAGGGAGCGCAGGCAGGCTTCGTTGCAGAGGAGGATGGCAATGGTAATTTCCTAACGGATTAAATGGGTCCCATTGTACGCTTCTCTGGAGTGAAGCAAATGGGAAAAAGCAGCATTCAAAGGAGCATTCACGCTTTTTCACCTCCTTTGTAGGTTTCTTTCTGGTGCCCGAAGAGACCAATTATGATGGTTATGATGGCCAGGACTACGGTCAGATTTCTGAGGTACAGTGATAGAATCATTTTGCTTGGAGAAGACCCTTAAGCTGTTGAGTCCAACGGGAAACGTGACGCTGCCAAGTCCAGACACTAAAGCATGTCCCTGAGCAGCGTGTCTACACGTTATCTAAATTCCTCCAGGGATGGTGACTCCAGCACTTCCCTGGGAAGCCTCGGCCCAGATTTGATAGCCCTTTCAGTGAAGAGCTTTTTCCTAATGTCCAATCAAATCCTCCCCTGGCACAGCCTAGGGCCGTTTCCTCTACACCTGTCATGACTTGCTATGCGGCTAAAGATAGCGACATCCCCCTCCCTCACACCTTCTTTCACGTACATGTAGACGGCAGCAATGCCTCCCCTCAGCCTCCCCTTCTCCAGTCTAAACAAGCCCAGCTACTTAAGCTGCTCCTCACAGGACACGTCCTCTAGACCCTTCAAGCGCTCTGTTCCGCTTCCCCGGACCCATTTCAGCACCTCCAGCACTTTCTATAGAGAAGGGCCCCAAAACTGCACACAGTACTTGAGGAGCAGTCTCACTGGTGCCGAGTTCAAAGGGACAATCACTTCCCTGGTCCTGCTGGACACACTGCTCCTGATACCAGCCTTCCTGGACGCAGGCACACACTTCCAGCTCATCTACAGCACCTGCCAAGAAACCCTGCCACGTCCTTTCCACCAGGCAGCTTTCCTGACACGCCTGCCCCTCTCCAAACCATGCACTGAGGCCCCACTGGGCTCGCTTGCTTGTGAGCTCGTTACCTTCTGCTGCTCCTTCCCCTGAACCTCGTAACACAGACACTGACATTCCCATGCTGTGCGTAAGGAGTTCAGTTAGGATTGCCAACACACGAGGGCAAGCTAAAGACACAGGTGACCTCGCAGCTGACCAGTGAGCTGCATTGCTCGTATAGGACTAAAGTAGTACAGCTTCCCGCAACTTGCAGTCTTGTCAATTCCTGGAAGCACGGTGCTCCAAGAATCCCTGACTTTGCACCACCCACCTCGCTCCTCCAGATCCCTTCAGCACCAAGAGGTTTTCCATAGCACCTACAGTCTACAGCCGTAGCTGCTTCTGCCTAGTTCCTCCCTGTCTTGGGCAGGTGTACTTAAGGCCCTTTCAAAAGCCCTGCTCAGCACAGATGCCTCACACGCTGGCTCCGTCTCCCCTTCTTCTTCTTTCCCTCACGGGATACCACGTGACGCATGTTGACAGAAGCGGGAGATTTGTGTATGGCAGTGGGCCACGGAGACTGTGCCACTCCTCACCGAGGTCTTTTCATTACACAGATGACTGTCGGTGCTGGAATGGAACGGTCACACGGTGAGGACCTTCAAGCAGAAGACACCGAGGGAGCGCAGGCAGGCTTCGTTGCAGAGGAGGATGGCAATGGTAATTTCCTAACGGATTAAATGGGTCCCATTGTACGCTTCTCTGGAGTGAAGCAAATGGGAAAAAGCAGCATTCAAAGGAGAATTCAAGCTTTGTTACCTCCTTTGTAGGTTTCCTTCCGGCGCCCGAAGAGAATAATCATGATGGTTATGATGGCCAGGACTACGGTCAGATTTCTGAGGTACAGTGATAGAATCATTTTGCTTGGAGAAGACCCTTAAGCTGTTGAGTCCAACGGGAAACGTGACGCTGCCAAGTCCAGACACTAAAGCATGTCCCTGAGCAGCGTGTCTACACGTTATCTAAATTCCTCCAGGGATGGTGACTCCAGCACTTCCCTGGGAAGCCTCGGCCCAGATTTTATAGCCCTTTCAGTGAAGAGCTTTTTCCTAATGTCCAATCAAATCCTCCCCTGGCACAACCTAGGGCCGTTTCCTCTACACCTGTCATGACTTGCTATGCGGCTAAAGATAGCGACATCCCCCTCCCTCACACCTTCTTTCACGTACATGTAGACGGCAGCAATGCCTCCCCTCAGCCTCCCCTTCTCCAGTCTAAACAAGCCCAGCTACTTAAGCTGCTCCTCACAGGACACGTCCTCTAGACCCTTCAAGCGCTCTGTTCCGCTTCCCCGGACCCATTTCAGCACCTCCAGCACTTTCTATAGAGAAGGGCCCCAAAACTGCACACAGTACTTGAGGAGCAGTCTCATTGGTGCCGAGTTCAAAGGGACAATCACTTCCCTGGTCCTGCTGGACACACTGCTCCTGATACCAGCCTTCCTGGACGCAGGCACACACTTCCAGCTCATCTACAGCACCTGCCAAGAAACCCTGCCACGTCCTTTCCACCAGGCAGCTTTCCTGACACGCCTGCCCCTCTCCAAACGATGCACTGAGGCCCCACTGGGCTCGCTTGCTTGTGAGCTCGTTACCTTCTGCTGCTCCTTCCCCTGAACCTCGTAACACAGACACTGACATTCCCATGCTGTGCGTAAGGAGTTCAGTTAGGATTGCCAACACACGAGGGCAAGCTAAAGACACAGGTGACCTCGCAGCTGACCAGTGAGCTGCATTGCTCGTATAGGACTAAAGTAGTACAGCTTCCCGCAACTTGCAGTCTTGTCAATTCCTGGAAGCACGGTGCTCCAAGAATCCCTGACTTTGCACCACCCACCTCGCTCCTCCAGATCCCTTCAGCACCAAGAGGTTTTCCATAGCACCTACAGTCTACAGCCGTAGCTGCTTCTGCCTAGTTCCTCCCTGTCTTGGGCAGGTGTACTTAAGGCCCTTTCAAAAGCCCTGCTCAGCACAGATGCCTCACACGCTGGCTCCGTCTCCCCTTCTTCTTCTTTCCCTCACGGGATACCACGTGACGCATGTTGACAGAAGCGGGAGATTTGTGTATGGCAGTGGGCCACGGAGACTGTGCCACTCCTCACCGAGGTCTTTTCATTACACAGATGACTGTCGGTGGTGGAATGGAACGGCCACATGGTGAGGACCTTCAAGCAGAAGACACCGAGGGAGCGCAGGCAGGCTTCGTTGCAGAGGAGGATGGCAATGGTAATTTCCTAACGGATTAAATGGGTCCCATTGTACGCTTCTCTGGAGTGAAGCAAATGGGAAAAAGCAGCATTCAAAGGAGCATTCAAGCTTTGTTACCTCCTTTGTAGGTTTCCTTCCGGCGCCCGAAGAGAATAATCATGATGGTTATGATGGCCAGGACTACGGTCAGATTTCTGAGGTACAGTGATAGAATCATTTTGCTTGGAGAAGACCCTTAAGCTGTTGAGTCCAACGGGAAACGTGACGCTGCCAAGTCCAGACACTAAAGCATGTCCCTGAGCAGCGTGTCTACACGTTATCTAAATTCCTCCAGGGATGGTGACTCCAGCACTTCCCTGGGAAGCCTCGGCCCAGATTTTATAGCCCTTTCAGTGAAAAGCTTTTTCCTAATGTCCAATCAAATCCTCCCCTGGCACAGCCTAGGGCCGTTTCCTCTACACCTGTCATGACTTGCTATGCGGCTAAAGATAGCGACATCCCCCTCCCTCACACCTTCTTTCACGTACATGTAGACGGCAGCAATGCCTCCCCTCAGCCTCCCCTTCTCCAGTCTAAACAAGCCCAGCTACTTAAGCTGCTCCTCACAGGACACGTCCTCTAGACCCTTCAAGCGCTCTGTTCCGCTTCCCCGGACCCATTTCAGCACCTCCAGCACTTTCTATAGAGAAGGGCCCCAAAACTGCACACAGTACTTGAGGAGCAATCTCACTGGTGCCGAGTTCAAAGGGACAATCACTTCCCTGGTCCTGCTGGACACACTGCTCCTGATACCAGCCTTCCTGGACGCAGGCACACACTTCCAGCTCATCTACAGCACCTGCCAAGAAACCCTGCCACGTCCTTTCCACCAGGCAGCTTTCCTGACACGCCTGCCCCTCTCCAAACGATGCACTGAGGCCCCACTGGGCTCGCTTGCTTGTGAGCTCGTTACCTTCTGCTGCTCCCTCCCCTGAACCTCGTAACACAGACACTGACATTCCCATGCTGTGCGTAAGGAGTTCAGTTAGGATTGCCAACACACGAGGGCAAGCTAAAGACACAGGTGACCTCGCAGCTGACCAGTGAGCTGCATTGCTCGTATAGGACTAAAGTAGTACAGCTTCCCGCAACTTGCAGTCTTGTCAATTCCTGGAAGCACGGTGCTCCAAGAATCCCTGACTTTGCACCACCCACCTCGCTCCTCCAGATCCCTTCAGCACCAAGAGGTTTTCCATAGCACCTACAGTCTACAGCCGTAGCTGCTTCTGCCTAGTTCCTCCCTGTCTTGGGCAGGTGTACTTAAGGCCCTTTCAAAAGCCCTGCTCAGCACAGATGCCTCACACGCTGGCTCCGTCTCCCCTTCTTCTTCTTTCCCTCACGGGATACCACGTGACGCATGTTGACAGAAGCGGGAGATTTGTGTATGGCAGTGGGCCACGGAGACTGTGCCACTCCTCACCAAGGTCTTTTCATTACACAGATGACTGTCGGTGCTGGAATGGAACGGTCACACGGTGAGGACCTTCAAGCAGAAGACACCGAGGGAGCGCAGGCAGGCTTCGTTGCAGAGGAGGATGGCAATGGTAATTTCCTAACGGATTAAATGGGTCCCATTGTACGCTTCTCTGGAGTGAAGCAAATGGGAAAAAGCAGCATTCAAAGGAGCATTCACGCTTTTTCACCTCCTTTGTAGGTTTCTTTCTGGTGCCCGAAGAGACCAATTATGATGGTTATGATGGCCAGGACTACGGTCAGATTTCTGAGGTACAGTGATAGAATCATTTTGCTTGGAGAAGACCCTTAAGCTGTTGAGTCCAACGGGAAACGTGACGCTGCCAAGTCCAGACACTAAAGCATGTCCCTGAGCAGCGTGTCTACACGTTATCTAAATTCCTCCAGGGATGGTGACTCCAGCACTTCCCTGGGAAGCCTCGGCCCAGATTTGATAGCCCTTTCAGTGAAGAGCTTTTTCCTAATGTCCAATCAAATCCTCCCCTGGCACAGCCTAGGGCCGTTTCCTCTACACCTGTCATGACTTGCTATGCGGCTAAAGATAGCGACATCCCCCTCCCTCACACCTTCTTTCACGTACATGTAGACGGCAGCAATGCCTCCCCTCAGCCTCCCCTTCTCCAGTCTAAACAAGCCCAGCTACTTAAGCTGCTCCTCACAGGACACGTCCTCTAGACCCTTCAAGCGCTCTGTTCCGCTTCCCCGGACCCATTTCAGCACCTCCAGCACTTTCTATAGAGAAGGGCCCCAAAACTGCACACAGTACTTGAGGAGCAGTCTCACTGGTGCCGAGTTCAAAGGGACAATCACTTCCCTGGTCCTGCTGGACACACTGCTCCTGATACCAGCCTTCCTGGACGCAGGCACACACTTCCAGCTCATCTACAGCACCTGCCAAGAAACCCTGCCACGTCCTTTCCACCAGGCAGCTTTCCTGACACGCCTGCCCCTCTCCAAACCATGCACTGAGGCCCCACTGGGCTCGCTTGCTTGTGAGCTCGTTACCTTCTGCTGCTCCTTCCCCTGAACCTCGTAACACAGACACTGACATTCCCATGCTGTGCGTAAGGAGTTCAGTTAGGATTGCCAACACACGAGGGCAAGCTAAAGACACAGGTGACCTCGCAGCTGACCAGTGAGCTGCATTGCTCGTATAGGACTAAAGTAGTACAGCTTCCCGCAACTTGCAGTCTTGTCAATTCCTGGAAGCACGGTGCTCCAAGAATCCCTGACTTTGCACCACCCACCTCGCTCCTCCAGATCCCTTCAGCACCAAGAGGTTTTCCATAGCACCTACAGTCTACAGCCGTAGCTGCTTCTGCCTAGTTCCTCCCTGTCTTGGGCAGGTGTACTTAAGGCCCTTTCAAAAGCCCTGCTCAGCACAGATGCCTCACACGCTGGCTCCGTCTCCCCTTCTTCTTCTTTCCCTCACGGGATACCACGTGACGCATGTTGACAGAAGCGGGAGATTTGTGTATGGCAGTGGGCCACGGAGACTGTGCCACTCCTCACCGAGGTCTTTTCATTACACAGATGACTGTCGGTGCTGGAATGGAACGGTCACACGGTGAGGACCTTCAAGCAGAAGACACCGAGGGAGCGCAGGCAGGCTTCGTTGCAGAGGAGGATGGCAATGGTAATTTCCTAACGGATTAAATGGGTCCCATTGTACGCTTCTCTGGAGTGAAGCAAATGGGAAAAAGCAGCATTCAAAGGAGAATTCAAGCTTTGTTACCTCCTTTGTAGGTTTCCTTCCGGCGCCCGAAGAGAATAATCATGATGGTTATGATGGCCAGGACTACGGTCAGATTTCTGAGGTACAGTGATAGAATCATTTTGCTTGGAGAAGACCCTTAAGCTGTTGAGTCCAACGGGAAACGTGACGCTGCCAAGTCCAGACACTAAAGCATGTCCCTGAGCAGCGTGTCTACACGTTATCTAAATTCCTCCAGGGATGGTGACTCCAGCACTTCCCTGGGAAGCCTCGGCCCAGATTTTATAGCCCTTTCAGTGAAGAGCTTTTTCCTAATGTCCAATCAAATCCTCCCCTGGCACAACCTAGGGCCGTTTCCTCTACACCTGTCATGACTTGCTATGCGGCTAAAGATAGCGACATCCCCCTCCCTCACACCTTCTTTCACGTACATGTAGACGGCAGCAATGCCTCCCCTCAGCCTCCCCTTCTCCAGTCTAAACAAGCCCAGCTACTTAAGCTGCTCCTCACAGGACACGTCCTCTAGACCCTTCAAGCGCTCTGTTCCGCTTCCCCGGACCCATTTCAGCACCTCCAGCACTTTCTATAGAGAAGGGCCCCAAAACTGCACACAGTACTTGAGGAGCAGTCTCATTGGTGCCGAGTTCAAAGGGACAATCACTTCCCTGGTCCTGCTGGACACACTGCTCCTGATACCAGCCTTCCTGGACGCAGGCACACACTTCCAGCTCATCTACAGCACCTGCCAAGAAACCCTGCCACGTCCTTTCCACCAGGCAGCTTTCCTGACACGCCTGCCCCTCTCCAAACGATGCACTGAGGCCCCACTGGGCTCGCTTGCTTGTGAGCTCGTTACCTTCTGCTGCTCCTTCCCCTGAACCTCGTAACACAGACACTGACATTCCCATGCTGTGCGTAAGGAGTTCAGTTAGGATTGCCAACACACGAGGGCAAGCTAAAGACACAGGTGACCTCGCAGCTGACCAGTGAGCTGCATTGCTCGTATAGGACTAAAGTAGTACAGCTTCCCGCAACTTGCAGTCTTGTCAATTCCTGGAAGCACGGTGCTCCAAGAATCCCTGACTTTGCACCACCCACCTCGCTCCTCCAGATCCCTTCAGTATCAAATGTTTGCCCATAGGACCTATAGTCTGCAGGAGTAGCTGCTTCTGCCTAGTTCCTCTCTATCTTGGGCAGGCGTACTTAAGGCCCTTTAGAAAGCCCTGCTCAGCACAGATGCTTCACACTCTGACTCTGTTTCCCCTTTTTCTTCTCTCTCTCACCTGATGACATGTGACGTGTTTTAACTGAAGTGGGAGCTTTGTGCGTGGCAGTGTGTCACGAAGTCTGTGCCACTCCTCACCAAGGTCTTTTCATTTACACAGATGAGTATCCATGGTGCAATGAAAGTGTGTGATGGTGCTGTGCCTCAACCAGAATACACATACGGAGCGTGCGCACAGTATGGTTCTGCAGACTACAGCAATGGTAATTTCCTGATGGATTAGATGGGTCCCATTGTAAGCTTCTGTGGAGTGAAGCAAATGGGAAAAAGCAGCATGAAATCAGCACTCACAAGTTTTTACCTCCTTTATAGGTTTGGTTTTGACGAATGTAGTGACATATTATGATGTTTATTACGGCCAGGTCTTCGTTCAGGATTCTCAGGTACAGTGATAGAATCATTTTAGTTGGGAAAGACCCTTAAGCTATTGAGTCCAACGGGAAATGTGACGCTGCCAAATCCTGCCACTAAACCATGTCCCTAAGAGCCGTGTCTACAAGTTATCTAAATTCCTCCAGGGATGGTGACCTCAGCACTTCCCTGGGCAGCCTGTGCCAGGGCTCGACAGCCCTTTCCGTGAAGAGGTTTTTCCTAATGTCCAATCCAGTCCTCTCCTGGCACAACCTAGGTCCATTTGCTCTAGTCCTGTCATGACTTGCTAGGCGGCTCAAGATAGCGACATTCCCCTCGCCACGAGATCCTTTCAGGTAGCTGTAGAGGGCAGTAATTTCTCCCCTCGGCCTCCCTTTCTCTAGACTAAACAAGCCCAGTTCCTTAAGCTGCTCCTCACAGGGCTTGTTCTCTAGACCCTTCAAAAGCTCTGTTCCTCTTCCCTGCACCCATTTCAGCACTTCCAGCACTTTCTATAGTGAAGGGCCCAAAACCGCACACAGTACCTGAGGAACAGTCTCACCGGTACCAAGTACAAAGGGACAACCACTTCCCTGGTCCTGCTGGTCACACGGCTTCTGATACCACTCAGGATGCTCTTGCCCTCCAAGACGCTTGCACACACTTCCAGCTCATGTTGAGCACCTTCTAAGAAACACCTCTATGTTCCTCCATAAGTGTTCCCAAAGAGTACATGTTGAACGGTGTAATGGGTTGTTGAAAACCACTTGGAAGGCATTGGGTGGGGGTCTTTCAAACATTGGGACCAACATCTAGCAAAGGCCACATCGTTGGTCAACACTAGAGGCTCAGTCAATCGAGCCAGCCCTGCCCACTCAGAATTCCTCCATACTGTAGATGGAGATAAGGTCCCTGTGGTCCACCTGAGAGGTATGTTAGGGAAAACTGTCTGGGTTAAACCTGTCTTGAGCAAAGGCAAACCCATTCGTGGGATTGTCTTTGCTCAAGGATCCAGTTGCACTTGGTGGGTGATGCAGGAAGATGGAAGAACACAATGTATACCTCAAGGGGACCTTATCTTTGGATGAGTTTGTCCGTATTCTGTGTACCTATCTGTAAATATGTATATGGTTGGAAATATGTATGTATAGAGATATAAGTTTAAGTTTGATTATGGGGTGTTGGCATGGAAGGAAAATTCGGAGTGGCTAATGTTGTGGTTTTGAATTTGTCCGAGGAATTTTCCTTCCTATTGTCAACAAAGGGAACACGAGGGGGGCGGGGAGAGGCCGTGTCCGGGGAAACGGTGCCCGGAGCTCGGTTTGATTTACTTTCTTTCCTGCCTCTGGGGAGGGGAGCTGGTTTTCCTTTGTTCGGACTCGCGCGCTTTCCTCGGGGGAGGAGCGGAGCGGCGGCGTGGAGCAGCTACAGGCGAGCAGCAGCCTAGGAGCGGCGGGCAGCTGAGGTGCGACTCGTGGGGTTCTACAGTCTCTGGAGCAAGCAACATCGGCCACCTGATCTTCCACAACTCCAGCAGAACTCACGCGCCTCCTTTTTCCCTCGTTCCTTTCGGGCCCGGGGCTGCGGCAGCGGCGACCGCCCCCCGCCCCCTCTAAGAGACCTGCGTCGCAAGATTTGGGATACAGGACTCAGTCCATTTAAAGGTTCTACGGTTTTGGTGGTGGTTACTGTTAATTCTGCTCTGTTTATACATAGATTCGTACCTGAGAACTGTTATCTTTTTCTATACAATTTTGTTTGATTAAATATTTTTAATATCTGATTAATATCCTAGTTTTTTATCAAAACTAAGTCAAATACCTTTTATCGGATGGTCCTTGTCTACTCCGGCAAAGATCCAGCTGAGGTGAGGAGTCCCTCCAGGGAATCCCTAGAGGTACCCAAGAGAGTCCTAATCTCAATGGATCCTGCAGCTGAGCAGAGCGGGTCCCTCTGGGGTGCCAAATCTGAAACAAATTAAATAGACCTGAAAGACTGTTAAGCAGGTATTCTTTAATTTTGGTGCTGGAGAAGCGCTGGGGATATTGCTCCAGGAGTGCCTCTGAAGAATGCATGTAGATCTCATTGTTAAATTTACTAAACACATCCATATTTACTACAGTTCCCTGAAATCACTTAACTGTTCTCTTCCTATTCCTGGAACTAATTACTTGCTACCTTGTGTCTGATTTACAAGACAACAATACCCCATTATTGTCCATTTAAACCAATTCGGGCTGTTCCTGGGGATCCTTTGTTTTCTTTCACAGGTGTCTGGTGATTTCCTTATCCGATCGGTGATTTCCGAATCTTCAGCAGTGCACAGCAGTGGAGTACCTGATCCCTGATGTTATCATTAACTAAGATTACCGTCTAAAGTTGAAGATTATAAATCCCCTTGTCTGAACACCTTGCACAACTGTTGCCTCTGCTGCTCTCTGTTTCCAGTGCAAGCTGGTGGCACTCGCTGCAGCCAGAGGCCTGGATGGCTGTGTGTTTTCCTGGGACCTCAGTCTGGGTTGACACATGCTTTCTGGCAGATGCCGAGGACGCAGCCTCCCACCAGGTGGATACCATGGCTAGGCTCCCTTTCACCAACTGAATTTACTTGTGAGCTCAGAGAGAGACTTTGCCTTCCCTGCTCCCCCTGCCTGCAAGCTATGCAAGCACCTTGCAGCTGTGTCCTGGGTGATCCAATCTGTGTCACATCCATGCATTCGAAAGAAGCTTAAATGCCCCAGCCTGTACCTCTCCTTTCCCTTTACAGAGCAAAGGTGGCATCATCAGTTCTGTTCCTGTACCATCAGTGTGCACAGCATCGCATGCTGTCATAGCCAGACAGAAGCCTCGGAGGGCTGTACAAGGAGGGGGTGCCCCACCTGGCTTGCTTTGTTGCCTGGACAGAGGCAAGCATTCACACAGGGTGGATGATGGATGCTGACACAGACCCTGACCTGATGTAGCTCAAGGCCATGGAGGAACTGCCCTTCAGCTGGGCAAGTAATATTCAGTGGTCTTGGAGTAGTCTGTCCTCAGCTGAAGTCTCATATTCCCTCTCTTTGAAACCCATAAGTGTCTGTAAAGACTAACTTTGCATTGTGTTGTTGTTTCTTTAAACACTGATTGAGTGCAAGTCTCCATGTTACCTCGGGGACTATTGTGTGGCTCCTGTCTAACAATGAGAGGGGAGGTATAGGAGCCTGCACTGCTTCTCCCCCCCCACATGACCTGCGATAGGATGCAGATGCCACAGAGGAGAAGGACCGCCCTGGAGCCCCCAGCCTCAATTCCAGAAGCTTCTCAAAGGAGCTTCTGCATGTGCAGTGCAAGAGCACCCTTCATGTGCTAATAGGGCATGAACCTGCCCTATAAACAGAGCCTTCTGAAACAAAGAAAATAGCCCAACAGCCTGAAATACTGTGAAGCAGGTGTACCTTTAATTTTGGCAGCCAGGAAAGCACTGGGGATGTTCCTCCATAAGTGTTCCCAAAGAGTACATGTAAGTCTCATTCTATTTACTAAACACATACACATTAATTACATTTTCTGAAATCAATTAATTTTTCCCTCCTATTCCTGGAAGTAATTCCATATTATCTTGTTTCTGATTCACATTACAACAATAACCCCCTATCATCCATTTAAACTAATTCTGGCTACTCCTGGCGATCCCTTGTCTTGCACATCTTCTGTCTCAGACAGAAGGCTGAGGCAGGGCCAGGGGGCCTCCCAGGCCTGTGGGCTGGAGGCCCCAGCTGAGCCTGCTCGTGGCTCTTAGGCATCATTTTTTATAAAATTAAAAATTTAATAGAGGTATATAGCAACATGGTCAATTCTGGGCTCAGAGACCGGCTCCGCAGAGAGGGGCCGAAATAAACTGGAAAAGCCCAGGGCAATTATGCCCGTAGAGGCTATTTACACCGCTCCCAAACCTCATGTGATAGTGCAGTCCAGTAGCGCTTTTAGGACTCCTCATTGGATTCCTTCGCTGCCTTTCAGACAGGTTGTTGTCTCGGTTCAGGTGGTGTTGCTGACGTGTATCCTTGATGCCTCTGTATTTTCCTTTGTTTGTGTATTTTCTGGAGGCCATATTTTAACTGTTAAAGGCAGGAGGGATTGAGGGGCAGTATCACACTCCTTGCAAGTGTAGGGGCTTTTTTATTTAATTTGAAAATCAATGAAGCCCATGTGTTTCTTCATAAGCAACATCTTGAACTATTCATATTGGAATTATGTTATTCATATTAATTTCACTGAATTAAGACATTTCTATGAGTGACTAGAAATGAAAGTCAAATTCTTCATTTTATGGATGTAATTTTCCTGTATAGAGTCAATCATCCATCATCTTCTTTCAAAAATTACAAGGGAAGAATACTAAAAGATAACTTTTTCTTTTATGAAACGGTTGTCTTGTGTTCTTGCAGCTCTTAAACAGGGAACGTTCCCAGATGAAAGTTTTTAAAAATTATGAGTTCTTCTAGTTGTCATCATGTAGCATTACAACAGATACTAAATGATCCTAACTGTAAGTTAGCAATAAACCAATTAATAAGCAATGCAGCTAGAAGGCACGACAAAGCACATTTTTAATATATAAAATATACATAAAGTAAAATATATAAAGTATAATAGAGTACAAAGCCTAGCTTTTCAGGAAGTGTTCTTATTTGTCTCACTGATAGCCGACCAAACTCAGCAAGTGAGATGACAGAGGGGTCAAAGTTGTCACACCAGAGGATGCTGTGTCAAATACTGAAAAAAATAAATGACAGAACTTTCCAAAGTCCAATAAAGTTTTCCTAAATTTTGGAATGTAACTCAAGGTGTAACAATGACAATCAGTCACGTGGAATGATCGACTGATTCATCGCTTTTTATGCAATGCTTTAATGCAATAATTTTTAACACAAGAAAAATGTAATCAAGGCACAAAGTGCAAGCATTTGTTTTTTAAAAGATATAGTTTTCCCCAAAGAATTCTCAGTCCATCTATCCCGTAAGTTACCACGGTATCATTGGATAAGATGGAAACATATCAGAAACACAGGTATAATGATAATCTAGTTCAGCTGTGATTACAATTCTCTACAAACAGTGAGAATCATACCGGGTCCGACACAAAAAATCCCTGAGACTGTGCCTGTAACTCTTTTTATTTAACAAGAGTAAAGAAAATCAACTCCAGTCACCTTCAGCATAGTTCCCTTCTGAGTTGACACACAACTGCATACGATACTGCCACCGTTCAAAGCCGTTCTGCAGATTTTCTGAAAGGCTGTTGAGGATCTCGATCGTTTTTGCTTTCACATTTCTACCAACAAAAACTGGGTTCCTTTGAGCACTGACTTGTTCTTTGGGAAGAGGCAGAAACCACAGGGAGCCAGGTCTGGCAAACAGGGCGGGTACTCAAGCACAGCACTGCTGTTAGTAGCTAAAAACTGCTTCCCAGACAAAGCGTTGTGGGCTGGTGCCCACTGACCTTTTCCAGTTGAGGGCAAGAAAACATCTCTATTTGAAAATGTGTGCATGCACACCGAGCGAAGTGATCGAGTGGAGACGTGTCCCACTGTGACAGGTTAGAACATGGTCTATAACCCCTTCCCTGTCTCTCCCCTCCCACTCCTGGATCCCAAGCTACAGGGTTAGTCTTGAGGATTTTTGTGTCAGACCTGGTAGACATTAGGAAGAAGGTTTTTACTGTGACAGTGAGGAGACACTGGACCAGGTTGCCTCAAGAAGGTGTGAATGCTCCTTCCCTGGAGGTATTCAAGAGCTGGTCGGATAAGGCTTTGAGCAACCTGCTCTAGTGGAAGGTGTCCCTGCCCGTGGCAGGGGGGTTGGAAGTGGATGATCTTCCAAGCCAAATCATTCTATGATTCTACAGTCTTAAGATCCTATGACTTCCACAGCCTCCGCCGCCCTGGCCCTCCCCCTGCCAGCCCCCCCTTCCCCCCCGAGACGCCATGCCCCAGCAGGCCCCGACGCCAGCCACATACCCCCTTTGTGACATCACAAACAAAGCTGTCACTATTTAGCCACCCCTGCAGGTGCCAACCCTCAGTGCTGTCCAGGCAGCGCACCGGGACAGACAGCACTTCTCTGGCTGGCAGCGGAGGGACTCAGATCTCAACTCTTCTCACCCTCACCTTGTTCTTTTCCTCGCCCAAACATTTCATCACCCTCTCCCACCCCTCATCATCTCCCTCTTCACAACCTTTCCCCACCTTCTCTAGCTCATCACTATCTCCTTCTCCCCAGCCTTTGCCCACCCTCTCTCTCTCCTCTCTGTTTCTCTCTACCTGCCCTCTCCATCCTCTGCACCTGCTGAAACATGCAGCGCTTTGTCGGGACCCTGAGGAGGCTCTCGAAGCAGCTGTCATGCTGCTACACCTCTGCGGCCAGTGCTGATGAGGCCGACGAGCCCTATGGGACCCAGCAGGAGGTCCAGGGTGGGCTGAACAGCATGGCCAGCACCAGTGACCCAGCCCAGCCAAAGCGGCGTCGGTGGTGGAAGAGGCTCTGCATCAAGCGACAGCCCACAAAGAAGCAGTAAGTAGCAGGCAGTGCCCAGAACAAACCTCCAGCCCCTGTCTAGAAGAGGGAGGAGACTGCCCAAGCTGGGACAGGAGCTGAGGGATACTCTGCTCTGCCCAGCCCTGCTCCGCTCTGCCAGCCCTGTCCCTGTAGTGAATCTTGTGTGGAGTTCAGCAGGCCTTCGTCCAAGCGCAGACAGCTCCTTTACTCTTGCCACACTGACCGGCTTGCTTGAGCAGGGCATCAATTTGCAGAAAGAAATGACACAGCTTTCCCGTTGCTGTTAGAAATCCCCTCCCCTCTGTTTGTGGGACACGTCTGGCGTGGCACTGATTGGGGTTAAAAACGGGCTTATGCAAGCTCCCTGGTCTCCACAGACTTAGGGAGCCTCCAGAGACTCCCAGATGCTAAGACACGGTCTCTTTTGCTATGCTGGGTAGCTGGGCAGCCCTGCTGGAGGCAGGGCGGCCAGTGCCTGGGCACAGGCGTCTCCTGGGGCAGGGAGGGTACGGAGTATTTCAGTCTCCACTACCCTAGTCGTGCCGTAAGTTGAGTGCATGTTACTGTTTCTCTGTTGGCTACGAGAATGGGTAGGATGGCTCACGAAGGGCTGCTGCTCTTCCAGTAGAGAGTGAATGCAAGGACGTGTAAAGTTTTACTCAATGTGATTCCTTCCTTTCTCAATGTAGCATTGCTGTCCAACTGGAGGACAATATGGGCCCTGAAGGCACAGAAGGCTGTTCTGTTGGAGAAACAGAAGGCCCAGCAGCACCAGAGAGCTCCTTCTCTGCTATGCCTGCTGTCCTTCACGTGAGCGCACCTGCACTGACTGAAGCAGGTAGGAACCTTAACCATGGGAGGAGACTATGGGGACAAATTACTGAGAGTGATAACCCACTGCTTAAAAATAGAGCTTGGAGAAAAGGCCAAGAAGGAGTAAAATAAGCACTAAGAGCACCGCAACATTTCTTAACCTGCTTTGTAGGTTTCATCCAAGCAGAAGAGATAGAGAAAGAGGAAAAAGTTCAGAGACCAACTGATTCTGAGGTAACTCAAGAAAAAAAATCCTTATTAGCTTTTGCATTAGTTTCCTTCTGCTGCTGTTTCCACAAAAACTCGTAATGGAGACACTGACATGCCGGTATGTGGGCAAGGAGTTCAGTTACGAGTGCCAAAACACGAGGACAAGCTAAAGACCTGCGTATCCAGGCAGCTGAACTTTAAGCTGCATTTCCCGTAAAGGAATAAAGCAGGAAAGCTTAAAAGACTTACAGCCTTCTGAATTGCTGCAAGCACAGTGCTTCAAGAATCCCTGACTTTGCACCACCCACCTCGCTCCTCCAGATCCCTTCAGCACCAAGAGGTTTTCCATAGCACCTACAGTCTACAGCCGTAGCTGCTTCTGCCTAGTTCCTCCCTGTCTTGGGCAGGTGTACTTAAGGCCCTTTCAAAAGCCCTGCTCAGCACAGATGCCTCACACGCTGGCCCTGTTTCCCCTTTTCTTTCTTTCCCTAAACTGACAAAACATGATGAATGTTGACAAAAGCGGGACATGTGTGTATGGCAATGAATGGCACTGTGCCACAGAGTCTGTGCCACTCCTCACCAAGGTCTTTTCATTACACAGATGACTGTCGATGGTGGAATGGAACAGTCACACGGTGAGGACCTTCAAGCAGAAAACACCGAGGGAGCGCAGGCAGGCTTCGTTGCAGAGGAGGATGGCAATGGTAATTTCCTAACGGATTAAATGGGTCCCATTGTACGCTTCTCTGGAGTGAAGCAAATGGGAAAAAGCAGCATTCAAAGGAGCATTCACGCTTTTTCACCTCCTTTGTAGGTTTCTTTCTGGTGCCCGAAGAGACCAATTATGATGGTTATGATGGCCAGGACTACGGTCAGATTTCTGAGGTACAGTGATAGAATCATTTTGCTTGGAGAAGACCCTTAAGCTGTTGAGTCCAACGGGAAACGTGACGCTGCCAAGTCCAGACACTAAAGCATGTCCCTGAGCAGCGTGTCTACACGTTATCTAAATTCCTCCAGGGATGGTGACTCCAGCACTTCCCTGGGAAGCCTCGGCCCAGATTTGATAGCCCTTTCAGTGAAGAGCTTTTTCCTAATGTCCAATCAAATCCTCCCCTGGCACAGCCTAGGGCCGTTTCCTCTACACCTGTCATGACTTGCTATGCGGCTAAAGATAGCGACATCCCCCTCCCTCACACCTTCTTTCACGTACATGTAGACGGCAGCAATGCCTCCCCTCAGCCTCCCCTTCTCCAGTCTAAACAAGCCCAGCTACTTAAGCTGCTCCTCACAGGACACGTCCTCTAGACCCTTCAAGCGCTCTGTTCCGCTTCCCCGGACCCATTTCAGCACCTCCAGCACTTTCTATAGAGAAGGGCCCCAAAACTGCACACAGTACTTGAGGAGCAGTCTCACTGGTGCCGAGTTCAAAGGGACAATCACTTCCCTGGTCCTGCTGGACACACTGCTCCTGATACCAGCCTTCCTGGACGCAGGCACACACTTCCAGCTCATCTACAGCACCTGCCAAGAAACCCTGCCACGTCCTTTCCACCAGGCAGCTTTCCTGACACGCCTGCCCCTCTCCAAACGATGCACTGAGGCCCCACTGGGCTCGCTTGCTTGTGAGCTCGTTACCTTCTGCTGCTCCTTCCCCTGAACCTCGTAACACAGACACTGACATTCCCATGCTGTGCGTAAGGAGTTCAGTTAGGATTGCCAACACACGAGGGCAAGCTAAAGACACAGGTGACCTCGCAGCTGACCAGTGAGCTGCATTGCTCGTATAGGACTAAAGTAGTACAGCTTCCCGCAACTTGCAGTCTTGTCAATTCCTGGAAGCACGGTGCTCCAAGAATCCCTGACTTTGCACCACCCACCTCGCTCCTCCAGATCCCTTCAGCACCAAGAGGTTTTCCATAGCACCTACAGTCTACAGCCGTAGCTGCTTCTGCCTAGTTCCTCCCTGTCTTGGGCAGGTGTACTTAAGGCCCTTTCAAAAGCCCTGCTCAGCACAGATGCCTCACACGCTGGCTCCGTCTCCCCTTCTTCTTCTTTCCCTCACGGGATACCACGTGACGCATGTTGACAGAAGCGGGAGATTTGTGTATGGCAGTGGGCCACGGAGACTG
Organism: Neomorphus geoffroyi; assembly: GCA_033558235.1. Classification (NCBI taxonomy): domain Eukaryota; kingdom Metazoa; phylum Chordata; class Aves; order Cuculiformes; family Neomorphidae; genus Neomorphus; species Neomorphus geoffroyi. Next base: position 12,333,907 of record JAUMJM010000050.1, read on the forward strand.
TGCCACTCCTCACCGAGGTCTTTTCATTACACAGATGACTGTCGGTGGTGGAATGGAACGGTCACACGGTGAGGACCTTCAAGCAGAAGACACCGAGGGAGCGCAGGCAGGCTTCGTTGCAGAGGAGGATGGCAATGGTAATTTCCTAACGGATTAAATGGGTCCCATTGTACGCTTCTCTGGAGTGAAGCAAATGGGAAAAAGCAGCATTCAAAGGAGCATTCAAGCTTTGTTACCTCCTTTGTAGGTTTCCTTCCGGCGCCCGAAGAGAATAATCATGATGGTTATGATGGCCAGGACTACGGTCAGATTTCTGAGGTACAGTGATAGAATCATTTTGCTTGGAGAAGACCCTTAAGCTGTTGAGTCCAACGGGAAACGTGACGCTGCCAAGTCCAGACACTAAAGCATGTCCCTGAGCAGCGTGTCTACACGTTATCTAAATTCCTCCAGGGATGGTGACTCCAGCACTTCCCTGGGAAGCCTCGGCCCAGATTTTATAGCCCTTTCAGTGAAAAGCTTTTTCCTAATGTCCAATCAAATCCTCCCCTGGCACAGCCTAGGGCCGTTTCCTCTACACCTGTCATGACTTGCTATGCGGCTAAAGATAGCGACATCCCCCTCCCTCACACCTTCTTTCACGTACATGTAGACGGCAGCAATGCCTCCCCTCAGCCTCCCCTTCTCCAGTCTAAACAAGCCCAGCTACTTAAGCTGCTCCTCACAGGACACGTCCTCTAGACCCTTCAAGCGCTCTGTTCCGCTTCCCCGGACCCATTTCAGCACCTCCAGCACTTTCTATAGAGAAGGGCCCCAAAACTGCACACAGTACTTGAGGAGCAATCTCACTGGTGCCGAGTTCAAAGGGACAATCACTTCCCTGGTCCTGCTGGACACACTGCTCCTGATACCAGCCTTCCTGGACGCAGGCACACACTTCCAGCTCATCTACAGCACCTGCCAAGAAACCCTGCCACGTCCTTTCCACCAGGCAGCTTTCCTGACACGCCTGCCCCTCTCCAAACCATGCACTGAGGCCCCACTGGGCTCGCTTGCTTGTGAGCTCGTTACCTTCTGCTGCTCCTTCCCCTGAACCTCGTAACACAGACACTGACATTCCCATGCTGTGCGTAAGGAGTTCAGTTAGGATTGCCAACACACGAGGGCAAGCTAAAGACACAGGTGACCTCGCAGCTGACCAGTGAGCTGCATTGCTCGTATAGGACTAAAGTAGTACAGCTTCCCGCAACTTGCAGTCTTGTCAATTCCTGGAAGCACGGTGCTCCAAGAATCCCTGACTTTGCACCACCCACCTCGCTCCTCCAGATCCCTTCAGCACCAAGAGGTTTTCCATAGCACCTACAGTCTACAGCCGTAGCTGCTTCTGCCTAGTTCCTCCCTGTCTTGGGCAGGTGTACTTAAGGCCCTTTCAAAAGCCCTGCTCAGCACAGATGCCTCACACGCTGGCTCCGTCTCCCCTTCTTCTTCTTTCCCTCACGGGATACCACGTGACGCATGTTGACAGAAGCGGGAGATTTGTGTATGGCAGTGGGCCACGGAGACTGTGCCACTCCTCACCGAGGTCTTTTCATTACACAGATGACTGTCGGTGGTGGAATGGAACGGTCACACGGTGAGGACCTTCAAGCAGAAGACACCGAGGGAGCGCAGGCAGGCTTCGTTGCAGAGGAGGATGGCAATGGTAATTTCCTAACGGATTAAATGGGTCCCATTGTACGCTTCTCTGGAGTGAAGCAAATGGGAAAAAGCAGCATTCAAAGGAGAATTCAAGCTTTGTTACCTCCTTTGTAGGTTTCCTTCCGGCGCCCGAAGAGAATAATCATGATGGTTATGATGGCCAGGACTACGGTCAGATTTCTGAGGTACAGTGATAGAATCATTTTGCTTGGAGAAGACCCTTAAGCTGTTGAGTCCAACGGGAAACGTGACGCTGCCAAGTCCAGACACTAAAGCATGTCCCTGAGCAGCGTGTCTACACGTTATCTAAATTCCTCCAGGGATGGTGACTCCAGCACTTCCCTGGGAAGCCTCGGCCCAGATTTTATAGCCCTTTCAGTGAAGAGCTTTTTCCTAATGTCCAATCAAATCCTCCCCTGGCACAACCTAGGGCCGTTTCCTCTACACCTGTCATGACTTGCTATGCGGCTAAAGATAGCGACATCCCCCTCCCTCACACCTTCTTTCACGTACATGTAGACGGCAGCAATGCCTCCCCTCAGCCTCCCCTTCTCCAGTCTAAACAAGCCCAGCTACTTAAGCTGCTCCTCACAGGACACGTCCTCTAGACCCTTCAAGCGCTCTGTTCCGCTTCCCCGGACCCATTTCAGCACCTCCAGCACTTTCTATAGAGAAGGGCCCCAAAACTGCACACAGTACTTGAGGAGCAGTCTCATTGGTGCCGAGTTCAAAGGGACAATCACTTCCCTGGTCCTGCTGGACACACTGCTCCTGATACCAGCCTTCCTGGACGCAAGCACACACTTCCAGCTCATCTACAGCACCTGCCAAGAAACCCTGCCACGTCCTTTCCACCAGGCAGCTTTCCTGACACGCCTGCCCCTCTCCAAACGATGCACTGAGGCCCCACTGGGCTCGCTTGCTTGTGAGCTCGTTACCTTCTGCTGCTCCTTCCCCTGAACCTCGTAACACAGACACTGACATTCCCATGCTGTGCGTAAGGAGTTCAGTTAGGATTGCCAACACACGAGGGCAAGCTAAAGACACAGGTGACCTCGCAGCTGACCAGTGAGCTGCATTGCTCGTATAGGACTAAAGTAGTACAGCTTCCCGCAACTTGCAGTCTTGTCAATTCCTGGAAGCACGGTGCTCCAAGAATCCCTGACTTTGCACCACCCACCTCGCTCCTCCAGATCCCTTCAGCACCAAGAGGTTTTCCATAGCACCTATAGTCTGCAGGAGTAGCTGCTTCTGCCTAGTTCCTCCCTGTCTTGGGCAGGTGTACTTAAGGCCCTTTCAAAAGCCCTGCTCAGCACAGATGCTTCACACTCTGACTCTGTTTCCCCTTTTTCTTCTCTCTCTCACCTGATGACATGTGACGTGTTTTAACTGAAGTGGGAGCTTTGTGCGTGGCAGTGTGTCACGAAGTCTGTGCCACTCCTCACCAAGGTCTTTTCATTTACACAGATGAGTATCCATGGTGCAATGAAAGTGTGTGATGGTGCTGTGCCTCAACCAGAATACACATACGGAGCGTGCGCACAGTATGGTTCTGCAGACTACAGCAATGGTAATTTCCTGATGGATTAGATGGGTCCCATTGTAAGCTTCTGTGGAGTGAAGCAAATGGGAAAAAGCAGCATGAAATCAGCACTCACAAGTTTTTACCTCCTTTATAGGTTTGGTTTTGACGAATGTAGTGACATATTATGATGTTTATTACGGCCAGGTCTTCGTTCAGGATTCTCAGGTACAGTGATAGAATCATTTTAGTTGGGAAAGACCCTTAAGCTATTGAGTCCAACGGGAAATGTGACGCTGCCAAATCCTGCCACTAAACCATGTCCCTAAGAGCCGTGTCTACAAGTTATCTAAATTCCTCCAGGGATGGTGACCTCAGCACTTCCCTGGGCAGCCTGTGCCAGGGCTCGACAGCCCTTTCCGTGAAGAGGTTTTTCCTAATGTCCAATCCAGTCCTCTCCTGGCACAACCTAGGTCCATTTGCTCTAGTCCTGTCATGACTTGCTAGGCGGCTCAAGATAGCGACATTCCCCTCGCCACGAGATCCTTTCAGGTAGCTGTAGAGGGCAGTAATTTCTCCCCTCGACCTCCCTTTCTCTAGACTAAACAAGCCCAGTTCCTTAAGCTGCTCCTCACAGGGCTTGTTCTCTAGACCCTTCAAAAGCTCTGTTCCTCTTCCCTGCACCCATTTCAGCACTTCCAGCACTTTCTATAGTGAAGGGCCCAAAACCGCACACAGTACCTGAGGAACAGTCTCACCGGTACCAAGTACAAAGGGACAACCACTTCCCTGGTCCTGCTGGTCACACGGCTTCTGATACCACTCAGGATGCTCTTGCCCTCCAAGACGCTTGCACACACTTCCAGCTCATGTTGAGCACCTTCTAAGAAACACCTCTATGTTCCTCCATAAGTGTTCCCAAAGAGTACATGTTGAACGGTGTAATGGGTTGTTGAAAACCACTTGGAAGGCATTGGGTGGGGGTCTTTCAAACATTGGGACCAACATCTAGCAAAGGCCACATCGTTGGTCAACACTAGAGGCTCAGTCAATCGAGCCAGCCCTGCCCACTCAGAATTCCTCCATACTGTAGATGGAGATAAGGTCCCTGTGGTCCACCTGAGAGGTATGTTAGGGAAAACTGTCTGGGTTAAACCTGTCTTGAGCAAAGGCAAACCCATTCGTGGGATTGTCTTTGCTCAAGGATCCAGTTGCACTTGGTGGGTGATGCAGGAAGATGGAAGAACACAATGTATACCTCAAGGGGACCTTATCTTTGGATGAGTTTGTCCGTATTCTGTGTACCTATCTGTAAATATGTATATGGTTGGAAATATGTATGTATAGAGATATAAGTTTAAGTTTGATTATGGGGTGTTGGCATGGAAGGAAAATTCGGAGTGGCTAATGTTGTGGTTTTGAATTTGTCCGAGGAATTTTCCTTCCTATTGTCAACAAAGGGAATACGAGGGGGGCGGGGAGAGGCCGTGTCCGGGGAAACGGTGCCCGGAGCTCGGTTTGATTTACTTTCTTTCCTGCCTCTGGGGAGGGGAGCTGGTTTTCCTTTGTTCGGACTCGCGCGCTTTCCTCGGGGGAGGAGCGGAGCGGCGGCGTGGAGCAGCTACAGGCGAGCAGCAGCCTAGGAGCGGCGGGCAGCTGAGGTGCGACTCGTGGGGTTCTACAGTCTCTGGAGCAAGCAACATCGGCCACCTGATCTTCCACAACTCCAGCAGAACTCACGCGCCTCCTTTTTCCCTCGTTCCTTTCGGGCCCGGGGCTGCGGCAGCGGCGACCGCCCCCCGCCCCCTCTAAGAGACCTGCGTCGCAAGATTTGGGATACAGGACTCAGTCCATTTAAAGGTTCTACGGTTTTGGTGGTGGTTACTGTTAATTCTGCTCTGTTTATACATAGATTCGTACCTGAGAACTGTTATCTTTTTCTATACAATTTTGTTTGATTAAATATTTTTAATATCTGATTAATATCCTAGTTTTTTATCAAAACTAAGTCAAATACCTTTTATCGGATGGTCCTTGTCTACTCCGGCAAAGATCCAGCTGAGGTGAGGAGTCCCTCCAGGGAATCCCTAGAGGTACCCAAGAGAGTCCTAATCTCAATGGATCCTGCAGCTGAGCAGAGCGGGTCCCTCTGGGGTGCCAAATCTGAAACAAATTAAATAGACCTGAAAGACTGTTAAGCAGGTATTCTTTAATTTTGGTGCTGGAGAAGCGCTGGGGATATTGCTCCAGGAGTGCCTCTGAAGAATGCATGTAGATCTCATTGTTAAATTTACTAAACACATCCATATTTACTACAGTTCCCTGAAATCACTTAACTGTTCTCTTCCTATTCCTGGAACTAATTACTTGCTACCTTGTGTCTGATTTACAAGACAACAATACCCCATTATTGTCCATTTAAACCAATTCGGGCTGTTCCTGGGGATCCTTTGTTTTCTTTCACAGGTGTCTGGTGATTTCCTTATCCGATCGGTGATTTCCGAATCTTCAGCAGTGCACAGCAGTGGAGTACCTGATCCCTGATGTTATCATTAACTAAGATTACCGTCTAAAGTTGAAGATTATAAATCCCCTTGTCTGAACACCTTGCACAACTGTTGCCTCTGCTGCTCTCTGTTTCCAGTGCAAGCTGGTGGCACTCGCTGCAGCCAGAGGCCTGGATGGCTGTGTGTTTTCCTGGGACCTCAGTCTGGGTTGACACATGCTTTCTGGCAGATGCCGAGGACGCAGCCTCCCACCAGGTGGATACCATGGCTAGGCTCCCTTTCACCAACTGAATTTACTTGTGAGCTCAGAGAGAGACTTTGCCTTCCCTGCTCCCCCTGCCTGCAAGCTATGCAAGCACCTTGCAGCTGTGTCCTGGGTGATCCAATCTGTGTCACATCCATGCATTCGAAAGAAGCTTAAATGCCCCAGCCTGTACCTCTCCTTTCCCTTTACAGAGCAAAGGTGGCATCATCAGTTCTGTTCCTGTACCATCAGTGTGCACAGCATCGCATGCTGTCATAGCCAGACAGAAGCCTCGGAGGGCTGTACAAGGAGGGGGTGCCCCACCTGGCTTGCTTTGTTGCCTGGACAGAGGCAAGCATTCACACAGGGTGGATGATGGATGCTGACACAGACCCTGACCTGATGTAGCTCAAGGCCATGGAGGAACTGCCCTTCAGCTGGGCAAGTAATATTCAGTGGTCTTGGAGTAGTCTGTCCTCAGCTGAAGTCTCATATTCCCTCTCTTTGAAACCCGTAAGTGTCTGTAAAGACTAACTTTGCATTGTGTTGTTGTTTCTTTAAACACTGATTGAGTGCAAGTCTCCATGTTACCTCGGGGACTATTGTGTGGCTCCTGTCTAACAATGAGAGGGGAGGTATAGGAGCCTGCACTGCTTCTCCCCCCCCACATGACCTGCGATAGGATGCAGATGCCACAGAGGAGAAGGACCGCCCTGGAGCCCCCAGCCTCAATTCCAGAAGCTTCTCAAAGGAGCTTCTGCATGTGCAGTGCAAGAGCACCCTTCATGTGCTAATAGGGCATGAACCTGCCCTATAAACAGAGCCTTCTGAAACAAAGAAAATAGCCCAACAGCCTGAAATACTGTGAAGCAGGTGTACCTTTAATTTTGGCAGCCAGGAAAGCACTGGGGATGTTCCTCCATAAGTGTTCCCAAAGAGTACATGTAAGTCTCATTCTATTTACTAAACACATACACATTAATTACATTTTCTGAAATCAATTAATTTTTCCCTCCTATTCCTGGAAGTAATTCCATATTATCTTGTTTCTGATTCACATTACAACAATAACCCCCTATCATCCATTTAAACTAATTCTGGCTACTCCTGGCGATCCCTTGTCTTGCACATCTTCTGTCTCAGACAGAAGGCTGAGGCAGGGCCAGGGGGCCTCCCAGGCCTGTGGGCTGGAGGCCCCAGCTGAGCCTGCTCGTGGCTCTTAGGCATCATTTTTTATAAAATTAAAAATTTAATAGAGGTATATAGCAACATGGTCAATTCTGGGCTCAGAGACCGGCTCCGCAGAGAGGGGCCGAAATAAACTGGAAAAGCCCAGGGCAATTATGCCCGTAGAGGCTATTTACACCGCTCCCAAACCTCATGTGATAGTGCAGTCCAGTAGCGCTTTTAGGACTCCTCATTGGATTCCTTCGCTGCCTTTCAGACAGGTTGTTGTCTCGGTTCAGGTGGTGTTGCTGACGTGTATCCTTGATGCCTCTGTATTTTCCTTTGTTTGTGTATTTTCTGGAGGCCATATTTTAACTGTTAAAGGCAGGAGGGATTGAGGGGCAGTATCACACTCCTTGCAAGTGTAGGGGCTTTTTTATTTAATTTGAAAATCAATGAAGCCCATGTGTTTCTTCATAAGCAACATCTTGAACTATTCATATTGGAATTATGTTATTCATATTAATTTCACTGAATTAAGACATTTCTATGAGTGACTAGAAATGAAAGTCAAATTCTTCATTTTATGGATGTAATTTTCCTGTATAGAGTCAATCATCCATCATCTTCTTTCAAAAATTACAAGGGAAGAATACTAAAAGATAACTTTTTCTTTTATGAAACGGTTGTCTTGTGTTCTTGCAGCTCTTAAACAGGGAACGTTCCCAGATGAAAGTTTTTAAAAATTATGAGTTCTTCTAGTTGTCATCATGTAGCATTACAACAGATACTAAATGATCCTAACTGTAAGTTAGCAATAAACCAATTAATAAGCAATGCAGCTAGAAGGCACGACAAAGCACATTTTTAATATATAAAATATACATAAAGTAAAATATATAAAGTATAATAGAGTACAAAGCCTAGCTTTTCAGGAAGTGTTCTTATTTGTCTCACTGATAGCCGACCAAACTCAGCAAGTGAGATGACAGAGGGGTCAAAGTTGTCACACCAGAGGATGCTGTGTCAAATACTGAAAAAAATAAATGACAGAACTTTCCAAAGTCCAATAAAGTTTTCCTAAATTTTGGAATGTAACTCAAGGTGTAACAATGACAATCAGTCATGTGGAATGATCGACTGATTCATCGCTTTTTATGCAATGCTTTAATGCAATAATTTTTAACACAAGAAAAATGTAATCAAGGCACAAAGTGCAAGCATTTGTTTTTTAAAAGATATAGTTTTCCCCAAAGAATTCTCAGTCCATCTATCCCGTAAGTTACCACGGTATCATTGGATAAGATGGAAACATATCAGAAACACAGGTATAATGATAATCTAGTTCAGCTGTGATTACAATTCTCTACAAACAGTGAGAATCATACCGGGTCCGACACAAAAAATCCCTGAGACTGTGCCTGTAACTCTTTTTATTTAACAAGAGTAAAGAAAATCAACTCCAGTCACCTTCAGCATAGTTCCCTTCTGAGTTGACACACAACTGCATACGATACTGCCACCGTTCAAAGCCGTTCTGCAGATTTTCTGAAAGGCTGTTGAGGATCTCGATCGTTTTTGCTTTCACATTTCTACCAACAAAAACTGGGTTCCTTTGAGCACTGACTTGTTCTTTGGGAAGAGGCAGAAACCACAGGGAGCCAGGTCTGGCAAACAGGGCGGGTACTCAAGCACAGCACTGCTGTTAGTAGCTAAAAACTGCTTCCCAGACAAAGCGTTGTGGGCTGGTGCCCACTGACCTTTTCCAGTTGAGGGCAAGAAAACATCTCTATTTGAAAATGTGTGCATGCACACCGAGCGAAGTGATCGAGTGGAGACGTGTCCCACTGTGACAGGTTAGAACATGGTCTATAACCCCTTCCCTGTCTCTCCCCTCCCACTCCTGGATCCCAAGCTACAGGGTTAGTCTTGAGGATTTTTGTGTCAGACCTGGTAGACATTAGGAAGAAGGTTTTTACTGTGACAGTGAGGAGACACTGGACCAGGTTGCCTCAAGAAGGTGTGAATGCTCCTTCCCTGGAGGTATTCAAGAGCTGGTCGGATAAGGCTTTGAGCAACCTGCTCTAGTGGAAGGTGTCCCTGCCCGTGGCAGGGGGGTTGGAAGTGGATGATCTTCCAAGCCAAATCATTCTATGATTCTACAGTCTTAAGATCCTATGACTTCCACAGCCTCCGCCGCCCTGGCCCTCCCCCTGCCAGCCCCCCCTTCCCCCCCGAGACGCCATGCCCCAGCAGGCCCCGATGCCAGCCACATACCCCCTTTGTGACATCACAAACAAAGCTGTCACTATTTAGCCACCCCTGCAGGTGCCAACCCTCAGTGCTGTCCAGGCAGCGCACCGGGACAGACAGCACTTCTCTGGCTGGCAGCGGAGGGACTCAGATCTCAACTCTTCTCACCCTCACCTTGTTCTTTTCCTCGCCCAAACATTTCATCACCCTCTCCCACCCCTCATCATCTCCCTCTTCACAACCTTTCCCCACCTTCTCTAGCTCATCACTATCTCCTTCTCCCCAGCCTTTGCCCACCCTCTCTCTCTCCTCTCTGTTTCTCTCTACCTGCCCTCTCCATCCTTTGCACCTGCTGAAACATGCAGCGCTTTGTCGGGACCCTGAGGAGGCTCTCGAAGCAGCTGTCATGCTGCTACACCTCTGCGGCCAGTGCTGATGAGGCCGACGAGCCCTATGGGACCCAGCAGGAGGTCCAGGGTGGGCTGAACAGCATGGCCAGCACCAGTGACCCAGCCCAGCCAAAGCGGCGTCGGTGGTGGAAGAGGCTCTGCATCAAGCGACAGCCCACAAAGAAGCAGTAAGTAGCAGGCAGTGCCCAGAACAAACCTCCAGCCCCTGTCTAGAAGAGGGAGGAGACTGCCCAAGCTGGGACAGGAGCTGAGGGATACTCTGCTCTGCCCAGCCCTGCTCCGCTCTGCCAGCCCTGTCCCTGTAGTGAATCTTGTGTGGAGTTCAGCAGGCCTTCGTCCAAGCGCAGACAGCTCCTTTACTCTTGCCACACTGACCGGCTTGCTTGAGCAGGGCATCAATTTGCAGAAAGAAACGACACAGCTTTCCCGTTGCTGTTAGAAATCCCCTCCCCTCTGTTTGTGGGACACGTCTGGCGTGGCACTGATTGGGGTTAAAAACGGGCTTATGCAAGCTCCCTGGTCTCCACAGACTTAGGGAGCCTCCAGAGACTCCCAGATGCTAAGACACGGTCTCTTTTGCTATGCTGGGTAGCTGGGCAGCCCTGCTGGAGGCAGGGCGGCCAGTGCCTGGGCACAGGCGTCTCCTGGGGCAGGGAGGGTACGGAGTATTTCAGTCTCCACTACCCTAGTCGTGCCGTAAGTTGAGTGCATGTTACTGTTTCTCTGTTGGCTACGAGAATGGGTAGGATGGCTCACGAAGGGCTGCTGCTCTTCCAGTAGAGAGTGAATGCAAGGACGTGTAAAGTTTTACTCAATGTGATTCCTTCCTTTCTCAATGTAGCATTGCTGTCCAACTGGAGGACAATATGGGCCCTGAAGGCACAGAAGGCTGTTCTGTTGGAGAAACAGAAGGCCCAGCAGCACCAGAGAGCTCCTTCTCTGCTATGCCTGCTGTCCTTCACGTGAGCGCACCTGCACTGACTGAAGCAGGTAGGAACCTTAACCATGGGAGGAGACTATGGGGACAAATTACTGAGAGTGATAACCCACTGCTTAAAAATAGAGCTTGGAGAAAAGGCCAAGAAGGAGTAAAATAAGCACTAAGAGCACCGCAACATTTCTTAACCTGCTTTGTAGGTTTCATCCAAGCAGAAGAGATAGAGAAAGAGGAAAAAGTTCAGAGACCAACTGATTCTGAGGTAACTCAAGAAAAAAAATCCTTATTAGCTTTTGCATTAGTTTCCTTCTGCTGCTGTTTCCACAAAAACTCGTAATGGAGACACTGACATGCCGGTATGTGGGCAAGGAGTTCAGTTACGAGTGCCAACACACGAGGACAAGCTAAAGACCTGCGTATCCAGGCAGCTGAACTTTAAGCTGCATTTCCCGTAAAGGAATAAAGCAGGAAAGCTTAAAAGACTTACAGCCTTCTGAATTGCTGCAAGCACAGTGCTTCAAGAATCCCTGACTTTGCACCACCCACCTCGCTCCTCCAGATCCCTTCAGCACCAAGAGGTTTTCCATAGCACCTACAGTCTACAGCCGTAGCTGCTTCTGCCTAGTTCCTCCCTGTCTTGGGCAGGTGTACTTAAGGCCCTTTCAAAAGCCCTGCTCAGCACAGATGCCTCACACGCTGGCCCTGTTTCCCCTTTTCTTTCTTTCCCTAAACTGACAAAACATGATGAATGTTGACAAAAGCGGGACATGTGTGTATGGCAATGAATGGCACTGTGCCACAGAGTCTGTGCCACTCCTCACCAAGGTCTTTTCATTACACAGATGACTGTCGATGGTGGAATGGAACGGTCACACGGTGAGGACCTTCAAGCAGAAGACACCGAGGGAGCGCAGGCAGGCTTCGTTGCAGAGGAGGATGGCAATGGTAATTTCCTAACGGATTAAATGGGTCCCATTGTACGCTTCTCTGGAGTGAAGCAAATGGGAAAAAGCAGCATTCAAAGGAGCATTCACGCTTTTTCACCTGCTTTGTAGGTTTCTTTCTGGTGCCCGAAGAGACCAATTATGATGGTTATGATGGCCAGGACTACGGTCAGATTTCTGAGGTACAGTGATAGAATCATTTTGCTTGGAGAAGACCCTTAAGCTGTTGAGTCCAACGGGAAACGTGACGCTGCCAAGTCCAGACACTAAAGCATGTCCCTGAGCAGCGTGTCTACACGTTATCTAAATTCCTCCAGGGATGGTGACTCCAGCACTTCCCTGGGAAGCCTCGGCCCAGATTTTATAGCCCTTTCAGTGAAGCGCTTTTTCCTAATGTCCAATCAAATCCTCCCCTGGCACAGCCTAGGGCCGTTTCCTCTACACCTGTCATGACTTGCTATGCGGCTAAAGATAGCGACATCCCCCTCCCTCACACCTTCTTTCACGTACATGTAGACGGCAGCAATGTCTCCCCTCAGCCTCCCCTTCTGCAGTCTAAACAAGCCCAGCTACTTAAGCTGCTCCTCACAGGACACGTCCTCTAGACCCTTCAAGCGCTCTGTTCCGCTTCCCCGGACCCATTTCAGCACCTCCAGCACTTTCTATAGAGAAGGGCCCCAAAACTGCACACAGTACTTGAGGAGCAGTCTCACTGGTGCCAAGTTCAAAGGGACAATCACTTCCCTGGTCCTGCTGGACACACTGCTCCTGATACCAGCCTTCCTGGACGCAGGCACACACTTCCAGCTCATCTACAGCACCTGCCAAGAAACCCTGCCACGTCCTTTCCACCAGGCAGCTTTCCTGACACGCCTGCCCCTCTCCAAACGATGCACTGAGGCCCCACTGGGCTCGCTTGCTTGTGAGCTCGTTACCTTCTGCTGCTCCTTCCCCTGAACCTCGTAACACAGACACTGACATTCCCATGCTGTGCGTAAGGAGTTCAGTTAGGATTGCCAACACACGAGGGCAAGCTAAAGACACAGGTGACCTCGCAGCTGACCAGTGAGCTGCATTGCTCGTATAGGACTAAAGTAGTACAGCTTCCCGCAACTTGCAGTCTTGTCAATTCCTGGAAGCACGGTGCTCCAAGAATCCCTGACTTTGCACCACCCACCTCGCTCCTCCAGATCCCTTCAGCACCAAGAGGTTTTCCATAGCACCTACAGTCTACAGCCGTAGCTGCTTCTGCCTAGTTCCTCCCTGTCTTGGGCAGGTGTACTTAAGGCCCTTTCAAAAGCCCTGCTCAGCACAGATGCCTCACACGCTGGCTCCGTCTCCCCTTCTTCTTCTTTCCCTCACGGGATACCACGTGACGCATGTTGACAGAAGCGGGAGATTTGTGTATGGCAGTGGGCCACGGAGACTGTGCCACTCCTCACCAAGGTCTTTTCATTACACAGATGACTGTCGGTGCTGGAATGGAACGGTCACACGGTGAGGACCTTCAAGCAGAAGACACCGAGGGACCGCAGGCAGGCTTCGTTGCAGAGGAGGATGGCAATGGTAATTTCCTAACGGATTAAATGGGTCCCATTGTACGCTTCTCTGGAGTGAAGCAAATGGGAAAAAGCAGCATTCAAAGGAGCATTCAAGCTTTGTTACCTCCTTTGTAGGTTTCCTTCCGGCGCCCGAAGAGAATAATCATGATGGTTATGATGGCCAGGACTACGGTCAGATTTCTGAGGTACAGTGATAGAATCATTTTGCTTGGAGAAGACCCTTAAGCTGTTGAGTCCAACGGGAAACGTGACGCTGCCAAGTCCAGACACTAAAGCATGTCCCTGAGCAGCGTGTCTACACGTTATCTAAATTCCTCCAGGGATGGTGACTCCAGCACTTCCCTGGGAAGCCTCGGCCCAGATTTGATAGCCCTTTCAGTGAAGAGCTTTTTCCTAATGTCCAATCAAATCCTCCCCTGGCACAACCTAGGGCCGTTTCCTCTACACCTGTCATGACTTGCTATGCGGCTAAAGATAGCGACATCCCCCTCCCTCACACCTTCTTTCACGTACATGTAGACGGCAGCAATGCCTCCCCTCAGCCTCCCCTTCTCCAGTCTAAACAAGCCCAGCTACTTAAGCTGCTCCTCACAGGACACGTCCTCTAGACCCTTCAAGCGCTCTGTTCCGCTTCCCCGGACCCATTTCAGCACCTCCAGCACTTTCTATAGAGAAGGGCCCCAAAACTGCACACAGTACTTGAGGAGCAGTCTCACTGGTGCCAAGTTCAAAGGGACAATCACTTCCCTGGTCCTGCTGGACACACTGCTCCTGATACCAGCCTTCCTGGACGCAGGCACACACTTCCAGCTCATCTACAGCACCTGCCAAGAAACCCTGCCACGTCCTTTCCACCAGGCAGCTTTCCTGACACGCCTGCCCCTCTCCAAACGATGCACTGAGGCCCCACTGGGCTCGCTTGCTTGTGAGCTCGTTACCTTCTGCTGCTCCTTCCCCTGAACCTCGTAACACAGACACTGACATTCCCATGCTGTGCGTAAGGAGTTCAGTTAGGATTGCCAACACACGAGGGCAAGCTAAAGACACAGGTGACCTCGCAGCTGACCAGTGAGCTGCATTGCTCGTATAGGACTAAAGTAGTACAGCTTCCCGCAACTTGCAGTCTTGTCAATTCCTGGAAGCACGGTGCTCCAAGAATCCCTGACTTTGCACCACCCACCTCGCTCCTCCAGATCCCTTCAGCACCAAGAGGTTTTCCATAGCACCTACAGTCTACAGCCGTAGCTGCTTCTGCCTAGTTCCTCCCTGTCTTGGGCAGGTGTACTTAAGGCCCTTTCAAAAGCCCTGCTCAGCACAGATGCCTCACACGCTGGCTCCGTCTCCCCTTCTTCTTCTTTCCCTCACGGGATACCACGTGACGCATGTTGACAGAAGCGGGAGATTTGTGTATGGCAGTGGGCCACGGAGACTGTGCCACTCCTAACCGAGGTCTTTTCATTACACAGATGACTGTCGATGGTGGAATGGAACGGCCACATGGTGAGGACCTTCAAGCAGAAGACACCGAGGGACCGCAGGCAGGCTTCGTTGCAGAGGAGGATGGCAATGGTAATTTCCTAACGGATTAAATGGGTCCCATTGTACGCTTCTCTGGAGTGAAGCAAATGGGAAAAAGCAGCATTCAAAGGAGCATTCAAGCTTTGTTACCTCCTTTGTAGGTTTCCTTCCGGCGCCCGAAGAGAATAATCATGATGGTTATGATGGCCAGGACTACGGTCAGATTTCTGAGGTACAGTGATAGAATCATTTTGCTTGGAGAAGACCCTTAAGCTGTTGAGTCCAACGGGAAACGTGACGCTGCCAAGTCCAGACACTAAAGCATGTCCCTGAGCAGCGTGTCTACACGTTATCTAAATTCCTCCAGGGATGGTGACTCCAGCACTTCCCTGGGAAGCCTCGGCCCAGATTTGATAGCCCTTTCAGTGAAGAGCTTTTTCCTAATGTCCAATCAAATCCTCCCCTGGCACAGCCTAGGGCCGTTTCCTCTACACCTGTCATGACTTGCTATGCGGCTAAAGATAGCGACATCCCCCTCCCTCACACCTTCTTTCACGTACATGTAGACGGCAGCAATGTCTCCCCTCAGCCTCCCCTTCTGCAGTCTAAACAAGCCCAGCTACTTAAGCTGCTCCTCACAGGACACGTCCTCTAGACCCTTCAAGCGCTCTGTTCCGCTTCCCCGGACCCATTTCAGCACCTCCAGCACTTTCTATAGAGAAGGGCCCCAAAACTGCACACAGTACTTGAGGAGCAGTCTCACTGGTGCCAAGTTCAAAGGGACAATCACTTCCCTGGTCCTGCTGGACACACTGCTCCTGATACCAGCCTTCCTGGACGCAGGCACACACTTCCAGCTCATCTACAGCACCTGCCAAGAAACCCTGCCACGTCCTTTCCACCAGGCAGCTTT
Source organism: Neomorphus geoffroyi (assembly GCA_033558235.1). Classification (NCBI taxonomy): domain Eukaryota; kingdom Metazoa; phylum Chordata; class Aves; order Cuculiformes; family Neomorphidae; genus Neomorphus; species Neomorphus geoffroyi. Next base: position 12,349,582 of record JAUMJM010000050.1, read on the forward strand.
CCTGACACGCCTGCCCCTCTCCAAACCATGCACTGAGGCCCCACTGGGCTCGCTTGCTTGTGAGCTCGTTACCTTCTGCTGCTCCCTCCCCTGAACCTCGTAACACAGACACTGACATTCCCATGCTGTGCGTAAGGAGTTCAGTTAGGATTGCCAACACACGAGGGCAAGCTAAAGACACAGGTGACCTCGCAGCTGACCAGTGAGCTGCATTGCTCGTATAGGACTAAAGTAGTACAGCTTCCCGCAACTTGCAGTCTTGTCAATTCCTGGAAGCACGGTGCTCCAAGAATCCCTGACTTTGCACCACCCACCTCGCTCCTCCAGATCCCTTCAGCACCAAGAGGTTTTCCATAGCACCTACAGTCTACAGCCGTAGCTGCTTCTGCCTAGTTCCTCCCTGTCTTGGGCAGGTGTACTTAAGGCCCTTTCAAAAGCCCTGCTCAGCACAGATGCCTCACACGCTGGCTCCGTCTCCCCTTCTTCTTCTTTCCCTCACGGGATACCACGTGACGCATGTTGACAGAAGCGGGAGATTTGTGTATGGCAGTGGGCCACGGAGACTGTGCCACTCCTCACCAAGGTCTTTTCATTACACAGATGACTGTCGGTGGTGGAATGGAACGGTCACACGGTGAGGACCTTCAAGCAGAAGACACCGAGGGAGCGCAGGCAGGCTTCGTTGCAGAGGAGGATGGCAATGGTAATTTCCTAACGGATTAAATGGGTCCCATTGTACGCTTCTCTGGAGTGAAGCAAATGGGAAAAAGCAGCATTCAAAGGAGCATTCACGCTTTTTCACCTCCTTTGTAGGTTTCTTTCTGGTGCCCGAAGAGACCAATTATGATGGTTATGATGGCCAGGACTACGGTCAGATTTCTGAGGTACAGTGATAGAATCATTTTGCTTGGAGAAGACCCTTAAGCTGTTGAGTCCAACGGGAAACGTGACGCTGCCAAGTCCAGACACTAAAGCATGTCCCTGAGCAGCGTGTCTACACGTTATCTAAATTCCTCCAGGGATGGTGACTCCAGCACTTCCCTGGGAAGCCTCGGCCCAGATTTGATAGCCCTTTCAGTGAAGAGCTTTTTCCTAATGTCCAATCAAATCCTCCCCTGGCACAGCCTAGGGCCGTTTCCTCTACACCTGTCATGACTTGCTATGCGGCTAAAGATAGCGACATCCCCCTCCCTCACACCTTCTTTCACGTACATGTAGACGGCAGCAATGCCTCCCCTCAGCCTCCCCTTCTCCAGTCTAAACAAGCCCAGCTACTTAAGCTGCTCCTCACAGGACACGTCCTCTAGACCCTTCAAGCGCTCTGTTCCGCTTCCCCGGACCCATTTCAGCACCTCCAGCACTTTCTATAGAGAAGGGCCCCAAAACTGCACACAGTACTTGAGGAGCAGTCTCACTGGTGCCAAGTTCAAAGGGACAATCACTTCCCTGGTCCTGCTGGACACACTGCTCCTGATACCAGCCTTCCTGGACGCAGGCACACACTTCCAGCTCATCTACAGCACCTGCCAAGAAACCCTGCCACGTCCTTTCCACCAGGCAGCTTTCCTGACACGCCTGCCCCTCTCCAAACGATGCACTGAGGCCCCACTGGGCTCGCTTGCTTGTGAGCTCGTTACCTTCTGCTGCTCCTTCCCCTGAACCTCGTAACACAGACACTGGCATTCCCATGCTGTGCGTAAGGAGTTCAGTTAGGATTGCCAACACACGAGGGCAAGCTAAAGACACAGGTGACCTCGCAGCTGACCAGTGAGCTGCATTGCTCGTATAGGACTAAAGTAGTACAGCTTCCCGCAACTTAAAGTCTTGTGAATTGCTAGAAGGATAGTGCTTCACGAGTCCCTGACTTTGCACCACCCACCTCGCTCCTCCAGATCCCTTCAGTATCAAATGTTTGCCCATAGGACCTATAGTCTGCAGGAGTAGCTGCTTCTGCCTAGTTCCTCTCTATCTTGGGCAGGCGTACTTAAGGCCCTTTAGAAAGCCCTGCTCAGCACAGATGCTTCACACTCTGACTCTGTTTCCCCTTTTTCTTCTCTCTCTCACCTGATGACATGTGACGTGTTTTAACTGAAGTGGGAGCTTTGTGCGTGGCAGTGTGTCACGAAGTCTGTGCCACTCCTCACCAAGGTCTTTTCATTTACACAGATGAGTATCCATGGTGCAATGAAAGTGTGTGATGGTGCTGTGCCTCAACCAGAATACACATACGGAGCGTGCGCACAGTATGGTTCTGCAGACTACAGCAATGGTAATTTCCTGATGGATTAGATGGGTCCCATTGTAAGCTTCTGTGGAGTGAAGCAAATGGGAAAAAGCAGCATGAAATCAGCACTCACAAGTTTTTACCTCCTTTATAGGTTTGGTTTTGACGGATGTAGTGACATATTATGATGGTTATTACGGCCAGGTCTTCGCTCAGGATTCTCAGGTACAGTGATAGAATCATTTTAGTTGGGAAAGACCCTTAAGCTATTGAGTGCAACGGGAAATGTGACGCTGCCAAATCCTGCCACTAAACCATGTCCCTAAGAGCCGTGTCTACAAGTTATCTAAATTCCTCCAGGGATGGTGACCTCAGCACTTCCCTGGGCAGCCTGTGCCAGGGCTCGACAGCCCTTTCCGTGAAGAGGTTTTTCCTAATGTCCAATCCAGTCCTCTCCTGGCACAACCTAGGTCCATTTGCTCTAGTCCTGTCATGACTTGCTAGGCGGCTCAAGATAGCGACATTCCCCTCGCCACGAGATCCTTTCAGGTAGCTGTAGAGGGCAGTAATTTCTCCCCTCGGCCTCCCTTTCTCTAGACTAAACAAGCCCAGTTCCTTAAGCTGCTCCTCACAGGGCTTGTTCTCTAGACCCTTCAAAAGCTCTGTTCCTCTTCCCTGCACCCATTTCAGCACTTCCAGCACTTTCTATAGTGAAGGGCCCAAAACCGCACACAGTACCTGAGGAACAGTCTCACCGGTACCAAGTACAAAGGGACAACCACTTCCCTAGTCCTGCTGCTCACACTGCTGCTGATACCACTCAGGATGCTCTTGCCCTCCAAGATGCATGCACACACTTCCAGCTCATGTTAAGCACCTGCCAAGAAACACCTCTATGTCCTCTTCCACCGAACAGCTTTCCTGCAATGCTTGCCCTTCTCCGAACCATGCAGTGGGGCCCCACTGGGCTCTCTTGTTTGTGAGCTCATTACCCTCTACTGCTGCTTTCACAGAACGTCATAACGAGGACCCTGACATTACGGTGCTGGGGGCAAACAGTTCAGTTAGGACTGCAAAAACATGAGGGCAGGCTAAAAACACGGGTCTCCCGGCAGCTGGCCTTTCAGCTGGATTTCTTGGATAGGACTAAACCAGTAAATCTTCCCGGAACTTAAAGTCTTGTGAATTGCTAGAAGGATAGTGCTTCACGAGTCCCTGACTTTGCACCACCCACCTCGCTCCTCCAGATCCCTTCAGTATCAAATGTTTGCCCATAGGACCTATAGTCTGCAGGAGTAGCTGCTTCTGCCTAGTTCCTCTCTATCTTGGGCAGGCGTACTTAAGGCCCTTTAGAAAGCCCTGCTCAGCACAGATGCTTCACACTCTGACTCTGTTTCCCCTTTTTCTTCTCTCTCTCACCTGATGACATGTGACGTGTTTTAACTGAAGTGGGAGCTTTGTGCGTGGCAGTGTGTCACGAAGTCTGTGCCACTCCTCACCAAGGTCTTTTCATTTACACAGATGAGTATCCATGGTGCAATGAAAGTGTGTGATGGTGCTGTGCCTCAACCAGAATACACATATGGAGCGTGCGCACAGTATGGTTCTGCAGACTACAGCAATGGTAATTTCCTGATGGATTAGATGGGTCCCATTGTAAGCTTCTGTGGAGTGAAGCAAATGGGAAAAAGCAGCATGAAATCAGCACTCACAAGTTTTTACCTCCTTTATAGGTTTGGTTTTGACGGATGTAGTGACATATTATGATGGTTATTACGGCCAGGTCTTCGCTCAGGATTCTCAGGTACAGTGATAGAATCATTTTAGTTGGGAAAGACCCTTAAGCTATTGAGTGCAACGGGAAATGTGACGCTGCCAAATCCTGCCACTAAACCATGTCCCTAAGAGCCGTGTCTACAAGTTATCTAAATTCCTCCAGGGATGGTGACCTCAGCACTTCCCTGGGCAGCCTGTGCCAGGGCTCGACAGCCCTTTCCGTGAAGAGGTTTTTCCTAATGTCCAATCCAGTCCTCTCCTGGCACAACCTAGGTCCATTTGCTCTAGTCCTGTCATGACTTGCTAGGCGGCTCAAGATAGCGACATTCCCCTCGCCACGAGATCCTTTCAGGTAGCTGTAGAGGGCAGTAATTTCTCCCCTCGGCCTCCCTTTCTCTAGACTAAACAAGCCCAGTTCCTTAAGCTGCTCCTCACAGGGCTTGTTCTCTAGACCCTTCAAAAGCTCTGTTCCTCTTCCCTGCACCCATTTCAGCACTTCCAGCACTTTCTATAGTGAAGGGCCCAAAACCGCACACAGTACCTGAGGAACAGTCTCACCGGTACCAAGTACAAAGGGACAACCACTTCCCTGGTCCTGCTGGTCACACGGCTTCTGATACCACTCAGGATGCTCTTGCCCTCCAAGACGCTTGCACACACTTCCAGCTCATGTTGAGCACCTTCTAAGAAACACCTCTATGTTCCTCCATAAGTGTTCCCAAAGAGTACATGTTGAACGGTGTAATGGGTTGTTGAAAACCACTTGGAAGGCATTGGGTGGGGGTCTTTCAAACATTGGGACCAACATCTAGCAAAGGCCACATCGTTGGTCAACACTAGAGGCTCAGTCAATCGAGCCAGCCCTGCCCACTCAGAATTCCTCCATACTGTAGATGGAGATAAGGTCCCTGTGGTCCACCTGAGAGGTATGTTAGGGAAAACTGTCTGGGTTAAACCTGTCTTGAGCAAAGGCAAACCCATTCGTGGGATTGTCTTTGCTCAAGGATCCAGTTGCACTTGGTGGGTGATGCAGGAAGATGGAAGAACACAATGTATACCTCAAGGGGACCTTATCTTTGGATGAGTTTGTCCGTATTCTGTGTACCTATCTGTAAATATGTATATGGTTGGAAATATGTATGTATAGAGATATAAGTTTAAGTTTGATTATGGGGTGTTGGCATGGAAGGAAAATTCGGAGTGGCTAATGTTGTGGTTTTGAATTTGTCCGAGGAATTTTCCTTCCTATTGTCAACAAAGGGAACACGAGGGGGGCGGGGAGAGGCCGTTTCCGGGGAAACGGTGCCCGGAGCTCGGTTTGATTTACTTTCTTTCCTGCCTCTGGGGAGGGGAGCTGGTTTTCCTTTGTTCGGACTCGCGCGCTTTCCTCGGGGGAGGAGCGGAGCGGCGGCGTGGAGCAGCTACAGGCGAGCAGCAGCCTAGGAGCGGCGGGCAGCTGAGGTGCGACTCGTGGGGTTCTACAGTCTCTGGAGCAAGCAACATCGGCCACCTGATCTTCCACAACTCCAGCAGAACTCACGCGCCTCCTTTTTCCCTCGTTCCTTTCGGGCCCGGGGCTGCGGCAGCGGCGACCGCCCCCCGCCCCCTCTAAGAGACCTGCGTCGCAAGATTTGGGATACAGGACTCAGTCCATTTAAAGGTTCTACGGTTTTGGTGGTGGTTACTGTTAATTCTGCTCTGTTTATACATAGATTCGTACCTGAGAACTGTTATCTTTTTCTATACAATTTTGTTTGATTAAATATTTTTAATATCTGATTAATATCCTAGTTTTTTATCAAAACTAAGTCAAATACCTTTTATCGGATGGTCCTTGTCTACTCCGGCAAAGATCCAGCTGAGGTGAGGAGTCCCTCCAGGGAATCCCTAGAGGTACCCAAGAGAGTCCTAATCTCAATGGATCCTGCAGCTGAGCAGAGCGGGTCCCTCTGGGGTGCCAAATCTGAAACAAATTAAATAGACCTGAAAGACTGTTAAGCAGGTATTCTTTAATTTTGGTGCTGGAGAAGCGCTGGGGATATTGCTCCAGGAGTGCCTCTGAAGAATGCATGTAGATCTCATTGTTAAATTTACTAAACACATCCATATTTACTACAGTTCCCTGAAATCACTTAACTGTTCTCTTCCTATTCCTGGAACTAATTACTTGCTACCTTGTGTCTGATTTACAAGACAACAATACCCCATTATTGTCCATTTAAACCAATTCGGGCTGTTCCTGGGGATCCTTTGTTTTCTTTCACAGGTGTCTGGTGATTTCCTTATCCGATCGGTGATTTCCGAATCTTCAGCAGTGCACAGCAGTGGAGTACCTGATCCCTGATGTTATCATTAACTAAGATTACCGTCTAAAGTTGAAGATTATAAATCCCCTTGTCTGAACACCTTGCACAACTGTTGCCTCTGCTGCTCTCTGTTTCCAGTGCAAGCTGGTGGCACTCGCTGCAGCCAGAGGCCTGGATGGCTGTGTGTTTTCCTGGGACCTCAGTCTGGGTTGACACATGCTTTCTGGCAGATGCCGAGGACGCAGCCTCCCACCAGGTGGATACCATGGCTAGGCTCCCTTTCACCAACTGAATTTACTTGTGAGCTCAGAGAGAGACTTTGCCTTCCCTGCTCCCCCTGCCTGCAAGCTATGCAAGCACCTTGCAGCTGTGTCCTGGGTGATCCAATCTGTGTCACATCCATGCATTCGAAAGAAGCTTAAATGCCCCAGCCTGTACCTCTCCTTTCCCTTTACAGAGCAAAGGTGGCATCATCAGTTCTGTTCCTGTACCATCAGTGTGCACAGCATCGCATGCTGTCATAGCCAGACAGAAGCCTCGGAGGGCTGTACAAGGAGGGGGTGCCCCACCTGGCTTGCTTTGTTGCCTGGACAGAGGCAAGCATTCACACAGGGTGGATGATGGATGCTGACACAGACCCTGACCTGATGTAGCTCAAGGCCATGGAGGAACTGCCCTTCAGCTGGGCAAGTAATATTCAGTGGTCTTGGAGTAGTCTGTCCTCAGCTGAAGTCTCATATTCCCTCTCTTTGAAACCCATAAGTGTCTGTAAAGACTAACTTTGCATTGTGTTGTTGTTTCTTTAAACACTGATTGAGTGCAAGTCTCCATGTTACCTCGGGGACTATTGTGTGGCTCCTGTCTAACAATGAGAGGGGAGGTATAGGAGCCTGCACTGCTTCTCCCCCCCCACATGACCTGCGATAGGATGCAGATGCCACAGAGGAGAAGGACCGCCCTGGAGCCCCCAGCCTCAATTCCAGAAGCTTCTCAAAGGAGCTTCTGCATGTGCAGTGCAAGAGCACCCTTCATGTGCTAATAGGGCATGAACCTGCCCTATAAACAGAGCCTTCTGAAACAAAGAAAATAGCCCAACAGCCTGAAATACTGTGAAGCAGGTGTACCTTTAATTTTGGCAGCCAGGAAAGCACTGGGGATGTTCCTCCATAAGTGTTCCCAAAGAGTACATGTAAGTCTCATTCTATTTACTAAACACATACACATTAATTACATTTTCTGAAATCAATTAATTTTTCCCTCCTATTCCTGGAAGTAATTCCATATTATCTTGTTTCTGATTCACATTACAACAATAACCCCCTATCATCCATTTAAACTAATTCTGGCTACTCCTGGCGATCCCTTGTCTTGCACATCTTCTGTCTCAGACAGAAGGCTGAGGCAGGGCCAGGGGGCCTCCCAGGCCTGTGGGCTGGAGGCCCCAGCTGAGCCTGCTCGTGGCTCTTAGGCATCATTTTTTATAAAATTAAAAATTTAATAGAGGTATATAGCAACATGGTCAATTCTGGGCTCAGAGACCGGCTCCGCAGAGAGGGGCCGAAATAAACTGGAAAAGCCCAGGGCAATTATGCCCGTAGAGGCTATTTACACCGCTCCCAAACCTCATGTGATAGTGCAGTCCAGTAGCGCTTTTAGGACTCCTCATTGGATTCCTTCGCTGCCTTTCAGACAGGTTGTTGTCTCGGTTCAGGTGGTGTTGCTGACGTGTATCCTTGATGCCTCTGTATTTTCCTTTGTTTGTGTATTTTCTGGAGGCCATATTTTAACTGTTAAAGGCAGGAGGGATTGAGGGGCAGTATCACACTCCTTGCAAGTGTAGGGGCTTTTTTATTTAATTTGAAAATCAATGAAGCCCATGTGTTTCTTCATAAGCAACATCTTGAACTATTCATATTGGAATTATGTTATTCATATTAATTTCACTGAATTAAGACATTTCTATGAGTGACTAGAAATGAAAGTCAAATTCTTCATTTTATGGATGTAATTTTCCTGTATAGAGTCAATCATCCATCATCTTCTTTCAAAAATTACAAGGGAAGAATACTAAAAGATAACTTTTTCTTTTATGAAACGGTTGTCTTGTGTTCTTGCAGCTCTTAAACAGGGAACGTTCCCAGATGAAAGTTTTTAAAAATTATGAGTTCTTCTAGTTGTCATCATGTAGCATTACAACAGATACTAAATGATCCTAACTGTAAGTTAGCAATAAACCAATTAATAAGCAATGCAGCTAGAAGGCACGACAAAGCACATTTTTAATATATAAAATATACATAAAGTAAAATATATAAAGTATAATAGAGTACAAAGCCTAGCTTTTCAGGAAGTGTTCTTATTTGTCTCACTGATAGCCGACCAAACTCAGCAAGTGAGATGACAGAGGGGTCAAAGTTGTCACACCAGAGGATGCTGTGTCAAATACTGAAAAAAATAAATGACAGAACTTTCCAAAGTCCAATAAAGTTTTCCTAAATTTTGGAATGTAACTCAAGGTGTAACAATGACAATCAGTCATGTGGAATGATCGACTGATTCATCGCTTTTTATGCAATGCTTTAATGCAATAATTTTTAACACAAGAAAAATGTAATCAAGGCACAAAGTGCAAGCATTTGTTTTTTAAAAGATATAGTTTTCCCCAAAGAATTCTCAGTCCATCTATCCCGTAAGTTACCACGGTATCATTGGATAAGATGGAAACATATCAGAAACACAGGTATAATGATAATCTAGTTCAGCTGTGATTACAATTCTCTACAAACAGTGAGAATCATACCGGGTCCGACACAAAAAATCCCTGAGACTGTGCCTGTAACTCTTTTTATTTAACAAGAGTAAAGAAAATCAACTCCAGTCACCTTCAGCATAGTTCCCTTCTGAGTTGACACACAACTGCATACGATACTGCCACCGTTCAAAGCCGTTCTGCAGATTTTCTGAAAGGCTGTTGAGGATCTCGATCGTTTTTGCTTTCACATTTCTACCAACAAAAACTGGGTTCCTTTGAGCACTGACTTGTTCTTTGGGAAGAGGCAGAAACCACAGGGAGCCAGGTCTGGCAAACAGGGCGGGTACTCAAGCACAGCACTGCTGTTAGTAGCTAAAAACTGCTTCCCAGACAAAGCGTTGTGGGCTGGTGCCCACTGACCTTTTCCAGTTGAGGGCAAGAAAACATCTCTATTTGAAAATGTGTGCATGCACACCGAGCGAAGTGATCGAGTGGAGACGTGTCCCACTGTGACAGGTTAGAACATGGTCTATAACCCCTTCCCTGTCTCTCCCCTCCCACTCCTGGATCCCAAGCTACAGGGTTAGTCTTGAGGATTTTTGTGTCAGACCTGGTAGACATTAGGAAGAAGGTTTTTACTGTGACAGTGAGGAGACACTGGACCAGGTTGCCTCAAGAAGGTGTGAATGCTCCTTCCCTGGAGGTATTCAAGAGCTGGTCAGATAAGGCTTTGAGCAACCTGCTCTAGTGGAAGGTGTCCCTGCCCGTGGCAGGGGGGTTGGAAGTGGATGATCTTCCAAGCCAAATCATTCTATGATTCTACAGTCTTAAGATCCTATGACTTCCACAGCCTCCGCCGCCCTGGCCCTCCCCCTGCCAGCCCCCCCTTCCCCCCCGAGACGCCATGCCCCAGCAGGCCCCGATGCCAGCCACATACCCCCTTTGTGACATCACAAACAAAGCTGTCACTATTTAGCCACCCCTGCAGGTGCCAACCCTCAGTGCTGTCCAGGCAGCGCACCGGGACAGACAGCACTTCTCTGGCTGGCAGCGGAGGGACTCAGATCTCAACTCTTCTCACCCTCACCTTGTTCTTTTCCTCGCCCAAACATTTCATCACCCTCTCCCACCCCTCATCATCTCCCTCTTCACAACCTTTCCCCACCTTCTCTAGCTCATCACTATCTCCTTCTCCCCAGCCTTTGCCCACCCTCTCTCTCTCCTCTCTGTTTCTCTCTACCTGCCCTCTCCATCCTCTGCACCTGCTGAAACATGCAGCGCTTTGTCGGGACCCTGAGGAGGCTCTCGAAGCAGCTGTCATGCTGCTACACCTCTGCGGCCAATGCTGATGAGGCCGACGAGCCCTATGGGACCCAGCAGGAGGTCCAGGGTGGGCTGAACAGCATGGCCAGCACCAGTGACCCAGCCCAGCCAAAGCGGCGTCGGTGGTGGAAGAGGCTCTGCATCAAGCGACAGCCCACAAAGAAGCAGTAAGTAGCAGGCAGCGCCCAGAACAAACCTCCAGCCCCTGTCTAGAAGAGGGAGGAGACTGCCCAAGCTGGGACAGGAGCTGAGGGATACTCTGCTCTGCCCAGCCCTGCTCCGCTCTGCCAGCCCTGTCCCTGTAGTGAATCTTGTGTGGAGTTCAGCAGGCCTTCGTCCAAGCGCAGACAGCTCCTTTACTCTTGCCACACTGACCGGCTTGCTTGAGCAGGGCATCAATTTGCAGAAAGAAACGACACAGCTTTCCCGTTGCTGTTAGAAATCCCCTCCCCTCTGTTTGTGGGACACGTCTGGCGTGGCACTGATTGGGGTTAAAAACGGGCTTATGCAAGCTCCCTGGTCTCCACAGACTTAGGGAGCCTCCAGAGACTCCCAGATGCTAAGACACGGTCTCTTTTGCTATGCTGGGTAGCTGGGCAGCCCTGCTGGAGGCAGGGCGGCCAGTGCCTGGGCACAGGTGTCTCCTGGGGCAGGGAGGGTACGGAGTATTTCAGTCTCCACTACCCTAGTCGTGCCGTAAGTTGAGTGCATGTTACTGTTTCTCTGTTGGCTACGAGAATGGGTAGGATGGCTCACGAAGGGCTGCTGCTCTTCCAGTAGAGAGTGAATGCAAGGACGTGTAAAGTTTTACTCAATGTGATTCCTTCCTTTCTCAATGTAGCATTGCTGTCCAACTGGAGGACAATATGGGCCCTGAAGGCACAGAAGGCTGTTCTGTTGGAGAAACAGAAGGCCCAGCAGCACCAGAGAGCTCCTTCTCTGCTATGCCTGCTGTCCTTCACGTGAGCGCACCTGCACTGACTGAAGCAGGTAGGAACCTTAACCATGGGAGGAGACTATGGGGACAAATTACTGAGAGTGATAACCCACTGCTTAAAAATAGAGCTTGGAGAAAAGGCCAAGAAGGAGTAAAATAAGCACTAAGAGCACCGCAACATTTCTTAACCTGCTTTGTAGGTTTCATCCAAGCAGAAGAGATAGAGAAAGAGGAAAAAGTTCAGAGACCAACTGATTCTGAGGTAACTCAAGAAAAAAAATCCTTATTAGCTTTTGCATTAGTTTCCTTCTGCTGCTGTTTCCACAAAAACTCGTAATGGAGACACTGACATGCCGGTATGTGGGCAAGGAGTTCAGTTACGAGTGCCAACACACGAGGACAAGCTAAAGACCTGCGTATCCAGGCAGCTGAACTTTAAGCTGCATTTCCCGTAAAGGAATAAAGCAGGAAAGCTTAAAAGACTTACAGCCTTCTGAATTGCTGCAAGCACAGTGCTTCAAGAATCCCTGACTTTGCACCACCCACCTCGCTCCTCCAGATCCCTTCAGCACCAAGAGGTTTTCCATAGCACCTACAGTCTACAGCCGTAGCTGCTTCTGCCTAGTTCCTCCCTGTCTTGGGCAGGTGTACTTAAGGCCCTTTCAAAAGCCCTGCTCAGCACAGATGCCTCACACGCTGGCCCTGTTTCCCCTTTTCTTTCTTTCCCTAAACTGACAAAACATGATGAATGTTGACAAAAGCGGGACATGTGTGTATGGCAATGAATGGCACTGTGCCACAGAGTCTGTGCCACTCCTCACCAAGGTCTTTTCATTACACAGATGACTGTCGATGGTGGAATGGAACGGTCACACGGTGAGGACCTTCAAGCAGAAGACACCGAGGGAGCGCAGGCAGGCTTCGTTGCAGAGGAGGATGGCAATGGTAATTTCCTAACGGATTAAATGGGTCCCATTGTACGCTTCTCTGGAGTGAAGCAAATGGGAAAAAGCAGCATTCAAAGGAGCATTCACGCTTTTTCACCTCCTTTGTAGGTTTCTTTCTGGTGCCCGAAGAGACCAATTACGATGGTTATGATGGCCAGGACTACGGTCAGATTTCTGAGGTACAGTGATAGAATCATTTTGCTTGGAGAAGACCCTTAAGCTGTTGAGTCCAACGGGAAACGTGACGCTGCCAAGTCCAGACACTAAAGCATGTCCCTGAGCAGCGTGTCTACACGTTATCTAAATTCCTCCAGGGATGGTGACTCCAGCACTTCCCTGGGAAGCCTCGGCCCAGATTTGATAGCCCTTTCAGTGAAGAGCTTTTTCCTAATGTCCAATCAAATCCTCCCCTGGCACAACCTAGGGCCGTTTCCTCTACACCTGTCATGACTTGCTATGCGGCTAAAGATAGCGACATCCCCCTCCCTCACACCTTCTTTCACGTACATGTAGACGGCAGCAATGTCTCCCCTCAGCCTCCCCTTCTCCAGTCTAAACAAGCCCAGCTACTTAAGCTGCTCCTCACAGGACACGTCCTCTAGACCCTTCAAGCGCTCTGTTCCGCTTCCCCGGACCCATTTCAGCACCTCCAGCACTTTCTATAGAGAAGGGCCCCAAAACTGCACACAGTACTTGAGGAGCAGTCTCACTGGTGCCGAGTTCAAAGGGACAATCACTTCCCTGGTCCTGCTGGACACACTGCTCCTGATACCAGCCTTCCTGGACGCAGGCACACACTTCCAGCTCATCTACAGCACCTGCCAAGAAACCCTGCCACGTCCTTTCCACCAGGCAGCTTTCCTGACACGCCTGCCCCTCTCCAAACGATGCACTGAGGCCCCACTGGGCTCGCTTGCTTGTGAGCTCGTTACCTTCTGCTGCTCCTTCCCCTGAACCTCGTAACACAGACACTGACATTCCCATGCTGTGCGTAAGGAGTTCAGTTAGGATTGCCAACACACGAGGGCAAGCTAAAGACACAGGTGACCTCGCAGCTGACCAGTGAGCTGCATTGCTCGTATAGGACTAAAGTAGTACAGCTTCCCGCAACTTGCAGTCTTGTCAATTCCTGGAAGCACGGTGCTCCAAGAATCCCTGACTTTGCACCACCCACCTCGCTCCTCCAGATCCCTTCAGCACCAAGAGGTTTTCCATAGCACCTACAGTCTACAGCCGTAGCTGCTTCTGCCTAGTTCCTCCCTGTCTTGGGCAGGTGTACTTAAGGCCCTTTCAAAAGCCCTGCTCAGCACAGATGCCTCACACGCTGGCTCCGTCTCCCCTTCTTCTTCTTTCCCTCACGGGATACCACGTGACGCATGTTGACAGAAGCGGGAGATTTGTGTATGGCAGTGGGCCACGGAGACTGTGCCACTCCTCACCGAGGTCTTTTCATTACACAGATGACTGTCGGTGGTGGAATGGAACGGCCACACGGTGAGGACCTTCAAGCAGAAGACACCGAGGGAGCGCAGGCAGGCTTCGTTGCAGAGGAGGATGGCAATGGTAATTTCCTAACGGATTAAATGGGTCCCATTGTACGCTTCTCTGGAGTGAAGCAAATGGGAAAAAGCAGCATTCAAAGGAGCATTCAAGCTTTGTTACCTCCTTTGTAGGTTTCCTTCCGGCGCCCGAAGAGAATAATCATGATGGTTATGATGGCCAGGACTACGGTCAGATTTCTGAGGTACAGTGATAGAATCATTTTGCTTGGAGAAGACCCTTAAGCTGTTGAGTCCAACGGGAAACGTGACGCTGCCAAGTCCAGACACTAAAGCATGTCCCTGAGCAGCGTGTCTACACGTTATCTAAATTCCTCCAGGGATGGTGACTCCAGCACTTCCCTGGGAAGCCTCGGCCCTGATTTGATAGCCCTTTCAGTGAAGAGCTTTTTCCTAATGTCCAATCAAATCCTCCCCTGGCACAACCTAGGGCCGTTTCCTCTACACCTGTCATGACTTGCTATGCGGCTAAAGATAGCGACATCCCCCTCCCTCACACCTTCTTTCACGTACATGTAGACGGCAGCAATGCCTCCCCTCAGCCTCCCCTTCTCCAGTCTAAACAAGCCCAGCTACTTAAGCTGCTCCTCACAGGACACGTCCTCTAGACCCTTCAAGCGCTCTGTTCCGCTTCCCCGGACCCATTTCAGCACCTCCAGCACTTTCTATAGAGAAGGGCCCCAAAACTGCACACAGTACTTGAGGAGCAGTCTCACTGGTGCCGAGTTCAAAGGGACAATCACTTCCCTGGTCCTGCTGGACACACTGCTCCTGATACCAGCCTTCCTGGACGCAGGCACACACTTCCAGCTCATCTACAGCACCTGCCAAGAAACCCTGCCACGTCCTTTCCACCAGGCAGCTTTCCTGACACGCCTGCCCCTCTCCAAACGATGCACTGAGGCCCCACTGGGCTCGCTTGCTTGTGAGCTCGTTACCTTCTGCTGCTCCTTCCCCTGAACCTCGTAACACAGACACTGACATTCCCATGCTGTGCGTAAGGAGTTCAGTTAGGATTGCCAACACACGAGGGCAAGCTAAAGACACAGGTGACCTCGCAGCTGACCAGTGAGCTGCATTGCTCGTATAGGACTAAAGTAGTACAGCTTCCCGCAACTTGCAGTCTTGTCAATTCCTGGAAGCACGGTGCTCCAAGAATCCCTGACTTTGCACCACCCACCTCGCTCCTCCAGATCCCTTCAGCACCAAGAGGTTTTCCATAGCACCTACAGTCTACAGCCGTAGCTGCTTCTGCCTAGTTCCTCCCTGTCTTGGGCAGGTGTACTTAAGGCCCTTTCAAAAGCCCTGCTCAGCACAGATGCCTCACACGCTGGCTCCGTCTCCCCTTCTTCTTCTTTCCCTCACGGGATACCACGTGACGCATGTTGACAGAAGCGGGAGATTTGTGTATGGCAGTGGGCCACGGAGACTGTGCCACTCCTCACCAAGGTCTTTTCATTACACAGATGACTGTCGGTGCTGGAATGGAACGGTCACATGGTGAGGACCTTCAAGCAGAAGACACCGAGGGAGCGCAGGCAGGCTTCGTTGCAGAGGAGGATGGCAATGGTAATTTCCTAACGGATTAAATGGGTCCCATTGTACGCTTCTCTGGAGTGAAGCAAATGGGAAAAAGCAGCATTCAAAGGAGCATTCAAGCTTTGTTACCTCCTTTGTAGGTTTCCTTCCGGCGCCCGAAGAGAATAATCATGATGGTTATGATGGCCAGGACTACGGTCAGATTTCTGAGGTACAGTGATAGAATCATTTTGCTTGGAGAAGACCCTTAAGCTGTTGAGTCCAACGGGAAACGTGACGCTGCCAAGTCCAGACACTAAAGCATGTCCCTGAGCAGCGTGTCTACACGTTATCTAAATTCCTCCAGGGATGGTGACTCCAGCACTTCCCTGGGAAGCCTCGGCCCAGATTTGATAGCCCTTTCAGTGAAGAGCTTTTTCCTAATGTCCAATCAAATCCTCCCCTGGCACAACCTAGGGCCGTTTCCTCTACACCTGTCATGACTTGCTATGCGGCTAAAGATAGCGACATCCCCCTCCCTCACACCTTCTTTCACGTACATGTAGACGGCAGCAATGCCTCCCCTCAGCCTCCCCTTCTCCAGTCTAAACAAGCCCAGCTACTTAAGCTGCTCCTCACAGGACACGTCCTCTAGACCCTTCAAGCGCTCTGTTCCGCTTCCCCGGACCCATTTCAGCACCTCCAGCACTTTCTATAGAGAAGGGCCCCAAAACTGCACACAGTACTTGAGGAGCAGTCTCACTGGTGCCGAGTTCAAAGGGACAATCACTTCCCTGGTCCTGCTGGACACACTGCTCCTGATACCAGCCTTCCTGGACGCAGGCACACACTTCCAGCTCATCTACAGCACCTGCCAAGAAACCCTGCCACGTCCTTTCCACCAGGCAGCTTTCCTGACACGCCTGCCCCTCTCCAAACGATGCACTGAGGCCCCACTGGGCTCGCTTGCTTGTGAGCTCGTTACCTTCTGCTGCTCCTTCCCCTGAACCTCGTAACACAGACACTGACATTCCCATGCTGTGCGTAAGGAGTTCAGTTAGGATTGCCAACACACGAGGGCAAGCTAAAGACACAGGTGACCTCGCAGCTGACCAGTGAGCTGCATTGCTCGTATAGGACTAAAGTAGTACAGCTTCCCGCAACTTGCAGTCTTGTCAATTCCTGGAAGCACGGTGCTCCAAGAATCCCTGACTTTGCACCACCCACCTCGCTCCTCCAGATCCCTTCAGCACCAAGAGGTTTTCCATAGCACCTACAGTCTACAGCCGTAGCTGCTTCTGCCTAGTTCCTCCCTGTCTTGGGCAGGTGTACTTAAGGCCCTTTCAAAAGCCCTGCTCAGCACAGATGCCTCACACGCTGGCTCCGTCTCCCCTTCTTCTTCTTTCCCTCACGGGATACCACGTGACGCATGTTGACAGAAGCGGGAGATTTGTGTATGGCAGTGGGCCACGGAGACTGTGCCACTCCTCACCAAGGTCTTTTCATTACACAGATGACTGTCGGTGCTGGAATGGAACGGTCACACGGTGAGGACCTTCAAGCAGAAGACACCGAGGGAGCGCAGGCAGGCTTCGTTGCAGAGGAGGATGGCAATGGTAATTTCCTAACGGATTAAATGGGTCCCATTGTACGCTTCTCTGGAGTGAAGCAAATGGGAAAAAGCAGCATTCAAAGGAGCATTCAAGCTTTGTTACCTCCTTTGTAGGTTTCCTTCCGGCGCCCGAAGAGAATAATCATGATGGTTATGATGGCCAGGACTACGGTCAGATTTCTGAGGTACAGTGATAGAATCATTTTGCTTGGAGAAGACCCTTAAGCTGTTGAGTCCAACGGGAAACGTGACGCTGCCAAGTCCAGACACTAAAGCATGTCCCTGAGCAGCGTGTCTACACGTTATCTAAATTCCTCCAGGGATGGTGACTCCAGCACTTCCCTGGGAAGCCTCGGCCCAGATTTGATAGCCCTTTCAGTGAAGAGCTTTTTCCTAATGTCCAATCAAATCCTCCCCTGGCACAGCCTAGGGCCGTTTCCTCTACACCTGTCATGACTTGCTATGCGGCTAAAGATAGCGACATCCCCCTCCCTCACACCTTCTTTCACGTACATGTAGACGGCAGCAATGCCTCCCCTCAGCCTCCCCTTCTCCAGTCTAAACAAGCCCAGCTACTTAAGCTGCTCCTCACAGGACACGTCCTCTAGACCCTTCAAGCGCTCTGTTCCGCTTCCCCGGACCCATTTCAGCACCTCCAGCACTTTCTATAGAGAAGGGCCCCAAAACTGCACACAGTACTTGAGGAGCAGTCTCACTGGTGCCGAGTTCAAAGGGACAATCACTTCCCTGGTCCTGCTGGACACACTGCTCCTGATACCAGCCTTCCTGGACGCAGGCACACACTTCCAGCTCATCTACAGCACCTGCCAAGAAACCCTGCCACGTCCTTTCCACCAGGCAGCTTTCCTGACACGCCTGCCCCTCTCCAAACGATGCACTGAGGCCCCACTGGGCTCGCTTGCTTGTGAGCTCGTTACCTTCTGCTGCTCCTTCCCCTGAACCTCGTAACACAGACACTGACATTCCCATGCTGTGCGTAAGGAGTTCAGTTAGGATTGCCAACACACGAGGGCAAGCTAAAGACACAGGTGACCTCGCAGCTGACCAGTGAGCTGCATTGCTCGTATAGGACTAAAGTAGTACAGCTTCCCGCAACTTGCAGTCTTGTCAATTCCTGGAAGCACGGTGCTCCAAGAATCCCTGACTTTGCACCACCCACCTCGCTCCTCCAGATCCCTTCAGCACCAAGAGGTTTTCCATAGCACCTACAGTCTACAGCCGTAGCTGCTTCTGCCTAGTTCCTCCCTGTCTTGGGCAGGTGTACTTAAGGCCCTTTCAAAAGCCCTGCTCAGCACAGATGCCTCACACGCTGGCTCCGTCTCCCCTTCTTCTTCTTTCCCTCACGGGATACCACGTGACGCATGTTGACAGAAGCGGGAGATTTGTGTATGGCAGTGGGCCACGGAGACTGTGCCACTCCTCACCAAGGTCTTTTCATTACACAGATGACTGTCGGTGCTGGAATGGAACGGTCACACGGTGAGGACCTTCAAGCAGAAGACACCGAGGGAGCGCAGGCAGGCTTCGTTGCAGAGGAGGATGGCAATGGTAATTTCCTAACGGATTAAATGGGTCCCATTGTACGCTTCTCTGGAGTGAAGCAAATGGGAAAAAGCAGCATTCAAAGGAGCATTCACGCTTTTTCACCTCCTTTGTAGGTTTCCTTCCGGCGCCCGAAGAGAATAATCATGATGGTTATGATGGCCAGGACTACGGTCAGATTTCTGAGGTACAGTGATAGAATCATTTTGCTTGGAGAAGACCCTTAAGCTGTTGAGTCCAACGGGAAACGTGACGCTGCCAAGTCCAGACACTAAAGCATGTCCCTGAGCAGCGTGTCTACACGTTATCTAAATTCCTCCAGGGATGGTGACTCCAGCACTTCCCTGGGAAGCCTCGGCCCAGATTTGATAGCCCTTTCAGTGAAGAGCTTTTTCCTAATGTCCAATCAAATCCTCCCCTGGCACAACCTAGGGCCGTTTCCTCTACACCTGTCATGACTTGCTATGCGGCTAAAGATAGCGACATCCCCCTCCCTCACACCTTCTTTCACGTACATGTAGACGGCAGCAATGCCTCCCCTCAGCCTCCCCTTCTCCAGTCTAAACAAGCCCAGCTACTTAAGCTGCTCCTCACAGGACACGTCCTCTAGACCCTTCAAGCGCTCTGTTCCGCTTCCCCGGACCCATTTCAGCACCTCCAGCGCTTTCTATAGAGAAGGGCCCCAAAACTGCACACAGTACTTGAGGAGCAGTCTCACTGGTGCCGAGTTCAAAGGGACAATCACTTCCCTGGTCCTGCTGGACACACTGCTCCTGATACCAGCCTTCCTGGACGCAGGCACACACTTCCAGCTCATCTACAGCACCTGCCAAGAAACCCTGCCACGTCCTTTCCACCAGGCAGCTTTCCTGACACGCCTGCCCCTCTCCAAACGATGCACTGAGGCCCCACTGGGCTCGCTTGCTTGTGAGCTCGTTACCTTCTGCTGCTCCTTCCCCTGAACCTCGTAACACAGACACTGGCATTCCCATGCTGTGCGTAAGGAGTTCAGTTAGGATTGCCAACACACGAGGGCAAGCTAAAGACACAGGTGACCTCGCAGCTGACCAGTGAGCTGCATTGCTCGTATAGGACTAAAGTAGTACAGCTTCCCGCAACTTAAAGTCTTGTGAATTGCTAGAAGGATAGTGCTTCACGAGTCCCTGACTTTGCACCACCCACCTCGCTCCTCCAGATCCCTTCAGTATCAAATGTTTGCCCATAGGACCTATAGTCTGCAGGAGTAGCTGCTTCTGCCTAGTTCCTCTCTATCTTGGGCAGGCGTACTTAAGGCCCTTTAGAAAGCCCTGCTCAGCACAGATGCTTCACACTCTGACTCTGTTTCCCCTTTTTCTTCTCTCTCTCACCTGATGACATGTGACGTGTTTTAACTGAAGTGGGAGCTTTGTGCGTGGCAGTGTGTCACGAAGTCTGTGCCACTCCTCACCAAGGTCTTTTCATTTACACAGATGAGTATCCATGGTGCAATGAAAGTGTGTGATGGTGCTGTGCCTCAACCAGAATACACATATGGAGCGTGCGCACAGTATGGTTCTGCAGACTACAGCAATGGTAATTTCCTGATGGATTAGATGGGTCCCATTGTAAGCTTCTGTGGAGTGAAGCAAATGGGAAAAAGCAGCATGAAATCAGCACTCACAAGTTTTTACCTCCTTTATAGGTTTGGTTTTGACGGATGTAGTGACATATTATGATGGTTATTACGGCCAGGTCTTCGCTCAGGATTCTCAGGTACAGTGATAGAATCATTTTAGTTGGGAAAGACCCTTAAGCTATTGAGTGCAACGGGAAATGTGACGCTGCCAAATCCTGCCACTAAACCATGTCCCTAAGAGCCGTGTCTACAAGTTATCTAAATTCCTCCAGGGATGGTGACCTCAGCACTTCCCTGGGCAGCCTGTGCCAGGGCTCGACAGCCCTTTCCGTGAAGAGGTTTTTCCTAATGTCCAATCCAGTCCTCTCCTGGCACAACCTAGGTCCATTTGCTCTAGTCCTGTCATGACTTGCTAGGCGGCTCAAGATAGCGACATTCCCCTCGCCACGAGATCCTTTCAGGTAGCTGTAGAGGGCAGTAATTTCTCCCCTCGGCCTCCCTTTCTCTAGACTAAACAAGCCCAGTTCCTTAAGCTGCTCCTCACAGGGCTTGTTCTCTAGACCCTTCAAAAGCTCTGTTCCTCTTCCCTGCACCCATTTCAGCACTTCCAGCACTTTCTATAGTGAAGGGCCCAAAACCGCACACAGTACTTGAGGAACAGTCTCACCGGTACCAAGTACAAAGGGACAACCACTTCCCTAGTCCTGCTGCTCACACTGCTGCTGATACCACTCAGGATGCTCTTGCCCTCCAAGATGCATGCACACACTTCCAGCTCATGTTAAGCACCTGCCAAGAAACACCTCTATGTCCTCTTCCACCGAACAGCTTTCCTGCAATGCTTGCCCTTCTCCGAACCATGCAGTGGGGCCCCACTGGGCTCTCTTGTTTGTGAGCTCATTACCCTCTACTGCTGCTTTCACAGAACGTCATAACGAGGACCCTGACATTACGGTGCTGGGGGCAAACAGTTCAGTTAGGACTGCAAAAACATGAGGGCAGGCTAAAAACACGGGTCTCCCGGCAGCTGGCCTTTCAGCTGGATTTCTTGGATAGGACTAAACCAGTAAATCTTCCCGGAACTTAAAGTCTTGTGAATTGCTAGAAGGATAGTGCTTCACGAGTCCCTGACTTTGCACCACCCACCTCGCTCCTCCAGATCCCTTCAGTATCAAATGTTTGCCCATAGGACCTATAGTCTGCAGGAGTAGCTGCTTCTGCCTAGTTCCTCTCTATCTTGGGCAGGCGTACTTAAGGCCCTTTAGAAAGCCCTGCTCAGCACAGATGCTTCACACTCTGACTCTGTTTCCCCTTTTTCTTCTCTCTCTCACCTGATGACATGTGACGTGTTTTAACTGAAGTGGGAGCTTTGTGCGTGGCAGTGTGTCACGAAGTCTGTGCCACTCCTCACCAAGGTCTTTTCATTTACACAGATGAGTATCCATGGTGCAATGAAAGTGTGTGATGGTGCTGTGCCTCAACCAGAATACACATATGGAGCGTGCGCACAGTATGGTTCTGCAGACTACAGCAATGGTAATTTCCTGATGGATTAGATGGGTCCCATTGTAAGCTTCTGTGGAGTGAAGCAAATGGGAAAAAGCAGCATGAAATCAGCACTCACAAGTTTTTACCTCCTTTATAGGTTTGGTTTTGACGGATGTAGTGACATATTATGATGGTTATTACGGCCAGGTCTTCGCTCAGGATTCTCAGGTACAGTGATAGAATCATTTTAGTTGGGAAAGACCCTTAAGCTATTGAGTGCAACGGGAAATGTGACGCTGCCAAATCCTGCCACTAAACCATGTCCCTAAGAGCCGTGTCTACAAGTTATCTAAATTCCTCCAGGGATGGTGACCTCAGCACTTCCCTGGGCAGCCTGTGCCAGGGCTCGACAGCCCTTTCCGTGAAGAGGTTTTTCCTAATGTCCAATCCAGTCCTCTCCTGGCACAACCTAGGTCCATTTGCTCTAGTCCTGTCATGACTTGCTAGGCGGCTCAAGATAGCGACATTCCCCTCGCCACGAGATCCTTTCAGGTAGCTGTAGAGGGCAGTAATTTCTCCCCTCGGCCTCCCTTTCTCTAGACTAAACAAGCCCAGTTCCTTAAGCTGCTCCTCACAGGGCTTGTTCTCTAGACCCTTCAAAAGCTCTGTTCCTCTTCCCTGCACCCATTTCAGCACTTCCAGCACTTTCTATAGTGAAGGGCCCAAAACCGCACACAGTACCTGAGGAACAGTCTCACCGGTACCAAGTACAAAGGGACAACCACTTCCCTGGTCCTGCTGGTCACACGGCTTCTGATACCACTCAGGATGCTCTTGCCCTCCAAGACGCTTGCACACACTTCCAGCTCATGTTGAGCACCTTCTAAGAAACACCTCTATGTTCCTCCATAAGTGTTCCCAAAGAGTACATGTTGAACGGTGTAATGGGTTGTTGAAAACCACTTGGAAGGCATTGGGTGGGGGTCTTTCAAACATTGGGACCAACATCTAGCAAAGGCCACATCGTTGGTCAACACTAGAGGCTCAGTCAATCGAGCCAGCCCTGCCCACTCAGAATTCCTCCATACTGTAGATGGAGATAAGGTCCCTGTGGTCCACCTGAGAGGTATGTTAGGGAAAACTGTCTGGGTTAAACCTGTCTTGAGCAAAGGCAAACCCATTCGTGGGATTGTCTTTGCTCAAGGATCCAGTTGCACTTGGTGGGTGATGCAGGAAGATGGAAGAACACAATGTATACCTCAAGGGGACCTTATCTTTGGATGAGTTTGTCCGTATTCTGTGTACCTATCTGTAAATATGTATATGGTTGGAAATATGTATGTATAGAGATATAAGTTTAAGTTTGATTATGGGGTGTTGGCATGGAAGGAAAATTCGGAGTGGCTAATGTTGTGGTTTTGAATTTGTCCGAGGAATTTTCCTTCCTATTGTCAACAAAGGGAACACGAGGGGGGCGGGGAGAGGCCGTGTCCGGGGAAACGGTGCCCGGAGCTCGGTTTGATTTACTTTCTTTCCTGCCTCTGGGGAGGGGAGCTGGTTTTCCTTTGTTCGGACTCGCGCGCTTTCCTCGGGGGAGGAGCGGAGCGGCGGCGTGGAGCAGCTACAGGCGAGCAGCAGCCTAGGAGCGGCGGGCAGCTGAGGTGCGACTCGTGGGGTTCTACAGTCTCTGGAGCAAGCAACATCGGCCACCTGATCTTCCACAACTCCAGCAGAACTCACGCGCCTCCTTTTTCCCTCGTTCCTTTCGGGCCCGGGGCTGCGGCAGCGGCGACCGCCCCCCGCCCCCTCTAAGAGACCTGCGTCGCAAGATTTGGGATACAGGACTCAGTCCATTTAAAGGTTCTACGGTTTTGGTGGTGGTTACTGTTAATTCTGCTCTGTTTATACATAGATTCGTACCTGAGAACTGTTATCTTTTTCTATACAATTTTGTTTGATTAAATATTTTTAATATCTGATTAATATCCTAGTTTTTTATCAAAACTAAGTCAAATACCTTTTATCGGATGGTCCTTGTCTACTCCGGCAAAGATCCAGCTGAGGTGAGGAGTCCCTCCAGGGAATCCCTAGAGGTACCCAAGAGAGTCCTAATCTCAATGGATCCTGCAGCTGAGCAGAGCGGGTCCCTCTGGGGTGCCAAATCTGAAACAAATTAAATAGACCTGAAAGACTGTTAAGCAGGTATTCTTTAATTTTGGTGCTGGAGAAGCGCTGGGGATATTGCTCCAGGAGTGCCTCTGAAGAATGCATGTAGATCTCATTGTTAAATTTACTAAACACATCCATATTTACTACAGTTCCCTGAAATCACTTAACTGTTCTCTTCCTATTCCTGGAACTAATTACTTGCTACCTTGTGTCTGATTTACAAGACAACAATACCCCATTATTGTCCATTTAAACCAATTCGGGCTGTTCCTGGGGATCCTTTGTTTTCTTTCACAGGTGTCTGGTGATTTCCTTATCCGATCGGTGATTTCCGAATCTTCAGCAGTGCACAGCAGTGGAGTACCTGATCCCTGATGTTATCATTAACTAAGATTACCGTCTAAAGTTGAAGATTATAAATCCCCTTGTCTGAACACCTTGCACAACTGTTGCCTCTGCTGCTCTCTGTTTCCAGTGCAAGCTGGTGGCACTCGCTGCAGCCAGAGGCCTGGATGGCTGTGTGTTTTCCTGGGACCTCAGTCTGGGTTGACACATGCTTTCTGGCAGATGCCGAGGACGCAGCCTCCCACCAGGTGGATACCATGGCTAGGCTCCCTTTCACCAACTGAATTTACTTGTGAGCTCAGAGAGAGACTTTGCCTTCCCTGCTCCCCCTGCCTGCAAGCTATGCAAGCACCTTGCAGCTGTGTCCTGGGTGATCCAATCTGTGTCACATCCATGCATTCGAAAGAAGCTTAAATGCCCCAGCCTGTACCTCTCCTTTCCCTTTACAGAGCAAAGGTGGCATCATCAGTTCTGTTCCTGTACCATCAGTGTGCACAGCATCGCATGCTGTCATAGCCAGACAGAAGCCTCGGAGGGCTGTACAAGGAGGGGGTGCCCCACCTGGCTTGCTTTGTTGCCTGGACAGAGGCAAGCATTCACACAGGGTGGATGATGGATGCTGACACAGACCCTGACCTGATGTAGCTCAAGGCCATGGAGGAACTGCCCTTCAGCTGGGCAAGTAATATTCAGTGGTCTTGGAGTAGTCTGTCCTCAGCTGAAGTCTCATATTCCCTCTCTTTGAAACCCATAAGTGTCTGTAAAGACTAACTTTGCATTGTGTTGTTGTTTCTTTAAACACTGATTGAGTGCAAGTCTCCATGTTACCTCGGGGACTATTGTGTGGCTCCTGTCTAACAATGAGAGGGGAGGTATAGGAGCCTGCACTGCTTCTCCCCCCCCACATGACCTGCGATAGGATGCAGATGCCACAGAGGAGAAGGACCGCCCTGGAGCCCCCAGCCTCAATTCCAGAAGCTTCTCAAAGGAGCTTCTGCATGTGCAGTGCAAGAGCACCCTTCATGTGCTAATAGGGCATGAACCTGCCCTATAAACAGAGCCTTCTGAAACAAAGAAAATAGCCCAACAGCCTGAAATACTGTGAAGCAGGTGTACCTTTAATTTTGGCAGCCAGGAAAGCACTGGGGATGTTCCTCCATAAGTGTTCCCAAAGAGTACATGTAAGTCTCATTCTATTTACTAAACACATACACATTAATTACATTTTCTGAAATCAATTAATTTTTCCCTCCTATTCCTGGAAGTAATTCCATATTATCTTGTTTCTGATTCACATTACAACAATAACCCCCTATCATCCATTTAAACTAATTCTGGCTACTCCTGGCGATCCCTTGTCTTGCACATCTTCTGTCTCAGACAGAAGGCTGAGGCAGGGCCAGGGGGCCTCCCAGGCCTGTGGGCTGGAGGCCCCAGCTGAGCCTGCTCGTGGCTCTTAGGCATCATTTTTTATAAAATTAAAAATTTAATAGAGGTATATAGCAACATGGTCAATTCTGGGCTCAGAGACCGGCTCCGCAGAGAGGGGCCGAAATAAACTGGAAAAGCCCAGGGCAATTATGCCCGTAGAGGCTATTTACACCGCTCCCAAACCTCATGTGATAGTGCAGTCCAGTAGCGCTTTTAGGACTCCTCATTGGATTCCTTCGCTGCCTTTCAGACAGGTTGTTGTCTCGGTTCAGGTGGTGTTGCTGACGTGTATCCTTGATGCCTCTGTATTTTCCTTTGTTTGTGTATTTTCTGGAGGCCATATTTTAACTGTTAAAGGCAGGAGGGATTGAGGGGCAGTATCACACTCCTTGCAAGTGTAGGGGCTTTTTTATTTAATTTGAAAATCAATGAAGCCCATGTGTTTCTTCATAAGCAACATCTTGAACTATTCATATTGGAATTATGTTATTCATATTAATTTCACTGAATTAAGACATTTCTATGAGTGACTAGAAATGAAAGTCAAATTCTTCATTTTATGGATGTAATTTTCCTGTATAGAGTCAATCATCCATCATCTTCTTTCAAAAATTACAAGGGAAGAATACTAAAAGATAACTTTTTCTTTTATGAAACGGTTGTCTTGTGTTCTTGCAGCTCTTAAACAGGGAACGTTCCCAGATGAAAGTTTTTAAAAATTATGAGTTCTTCTAGTTGTCATCATGTAGCATTACAACAGATACTAAATGATCCTAACTGTAAGTTAGCAATAAACCAATTAATAAGCAATGCAGCTAGAAGGCACGACAAAGCACATTTTTAATATATAAAATATACATAAAGTAAAATATATAAAGTATAATAGAGTACAAAGCCTAGCTTTTCAGGAAGTGTTCTTATTTGTCTCACTGATAGCCGACCAAACTCAGCAAGTGAGATGACAGAGGGGTCAAAGTTGTCACACCAGAGGATGCTGTGTCAAATACTGAAAAAAATAAATGACAGAACTTTCCAAAGTCCAATAAAGTTTTCCTAAATTTTGGAATGTAACTCAAGGTGTAACAATGACAATCAGTCATGTGGAATGATCGACTGATTCATCGCTTTTTATGCAATGCTTTAATGCAATAATTTTTAACACAAGAAAAATGTAATCAAGGCACAAAGTGCAAGCATTTGTTTTTTAAAAGATATAGTTTTCCCCAAAGAATTCTCAGTCCATCTATCCCGTAAGTTACCACGGTATCATTGGATAAGATGGAAACATATCAGAAACACAGGTATAATGATAATCTAGTTCAGCTGTGATTACAATTCTCTACAAACAGTGAGAATCATACCGGGTCCGACACAAAAAATCCCTGAGACTGTGCCTGTAACTCTTTTTATTTAACAAGAGTAAAGAAAATCAACTCCAGTCACCTTCAGCATAGTTCCCTTCTGAGTTGACACACAACTGCATACGATACTGCCACCGTTCAAAGCCGTTCTGCAGATTTTCTGAAAGGCTGTTGAGGATCTCGATCGTTTTTGCTTTCACATTTCTACCAACAAAAACTGGGTTCCTTTGAGCACTGACTTGTTCTTTGGGAAGAGGCAGAAACCACAGGGAGCCAGGTCTGGCAAACAGGGCGGGTACTCAAGCACAGCACTGCTGTTAGTAGCTAAAAACTGCTTCCCAGACAAAGCGTTGTGGGCTGGTGCCCACTGACCTTTTCCAGTTGAGGGCAAGAAAACATCTCTATTTGAAAATGTGTGCGTGCACACCGAGCGAAGTGATCGAGTGGAGACGTGTCCCACTGTGACAGGTTAGAACATGGTCTATAACCCCTTCCCTGTCTCTCCCCTCCCACTCCTGGATCCCAAGCTACAGGGTTAGTCTTGAGGATTTTTGTGTCAGACCTGGTAGACATTAGGAAGAAGGTTTTTACTGTGACAGTGAGGAGACACTGGACCAGGTTGCCTCAAGAAGGTGTGAATGCTCCTTCCCTGGAGGTATTCAAGAGCTGGTCGGATAAGGCTTTGAGCAACCTGCTCTAGTGGAAGGTGTCCCTGCCCGTGGCAGGGGGGTTGGAAGTGGATGAGCTTCCAAGCCAAATCATTCTATGATTCTACAGTCTTAAGATCCTATGACTTCCACAGCCTCCGCCGCCCTGGCCCTCCCCCTGCCAGCCCCCCCTTCCCCCCCGAGACGCCATGCCCCAGCAGGCCCCGATGCCAGCCACATACCCCCTTTGTGACATCACAAACAAAGCTGTCACTATTTAGCCACCCCTGCAGGTGCCAACCCTCAGTGCTGTCCAGGCAGCGCACCGGGACAGACAGCACTTCTCTGGCTGGCAGCGGAGGGACTCAGATCTCAACTCTTCTCACCCTCACCTTGTTCTTTTCCTCGCCCAAACATTTCATCACCCTCTCCCACCCCTCATCATCTCCCTCTTCACAACCTTTCCCCACCTTCTCTAGCTCATCACTATCTCCTTCTCCCCAGCCTTTGCCCACCCTCTCTCTCTCCTCTCTGTTTCTCTCTACCTGCCCTCTCCATCCTCTGCACCTGCTGAAACATGCAGCGCTTTGTCGGGACCCTGAGGAGGCTCTCGAAGCAGCTGTCATGCTGCTACACCTCTGCGGCCAGTGCTGATGAGGCCGACGAGCCCTATGGGACCCAGCAGGAGGTCCAGGGTGGGCTGAACAGCATGGCCAGCACCAGTGACCCAGCCCAGCCAAAGCGGCGTCGGTGGTGGAAGAGGCTCTGCATCAAGCGACAGCCCACAAAGAAGCAGTAAGTAGCAGGCAGCGCCCAGAACAAACCTCCAGCCCCTGTCTAGAAGAGGGAGGAGACTGCCCAAGCTGGGACAGGAGCTGAGGGATACTCTGCTCTGCCCAGCCCTGCTCCGCTCTGCCAGCCCTGTCCCTGTAGTGAATCTTGTGTGGAGTTCAGCAGGCCTTCGTCCAAGCGCAGACAGCTCCTTTACTCTTGCCACACTGACCGGCTTGCTTGAGCAGGGCATCAATTTGCAGAAAGAAACGACACAGCTTTCCCGTTGCTGTTAGAAATCCCCTCCCCTCTGTTTGTGGGACACGTCTGGCGTGGCACTGATTGGGGTTAAAAACGGGCTTATGCAAGCTCCCTGGTCTCCACAGACTTAGGGAGCCTCCAGAGACTCCCAGATGCTAAGACACGGTCTCTTTTGCTATGCTGGGTAGCTGGGCAGCCCTGCTGGAGGCAGGGCGGCCAGTGCCTGGGCACAGGCGTCTCCTGGGGCAGGGAGGGTACGGAGTATTTCAGTCTCCACTACCCTAGTCGTGCCGTAAGTTGAGTGCATGTTACTGTTTCTCTGTTGGCTACGAGAATGGGTAGGATGGCTCACGAAGGGCCGCTGCTCTTCCAGTAGAGAGTGAATGCAAGGACATGTAAAGTTTTACTCAATGTGATTCCTTCCTTTCTCAATGTAGCATTGCTGTCCAACTGGAGGACAATATGGGCCCTGAAGGCACAGAAGGCTGTTCTGTTGGAGAAACAGAAGGCCCAGCAGCACCAGAGAGCTCCTTCTCTGCTATGCCTGCTGTCCTTCACGTGAGCGCACCTGCACTGACT
Source organism: Neomorphus geoffroyi (assembly GCA_033558235.1). Classification (NCBI taxonomy): domain Eukaryota; kingdom Metazoa; phylum Chordata; class Aves; order Cuculiformes; family Neomorphidae; genus Neomorphus; species Neomorphus geoffroyi. The sequence continues at coordinate 12,378,766 of JAUMJM010000050.1, forward strand.
GAAGCAGGTAGGAACCTTAACCATGGGAGGAGACTATGGGGACAAATTACTGAGAGTGATAACCCACTGCTTAAAAATAGAGCTTGGAGAAAAGGCCAAGAAGGAGTAAAATAAGCACTAAGAGCACCGCAACATTTCTTAACCTGCTTTGTAGGTTTCATCCAAGCAGAAGAGATAGAGAAAGAGGAAAAAGTTCAGAGACCAACTGATTCTGAGGTAACTCAAGAAAAAAAATCCTTATTAGCTTTTGCATTAGTTTCCTTCTGCTGCTGTTTCCACAAAAACTCGTAATGGAGACACTGACATGCCGGTATGTGGGCAAGGAGTTCAGTTACGAGTGCCAAAACACGAGGACAAGCTAAAGACCTGCGTATCCAGGCAGCTGAACTTTAAGCTGCATTTCCCGTAAAGGAATAAAGCAGGAAAGCTTAAAAGACTTACAGCCTTCTGAATTGCTGCAAGCACAGTGCTTCAAGAATCCCTGACTTTGCACCACCCACCTCGCTCCTCCAGATCCCTTCAGCACCAAGAGGTTTTCCATAGCACCTACAGTCTACAGCCGTAGCTGCTTCTGCCTAGTTCCTCCCTGTCTTGGGCAGGTGTACTTAAGGCCCTTTCAAAAGCCCTGCTCAGCACAGATGCCTCACACGCTGGCCCTGTTTCCCCTTTTCTTTCTTTCCCTAAACTGACAAAACATGATGAATGTTGACAAAAGCGGGACATGTGTGTATGGCAATGAATGGCACTGTGCCACAGAGTCTGTGCCACTCCTCACCAAGGTCTTTTCATTACACAGATGACTGTCGATGGTGGAATGGAACGGTCACACGGTGAGGACCTTCAAGCAGAAAACACCGAGGGAGCGCAGGCAGGCTTCGTTGCAGAGGAGGATGGCAATGGTAATTTCCTAACGGATTAAATGGGTCCCATTGTACGCTTCTCTGGAGTGAAGCAAATGGGAAAAAGCAGCATTCAAAGGAGCATTCAAGCTTTGTTACCTCCTTTGTAGGTTTCCTTCCGGCGCCCAAAGAGAATAATCATGATGGTTATGATGGCCAGGACTACGGTCAGATTTCTGAGGTACAGTGATAGAATCATTTTGCTTGGAGAAGACCCTTAAGCTGTTGAGTCCAACGGGAAACGTGACGCTGCCAAGTCCAGACACTAAAGCATGTCCCTGAGCAGCGTGTCTACACGTTATCTAAATTCCTCCAGGGATGGTGACTCCAGCACTTCCCTGGGAAGCCTCGGCCCAGATTTGATAGCCCTTTCAGTGAAGAGCTTTTTCCTAATGTCCAATCAAATCCTCCCCTGGCACAACCTAGGGCCGTTTCCTCTACACCTGTCATGACTTGCTATGCGGCTAAAGATAGCGACATCCCCCTCCCTCACACCTTCTTTCACGTACATGTAGACGGCAGCAATGCCTCCCCTCAGCCTCCCCTTCTCCAGTCTAAACAAGCCCAGCTACTTAAGCTGCTCCTCACAGGACACGTCCTCTAGACCCTTCAAGCGCTCTGTTCCGCTTCCCCGGACCCATTTCAGCACCTCCAGCACTTTCTATAGAGAAGGGCCCCAAAACTGCACACAGTACTTGAGGAGCAGTCTCACTGGTGCCGAGTTCAAAGGGACAATCACTTCCCTGGTCCTGCTGGACACACTGCTCCTGATACCAGCCTTCCTGGACGCAGGCACACACTTCCAGCTCATCTACAGCACCTGCCAAGAAACCCTGCCACGTCCTTTCCACCAGGCAGCTTTCCTGACACGCCTGCCCCTCTCCAAACGATGCACTGAGGCCCCACTGGGCTCGCTTGCTTGTGAGCTCGTTACCTTCTGCTGCTCCTTCCCCTGAACCTCGTAACACAGACACTGACATTCCCATGCTGTGCGTAAGGAGTTCAGTTAGGATTGCCAACACACGAGGGCAAGCTAAAGACACAGGTGACCTCGCAGCTGACCAGTGAGCTGCATTGCTCGTATAGGACTAAAGTAGTACAGCTTCCCGCAACTTGCAGTCTTGTCAATTCCTGGAAGCACGGTGCTCCAAGAATCCCTGACTTTGCACCACCCACCTCGCTCCTCCAGATCCCTTCAGCACCAAGAGGTTTTCCATAGCACCTACAGTCTACAGCCGTAGCTGCTTCTGCCTAGTTCCTCCCTGTCTTGGGCAGGTGTACTTAAGGCCCTTTCAAAAGCCCTGCTCAGCACAGATGCCTCACACGCTGGCTCCGTCTCCCCTTCTTCTTCTTTCCCTCACGGGATACCACGTGACGCATGTTGACAGAAGCGGGAGATTTGTGTATGGCAGTGGGCCACGGAGACTGTGCCACTCCTCACCGAGGTCTTTTCATTACACAGATGACTGTCGGTGCTGGAATGGAACGGTCACACGGTGAGGACCTTCAAGCAGAAGACACCGAGGGAGCGCAGGCAGGCTTCGTTGCAGAGGAGGATGGCAATGGTAATTTCCTAACGGATTAAATGGGTCCCATTGTACGCTTCTCTGGAGTGAAGCAAATGGGAAAAAGCAGCATTCAAAGGAGCATTCACGCTTTGTTACCTCCTTTGTAGGTTTCCTTCCGGCGCCCGAAGAGAATAATCATGATGGTTATGATGGCCAGGACTACGGTCAGATTTCTGAGGTACAGTGATAGAATCATTTTGCTTGGAGAAGACCCTTAAGCTGTTGAGTCCAACGGGAAACGTGACGCTGCCAAGTCCAGACACTAAAGCATGTCCCTGAGCAGCGTGTCTACACGTTATCTAAATTCCTCCAGGGATGGTGACTCCAGCACTTCCCTGGGAAGCCTCGGCCCAGATTTTATAGCCCTTTCAGTGAAAAGCTTTTTCCTAATGTCCAATCAAATCCTCCCCTGGCACAGCCTAGGGCCGTTTCCTCTACACCTGTCATGACTTGCTATGCGGCTAAAGATAGCGACATCCCCCTCCCTCACACCTTCTTTCACGTACATGTAGACGGCAGCAATGCCTCCCCTCAGCCTCCCCTTCTCCAGTCTAAACAAGCCCAGCTACTTAAGCTGCTCCTCACAGGACACGTCCTCTAGACCCTTCAAGCGCTCTGTTCCGCTTCCCCGGACCCATTTCAGCACCTCCAGCGCTTTCTATAGAGAAGGGCCCCAAAACTGCACACAGTACTTGAGGAGCAGTCTCACTGGTGCCGAGTTCAAAGGGACAATCACTTCCCTGGTCCTGCTGGACACACTGCTCCTGATACCAGCCTTCCTGGACGCAGGCACACACTTCCAGCTCATCTACAGCACCTGCCAAGAAACCCTGCCACGTCCTTTCCACCAGGCAGCTTTCCTGACACGCCTGCCCCTCTCCAAACGATGCACTGAGGCCCCACTGGGCTCGCTTGCTTGTGAGCTCGTTACCTTCTGCTGCTCCTTCCCCTGAACCTCGTAACACAGACACTGACATTCCCATGCTGTGCGTAAGGAGTTCAGTTAGGATTGCCAACACACGAGGGCAAGCTAAAGACACAGGTGACCTCGCAGCTGACCAGTGAGCTGCATTGCTCGTATAGGACTAAAGTAGTACAGCTTCCCGCAACTTGCAGTCTTGTCAATTCCTGGAAGCACGGTGCTCCAAGAATCCCTGACTTTGCACCACCCACCTCGCTCCTCCAGATCCCTTCAGCACCAAGAGGTTTTCCATAGCACCTACAGTCTACAGCCGTAGCTGCTTCTGCCTAGTTCCTCCCTGTCTTGGGCAGGTGTACTTAAGGCCCTTTCAAAAGCCCTGCTCAGCACAGATGCCTCACACGCTGGCTCCGTCTCCCCTTCTTCTTCTTTCCCTCACGGGATACCACGTGACGCATGTTGACAGAAGCGGGAGATTTGTGTATGGCAGTGGGCCACGGAGACTGTGCCACTCCTCACCGAGGTCTTTTCATTACACAGATGACTGTCGGTGCTGGAATGGAACGGTCACACGGTGAGGACCTTCAAGCAGAAGACACCGAGGGAGCGCAGGCAGGCTTCGTTGCAGAGGAGGATGGCAATGGTAATTTCCTAACGGATTAAATGGGTCCCATTGTACGCTTCTCTGGAGTGAAGCAAATGGGAAAAAGCAGCATTCAAAGGAGCATTCACGCTTTGTTACCTCCTTTGTAGGTTTCCTTCCGGCGCCCGAAGAGAATAATCATGATGGTTATGATGGCCAGGACTACGGTCAGATTTCTGAGGTACAGTGATAGAATCATTTTGCTTGGAGAAGACCCTTAAGCTGTTGAGTCCAACGGGAAACGTGACGCTGCCAAGTCCAGACACTAAAGCATGTCCCTGAGCAGCGTGTCTACACGTTATCTAAATTCCTCCAGGGATGGTGACTCCAGCACTTCCCTGGGAAGCCTCGGCCCAGATTTTATAGCCCTTTCAGTGAAAAGCTTTTTCCTAATGTCCAATCAAATCCTCCCCTGGCACAGCCTAGGGCCGTTTCCTCTACACCTGTCATGACTTGCTATGCGGCTAAAGATAGCGACATCCCCCTCCCTCACACCTTCTTTCACGTACATGTAGACGGCAGCAATGCCTCCCCTCAGCCTCCCCTTCTCCAGTCTAAACAAGCCCAGCTACTTAAGCTGCTCCTCACAGGACACGTCCTCTAGACCCTTCAAGCGCTCTGTTCCGCTTCCCCGGACCCATTTCAGCACCTCCAGCGCTTTCTATAGAGAAGGGCCCCAAAACTGCACACAGTACTTGAGGAGCAGTCTCACTGGTGCCGAGTTCAAAGGGACAATCACTTCCCTGGTCCTGCTGGACACACTGCTCCTGATACCAGCCTTCCTGGACGCAAGCACACACTTCCAGCTCATCTACAGCACCTGCCAAGAAACCCTGCCACGTCCTTTCCACCAGGCAGCTTTCCTGACACGCCTGCCCCTCTCCAAACGATGCACTGAGGCCCCACTGGGCTCGCTTGCTTGTGAGCTCGTTACCTTCTGCTGCTCCTTCCCCTGAACCTCGTAACACAGACACTGACATTCCCATGCTGTGCGTAAGGAGTTCAGTTAGGATTGCCAACACACGAGGGCAAGCTAAAGACACAGGTGACCTCGCAGCTGACCAGTGAGCTGCATTGCTCGTATAGGACTAAAGTAGTACAGCTTCCCGCAACTTGCAGTCTTGTCAATTCCTGGAAGCACGGTGCTCCAAGAATCCCTGACTTTGCACCACCCACCTCGCTCCTCCAGATCCCTTCAGCACCAAGAGGTTTTCCATAGCACCTACAGTCTACAGCCGTAGCTGCTTCTGCCTAGTTCCTCCCTGTCTTGGGCAGGTGTACTTAAGGCCCTTTCAAAAGCCCTGCTCAGCACAGATGCCTCACACGCTGGCTCCGTCTCCCCTTCTTCTTCTTTCCCTCACGGGATACCACGTGACGCATGTTGACAGAAGCGGGAGATTTGTGTATGGCAGTGGGCCACGGAGACTGTGCCACTCCTCATCGAGGTCTTTTCATTACACAGATGACTGTCGGTGGTGGAATGGAACGGTCACACGGTGAGGACCTTCAAGCAGAAAACACCGAGGGAGCGCAGGCAGGCTTCGTTGCAGAGGAGGATGGCAATGGTAATTTCCTAACGGATTAAATGGGTCCCATTGTACGCTTCTCTGGAGTGAAGCAAATGGGAAAAAGCAACATTCAAAGGAGCATTCACGCTTTTTCACCTCCTTTGTAGGATTCTTTCTGGTGCCCGAAGAGACCAATTATGATGGTTATGATGGCCAGGACTACGGTCAGATTTCTGAGGTACAGTGATAGAATCATTTTGCTTGGAGAAGACCCTTAAGCTGTTGAGTCCAACGGGAAACGTGACGCTGCCAAGTCCAGACACTAAAGCATGTCCCTGAGCAGCGTGTCTACACGTTATCTAAATTCCTCCAGGGATGGTGACTCCAGCACTTCCCTGGGAAGCCTCGGCCCAGATTTTATAGCCCTTTCAGTGAAAAGCTTTTTCCTAATGTCCAATCAAATCCTCCCCTGGCACAGCCTAGGGCCGTTTCCTCTACACCTGTCATGACTTGCTATGCGGCTAAAGATAGCGACATCCCCCTCCCTCACACCTTCTTTCACGTACATGTAGACGGCAGCAATGCCTCCCCTCAGCCTCCCCTTCTCCAGTCTAAACAAGCCCAGCTACTTAAGCTGCTCCTCACAGGACACGTCCTCTAGACCCTTCAAGCGCTCTGTTCCGCTTCCCCGGACCCATTTCAGCACCTCCAGCGCTTTCTATAGAGAAGGGCCCCAAAACTGCACACAGTACTTGAGGAGCAGTCTCACTGGTGCCGAGTTCAAAGGGACAATCACTTCCCTGGTCCTGCTGGACACACTGCTCCTGATACCAGCCTTCCTGGACGCAAGCACACACTTCCAGCTCATCTACAGCACCTGCCAAGAAACCCTGCCACGTCCTTTCCACCAGGCAGCTTTCCTGACACGCCTGCCCCTCTCCAAACGATGCACTGAGGCCCCACTGGGCTCGCTTGCTTGTGAGCTCGTTACCTTCTGCTGCTCCTTCCCCTGAACCTCGTAACACAGACACTGACATTCCCATGCTGTGCGTAAGGAGTTCAGTTAGGATTGCCAACACACGAGGGCAAGCTAAAGACACAGGTGACCTCGCAGCTGACCAGTGAGCTGCATTGCTCGTATAGGACTAAAGTAGTACAGCTTCCCGCAACTTGCAGTCTTGTCAATTCCTGGAAGCACGGTGCTCCAAGAATCCCTGACTTTGCACCACCCACCTCGCTCCTCCAGATCCCTTCAGCACCAAGAGGTTTTCCATAGCACCTACAGTCTACAGCCGTAGCTGCTTCTGCCTAGTTCCTCCCTGTCTTGGGCAGGTGTACTTAAGGCCCTTTCAAAAGCCCTGCTCAGCACAGATGCCTCACACGCTGGCTCCGTCTCCCCTTCTTCTTCTTTCCCTCACGGGATACCACGTGACGCATGTTGACAGAAGCGGGAGATTTGTGTATGGCAGTGGGCCACGGAGACTGTGCCACTCCTCATCGAGGTCTTTTCATTACACAGATGACTGTCGGTGGTGGAATGGAACGGTCACACGGTGAGGACCTTCAAGCAGAAAACACCGAGGGAGCGCAGGCAGGCTTCGTTGCAGAGGAGGATGGCAATGGTAATTTCCTAACGGATTAAATGGGTCCCATTGTACGCTTCTCTGGAGTGAAGCAAATGGGAAAAAGCAACATTCAAAGGAGCATTCACGCTTTTTCACCTCCTTTGTAGGATTCTTTCTGGTGCCCGAAGAGACCAATTATGATGGTTATGATGGCCAGGACTACGGTCAGATTTCTGAGGTACAGTGATAGAATCATTTTGCTTGGAGAAGACCCTTAAGCTGTTGAGTCCAACGGGAAACGTGACGCTGCCAAGTCCAGACACTAAAGCATGTCCCTGAGCAGCGTGTCTACACGTTATCTAAATTCCTCCAGGGATGGTGACTCCAGCACTTCCCTGGGAAGCCTCGGCCCAGATTTGATACCCCTTTCAGTGAAGAGCTTTTTCCTAATGTCCAATCAAATCCTCCCCTGGCACAACCTAGGGCCGTTTCCTCTACACCTGTCATGACTTGCTATGCGGCTAAAGATAGCGACATCCCCCTCCCTCACACCTTCTTTCACGTACATGTAGACGGCAGCAATGCCTCCCCTCAGCCTCCCCTTCTCCAGTCTAAACAAGCCCAGCTACTTAAGCTGCTCCTCACAGGACACGTCCTCTAGACCCTTCAAGCGCTCTGTTCCGCTTCCCCGGACCCATTTCAGCACCTCCAGCACTTTCTATAGAGAAGGGCCCCAAAACTGCACACAGTACTTGAGGAGCAGTCTCACTGGTGCCAAGTTCAAAGGGACAATCACTTCCCTGGTCCTGCTGGACACACTGCTCCTGATACCAGCCTTCCTGGACGCAGGCACACACTTCCAGCTCATCTACAGCACCTGCCAAGAAACCCTGCCACGTCCTTTCCACCAGGCAGCTTTCCTGACACGCCTGCCCCTCTCCAAACGATGCACTGAGGCCCCACTGGGCTCGCTTGCTTGTGAGCTCGTTACCTTCTGCTGCTCCTTCCCCTGAACCTCGTAACACAGACACTGACATTCCCATGCTGTGCGTAAGGAGTTCAGTTAGGATTGCCAACACACGAGGGCAAGCTAAAGACACAGGTGACCTCGCAGCTGACCAGTGAGCTGCATTGCTCGTATAGGACTAAAGTAGTACAGCTTCCCGCAACTTGCAGTCTTGTCAATTCCTGGAAGCACGGTGCTCCAAGAATCCCTGACTTTGCACCACCCACCTCGCTCCTCCAGATCCCTTCAGCACCAAGAGGTTTTCCATAGCACCTACAGTCTACAGCCGTAGCTGCTTCTGCCTAGTTCCTCCCTGTCTTGGGCAGGTGTACTTAAGGCCCTTTCAAAAGCCCTGCTCAGCACAGATGCCTCACACGCTGGCTCCGTCTCCCCTTCTTCTTCTTTCCCTCACGGGATACCACGTGACGCATGTTGACAGAAGCGGGAGATTTGTGTATGGCAGTGGGCCACAGAGTCTGTGCCACTCCTCACCAAGGTCTTTTCATTACACAGATGACTGTCGGTGCTGGAATGGAACGGTCACACGGTGAGGACCTTCAAGCAGAAGACACCGAGGGAGCGCAGGCAGGCTTCGTTGCAGAGGAGGATGGCAATGGTAATTTCCTAACGGATTAAATGGGTCCCATTGTACGCTTCTCTGGAGTGAAGCAAATGGGAAAAAGCAGCATTCAAAGGAGCATTCACGCTTTTTCACCTCCTTTGTAGGTTTCTTTCTGGTGCCCGAAGAGACCAATTATGATGGTTATGATGGCCAGGACTACGGTCAGATTTCTGAGGTACAGTGATAGAATCATTTTGCTTGGAGAAGACCCTTAAGCTGTTGAGTCCAACGGGAAACGTGACGCTGCCAAGTCCAGACACTAAAGCATGTCCCTGAGCAGCGTGTCTACACGTTATCTAAATTCCTCCAGGGATGGTGACTCCAGCACGTCCCTGGGAAGCCTCGGCCCAGATTTTATAGCCCTTTCAGTGAAGAGCTTTTTCCTAATGTCCAATCAAATCCTCCCCTGGCACAACCTAGGGCCGTTTCCTCTACACCTGTCATGACTTGCTATGCGGCTAAAGATAGCGACATCCCCCTCCCTCACACCTTCTTTCACGTACATGTAGACGGCAGCAATGCCTCCCCTCAGCCTCCCCTTCTCCAGTCTAAACAAGCCCAGCTACTTAAGCTGCTCCTCACAGGACACGTCCTCTAGACCCTTCAAGCGCTCTGTTCCGCTTCCCCGGACCCATTTCAGCACCTCCAGCGCTTTCTATAGAGAAGGGCCCCAAAACTGCACACAGTACTTGAGGAGCAGTCTCACTGGTGCCGAGTTCAAAGGGACAATCACTTCCCTGGTCCTGCTGGACACACTGCTCCTGATACCAGCCTTCCTGGACGCAGGCACACACTTCCAGCTCATCTACAGCACCTGCCAAGAAACCCTGCCACGTCCTTTCCACCAGGCAGCTTTCCTGACACGCCTGCCCCTCTCCAAACGATGCACTGAGGCCCCACTGGGCTCGCTTGCTTGTGAGCTCGTTACCTTCTGCTGCTCCTTCCCCTGAACCTCGTAACACAGACACTGGCATTCCCATGCTGTGCGTAAGGAGTTCAGTTAGGATTGCCAACACACGAGGGCAAGCTAAAGACACAGGTGACCTCGCAGCTGACCAGTGAGCTGCATTGCTCGTATAGGACTAAAGTAGTACAGCTTCCCGCAACTTAAAGTCTTGTGAATTGCTAGAAGGATAGTGCTTCACGAGTCCCTGACTTTGCACCACCCACCTCGCTCCTCCAGATCCCTTCAGTATCAAATGTTTGCCCATAGGACCTATAGTCTGCAGGAGTAGCTGCTTCTGCCTAGTTCCTCTCTATCTTGGGCAGGCGTACTTAAGGCCCTTTAGAAAGCCCTGCTCAGCACAGATGCTTCACACTCTGACTCTGTTTCCCCTTTTTCTTCTCTCTCTCACCTGATGACATGTGACGTGTTTTAACTGAAGTGGGAGCTTTGTGCGTGGCAGTGTGTCACGAAGTCTGTGCCACTCCTCACCAAGGTCTTTTCATTTACACAGATGAGTATCCATGGTGCAATGAAAGTGTGTGATGGTGCTGTGCCTCAACCAGAATACACATACGGAGCGTGCGCACAGTATGGTTCTGCAGACTACAGCAATGGTAATTTCCTGATGGATTAGATGGGTCCCATTGTAAGCTTCTGTGGAGTGAAGCAAATGGGAAAAAGCAGCATGAAATCAGCACTCACAAGTTTTTACCTCCTTTATAGGTTTGGTTTTGACGGATGTAGTGACATATTATGATGGTTATTACGGCCAGGTCTTCGTTCAGGATTCTCAGGTACAGTGATAGAATCATTTTAGTTGGGAAAGACCCTTAAGCTATTGAGTGCAACGGGAAATGTGACGCTGCCAAATCCTGCCACTAAACCATGTCCCTAAGAGCCGTGTCTACAAGTTATCTAAATTCCTCCAGGGATGGTGACCTCAGCACTTCCCTGGGCAGCCTGTGCCAGGGCTCGACAGCCCTTTCCGTGAAGAGGTTTTTCCTAATGTCCAATCCAGTCCTCTCCTGGCACAACCTAGGTCCATTTGCTCTAGTCCTGTCATGACTTGCTAGGCGGCTCAAGATAGCGACATTCCCCTCGCCACGAGATCCTTTCAGGTAGCTGTAGAGGGCAGTAATTTCTCCCCTCGGCCTCCCTTTCTCTAGACTAAACAAGCCCAGTTCCTTAAGCTGCTCCTCACAGGGCTTGTTCTCTAGACCCTTCAAAAGCTCTGTTCCTCTTCCCTGCACCCATTTCAGCACTTCCAGCACTTTCTATAGTGAAGGGCCCAAAACCGCACACAGTACCTGAGGAACAGTCTCACCGGTACCAAGTACAAAGGGACAACCACTTCCCTGGTCCTGCTGGTCACACGGCTTCTGATACCACTCAGGATGCTCTTGCCCTCCAAGACGCTTGCACACACTTCCAGCTCATGTTGAGCACCTTCTAAGAAACACCTCTATGTTCCTCCATAAGTGTTCCCAAAGAGTACATGTTGAACGGTGTAATGGGTTGTTGAAAACCACTTGGAAGGCATTGGGTGGGGGTCTTTCAAACATTGGGACCAACATCTAGCAAAGGCCACATCGTTGGTCAACACTAGAGGCTCAGTCAATCGAGCCAGCCCTGCCCACTCAGAATTCCTCCATACTGTAGATGGAGATAAGGTCCCTGTGGTCCACCTGAGAGGTATGTTAGGGAAAACTGTCTGGGTTAAACCTGTCTTGAGCAAAGGCAAACCCATTCGTGGGATTGTCTTTGCTCAAGGATCCAGTTGCACTTGGTGGGTGATGCAGGAAGATGGAAGAACACAATGTATACCTCAAGGGGACCTTATCTTTGGATGAGTTTGTCCGTATTCTGTGTACCTATCTGTAAATATGTATATGGTTGGAAATATGTATGTATAGAGATATAAGTTTAAGTTTGATTATGGGGTGTTGGCATGGAAGGAAAATTCGGAGTGGCTAATGTTGTGGTTTTGAATTTGTCCGAGGAATTTTCCTTCCTATTGTCAACAAAGGGAACACGAGGGGGGCGGGGAGAGGCCGTTTCCGGGGAAACGGTGCCCGGAGCTCGGTTTGATTTACTTTCTTTCCTGCCTCTGGGGAGGGGAGCTGGTTTTCCTTTGTTCGGACTCGCGCGCTTTCCTCGGGGGAGGAGCGGAGCGGCGGCGTGGAGCAGCTACAGGCGAGCAGCAGCCTAGGAGCGGCGGGCAGCTGAGGTGCGACTCGTGGGGTTCTACAGTCTCTGGAGCAAGCAACATCGGCCACCTGATCTTCCACAACTCCAGCAGAACTCACGCGCCTCCTTTTTCCCTCGTTCCTTTCGGGCCCGGGGCTGCGGCAGCGGCGACCGCCCCCCGCCCCCTCTAAGAGACCTGCGTCGCAAGATTTGGGATACAGGACTCAGTCCATTTAAAGGTTCTACGGTTTTGGTGGTGGTTACTGTTAATTCTGCTCTGTTTATACATAGATTCGTACCTGAGAACTGTTATCTTTTTCTATACAATTTTGTTTGATTAAATATTTTTAATATCTGATTAATATCCTAGTTTTTTATCAAAACTAAGTCAAATACCTTTTATCGGATGGTCCTTGTCTACTCCGGCAAAGATCCAGCTGAGGTGAGGAGTCCCTCCAGGGAATCCCTAGAGGTACCCAAGAGAGTCCTAATCTCAATGGATCCTGCAGCTGAGCAGAGCGGGTCCCTCTGGGGTGCCAAATCTGAAACAAATTAAATAGACCTGAAAGACTGTTAAGCAGGTATTCTTTAATTTTGGTGCTGGAGAAGCGCTGGGGATATTGCTCCAGGAGTGCCTCTGAAGAATGCATGTAGATCTCATTGTTAAATTTACTAAACACATCCATATTTACTACAGTTCCCTGAAATCACTTAACTGTTCTCTTCCTATTCCTGGAACTAATTACTTGCTACCTTGTGTCTGATTTACAAGACAACAATACCCCATTATTGTCCATTTAAACCAATTCGGGCTGTTCCTGGGGATCCTTTGTTTTCTTTCACAGGTGTCTGGTGATTTCCTTATCCGATCGGTGATTTCCGAATCTTCAGCAGTGCACAGCAGTGGAGTACCTGATCCCTGATGTTATCATTAACTAAGATTACCGTCTAAAGTTGAAGATTATAAATCCCCTTGTCTGAACACCTTGCACAACTGTTGCCTCTGCTGCTCTCTGTTTCCAGTGCAAGCTGGTGGCACTCGCTGCAGCCAGAGGCCTGGATGGCTGTGTGTTTTCCTGGGACCTCAGTCTGGGTTGACACATGCTTTCTGGCAGATGCCGAGGACGCAGCCTCCCACCAGGTGGATACCATGGCTAGGCTCCCTTTCACCAACTGAATTTACTTGTGAGCTCAGAGAGAGACTTTGCCTTCCCTGCTCCCCCTGCCTGCAAGCTATGCAAGCACCTTGCAGCTGTGTCCTGGGTGATCCAATCTGTGTCACATCCATGCATTCGAAAGAAGCTTAAATGCCCCAGCCTGTACCTCTCCTTTCCCTTTACAGAGCAAAGGTGGCATCATCAGTTCTGTTCCTGTACCATCAGTGTGCACAGCATCGCATGCTGTCATAGCCAGACAGAAGCCTCGGAGGGCTGTACAAGGAGGGGGTGCCCCACCTGGCTTGCTTTGTTGCCTGGACAGAGGCAAGCATTCACACAGGGTGGATGATGGATGCTGACACAGACCCTGACCTGATGTAGCTCAAGGCCATGGAGGAACTGCCCTTCAGCTGGGCAAGTAATATTCAGTGGTCTTGGAGTAGTCTGTCCTCAGCTGAAGTCTCATATTCCCTCTCTTTGAAACCCATAAGTGTCTGTAAAGACTAACTTTGCATTGTGTTGTTGTTTCTTTAAACACTGATTGAGTGCAAGTCTCCATGTTACCTCGGGGACTATTGTGTGGCTCCTGTCTAACAATGAGAGGGGAGGTATAGGAGCCTGCACTGCTTCTCCCCCCCCACATGACCTGCGATAGGATGCAGATGCCACAGAGGAGAAGGACCGCCCTGGAGCCCCCAGCCTCAATTCCAGAAGCTTCTCAAAGGAGCTTCTGCATGTGCAGTGCAAGAGCACCCTTCATGTGCTAATAGGGCATGAACCTGCCCTATAAACAGAGCCTTCTGAAACAAAGAAAATAGCCCAACAGCCTGAAATACTGTGAAGCAGGTGTACCTTTAATTTTGGCAGCCAGGAAAGCACTGGGGATGTTCCTCCATAAGTGTTCCCAAAGAGTACATGTAAGTCTCATTCTATTTACTAAACACATACACATTAATTACATTTTCTGAAATCAATTAATTTTTCCCTCCTATTCCTGGAAGTAATTCCATATTATCTTGTTTCTGATTCACATTACAACAATAACCCCCTATCATCCATTTAAACTAATTCTGGCTACTCCTGGCGATCCCTTGTCTTGCACATCTTCTGTCTCAGACAGAAGGCTGAGGCAGGGCCAGGGGGCCTCCCAGGCCTGTGGGCTGGAGGCCCCAGCTGAGCCTGCTCGTGGCTCTTAGGCATCATTTTTTATAAAATTAAAAATTTAATAGAGGTATATAGCAACATGGTCAATTCTGGGCTCAGAGACCGGCTCCGCAGAGAGGGGCCGAAATAAACTGGAAAAGCCCAGGGCAATTATGCCCGTAGAGGCTATTTACACCGCTCCCAAACCTCATGTGATAGTGCAGTCCAGTAGCGCTTTTAGGACTCCTCATTGGATTCCTTCGCTGCCTTTCAGACAGGTTGTTGTCTCGGTTCAGGTGGTGTTGCTGACGTGTATCCTTGATGCCTCTGTATTTTCCTTTGTTTGTGTATTTTCTGGAGGCCATATTTTAACTGTTAAAGGCAGGAGGGATTGAGGGGCAGTATCACACTCCTTGCAAGTGTAGGGGCTTTTTTATTTAATTTGAAAATCAATGAAGCCCATGTGTTTCTTCATAAGCAACATCTTGAACTATTCATATTGGAATTATGTTATTCATATTAATTTCACTGAATTAAGACATTTCTATGAGTGACTAGAAATGAAAGTCAAATTCTTCATTTTATGGATATAATTTTCCTGTATAGAGTCAATCATCCATCATCTTCTTTCAAAAATTACAAGGGAAGAATACTAAAAGATAACTTTTTCTTTTATGAAACGGTTGTCTTGTGTTCTTGCAGCTCTTAAACAGGGAACGTTCCCAGATGAAAGTTTTTAAAAATTATGAGTTCTTCTAGTTGTCATCATGTAGCATTACAACAGATACTAAATGATCCTAACTGTAAGTTAGCAATAAACCAATTAATAAGCAATGCAGCTAGAAGGCACGACAAAGCACATTTTTAATATATAAAATATACATAAAGTAAAATATATAAAGTATAATAGAGTACAAAGCCTAGCTTTTCAGGAAGTGTTCTTATTTGTCTCACTGATAGCCGACCAAACTCAGCAAGTGAGATGACAGAGGGGTCAAAGTTGTCACACCAGAGGATGCTGTGTCAAATACTGAAAAAAATAAATGACAGAACTTTCCAAAGTCCAATAAAGTTTTCCTAAATTTTGGAATGTAACTCAAGGTGTAACAATGACAATCAGTCACGTGGAATGATCGACTGATTCATCGCTTTTTATGCAATGCTTTAATGCAATAATTTTTAACACAAGAAAAATGTAATCAAGGCACAAAGTGCAAGCATTTGTTTTTTAAAAGATATAGTTTTCCCCAAAGAATTCTCAGTCCATCTATCCCGTAAGTTACCACGGTATCATTGGATAAGATGGAAACATATCAGAAACACAGGTATAATGATAATCTAGTTCAGCTGTGATTACAATTCTCTACAAACAGTGAGAATCATACCGGGTCCGACACAAAAAATCCCTGAGACTGTGCCTGTAACTCTTTTTATTTAACAAGAGTAAAGAAAATCAACTCCAGTCACCTTCAGCATAGTTCCCTTCTGAGTTGACACACAACTGCATACGATACTGCCACCGTTCAAAGCCGTTCTGCAGATTTTCTGAAAGGCTGTTGAGGATCTCGATCGTTTTTGCTTTCACATTTCTACCAACAAAAACTGGGTTCCTTTGAGCACTGACTTGTTCTTTGGGAAGAGGCAGAAACCACAGGGAGCCAGGTCTGGCAAACAGGGCGGGTACTCAAGCACAGCACTGCTGTTAGTAGCTAAAAACTGCTTCCCAGACAAAGCGTTGTGGGCTGGTGCCCACTGACCTTTTCCAGTTGAGGGCAAGAAAACATCTCTATTTGAAAATGTGTGCATGCACACCGAGCGAAGTGATCGAGTGGAGACGTGTCCCACTGTGACAGGTTAGAACATGGTCTATAACCCCTTCCCTGTCTCTCCCCTCCCACTCCTGGATCCCAAGCTACAGGGTTAGTCTTGAGGATTTTTGTGTCAGACCTGGTAGACATTAGGAAGAAGGTTTTTACTGTGACAGTGAGGAGACACTGGACCAGGTTGCCTCAAGAAGGTGTGAATGCTCCTTCCCTGGAGGTATTCAAGAGCTGGTCGGATAAGGCTTTGAGCAACCTGCTCTAGTGGAAGGTGTCCCTGCCCGTGGCAGGGGGGTTGGAAGTGGATGATCTTCCAAGCCAAATCATTCTATGATTCTACAGTCTTAAGATCCTATGACTTCCACAGCCTCCGCCGCCCTGGCCCTCCCCCTGCCAGCCCCCCCTTCCCCCCCGAGACGCCATGCCCCAGCAGGCCCCGACGCCAGCCACATACCCCCTTTGTGACATCACAAACAAAGCTGTCACTATTTAGCCACCCCTGCAGGTGCCAACCCTCAGTGCTGTCCAGGCAGCGCACCGGGACAGACAGCACTTCTCTGGCTGGCAGCGGAGGGACTCAGATCTCAACTCTTCTCACCCTCACCTTGTTCTTTTCCTCGCCCAAACATTTCATCACCCTCTCCCACCCCTCATCATCTCCCTCTTCACAACCTTTCCCCACCTTCTCTAGCTCATCACTATCTCCTTCTCCCCAGCCTTTGCCCACCCTCTCTCTCTCCTCTCTGTTTCTCTCTACCTGCCCTCTCCATCCTCTGCACCTGCTGAAACATGCAGCGCTTTGTCGGGACCCTGAGGAGGCTCTCGAAGCAGCTGTCATGCTGCTACACCTCTGCGGCCAGTGCTGATGAGGCCGACGAGCCCTATGGGACCCAGCAGGAGGTCCAGGGTGGGCTGAACAGCATGGCCAGCACCAGTGACCCAGCCCAGCCAAAGCGGCGTCGGTGGTGGAAGAGGCTCTGCATCAAGCGACAGCCCACAAAGAAGCAGTAAGTAGCAGGCAGTGCCCAGAACAAACCTCCAGCCCCTGTCTAGAAGAGGGAGGAGACTGCCCAAGCTGGGACAGGAGCTGAGGGATACTCTGCTCTGCCCAGCCCTGCTCCGCTCTGCCAGCCCTGTCCCTGTAGTGAATCTTGTGTGGAGTTCAGCAGGCCTTCGTCCAAGCGCAGACAGCTCCTTTACTCTTGCCACACTGACCGGCTTGCTTGAGCAGGGCATCAATTTGCAGAAAGAAACGACACAGCTTTCCCGTTGCTGTTAGAAATCCCCTCCCCTCTGTTTGTGGGACACGTCTGGCGTGGCACTGATTGGGGTTAAAAACGGGCTTATGCAAGCTCCCTGGTCTCCACAGACTTAGGGAGCCTCCAGAGACTCCCAGATGCTAAGACACGGTCTCTTTTGCTATGCTGGGTAGCTGGGCAGCCCTGCTGGAGGCAGGGCGGCCAGTGCCTGGGCACAGGCGTCTCCTGGGGCAGGGAGGGTACGGAGTATTTCAGTCTCCACTACCCTAGTCGTGCCGTAAGTTGAGTGCATGTTACTGTTTCTCTGTTGGCTACGAGAATGGGTAGGATGGCTCACGAAGGGCTGCTGCTCTTCCAGTAGAGAGTGAATGCAAGGACGTGTAAAGTTTTACTCAATGTGATTCCTTCCTTTCTCAATGTAGCATTGCTGTCCAACTGGAGGACAATATGGGCCCTGAAGGCACAGAAGGCTGTTCTGTTGGAGAAACAGAAGGCCCAGCAGCACCAGAGAGCTCCTTCTCTGCTATGCCTGCTGTCCTTCACGTGAGCGCACCTGCACTGACTGAAGCAGGTAGGAACCTTAACCATGGGAGGAGACTATGGGGACAAATTACTGAGAGTGATAACCCACTGCTTAAAAATAGAGCTTGGAGAAAAGGCCAAGAAGGAGTAAAATAAGCACTAAGAGCACCGCAACATTTCTTAACCTGCTTTGTAGGTTTCATCCAAGCAGAAGAGATAGAGAAAGAGGAAAAAGTTCAGAGACCAACTGATTCTGAGGTAACTCAAGAAAAAAAATCCTTATTAGCTTTTGCATTAGTTTCCTTCTGCTGCTGTTTCCACAAAAACTCGTAATGGAGACACTGACATGCCGGTATGTGGGCAAGGAGTTCAGTTACGAGTGCCAAAACACGAGGACAAGCTAAAGACCTGCGTATCCAGGCAGCTGAACTTTAAGCTGCATTTCCCGTAAAGGAATAAAGCAGGAAAGCTTAAAAGACTTACAGCCTTCTGAATTGCTGCAAGCACAGTGCTTCAAGAATCCCTGACTTTGCACCACCCACCTCGCTCCTCCAGATCCCTTCAGCACCAAGAGGTTTTCCATAGCACCTACAGTCTACAGCCGTAGCTGCTTCTGCCTAGTTCCTCCCTGTCTTGGGCAGGTGTACTTAAGGCCCTTTCAAAAGCCCTGCTCAGCACAGATGCCTCACACGCTGGCCCTGTTTCCCCTTTTCTTTCTTTCCCTAAACTGACAAAACATGATGAATGTTGACAAAAGCGGGACATGTGTGTATGGCAATGAATGGCACTGTGCCACAGAGTCTGTGCCACTCCTCACCAAGGTCTTTTCATTACACAGATGACTGTCGGTGCTGGAATGGAACAGTCACACGGTGAGGACCTTCAAGCAGAAAACACCGAGGGAGCGCAGGCAGGCTTCGTTGCAGAGGAGGATGGCAATGGTAATTTCCTAACGGATTAAATGGGTCCCATTGTACGCTTCTCTGGAGTGAAGCAAATGGGAAAAAGCAGCATTCAAAGGAGCATTCACGCTTTTTCACCTCCTTTGTAGGTTTCTTTCTGGTGCCCGAAGAGACCAATTATGATGGTTATGATGGCCAGGACTACGGTCAGATTTCTGAGGTACAGTGATAGAATCATTTTGCTTGGAGAAGACCCTTAAGCTGTTGAGTCCAACGGGAAACGTGACGCTGCCAAGTCCAGACACTAAAGCATGTCCCTGAGCAGCGTGTCTACACGTTATCTAAATTCCTCCAGGGATGGTGACTCCAGCACTTCCCTGGGAAGCCTCGGCCCAGATTTGATAGCCCTTTCAGTGAAGAGCTTTTTCCTAATGTCCAATCAAATCCTCCCCTGGCACAGCCTAGGGCCGTTTCCTCTACACCTGTCATGACTTGCTATGCGGCTAAAGATAGCGACATCCCCCTCCCTCACACCTTCTTTCACGTACATGTAGACGGCAGCAATGCCTCCCCTCAGCCTCCCCTTCTCCAGTCTAAACAAGCCCAGCTACTTAAGCTGCTCCTCACAGGACACGTCCTCTAGACCCTTCAAGCGCTCTGTTCCGCTTCCCCGGACCCATTTCAGCACCTCCAGCACTTTCTATAGAGAAGGGCCCCAAAACTGCACACAGTACTTGAGGAGCAGTCTCACTGGTGCCAAGTTCAAAGGGACAATCACTTCCCTGGTCCTGCTGGACACACTGCTCCTGATACCAGCCTTCCTGGACGCAAGCACACACTTCCAGCTCATCTACAGCACCTGCCAAGAAACCCTGCCACGTCCTTTCCACCAGGCAGCTTTCCTGACACGCCTGCCCCTCTCCAAACGATGCACTGAGGCCCCACTGGGCTCGCTTGCTTGTGAGCTCGTTACCTTCTGCTGCTCCTTCCCCTGAACCTCGTAACACAGACACTGACATTCCCATGCTGTGCGTAAGGAGTTCAGTTAGGATTGCCAACACACGAGGGCAAGCTAAAGACACAGGTGACCTCGCAGCTGACCAGTGAGCTGCATTGCTCGTATAGGACTAAAGTAGTACAGCTTCCCGCAACTTGCAGTCTTGTCAATTCCTGGAAGCACGGTGCTCCAAGAATCCCTGACTTTGCACCACCCACCTCGCTCCTCCAGATCCCTTCAGCACCAAGAGGTTTTCCATAGCACCTACAGTCTACAGCCGTAGCTGCTTCTGCCTAGTTCCTCCCTGTCTTGGGCAGGTGTACTTAAGGCCCTTTCAAAAGCCCTGCTCAGCACAGATGCCTCACACGCTGGCTCCGTCTCCCCTTCTTCTTCTTTCCCTCACGGGATACCACGTGACGCATGTTGACAGAAGCGGGAGATTTGTGTATGGCAGTGGGCCACGGAGACTGTGCCACTCCTCACCGAGGTCTTTTCATTACACAGATGACTGTCGGTGGTGGAATGGAACGGCCACATGGTGAGGACCTTCAAGCAGAAGACACCGAGGGAGCGCAGGCAGGCTTCGTTGCAGAGGAGGATGGCAATGGTAATTTCCTAACGGATTAAATGGGTCCCATTGTACGCTTCTCTGGAGTGAAGCAAATGGGAAAAAGCAGCATTCAAAGGAGCATTCACGCTTTTTCACCTCCTTTGTAGGTTTCTTTCTGGTGCCCGAAGAGACCAATTATGATGGTTATGATGGCCAGGACTACGGTCAGATTTCTGAGGTACAGTGATAGAATCATTTTGCTTGGAGAAGACCCTTAAGCTGTTGAGTCCAACGGGAAACGTGACGCTGCCAAGTCCAGACACTAAAGCATGTCCCTGAGCAGCGTGTCTACACGTTATCTAAATTCCTCCAGGGATGGTGACTCCAGCACTTCCCTGGGAAGCCTCGGCCCAGATTTGATAGCCCTTTCAGTGAAGAGCTTTTTCCTAATGTCCAATCAAATCCTCCCCTGGCACAGCCTAGGGCCGTTTCCTCTACACCTGTCATGACTTGCTATGCGGCTAAAGATAGCGACATCCCCCTCCCTCACACCTTCTTTCACGTACATGTAGACGGCAGCAATGCCTCCCCTCAGCCTCCCCTTCTCCAGTCTAAACAAGCCCAGCTACTTAAGCTGCTCCTCACAGGACACGTCCTCTAGACCCTTCAAGCGCTCTGTTCCGCTTCCCCGGACCCATTTCAGCACCTCCAGCGCTTTCTATAGAGAAGGGCCCCAAAACTGCACACAGTACTTGAGGAGCAGTCTCACTGGTGCCAAGTTCAAAGGGACAATCACTTCCCTGGTCCTGCTGGACACACTGCTCCTGATACCAGCCTTCCTGGACGCAGGCACACACTTCCAGCTCATCTACAGCACCTGCCAAGAAACCCTGCCACGTCCTTTCCACCAGGCAGCTTTCCTGACACGCCTGCCCCTCTCCAAACGATGCACTGAGGCCCCACTGGGCTCGCTTGCTTGTGAGCTCGTTACCTTCTGCTGCTCCTTCCCCTGAACCTCGTAACACAGACACTGACATTCCCATGCTGTGCGTAAGGAGTTCAGTTAGGATTGCCAACACACGAGGGCAAGCTAAAGACACAGGTGACCTCGCAGCTGACCAGTGAGCTGCATTGCTCGTATAGGACTAAAGTAGTACAGCTTCCCGCAACTTGCAGTCTTGTCAATTCCTGGAAGCACGGTGCTCCAAGAATCCCTGACTTTGCACCACCCACCTCGCTCCTCCAGATCCCTTCAGCACCAAGAGGTTTTCCATAGCACCTACAGTCTACAGCCGTAGCTGCTTCTGCCTAGTTCCTCCCTGTCTTGGGCAGGTGTACTTAAGGCCCTTTCAAAAGCCCTGCTCAGCACAGATGCCTCACACGCTGGCTCCGTCTCCCCTTCTTCTTCTTTCCCTCACGGGATACCACGTGACGCATGTTGACAGAAGCGGGAGATTTGTGTATGGCAGTGGGCCACGGAGACTGTGCCACTCCTCACCAAGGTCTTTTCATTACACAGATGACTGTCGGTGCTGGAATGGAACGGTCACACGGTGAGGACCTTCAAGCAGAAGACACCGAGGGAGCGCAGGCAGGCTTCGTTGCAGAGGAGGATGGCAATGGTAATTTCCTAACGGATTAAATGGGTCCCATTGTACGCTTCTCTGGAGTGAAGCAAATGGGAAAAAGCAGCATTCAAAGGAGCATTCACGCTTTTTCACCTCCTTTGTAGGTTTCCTTCCGGCGCCCGAAGAGAATAATCATGATGGTTATGATGGCCAGGACTACGGTCAGATTTCTGAGGTACAGTGATAGAATCATTTTGCTTGGAGAAGACCCTTAAGCTGTTGAGTCCAACGGGAAACGTGACGCTGCCAAGTCCAGACACTAAAGCATGTCCCTGAGCAGCGTGTCTACACGTTATCTAAATTCCTCCAGGGATGGTGACTCCAGCACTTCCCTGGGAAGCCTCGGCCCAGATTTGATAGCCCTTTCAGTGAAGAGCTTTTTCCTAATGTCCAATCAAATCCTCCCCTGGCACAACCTAGGGCCGTTTCCTCTACACCTGTCATGACTTGCTATGCGGCTAAAGATAGCGACATCCCCCTCCCTCACACCTTCTTTCACGTACATGTAGACGGCAGCAATGCCTCCCCTCAGCCTCCCCTTCTCCAGTCTAAACAAGCCCAGCTACTTAAGCTGCTCCTCACAGGACACGTCCTCTAGACCCTTCAAGCGCTCTGTTCCGCTTCCCCGGACCCATTTCAGCACCTCCAGCGCTTTCTATAGAGAAGGGCCCCAAAACTGCACACAGTACTTGAGGAGCAGTCTCACTGGTGCCGAGTTCAAAGGGACAATCACTTCCCTGGTCCTGCTGGACACACTGCTCCTGATACCAGCCTTCCTGGACGCAGGCACACACTTCCAGCTCATCTACAGCACCTGCCAAGAAACCCTGCCACGTCCTTTCCACCAGGCAGCTTTCCTGACACGCCTGCCCCTCTCCAAACGATGCACTGAGGCCCCACTGGGCTCGCTTGCTTGTGAGCTCGTTACCTTCTGCTGCTCCTTCCCCTGAACCTCGTAACACAGACACTGGCATTCCCATGCTGTGCGTAAGGAGTTCAGTTAGGATTGCCAACACACGAGGGCAAGCTAAAGACACAGGTGACCTCGCAGCTGACCAGTGAGCTGCATTGCTCGTATAGGACTAAAGTAGTACAGCTTCCCGCAACTTAAAGTCTTGTGAATTGCTAGAAGGATAGTGCTTCACGAGTCCCTGACTTTGCACCACCCACCTCGCTCCTCCAGATCCCTTCAGTATCAAATGTTTGCCCATAGGACCTATAGTCTGCAGGAGTAGCTGCTTCTGCCTAGTTCCTCTCTATCTTGGGCAGGCGTACTTAAGGCCCTTTAGAAAGCCCTGCTCAGCACAGATGCTTCACACTCTGACTCTGTTTCCCCTTTTTCTTCTCTCTCTCACCTGATGACATGTGACGTGTTTTAACTGAAGTGGGAGCTTTGTGCGTGGCAGTGTGTCACGAAGTCTGTGCCACTCCTCACCAAGGTCTTTTCATTTACACAGATGAGTATCCATGGTGCAATGAAAGTGTGTGATGGTGCTGTGCCTCAACCAGAATACACATATGGAGCGTGCGCACAGTATGGTTCTGCAGACTACAGCAATGGTAATTTCCTGATGGATTAGATGGGTCCCATTGTAAGCTTCTGTGGAGTGAAGCAAATGGGAAAAAGCAGCATGAAATCAGCACTCACAAGTTTTTACCTCCTTTATAGGTTTGGTTTTGACGGATGTAGTGACATATTATGATGGTTATTACGGCCAGGTCTTCGCTCAGGATTCTCAGGTACAGTGATAGAATCATTTTAGTTGGGAAAGACCCTTAAGCTATTGAGTGCAACGGGAAATGTGACGCTGCCAAATCCTGCCACTAAACCATGTCCCTAAGAGCCGTGTCTACAAGTTATCTAAATTCCTCCAGGGATGGTGACCTCAGCACTTCCCTGGGCAGCCTGTGCCAGGGCTCGACAGCCCTTTCCGTGAAGAGGTTTTTCCTAATGTCCAATCCAGTCCTCTCCTGGCACAACCTAGGTCCATTTGCTCTAGTCCTGTCATGACTTGCTAGGCGGCTCAAGATAGCGACATTCCCCTCGCCACGAGATCCTTTCAGGTAGCTGTAGAGGGCAGTAATTTCTCCCCTCGGCCTCCCTTTCTCTAGACTAAACAAGCCCAGTTCCTTAAGCTGCTCCTCACAGGGCTTGTTCTCTAGACCCTTCAAAAGCTCTGTTCCTCTTCCCTGCACCCATTTCAGCACTTCCAGCACTTTCTATAGTGAAGGGCCCAAAACCGCACACAGTACTTGAGGAACAGTCTCACCGGTACCAAGTACAAAGGGACAACCACTTCCCTAGTCCTGCTGCTCACACTGCTGCTGATACCACTCAGGATGCTCTTGCCCTCCAAGATGCATGCACACACTTCCAGCTCATGTTAAGCACCTGCCAAGAAACACCTCTATGTCCTCTTCCACCGAACAGCTTTCCTGCAATGCTTGCCCTTCTCCGAACCATGCAGTGGGGCCCCACTGGGCTCTCTTGTTTGTGAGCTCATTACCCTCTACTGCTGCTTTCACAGAACGTCATAACGAGGACCCTGACATTACGGTGCTGGGGGCAAACAGTTCAGTTAGGACTGCAAAAACATGAGGGCAGGCTAAAAACACGGGTCTCCCGGCAGCTGGCCTTTCAGCTGGATTTCTTGGATAGGACTAAACCAGTAAATCTTCCCGGAACTTAAAGTCTTGTGAATTGCTAGAAGGATAGTGCTTCACGAGTCCCTGACTTTGCACCACCCACCTCGCTCCTCCAGATCCCTTCAGTATCAAATGTTTGCCCATAGGACCTATAGTCTGCAGGAGTAGCTGCTTCTGCCTAGTTCCTCTCTATCTTGGGCAGGCGTACTTAAGGCCCTTTAGAAAGCCCTGCTCAGCACAGATGCTTCACACTCTGACTCTGTTTCCCCTTTTTCTTCTCTCTCTCACCTGATGACATGTGACGTGTTTTAACTGAAGTGGGAGCTTTGTGCGTGGCAGTGTGTCACGAAGTCTGTGCCACTCCTCACCAAGGTCTTTTCATTTACACAGATGAGTATCCATGGTGCAATGAAAGTGTGTGATGGTGCTGTGCCTCAACCAGAATACACATATGGAGCGTGCGCACAGTATGGTTCTGCAGACTACAGCAATGGTAATTTCCTGATGGATTAGATGGGTCCCATTGTAAGCTTCTGTGGAGTGAAGCAAATGGGAAAAAGCAGCATGAAATCAGCACTCACAAGTTTTTACCTCCTTTATAGGTTTGGTTTTGACGGATGTAGTGACATATTATGATGGTTATTACGGCCAGGTCTTCGCTCAGGATTCTCAGGTACAGTGATAGAATCATTTTAGTTGGGAAAGACCCTTAAGCTATTGAGTGCAACGGGAAATGTGACGCTGCCAAATCCTGCCACTAAACCATGTCCCTAAGAGCCGTGTCTACAAGTTATCTAAATTCCTCCAGGGATGGTGACCTCAGCACTTCCCTGGGCAGCCTGTGCCAGGGCTCGACAGCCCTTTCCGTGAAGAGGTTTTTCCTAATGTCCAATCCAGTCCTCTCCTGGCACAACCTAGGTCCATTTGCTCTAGTCCTGTCATGACTTGCTAGGCGGCTCAAGATAGCGACATTCCCCTCGCCACGAGATCCTTTCAGGTAGCTGTAGAGGGCAGTAATTTCTCCCCTCGGCCTCCCTTTCTCTAGACTAAACAAGCCCAGTTCCTTAAGCTGCTCCTCACAGGGCTTGTTCTCTAGACCCTTCAAAAGCTCTGTTCCTCTTCCCTGCACCCATTTCAGCACTTCCAGCACTTTCTATAGTGAAGGGCCCAAAACCGCACACAGTACCTGAGGAACAGTCTCACCGGTACCAAGTACAAAGGGACAACCACTTCCCTGGTCCTGCTGGTCACACGGCTTCTGATACCACTCAGGATGCTCTTGCCCTCCAAGACGCTTGCACACACTTCCAGCTCATGTTGAGCACCTTCTAAGAAACACCTCTATGTTCCTCCATAAGTGTTCCCAAAGAGTACATGTTGAACGGTGTAATGGGTTGTTGAAAACCACTTGGAAGGCATTGGGTGGGGGTCTTTCAAACATTGGGACCAACATCTAGCAAAGGCCACATCGTTGGTCAACACTAGAGGCTCAGTCAATCGAGCCAGCCCTGCCCACTCAGAATTCCTCCATACTGTAGATGGAGATAAGGTCCCTGTGGTCCACCTGAGAGGTATGTTAGGGAAAACTGTCTGGGTTAAACCTGTCTTGAGCAAAGGCAAACCCATTCGTGGGATTGTCTTTGCTCAAGGATCCAGTTGCACTTGGTGGGTGATGCAGGAAGATGGAAGAACACAATGTATACCTCAAGGGGACCTTATCTTTGGATGAGTTTGTCCGTATTCTGTGTACCTATCTGTAAATATGTATATGGTTGGAAATATGTATGTATAGAGATATAAGTTTAAGTTTGATTATGGGGTGTTGGCATGGAAGGAAAATTCGGAGTGGCTAATGTTGTGGTTTTGAATTTGTCCGAGGAATTTTCCTTCCTATTGTCAACAAAGGGAACACGAGGGGGGCGGGGAGAGGCCGTTTCCGGGGAAACGGTGCCCGGAGCTCGGTTTGATTTACTTTCTTTCCTGCCTCTGGGGAGGGGAGCTGGTTTTCCTTTGTTCGGACTCGCGCGCTTTCCTCGGGGGAGGAGCGGAGCGGCGGCGTGGAGCAGCTACAGGCGAGCAGCAGCCTAGGAGCGGCGGGCAGCTGAGGTGCGACTCGTGGGGTTCTACAGTCTCTGGAGCAAGCAACATCGGCCACCTGATCTTCCACAACTCCAGCAGAACTCACGCGCCTCCTTTTTCCCTCGTTCCTTTCGGGCCCGGGGCTGCGGCAGCGGCGACCGCCCCCCGCCCCCTCTAAGAGACCTGCGTCGCAAGATTTGGGATACAGGACTCAGTCCATTTAAAGGTTCTACGGTTTTGGTGGTGGTTACTGTTAATTCTGCTCTGTTTATACATAGATTCGTACCTGAGAACTGTTATCTTTTTCTATACAATTTTGTTTGATTAAATATTTTTAATATCTGATTAATATCCTAGTTTTTTATCAAAACTAAGTCAAATACCTTTTATCGGATGGTCCTTGTCTACTCCGGCAAAGATCCAGCTGAGGTGAGGAGTCCCTCCAGGGAATCCCTAGAGGTACCCAAGAGAGTCCTAATCTCAATGGATCCTGCAGCTGAGCAGAGCGGGTCCCTCTGGGGTGCCAAATCTGAAACAAATTAAATAGACCTGAAAGACTGTTAAGCAGGTATTCTTTAATTTTGGTGCTGGAGAAGCGCTGGGGATATTGCTCCAGGAGTGCCTCTGAAGAATGCATGTAGATCTCATTGTTAAATTTACTAAACACATCCATATTTACTACAGTTCCCTGAAATCACTTAACTGTTCTCTTCCTATTCCTGGAACTAATTACTTGCTACCTTGTGTCTGATTTACAAGACAACAATACCCCATTATTGTCCATTTAAACCAATTCGGGCTGTTCCTGGGGATCCTTTGTTTTCTTTCACAGGTGTCTGGTGATTTCCTTATCCGATCGGTGATTTCCGAATCTTCAGCAGTGCACAGCAGTGGAGTACCTGATCCCTGATGTTATCATTAACTAAGATTACCGTCTAAAGTTGAAGATTATAAATCCCCTTGTCTGAACACCTTGCACAACTGTTGCCTCTGCTGCTCTCTGTTTCCAGTGCAAGCTGGTGGCACTCGCTGCAGCCAGAGGCCTGGATGGCTGTGTGTTTTCCTGGGACCTCAGTCTGGGTTGACACATGCTTTCTGGCAGATGCCGAGGACGCAGCCTCCCACCAGGTGGATACCATGGCTAGGCTCCCTTTCACCAACTGAATTTACTTGTGAGCTCAGAGAGAGACTTTGCCTTCCCTGCTCCCCCTGCCTGCAAGCTATGCAAGCACCTTGCAGCTGTGTCCTGGGTGATCCAATCTGTGTCACATCCATGCATTCGAAAGAAGCTTAAATGCCCCAGCCTGTACCTCTCCTTTCCCTTTACAGAGCAAAGGTGGCATCATCAGTTCTGTTCCTGTACCATCAGTGTGCACAGCATCGCATGCTGTCATAGCCAGACAGAAGCCTCGGAGGGCTGTACAAGGAGGGGGTGCCCCACCTGGCTTGCTTTGTTGCCTGGACAGAGGCAAGCATTCACACAGGGTGGATGATGGATGCTGACACAGACCCTGACCTGATGTAGCTCAAGGCCATGGAGGAACTGCCCTTCAGCTGGGCAAGTAATATTCAGTGGTCTTGGAGTAGTCTGTCCTCAGCTGAAGTCTCATATTCCCTCTCTTTGAAACCCATAAGTGTCTGTAAAGACTAACTTTGCATTGTGTTGTTGTTTCTTTAAACACTGATTGAGTGCAAGTCTCCATGTTACCTCGGGGACTATTGTGTGGCTCCTGTCTAACAATGAGAGGGGAGGTATAGGAGCCTGCACTGCTTCTCCCCCCCCACATGACCTGCGATAGGATGCAGATGCCACAGAGGAGAAGGACCGCCCTGGAGCCCCCAGCCTCAATTCCAGAAGCTTCTCAAAGGAGCTTCTGCATGTGCAGTGCAAGAGCACCCTTCATGTGCTAATAGGGCATGAACCTGCCCTATAAACAGAGCCTTCTGAAACAAAGAAAATAGCCCAACAGCCTGAAATACTGTGAAGCAGGTGTACCTTTAATTTTGGCAGCCAGGAAAGCACTGGGGATGTTCCTCCATAAGTGTTCCCAAAGAGTACATGTAAGTCTCATTCTATTTACTAAACACATACACATTAATTACATTTTCTGAAATCAATTAATTTTTCCCTCCTATTCCTGGAAGTAATTCCATATTATCTTGTTTCTGATTCACATTACAACAATAACCCCCTATCATCCATTTAAACTAATTCTGGCTACTCCTGGCGATCCCTTGTCTTGCACATCTTCTGTCTCAGACAGAAGGCTGAGGCAGGGCCAGGGGGCCTCCCAGGCCTGTGGGCTGGAGGCCCCAGCTGAGCCTGCTCGTGGCTCTTAGGCATCATTTTTTATAAAATTAAAAATTTAATAGAGGTATATAGCAACATGGTCAATTCTGGGCTCAGAGACCGGCTCCGCAGAGAGGGGCCGAAATAAACTGGAAAAGCCCAGGGCAATTATGCCCGTAGAGGCTATTTACACCGCTCCCAAACCTCATGTGATAGTGCAGTCCAGTAGCGCTTTTAGGACTCCTCATTGGATTCCTTCGCTGCCTTTCAGACAGGTTGTTGTCTCGGTTCAGGTGGTGTTGCTGACGTGTATCCTTGATGCCTCTGTATTTTCCTTTGTTTGTGTATTTTCTGGAGGCCATATTTTAACTGTTAAAGGCAGGAGGGATTGAGGGGCAGTATCACACTCCTTGCAAGTGTAGGGGCTTTTTTATTTAATTTGAAAATCAATGAAGCCCATGTGTTTCTTCATAAGCAACATCTTGAACTATTCATATTGGAATTATGTTATTCATATTAATTTCACTGAATTAAGACATTTCTATGAGTGACTAGAAATGAAAGTCAAATTCTTCATTTTATGGATGTAATTTTCCTGTATAGAGTCAATCATCCATCATCTTCTTTCAAAAATTACAAGGGAAGAATACTAAAAGATAACTTTTTCTTTTATGAAACGGTTGTCTTGTGTTCTTGCAGCTCTTAAACAGGGAACGTTCCCAGATGAAAGTTTTTAAAAATTATGAGTTCTTCTAGTTGTCATCATGTAGCATTACAACAGATACTAAATGATCCTAACTGTAAGTTAGCAATAAACCAATTAATAAGCAATGCAGCTAGAAGGCACGACAAAGCACATTTTTAATATATAAAATATACATAAAGTAAAATATATAAAGTATAATAGAGTACAAAGCCTAGCTTTTCAGGAAGTGTTCTTATTTGTCTCACTGATAGCCGACCAAACTCAGCAAGTGAGATGACAGAGGGGTCAAAGTTGTCACACCAGAGGATGCTGTGTCAAATACTGAAAAAAATAAATGACAGAACTTTCCAAAGTCCAATAAAGTTTTCCTAAATTTTGGAATGTAACTCAAGGTGTAACAATGACAATCAGTCATGTGGAATGATCGACTGATTCATCGCTTTTTATGCAATGCTTTAATGCAATAATTTTTAACACAAGAAAAATGTAATCAAGGCACAAAGTGCAAGCATTTGTTTTTTAAAAGATATAGTTTTCCCCAAAGAATTCTCAGTCCATCTATCCCGTAAGTTACCACGGTATCATTGGATAAGATGGAAACATATCAGAAACACAGGTATAATGATAATCTAGTTCAGCTGTGATTACAATTCTCTACAAACAGTGAGAATCATACCGGGTCCGACACAAAAAATCCCTGAGACTGTGCCTGTAACTCTTTTTATTTAACAAGAGTAAAGAAAATCAACTCCAGTCACCTTCAGCATAGTTCCCTTCTGAGTTGACACACAACTGCATACGATACTGCCACCGTTCAAAGCCGTTCTGCAGATTTTCTGAAAGGCTGTTGAGGATCTCGATCGTTTTTGCTTTCACATTTCTACCAACAAAAACTGGGTTCCTTTGAGCACTGACTTGTTCTTTGGGAAGAGGCAGAAACCACAGGGAGCCAGGTCTGGCAAACAGGGCGGGTACTCAAGCACAGCACTGCTGTTAGTAGCTAAAAACTGCTTCCCAGACAAAGCGTTGTGGGCTGGTGCCCACTGACCTTTTCCAGTTGAGGGCAAGAAAACATCTCTATTTGAAAATGTGTGCGTGCACACCGAGCGAAGTGATCGAGTGGAGACGTGTCCCACTGTGACAGGTTAGAACATGGTCTATAACCCCTTCCCTGTCTCTCCCCTCCCACTCCTGGATCCCAAGCTACAGGGTTAGTCTTGAGGATTTTTGTGTCAGACCTGGTAGACATTAGGAAGAAGGTTTTTACTGTGACAGTGAGGAGACACTGGACCAGGTTGCCTCAAGAAGGTGTGAATGCTCCTTCCCTGGAGGTATTCAAGAGCTGGTCGGATAAGGCTTTGAGCAACCTGCTCTAGTGGAAGGTGTCCCTGCCCGTGGCAGGGGGGTTGGAAGTGGATGAGCTTCCAAGCCAAATCATTCTATGATTCTACAGTCTTAAGATCCTATGACTTCCACAGCCTCCGCCGCCCTGGCCCTCCCCCTGCCAGCCCCCCCTTCCCCCCCGAGACGCCATGCCCCAGCAGGCCCCGATGCCAGCCACATACCCCCTTTGTGACATCACAAACAAAGCTGTCACTATTTAGCCACCCCTGCAGGTGCCAACCCTCAGTGCTGTCCAGGCAGCGCACCGGGACAGACAGCACTTCTCTGGCTGGCAGCGGAGGGACTCAGATCTCAACTCTTCTCACCCTCACCTTGTTCTTTTCCTCGCCCAAACATTTCATCACCCTCTCCCACCCCTCATCATCTCCCTCTTCACAACCTTTCCCCACCTTCTCTAGCTCATCACTATCTCCTTCTCCCCAGCCTTTGCCCACCCTCTCTCTCTCCTCTCTGTTTCTCTCTACCTGCCCTCTCCATCCTCTGCACCTGCTGAAACATGCAGCGCTTTGTCGGGACCCTGAGGAGGCTCTCGAAGCAGCTGTCATGCTGCTACACCTCTGCGGCCAGTGCTGATGAGGCCGACGAGCCCTATGGGACCCAGCAGGAGGTCCAGGGTGGGCTGAACAGCATGGCCAGCACCAGTGACCCAGCCCAGCCAAAGCGGCGTCGGTGGTGGAAGAGGCTCTGCATCAAGCGACAGCCCACAAAGAAGCAGTAAGTAGCAGGCAGCGCCCAGAACAAACCTCCAGCCCCTGTCTAGAAGAGGGAGGAGACTGCCCAAGCTGGGACAGGAGCTGAGGGATACTCTGCTCTGCCCAGCCCTGCTCCGCTCTGCCAGCCCTGTCCCTGTAGTGAATCTTGTGTGGAGTTCAGCAGGCCTTCGTCCAAGCGCAGACAGCTCCTTTACTCTTGCCACACTGACCGGCTTGCTTGAGCAGGGCATCAATTTGCAGAAAGAAACGACACAGCTTTCCCGTTGCTGTTAGAAATCCCCTCCCCTCTGTTTGTGGGACACGTCTGGCGTGGCACTGATTGGGGTTAAAAACGGGCTTATGCAAGCTCCCTGGTCTCCACAGACTTAGGGAGCCTCCAGAGACTCCCAGATGCTAAGACACGGTCTCTTTTGCTATGCTGGGTAGCTGGGCAGCCCTGCTGGAGGCAGGGCGGCCAGTGCCTGGGCACAGGCGTCTCCTGGGGCAGGGAGGGTACGGAGTATTTCAGTCTCCACTACCCTAGTCGTGCCGTAAGTTGAGTGCATGTTACTGTTTCTCTGTTGGCTACGAGAATGGGTAGGATGGCTCACGAAGGGCCGCTGCTCTTCCAGTAGAGAGTGAATGCAAGGACATGTAAAGTTTTACTCAATGTGATTCCTTCCTTTCTCAATGTAGCATTGCTGTCCAACTGGAGGACAATATGGGCCCTGAAGGCACAGAAGGCTGTTCTGTTGGAGAAACAGAAGGCCCAGCAGCACCAGAGAGCTCCTTCTCTGCTATGCCTGCTGTCCTTCACGTGAGCGCACCTGCACTGACTGAAGCAGGTAGGAACCTTAACCATGGGAGGAGACTATGGGGACAAATTACTGAGAGTGATAACCCACTGCTTAAAAATAGAGCTTGGAGAAAAGGCCAAGAAGGAGTAAAATAAGCACTAAGAGCACCGCAACATTTCTTAACCTGCTTTGTAGGTTTCATCCAAGCAGAAGAGATAGAGAAAGAGGAAAAAGTTCAGAGACCAACTGATTCTGAGGTAACTCAAGAAAAAAAATCCTTATTAGCTTTTGCATTAGTTTCCTTCTGCTGCTGTTTCCACAAAAACTCGTAATGGAGACACTGACATGCCGGTATGTGGGCAAGGAGTTCAGTTACGAGTGCCAAAACACGAGGACAAGCTAAAGACCTGCGTATCCAGGCAGCTGAACTTTAAGCTGCATTTCCCGTAAAGGAATAAAGCAGGAAAGCTTAAAAGACTTACAGCCTTCTGAATTGCTGCAAGCACAGTGCTTCAAGAATCCCTGACTTTGCACCACCCACCTCGCTCCTCCAGATCCCTTCAGCACCAAGAGGTTTTCCATAGCACCTACAGTCTACAGCCGTAGCTGCTTCTGCCTAGTTCCTCCCTGTCTTGGGCAGGTGTACTTAAGGCCCTTTCAAAAGCCCTGCTCAGCACAGATGCCTCACACGCTGGCCCTGTTTCCCCTTTTCTTTCTTTCCCTAAACTGACAAAACATGATGAATGTTGACAAAAGCGGGACATGTGTGTATGGCAATGAATGGCACTGTGCCACAGAGTCTGTGCCACTCCTCACCAAGGTCTTTTCATTACACAGATGACTGTCGATGGTGGAATGGAACGGTCACACGGTGAGGACCTTCAAGCAGAAAACACCGAGGGAGCGCAGGCAGGCTTCGTTGCAGAGGAGGATGGCAATGGTAATTTCCTAACGGATTAAATGGGTCCCATTGTACGCTTCTCTGGAGTGAAGCAAATGGGAAAAAGCAGCATTCAAAGGAGCATTCAAGCTTTGTTACCTCCTTTGTAGGTTTCCTTCCGGCGCCCAAAGAGAATAATCATGATGGTTATGATGGCCAGGACTACGGTCAGATTTCTGAGGTACAGTGATAGAATCATTTTGCTTGGAGAAGACCCTTAAGCTGTTGAGTCCAACGGGAAACGTGACGCTGCCAAGTCCAGACACTAAAGCATGTCCCTGAGCAGCGTGTCTACACGTTATCTAAATTCCTCCAGGGATGGTGACTCCAGCACTTCCCTGGGAAGCCTCGGCCCAGATTTGATAGCCCTTTCAGTGAAGAGCTTTTTCCTAATGTCCAATCAAATCCTCCCCTGGCACAACCTAGGGCCGTTTCCTCTACACCTGTCATGACTTGCTATGCGGCTAAAGATAGCGACATCCCCCTCCCTCACACCTTCTTTCACGTACATGTAGACGGCAGCAATGCCTCCCCTCAGCCTCCCCTTCTCCAGTCTAAACAAGCCCAGCTACTTAAGCTGCTCCTCACAGGACACGTCCTCTAGACCCTTCAAGCGCTCTGTTCCGCTTCCCCGGACCCATTTCAGCACCTCCAGCACTTTCTATAGAGAAGGGCCCCAAAACTGCACACAGTACTTGAGGAGCAGTCTCACTGGTGCCGAGTTCAAAGGGACAATCACTTCCCTGGTCCTGCTGGACACACTGCTCCTGATACCAGCCTTCCTGGACGCAGGCACACACTTCCAGCTCATCTACAGCACCTGCCAAGAAACCCTGCCACGTCCTTTCCACCAGGCAGCTTTCCTGACACGCCTGCCCCTCTCCAAACGATGCACTGAGGCCCCACTGGGCTCGCTTGCTTGTGAGCTCGTTACCTTCTGCTGCTCCTTCCCCTGAACCTCGTAACACAGACACTGACATTCCCATGCTGTGCGTAAGGAGTTCAGTTAGGATTGCCAACACACGAGGGCAAGCTAAAGACACAGGTGACCTCGCAGCTGACCAGTGAGCTGCATTGCTCGTATAGGACTAAAGTAGTACAGCTTCCCGCAACTTGCAGTCTTGTCAATTCCTGGAAGCACGGTGCTCCAAGAATCCCTGACTTTGCACCACCCACCTCGCTCCTCCAGATCCCTTCAGCACCAAGAGGTTTTCCATAGCACCTACAGTCTACAGCCGTAGCTGCTTCTGCCTAGTTCCTCCCTGTCTTGGGCAGGTGTACTTAAGGCCCTTTCAAAAGCCCTGCTCAGCACAGATGCCTCACACGCTGGCTCCGTCTCCCCTTCTTCTTCTTTCCCTCACGGGATACCACGTGACGCATGTTGACAGAAGCGGGAGATTTGTGTATGGCAGTGGGCCACGGAGACTGTGCCACTCCTCACCGAGGTCTTTTCATTACACAGATGACTGTCGGTGCTGGAATGGAACGGTCACACGGTGAGGACCTTCAAGCAGAAGACACCGAGGGAGCGCAGGCAGGCTTCGTTGCAGAGGAGGATGGCAATGGTAATTTCCTAACGGATTAAATGGGTCCCATTGTACGCTTCTCTGGAGTGAAGCAAATGGGAAAAAGCAGCATTCAAAGGAGCATTCACGCTTTGTTACCTCCTTTGTAGGTTTCCTTCCGGCGCCCGAAGAGAATAATCATGATGGTTATGATGGCCAGGACTACGGTCAGATTTCTGAGGTACAGTGATAGAATCATTTTGCTTGGAGAAGACCCTTAAGCTGTTGAGTCCAACGGGAAACGTGACGCTGCCAAGTCCAGACACTAAAGCATGTCCCTGAGCAGCGTGTCTACACGTTATCTAAATTCCTCCAGGGATGGTGACTCCAGCACTTCCCTGGGAAGCCTCGGCCCAGATTTTATAGCCCTTTCAGTGAAAAGCTTTTTCCTAATGTCCAATCAAATCCTCCCCTGGCACAGCCTAGGGCCGTTTCCTCTACACCTGTCATGACTTGCTATGCGGCTAAAGATAGCGACATCCCCCTCCCTCACACCTTCTTTCACGTACATGTAGACGGCAGCAATGCCTCCCCTCAGCCTCCCCTTCTCCAGTCTAAACAAGCCCAGCTACTTAAGCTGCTCCTCACAGGACACGTCCTCTAGACCCTTCAAGCGCTCTGTTCCGCTTCCCCGGACCCATTTCAGCACCTCCAGCGCTTTCTATAGAGAAGGGCCCCAAAACTGCACACAGTACTTGAGGAGCAGTCTCACTGGTGCCGAGTTCAAAGGGACAATCACTTCCCTGGTCCTGCTGGACACACTGCTCCTGATACCAGCCTTCCTGGACGCAAGCACACACTTCCAGCTCATCTACAGCACCTGCCAAGAAACCCTGCCACGTCCTTTCCACCAGGCAGCTTTCCTGACACGCCTGCCCCTCTCCAAACGATGCACTGAGGCCCCACTGGGCTCGCTTGCTTGTGAGCTCGTTACCTTCTGCTGCTCCTTCCCCTGAACCTCGTAACACAGACACTGACATTCCCATGCTGTGCGTAAGGAGTTCAGTTAGGATTGCCAACACACGAGGGCAAGCTAAAGACACAGGTGACCTCGCAGCTGACCAGTGAGCTGCATTGCTCGTATAGGACTAAAGTAGTACAGCTTCCCGCAACTTGCAGTCTTGTCAATTCCTGGAAGCACGGTGCTCCAAGAATCCCTGACTTTGCACCACCCACCTCGCTCCTCCAGATCCCTTCAGCACCAAGAGGTTTTCCATAGCACCTACAGTCTACAGCCGTAGCTGCTTCTGCCTAGTTCCTCCCTGTCTTGGGCAGGTGTACTTAAGGCCCTTTCAAAAGCCCTGCTCAGCACAGATGCCTCACACGCTGGCTCCGTCTCCCCTTCTTCTTCTTTCCCTCACGGGATACCACGTGACGCATGTTGACAGAAGCGGGAGATTTGTGTATGGCAGTGGGCCACGGAGACTGTGCCACTCCTCATCGAGGTCTTTTCATTACACAGATGACTGTCGGTGGTGGAATGGAACGGTCACACGGTGAGGACCTTCAAGCAGAAAACACCGAGGGAGCGCAGGCAGGCTTCGTTGCAGAGGAGGATGGCAATGGTAATTTCCTAACGGATTAAATGGGTCCCATTGTACGCTTCTCTGGAGTGAAGCAAATGGGAAAAAGCAACATTCAAAGGAGCATTCACGCTTTTTCACCTCCTTTGTAGGATTCTTTCTGGTGCCCGAAGAGACCAATTATGATGGTTATGATGGCCAGGACTACGGTCAGATTTCTGAGGTACAGTGATAGAATCATTTTGCTTGGAGAAGACCCTTAAGCTGTTGAGTCCAACGGGAAACGTGACGCTGCCAAGTCCAGACACTAAAGCATGTCCCTGAGCAGCGTGTCTACACGTTATCTAAATTCCTCCAGGGATGGTGACTCCAGCACTTCCCTGGGAAGCCTCGGCCCAGATTTTATAGCCCTTTCAGTGAAAAGCTTTTTCCTAATGTCCAATCAAATCCTCCCCTGGCACAGCCTAGGGCCGTTTCCTC
This sequence comes from Neomorphus geoffroyi, assembly GCA_033558235.1. Lineage (NCBI taxonomy): Eukaryota > Metazoa > Chordata > Aves > Cuculiformes > Neomorphidae > Neomorphus > Neomorphus geoffroyi. The sequence goes on from JAUMJM010000050.1 coordinate 12,415,729, forward strand.
TACACCTGTCATGACTTGCTATGCGGCTAAAGATAGCGACATCCCCCTCCCTCACACCTTCTTTCACGTACATGTAGACGGCAGCAATGCCTCCCCTCAGCCTCCCCTTCTCCAGTCTAAACAAGCCCAGCTACTTAAGCTGCTCCTCACAGGACACGTCCTCTAGACCCTTCAAGCGCTCTGTTCCGCTTCCCCGGACCCATTTCAGCACCTCCAGCGCTTTCTATAGAGAAGGGCCCCAAAACTGCACACAGTACTTGAGGAGCAGTCTCACTGGTGCCGAGTTCAAAGGGACAATCACTTCCCTGGTCCTGCTGGACACACTGCTCCTGATACCAGCCTTCCTGGACGCAAGCACACACTTCCAGCTCATCTACAGCACCTGCCAAGAAACCCTGCCACGTCCTTTCCACCAGGCAGCTTTCCTGACACGCCTGCCCCTCTCCAAACGATGCACTGAGGCCCCACTGGGCTCGCTTGCTTGTGAGCTCGTTACCTTCTGCTGCTCCTTCCCCTGAACCTCGTAACACAGACACTGACATTCCCATGCTGTGCGTAAGGAGTTCAGTTAGGATTGCCAACACACGAGGGCAAGCTAAAGACACAGGTGACCTCGCAGCTGACCAGTGAGCTGCATTGCTCGTATAGGACTAAAGTAGTACAGCTTCCCGCAACTTGCAGTCTTGTCAATTCCTGGAAGCACGGTGCTCCAAGAATCCCTGACTTTGCACCACCCACCTCGCTCCTCCAGATCCCTTCAGCACCAAGAGGTTTTCCATAGCACCTACAGTCTACAGCCGTAGCTGCTTCTGCCTAGTTCCTCCCTGTCTTGGGCAGGTGTACTTAAGGCCCTTTCAAAAGCCCTGCTCAGCACAGATGCCTCACACGCTGGCTCCGTCTCCCCTTCTTCTTCTTTCCCTCACGGGATACCACGTGACGCATGTTGACAGAAGCGGGAGATTTGTGTATGGCAGTGGGCCACGGAGACTGTGCCACTCCTCATCGAGGTCTTTTCATTACACAGATGACTGTCGGTGGTGGAATGGAACGGTCACACGGTGAGGACCTTCAAGCAGAAAACACCGAGGGAGCGCAGGCAGGCTTCGTTGCAGAGGAGGATGGCAATGGTAATTTCCTAACGGATTAAATGGGTCCCATTGTACGCTTCTCTGGAGTGAAGCAAATGGGAAAAAGCAACATTCAAAGGAGCATTCACGCTTTTTCACCTCCTTTGTAGGATTCTTTCTGGTGCCCGAAGAGACCAATTATGATGGTTATGATGGCCAGGACTACGGTCAGATTTCTGAGGTACAGTGATAGAATCATTTTGCTTGGAGAAGACCCTTAAGCTGTTGAGTCCAACGGGAAACGTGACGCTGCCAAGTCCAGACACTAAAGCATGTCCCTGAGCAGCGTGTCTACACGTTATCTAAATTCCTCCAGGGATGGTGACTCCAGCACTTCCCTGGGAAGCCTCGGCCCAGATTTGATACCCCTTTCAGTGAAGAGCTTTTTCCTAATGTCCAATCAAATCCTCCCCTGGCACAACCTAGGGCCGTTTCCTCTACACCTGTCATGACTTGCTATGCGGCTAAAGATAGCGACATCCCCCTCCCTCACACCTTCTTTCACGTACATGTAGACGGCAGCAATGCCTCCCCTCAGCCTCCCCTTCTCCAGTCTAAACAAGCCCAGCTACTTAAGCTGCTCCTCACAGGACACGTCCTCTAGACCCTTCAAGCGCTCTGTTCCGCTTCCCCGGACCCATTTCAGCACCTCCAGCACTTTCTATAGAGAAGGGCCCCAAAACTGCACACAGTACTTGAGGAGCAGTCTCACTGGTGCCAAGTTCAAAGGGACAATCACTTCCCTGGTCCTGCTGGACACACTGCTCCTGATACCAGCCTTCCTGGACGCAGGCACACACTTCCAGCTCATCTACAGCACCTGCCAAGAAACCCTGCCACGTCCTTTCCACCAGGCAGCTTTCCTGACACGCCTGCCCCTCTCCAAACGATGCACTGAGGCCCCACTGGGCTCGCTTGCTTGTGAGCTCGTTACCTTCTGCTGCTCCTTCCCCTGAACCTCGTAACACAGACACTGACATTCCCATGCTGTGCGTAAGGAGTTCAGTTAGGATTGCCAACACACGAGGGCAAGCTAAAGACACAGGTGACCTCGCAGCTGACCAGTGAGCTGCATTGCTCGTATAGGACTAAAGTAGTACAGCTTCCCGCAACTTGCAGTCTTGTCAATTCCTGGAAGCACGGTGCTCCAAGAATCCCTGACTTTGCACCACCCACCTCGCTCCTCCAGATCCCTTCAGCACCAAGAGGTTTTCCATAGCACCTACAGTCTACAGCCGTAGCTGCTTCTGCCTAGTTCCTCCCTGTCTTGGGCAGGTGTACTTAAGGCCCTTTCAAAAGCCCTGCTCAGCACAGATGCCTCACACGCTGGCTCCGTCTCCCCTTCTTCTTCTTTCCCTCACGGGATACCACGTGACGCATGTTGACAGAAGCGGGAGATTTGTGTATGGCAGTGGGCCACAGAGTCTGTGCCACTCCTCACCAAGGTCTTTTCATTACACAGATGACTGTCGGTGCTGGAATGGAACGGTCACACGGTGAGGACCTTCAAGCAGAAGACACCGAGGGAGCGCAGGCAGGCTTCGTTGCAGAGGAGGATGGCAATGGTAATTTCCTAACGGATTAAATGGGTCCCATTGTACGCTTCTCTGGAGTGAAGCAAATGGGAAAAAGCAGCATTCAAAGGAGCATTCACGCTTTTTCACCTCCTTTGTAGGTTTCTTTCTGGTGCCCGAAGAGACCAATTATGATGGTTATGATGGCCAGGACTACGGTCAGATTTCTGAGGTACAGTGATAGAATCATTTTGCTTGGAGAAGACCCTTAAGCTGTTGAGTCCAACGGGAAACGTGACGCTGCCAAGTCCAGACACTAAAGCATGTCCCTGAGCAGCGTGTCTACACGTTATCTAAATTCCTCCAGGGATGGTGACTCCAGCACGTCCCTGGGAAGCCTCGGCCCAGATTTTATAGCCCTTTCAGTGAAGAGCTTTTTCCTAATGTCCAATCAAATCCTCCCCTGGCACAACCTAGGGCCGTTTCCTCTACACCTGTCATGACTTGCTATGCGGCTAAAGATAGCGACATCCCCCTCCCTCACACCTTCTTTCACGTACATGTAGACGGCAGCAATGCCTCCCCTCAGCCTCCCCTTCTCCAGTCTAAACAAGCCCAGCTACTTAAGCTGCTCCTCACAGGACACGTCCTCTAGACCCTTCAAGCGCTCTGTTCCGCTTCCCCGGACCCATTTCAGCACCTCCAGCGCTTTCTATAGAGAAGGGCCCCAAAACTGCACACAGTACTTGAGGAGCAGTCTCACTGGTGCCGAGTTCAAAGGGACAATCACTTCCCTGGTCCTGCTGGACACACTGCTCCTGATACCAGCCTTCCTGGACGCAGGCACACACTTCCAGCTCATCTACAGCACCTGCCAAGAAACCCTGCCACGTCCTTTCCACCAGGCAGCTTTCCTGACACGCCTGCCCCTCTCCAAACGATGCACTGAGGCCCCACTGGGCTCGCTTGCTTGTGAGCTCGTTACCTTCTGCTGCTCCTTCCCCTGAACCTCGTAACACAGACACTGGCATTCCCATGCTGTGCGTAAGGAGTTCAGTTAGGATTGCCAACACACGAGGGCAAGCTAAAGACACAGGTGACCTCGCAGCTGACCAGTGAGCTGCATTGCTCGTATAGGACTAAAGTAGTACAGCTTCCCGCAACTTAAAGTCTTGTGAATTGCTAGAAGGATAGTGCTTCACGAGTCCCTGACTTTGCACCACCCACCTCGCTCCTCCAGATCCCTTCAGTATCAAATGTTTGCCCATAGGACCTATAGTCTGCAGGAGTAGCTGCTTCTGCCTAGTTCCTCTCTATCTTGGGCAGGCGTACTTAAGGCCCTTTAGAAAGCCCTGCTCAGCACAGATGCTTCACACTCTGACTCTGTTTCCCCTTTTTCTTCTCTCTCTCACCTGATGACATGTGACGTGTTTTAACTGAAGTGGGAGCTTTGTGCGTGGCAGTGTGTCACGAAGTCTGTGCCACTCCTCACCAAGGTCTTTTCATTTACACAGATGAGTATCCATGGTGCAATGAAAGTGTGTGATGGTGCTGTGCCTCAACCAGAATACACATACGGAGCGTGCGCACAGTATGGTTCTGCAGACTACAGCAATGGTAATTTCCTGATGGATTAGATGGGTCCCATTGTAAGCTTCTGTGGAGTGAAGCAAATGGGAAAAAGCAGCATGAAATCAGCACTCACAAGTTTTTACCTCCTTTATAGGTTTGGTTTTGACGGATGTAGTGACATATTATGATGGTTATTACGGCCAGGTCTTCGTTCAGGATTCTCAGGTACAGTGATAGAATCATTTTAGTTGGGAAAGACCCTTAAGCTATTGAGTGCAACGGGAAATGTGACGCTGCCAAATCCTGCCACTAAACCATGTCCCTAAGAGCCGTGTCTACAAGTTATCTAAATTCCTCCAGGGATGGTGACCTCAGCACTTCCCTGGGCAGCCTGTGCCAGGGCTCGACAGCCCTTTCCGTGAAGAGGTTTTTCCTAATGTCCAATCCAGTCCTCTCCTGGCACAACCTAGGTCCATTTGCTCTAGTCCTGTCATGACTTGCTAGGCGGCTCAAGATAGCGACATTCCCCTCGCCACGAGATCCTTTCAGGTAGCTGTAGAGGGCAGTAATTTCTCCCCTCGGCCTCCCTTTCTCTAGACTAAACAAGCCCAGTTCCTTAAGCTGCTCCTCACAGGGCTTGTTCTCTAGACCCTTCAAAAGCTCTGTTCCTCTTCCCTGCACCCATTTCAGCACTTCCAGCACTTTCTATAGTGAAGGGCCCAAAACCGCACACAGTACCTGAGGAACAGTCTCACCGGTACCAAGTACAAAGGGACAACCACTTCCCTGGTCCTGCTGGTCACACGGCTTCTGATACCACTCAGGATGCTCTTGCCCTCCAAGACGCTTGCACACACTTCCAGCTCATGTTGAGCACCTTCTAAGAAACACCTCTATGTTCCTCCATAAGTGTTCCCAAAGAGTACATGTTGAACGGTGTAATGGGTTGTTGAAAACCACTTGGAAGGCATTGGGTGGGGGTCTTTCAAACATTGGGACCAACATCTAGCAAAGGCCACATCGTTGGTCAACACTAGAGGCTCAGTCAATCGAGCCAGCCCTGCCCACTCAGAATTCCTCCATACTGTAGATGGAGATAAGGTCCCTGTGGTCCACCTGAGAGGTATGTTAGGGAAAACTGTCTGGGTTAAACCTGTCTTGAGCAAAGGCAAACCCATTCGTGGGATTGTCTTTGCTCAAGGATCCAGTTGCACTTGGTGGGTGATGCAGGAAGATGGAAGAACACAATGTATACCTCAAGGGGACCTTATCTTTGGATGAGTTTGTCCGTATTCTGTGTACCTATCTGTAAATATGTATATGGTTGGAAATATGTATGTATAGAGATATAAGTTTAAGTTTGATTATGGGGTGTTGGCATGGAAGGAAAATTCGGAGTGGCTAATGTTGTGGTTTTGAATTTGTCCGAGGAATTTTCCTTCCTATTGTCAACAAAGGGAACACGAGGGGGGCGGGGAGAGGCCGTTTCCGGGGAAACGGTGCCCGGAGCTCGGTTTGATTTACTTTCTTTCCTGCCTCTGGGGAGGGGAGCTGGTTTTCCTTTGTTCGGACTCGCGCGCTTTCCTCGGGGGAGGAGCGGAGCGGCGGCGTGGAGCAGCTACAGGCGAGCAGCAGCCTAGGAGCGGCGGGCAGCTGAGGTGCGACTCGTGGGGTTCTACAGTCTCTGGAGCAAGCAACATCGGCCACCTGATCTTCCACAACTCCAGCAGAACTCACGCGCCTCCTTTTTCCCTCGTTCCTTTCGGGCCCGGGGCTGCGGCAGCGGCGACCGCCCCCCGCCCCCTCTAAGAGACCTGCGTCGCAAGATTTGGGATACAGGACTCAGTCCATTTAAAGGTTCTACGGTTTTGGTGGTGGTTACTGTTAATTCTGCTCTGTTTATACATAGATTCGTACCTGAGAACTGTTATCTTTTTCTATACAATTTTGTTTGATTAAATATTTTTAATATCTGATTAATATCCTAGTTTTTTATCAAAACTAAGTCAAATACCTTTTATCGGATGGTCCTTGTCTACTCCGGCAAAGATCCAGCTGAGGTGAGGAGTCCCTCCAGGGAATCCCTAGAGGTACCCAAGAGAGTCCTAATCTCAATGGATCCTGCAGCTGAGCAGAGCGGGTCCCTCTGGGGTGCCAAATCTGAAACAAATTAAATAGACCTGAAAGACTGTTAAGCAGGTATTCTTTAATTTTGGTGCTGGAGAAGCGCTGGGGATATTGCTCCAGGAGTGCCTCTGAAGAATGCATGTAGATCTCATTGTTAAATTTACTAAACACATCCATATTTACTACAGTTCCCTGAAATCACTTAACTGTTCTCTTCCTATTCCTGGAACTAATTACTTGCTACCTTGTGTCTGATTTACAAGACAACAATACCCCATTATTGTCCATTTAAACCAATTCGGGCTGTTCCTGGGGATCCTTTGTTTTCTTTCACAGGTGTCTGGTGATTTCCTTATCCGATCGGTGATTTCCGAATCTTCAGCAGTGCACAGCAGTGGAGTACCTGATCCCTGATGTTATCATTAACTAAGATTACCGTCTAAAGTTGAAGATTATAAATCCCCTTGTCTGAACACCTTGCACAACTGTTGCCTCTGCTGCTCTCTGTTTCCAGTGCAAGCTGGTGGCACTCGCTGCAGCCAGAGGCCTGGATGGCTGTGTGTTTTCCTGGGACCTCAGTCTGGGTTGACACATGCTTTCTGGCAGATGCCGAGGACGCAGCCTCCCACCAGGTGGATACCATGGCTAGGCTCCCTTTCACCAACTGAATTTACTTGTGAGCTCAGAGAGAGACTTTGCCTTCCCTGCTCCCCCTGCCTGCAAGCTATGCAAGCACCTTGCAGCTGTGTCCTGGGTGATCCAATCTGTGTCACATCCATGCATTCGAAAGAAGCTTAAATGCCCCAGCCTGTACCTCTCCTTTCCCTTTACAGAGCAAAGGTGGCATCATCAGTTCTGTTCCTGTACCATCAGTGTGCACAGCATCGCATGCTGTCATAGCCAGACAGAAGCCTCGGAGGGCTGTACAAGGAGGGGGTGCCCCACCTGGCTTGCTTTGTTGCCTGGACAGAGGCAAGCATTCACACAGGGTGGATGATGGATGCTGACACAGACCCTGACCTGATGTAGCTCAAGGCCATGGAGGAACTGCCCTTCAGCTGGGCAAGTAATATTCAGTGGTCTTGGAGTAGTCTGTCCTCAGCTGAAGTCTCATATTCCCTCTCTTTGAAACCCATAAGTGTCTGTAAAGACTAACTTTGCATTGTGTTGTTGTTTCTTTAAACACTGATTGAGTGCAAGTCTCCATGTTACCTCGGGGACTATTGTGTGGCTCCTGTCTAACAATGAGAGGGGAGGTATAGGAGCCTGCACTGCTTCTCCCCCCCCACATGACCTGCGATAGGATGCAGATGCCACAGAGGAGAAGGACCGCCCTGGAGCCCCCAGCCTCAATTCCAGAAGCTTCTCAAAGGAGCTTCTGCATGTGCAGTGCAAGAGCACCCTTCATGTGCTAATAGGGCATGAACCTGCCCTATAAACAGAGCCTTCTGAAACAAAGAAAATAGCCCAACAGCCTGAAATACTGTGAAGCAGGTGTACCTTTAATTTTGGCAGCCAGGAAAGCACTGGGGATGTTCCTCCATAAGTGTTCCCAAAGAGTACATGTAAGTCTCATTCTATTTACTAAACACATACACATTAATTACATTTTCTGAAATCAATTAATTTTTCCCTCCTATTCCTGGAAGTAATTCCATATTATCTTGTTTCTGATTCACATTACAACAATAACCCCCTATCATCCATTTAAACTAATTCTGGCTACTCCTGGCGATCCCTTGTCTTGCACATCTTCTGTCTCAGACAGAAGGCTGAGGCAGGGCCAGGGGGCCTCCCAGGCCTGTGGGCTGGAGGCCCCAGCTGAGCCTGCTCGTGGCTCTTAGGCATCATTTTTTATAAAATTAAAAATTTAATAGAGGTATATAGCAACATGGTCAATTCTGGGCTCAGAGACCGGCTCCGCAGAGAGGGGCCGAAATAAACTGGAAAAGCCCAGGGCAATTATGCCCGTAGAGGCTATTTACACCGCTCCCAAACCTCATGTGATAGTGCAGTCCAGTAGCGCTTTTAGGACTCCTCATTGGATTCCTTCGCTGCCTTTCAGACAGGTTGTTGTCTCGGTTCAGGTGGTGTTGCTGACGTGTATCCTTGATGCCTCTGTATTTTCCTTTGTTTGTGTATTTTCTGGAGGCCATATTTTAACTGTTAAAGGCAGGAGGGATTGAGGGGCAGTATCACACTCCTTGCAAGTGTAGGGGCTTTTTTATTTAATTTGAAAATCAATGAAGCCCATGTGTTTCTTCATAAGCAACATCTTGAACTATTCATATTGGAATTATGTTATTCATATTAATTTCACTGAATTAAGACATTTCTATGAGTGACTAGAAATGAAAGTCAAATTCTTCATTTTATGGATATAATTTTCCTGTATAGAGTCAATCATCCATCATCTTCTTTCAAAAATTACAAGGGAAGAATACTAAAAGATAACTTTTTCTTTTATGAAACGGTTGTCTTGTGTTCTTGCAGCTCTTAAACAGGGAACGTTCCCAGATGAAAGTTTTTAAAAATTATGAGTTCTTCTAGTTGTCATCATGTAGCATTACAACAGATACTAAATGATCCTAACTGTAAGTTAGCAATAAACCAATTAATAAGCAATGCAGCTAGAAGGCACGACAAAGCACATTTTTAATATATAAAATATACATAAAGTAAAATATATAAAGTATAATAGAGTACAAAGCCTAGCTTTTCAGGAAGTGTTCTTATTTGTCTCACTGATAGCCGACCAAACTCAGCAAGTGAGATGACAGAGGGGTCAAAGTTGTCACACCAGAGGATGCTGTGTCAAATACTGAAAAAAATAAATGACAGAACTTTCCAAAGTCCAATAAAGTTTTCCTAAATTTTGGAATGTAACTCAAGGTGTAACAATGACAATCAGTCACGTGGAATGATCGACTGATTCATCGCTTTTTATGCAATGCTTTAATGCAATAATTTTTAACACAAGAAAAATGTAATCAAGGCACAAAGTGCAAGCATTTGTTTTTTAAAAGATATAGTTTTCCCCAAAGAATTCTCAGTCCATCTATCCCGTAAGTTACCACGGTATCATTGGATAAGATGGAAACATATCAGAAACACAGGTATAATGATAATCTAGTTCAGCTGTGATTACAATTCTCTACAAACAGTGAGAATCATACCGGGTCCGACACAAAAAATCCCTGAGACTGTGCCTGTAACTCTTTTTATTTAACAAGAGTAAAGAAAATCAACTCCAGTCACCTTCAGCATAGTTCCCTTCTGAGTTGACACACAACTGCATACGATACTGCCACCGTTCAAAGCCGTTCTGCAGATTTTCTGAAAGGCTGTTGAGGATCTCGATCGTTTTTGCTTTCACATTTCTACCAACAAAAACTGGGTTCCTTTGAGCACTGACTTGTTCTTTGGGAAGAGGCAGAAACCACAGGGAGCCAGGTCTGGCAAACAGGGCGGGTACTCAAGCACAGCACTGCTGTTAGTAGCTAAAAACTGCTTCCCAGACAAAGCGTTGTGGGCTGGTGCCCACTGACCTTTTCCAGTTGAGGGCAAGAAAACATCTCTATTTGAAAATGTGTGCATGCACACCGAGCGAAGTGATCGAGTGGAGACGTGTCCCACTGTGACAGGTTAGAACATGGTCTATAACCCCTTCCCTGTCTCTCCCCTCCCACTCCTGGATCCCAAGCTACAGGGTTAGTCTTGAGGATTTTTGTGTCAGACCTGGTAGACATTAGGAAGAAGGTTTTTACTGTGACAGTGAGGAGACACTGGACCAGGTTGCCTCAAGAAGGTGTGAATGCTCCTTCCCTGGAGGTATTCAAGAGCTGGTCGGATAAGGCTTTGAGCAACCTGCTCTAGTGGAAGGTGTCCCTGCCCGTGGCAGGGGGGTTGGAAGTGGATGATCTTCCAAGCCAAATCATTCTATGATTCTACAGTCTTAAGATCCTATGACTTCCACAGCCTCCGCCGCCCTGGCCCTCCCCCTGCCAGCCCCCCCTTCCCCCCCGAGACGCCATGCCCCAGCAGGCCCCGACGCCAGCCACATACCCCCTTTGTGACATCACAAACAAAGCTGTCACTATTTAGCCACCCCTGCAGGTGCCAACCCTCAGTGCTGTCCAGGCAGCGCACCGGGACAGACAGCACTTCTCTGGCTGGCAGCGGAGGGACTCAGATCTCAACTCTTCTCACCCTCACCTTGTTCTTTTCCTCGCCCAAACATTTCATCACCCTCTCCCACCCCTCATCATCTCCCTCTTCACAACCTTTCCCCACCTTCTCTAGCTCATCACTATCTCCTTCTCCCCAGCCTTTGCCCACCCTCTCTCTCTCCTCTCTGTTTCTCTCTACCTGCCCTCTCCATCCTCTGCACCTGCTGAAACATGCAGCGCTTTGTCGGGACCCTGAGGAGGCTCTCGAAGCAGCTGTCATGCTGCTACACCTCTGCGGCCAGTGCTGATGAGGCCGACGAGCCCTATGGGACCCAGCAGGAGGTCCAGGGTGGGCTGAACAGCATGGCCAGCACCAGTGACCCAGCCCAGCCAAAGCGGCGTCGGTGGTGGAAGAGGCTCTGCATCAAGCGACAGCCCACAAAGAAGCAGTAAGTAGCAGGCAGTGCCCAGAACAAACCTCCAGCCCCTGTCTAGAAGAGGGAGGAGACTGCCCAAGCTGGGACAGGAGCTGAGGGATACTCTGCTCTGCCCAGCCCTGCTCCGCTCTGCCAGCCCTGTCCCTGTAGTGAATCTTGTGTGGAGTTCAGCAGGCCTTCGTCCAAGCGCAGACAGCTCCTTTACTCTTGCCACACTGACCGGCTTGCTTGAGCAGGGCATCAATTTGCAGAAAGAAACGACACAGCTTTCCCGTTGCTGTTAGAAATCCCCTCCCCTCTGTTTGTGGGACACGTCTGGCGTGGCACTGATTGGGGTTAAAAACGGGCTTATGCAAGCTCCCTGGTCTCCACAGACTTAGGGAGCCTCCAGAGACTCCCAGATGCTAAGACACGGTCTCTTTTGCTATGCTGGGTAGCTGGGCAGCCCTGCTGGAGGCAGGGCGGCCAGTGCCTGGGCACAGGCGTCTCCTGGGGCAGGGAGGGTACGGAGTATTTCAGTCTCCACTACCCTAGTCGTGCCGTAAGTTGAGTGCATGTTACTGTTTCTCTGTTGGCTACGAGAATGGGTAGGATGGCTCACGAAGGGCTGCTGCTCTTCCAGTAGAGAGTGAATGCAAGGACGTGTAAAGTTTTACTCAATGTGATTCCTTCCTTTCTCAATGTAGCATTGCTGTCCAACTGGAGGACAATATGGGCCCTGAAGGCACAGAAGGCTGTTCTGTTGGAGAAACAGAAGGCCCAGCAGCACCAGAGAGCTCCTTCTCTGCTATGCCTGCTGTCCTTCACGTGAGTGCACCTGCACTGACTGAAGCAGGTAGGAACCTTAACCATGGGAGGAGACTATGGGGACAAATTACTGAGAGTGATAACCCACTGCTTAAAAATAGAGCTTGGAGAAAAGGCCAAGAAGGAGTAAAATAAGCACTAAGAGCACCGCAACATTTCTTAACCTGCTTTGTAGGTTTCATCCAAGCAGAAGAGATAGAGAAAGAGGAAAAAGTTCAGAGACCAACTGATTCTGAGGTAACTCAAGAAAAAAAATCCTTATTAGCTTTTGCATTAGTTTCCTTCTGCTGCTGTTTCCACAAAAACTCGTAATGGAGACACTGACATGCCGGTATGTGGGCAAGGAGTTCAGTTACGAGTGCCAAAACACGAGGACAAGCTAAAGACCTGCGTATCCAGGCAGCTGAACTTTAAGCTGCATTTCCCGTAAAGGAATAAAGCAGGAAAGCTTAAAAGACTTACAGCCTTCTGAATTGCTGCAAGCACAGTGCTTCAAGAATCCCTGACTTTGCACCACCCACCTCGCTCCTCCAGATCCCTTCAGCACCAAGAGGTTTTCCATAGCACCTACAGTCTACAGCCGTAGCTGCTTCTGCCTAGTTCCTCCCTGTCTTGGGCAGGTGTACTTAAGGCCCTTTCAAAAGCCCTGCTCAGCACAGATGCCTCACACGCTGGCCCTGTTTCCCCTTTTCTTTCTTTCCCTAAACTGACAAAACATGATGAATGTTGACAAAAGCGGGACATGTGTGTATGGCAATGAATGGCACTGTGCCACAGAGTCTGTGCCACTCCTCACCAAGGTCTTTTCATTACACAGATGACTGTCGGTGCTGGAATGGAACAGTCACACGGTGAGGACCTTCAAGCAGAAAACACCGAGGGAGCGCAGGCAGGCTTCGTTGCAGAGGAGGATGGCAATGGTAATTTCCTAACGGATTAAATGGGTCCCATTGTACGCTTCTCTGGAGTGAAGCAAATGGGAAAAAGCAGCATTCAAAGGAGCATTCACGCTTTTTCACCTCCTTTGTAGGTTTCTTTCTGGTGCCCGAAGAGACCAATTATGATGGTTATGATGGCCAGGACTACGGTCAGATTTCTGAGGTACAGTGATAGAATCATTTTGCTTGGAGAAGACCCTTAAGCTGTTGAGTCCAACGGGAAACGTGACGCTGCCAAGTCCAGACACTAAAGCATGTCCCTGAGCAGCGTGTCTACACGTTATCTAAATTCCTCCAGGGATGGTGACTCCAGCACTTCCCTGGGAAGCCTCGGCCCAGATTTGATAGCCCTTTCAGTGAAGAGCTTTTTCCTAATGTCCAATCAAATCCTCCCCTGGCACAGCCTAGGGCCGTTTCCTCTACACCTGTCATGACTTGCTATGCGGCTAAAGATAGCGACATCCCCCTCCCTCACACCTTCTTTCACGTACATGTAGACGGCAGCAATGCCTCCCCTCAGCCTCCCCTTCTCCAGTCTAAACAAGCCCAGCTACTTAAGCTGCTCCTCACAGGACACGTCCTCTAGACCCTTCAAGCGCTCTGTTCCGCTTCCCCGGACCCATTTCAGCACCTCCAGCACTTTCTATAGAGAAGGGCCCCAAAACTGCACACAGTACTTGAGGAGCAGTCTCACTGGTGCCAAGTTCAAAGGGACAATCACTTCCCTGGTCCTGCTGGACACACTGCTCCTGATACCAGCCTTCCTGGACGCAAGCACACACTTCCAGCTCATCTACAGCACCTGCCAAGAAACCCTGCCACGTCCTTTCCACCAGGCAGCTTTCCTGACACGCCTGCCCCTCTCCAAACGATGCACTGAGGCCCCACTGGGCTCGCTTGCTTGTGAGCTCGTTACCTTCTGCTGCTCCTTCCCCTGAACCTCGTAACACAGACACTGACATTCCCATGCTGTGCGTAAGGAGTTCAGTTAGGATTGCCAACACACGAGGGCAAGCTAAAGACACAGGTGACCTCGCAGCTGACCAGTGAGCTGCATTGCTCGTATAGGACTAAAGTAGTACAGCTTCCCGCAACTTGCAGTCTTGTCAATTCCTGGAAGCACGGTGCTCCAAGAATCCCTGACTTTGCACCACCCACCTCGCTCCTCCAGATCCCTTCAGCACCAAGAGGTTTTCCATAGCACCTACAGTCTACAGCCGTAGCTGCTTCTGCCTAGTTCCTCCCTGTCTTGGGCAGGTGTACTTAAGGCCCTTTCAAAAGCCCTGCTCAGCACAGATGCCTCACACGCTGGCTCCGTCTCCCCTTCTTCTTCTTTCCCTCACGGGATACCACGTGACGCATGTTGACAGAAGCGGGAGATTTGTGTATGGCAGTGGGCCACGGAGACTGTGCCACTCCTCACCGAGGTCTTTTCATTACACAGATGACTGTCGGTGGTGGAATGGAACGGCCACATGGTGAGGACCTTCAAGCAGAAGACACCGAGGGAGCGCAGGCAGGCTTCGTTGCAGAGGAGGATGGCAATGGTAATTTCCTAACGGATTAAATGGGTCCCATTGTACGCTTCTCTGGAGTGAAGCAAATGGGAAAAAGCAGCATTCAAAGGAGCATTCACGCTTTTTCACCTCCTTTGTAGGTTTCTTTCTGGTGCCCGAAGAGACCAATTATGATGGTTATGATGGCCAGGACTACGGTCAGATTTCTGAGGTACAGTGATAGAATCATTTTGCTTGGAGAAGACCCTTAAGCTGTTGAGTCCAACGGGAAACGTGACGCTGCCAAGTCCAGACACTAAAGCATGTCCCTGAGCAGCGTGTCTACACGTTATCTAAATTCCTCCAGGGATGGTGACTCCAGCACTTCCCTGGGAAGCCTCGGCCCAGATTTGATAGCCCTTTCAGTGAAGAGCTTTTTCCTAATGTCCAATCAAATCCTCCCCTGGCACAGCCTAGGGCCGTTTCCTCTACACCTGTCATGACTTGCTATGCGGCTAAAGATAGCGACATCCCCCTCCCTCACACCTTCTTTCACGTACATGTAGACGGCAGCAATGCCTCCCCTCAGCCTCCCCTTCTCCAGTCTAAACAAGCCCAGCTACTTAAGCTGCTCCTCACAGGACACGTCCTCTAGACCCTTCAAGCGCTCTGTTCCGCTTCCCCGGACCCATTTCAGCACCTCCAGCGCTTTCTATAGAGAAGGGCCCCAAAACTGCACACAGTACTTGAGGAGCAGTCTCACTGGTGCCAAGTTCAAAGGGACAATCACTTCCCTGGTCCTGCTGGACACACTGCTCCTGATACCAGCCTTCCTGGACGCAGGCACACACTTCCAGCTCATCTACAGCACCTGCCAAGAAACCCTGCCACGTCCTTTCCACCAGGCAGCTTTCCTGACACGCCTGCCCCTCTCCAAACGATGCACTGAGGCCCCACTGGGCTCGCTTGCTTGTGAGCTCGTTACCTTCTGCTGCTCCTTCCCCTGAACCTCGTAACACAGACACTGACATTCCCATGCTGTGCGTAAGGAGTTCAGTTAGGATTGCCAACACACGAGGGCAAGCTAAAGACACAGGTGACCTCGCAGCTGACCAGTGAGCTGCATTGCTCGTATAGGACTAAAGTAGTACAGCTTCCCGCAACTTGCAGTCTTGTCAATTCCTGGAAGCACGGTGCTCCAAGAATCCCTGACTTTGCACCACCCACCTCGCTCCTCCAGATCCCTTCAGCACCAAGAGGTTTTCCATAGCACCTACAGTCTACAGCCGTAGCTGCTTCTGCCTAGTTCCTCCCTGTCTTGGGCAGGTGTACTTAAGGCCCTTTCAAAAGCCCTGCTCAGCACAGATGCCTCACACGCTGGCTCCGTCTCCCCTTCTTCTTCTTTCCCTCACGGGATACCACGTGACGCATGTTGACAGAAGCGGGAGATTTGTGTATGGCAGTGGGCCACGGAGACTGTGCCACTCCTCACCAAGGTCTTTTCATTACACAGATGACTGTCGGTGCTGGAATGGAACGGTCACACGGTGAGGACCTTCAAGCAGAAGACACCGAGGGAGCGCAGGCAGGCTTCGTTGCAGAGGAGGATGGCAATGGTAATTTCCTAACGGATTAAATGGGTCCCATTGTACGCTTCTCTGGAGTGAAGCAAATGGGAAAAAGCAGCATTCAAAGGAGCATTCACGCTTTTTCACCTCCTTTGTAGGTTTCTTTCTGGTGCCCGAAGAGACCAATTATGATGGTTATGATGGCCAGGACTACGGTCAGATTTCTGAGGTACAGTGATAGAATCATTTTGCTTGGAGAAGACCCTTAAGCTGTTGAGTCCAACGGGAAACGTGACGCTGCCAAGTCCAGACACTAAAGCATGTCCCTGAGCAGCGTGTCTACACGTTATCTAAATTCCTCCAGGGATGGTGACTCCAGCACTTCCCTGGGAAGCCTCGGCCCAGATTTGATAGCCCTTTCAGTGAAGAGCTTTTTCCTAATGTCCAATCAAATCCTCCCCTGGCACAGCCTAGGGCCGTTTCCTCTACACCTGTCATGACTTGCTATGCGGCTAAAGATAGCGACATCCCCCTCCCTCACACCTTCTTTCACGTACATGTAGACGGCAGCAATGCCTCCCCTCAGCCTCCCCTTCTCCAGTCTAAACAAGCCCAGCTACTTAAGCTGCTCCTCACAGGACACGTCCTCTAGACCCTTCAAGCGCTCTGTTCCGCTTCCCCGGACCCATTTCAGCACCTCCAGCACTTTCTATAGAGAAGGGCCCCAAAACTGCACACAGTACTTGAGGAGCAGTCTCACTGGTGCCGAGTTCAAAGGGACAATCACTTCCCTGGTCCTGCTGGACACACTGCTCCTGATACCAGCCTTCCTGGACGCAGGCACACACTTCCAGCTCATCTACAGCACCTGCCAAGAAACCCTGCCACGTCCTTTCCACCAGGCAGCTTTCCTGACACGCCTGCCCCTCTCCAAACCATGCACTGAGGCCCCACTGGGCTCGCTTGCTTGTGAGCTCGTTACCTTCTGCTGCTCCTTCCCCTGAACCTCGTAACACAGACACTGACATTCCCATGCTGTGCGTAAGGAGTTCAGTTAGGATTGCCAACACACGAGGGCAAGCTAAAGACACAGGTGACCTCGCAGCTGACCAGTGAGCTGCATTGCTCGTATAGGACTAAAGTAGTACAGCTTCCCGCAACTTGCAGTCTTGTCAATTCCTGGAAGCACGGTGCTCCAAGAATCCCTGACTTTGCACCACCCACCTCGCTCCTCCAGATCCCTTCAGCACCAAGAGGTTTTCCATAGCACCTACAGTCTACAGCCGTAGCTGCTTCTGCCTAGTTCCTCCCTGTCTTGGGCAGGTGTACTTAAGGCCCTTTCAAAAGCCCTGCTCAGCACAGATGCCTCACACGCTGGCTCCGTCTCCCCTTCTTCTTCTTTCCCTCACGGGATACCACGTGACGCATGTTGACAGAAGCGGGAGATTTGTGTATGGCAGTGGGCCACGGAGACTGTGCCACTCCTCACCGAGGTCTTTTCATTACACAGATGACTGTCGGTGGTGGAATGGAACGGCCACATGGTGAGGACCTTCAAGCAGAAGACACCGAGGGAGCGCAGGCAGGCTTCGTTGCAGAGGAGGATGGCAATGGTAATTTCCTAACGGATTAAATGGGTCCCATTGTACGCTTCTCTGGAGTGAAGCAAATGGGAAAAAGCAGCATTCAAAGGAGCATTCAAGCTTTGTTACCTCCTTTGTAGGTTTCCTTCCGGCGCCCGAAGAGAATAATCATGATGGTTATGATGGCCAGGACTACGGTCAGATTTCTGAGGTACAGTGATAGAATCATTTTGCTTGGAGAAGACCCTTAAGCTGTTGAGTCCAACGGGAAACGTGACGCTGCCAAGTCCAGACACTAAAGCATGTCCCTGAGCAGCGTGTCTACACGTTATCTAAATTCCTCCAGGGATGGTGACTCCAGCACTTCCCTGGGAAGCCTCGGCCCAGATTTTATAGCCCTTTCAGTGAAAAGCTTTTTCCTAATGTCCAATCAAATCCTCCCCTGGCACAGCCTAGGGCCGTTTCCTCTACACCTGTCATGACTTGCTATGCGGCTAAAGATAGCGACATCCCCCTCCCTCACACCTTCTTTCACGTACATGTAGACGGCAGCAATGCCTCCCCTCAGCCTCCCCTTCTCCAGTCTAAACAAGCCCAGCTACTTAAGCTGCTCCTCACAGGACACGTCCTCTAGACCCTTCAAGCGCTCTGTTCCGCTTCCCCGGACCCATTTCAGCACCTCCAGCACTTTCTATAGAGAAGGGCCCCAAAACTGCACACAGTACTTGAGGAGCAATCTCACTGGTGCCGAGTTCAAAGGGACAATCACTTCCCTGGTCCTGCTGGACACACTGCTCCTGATACCAGCCTTCCTGGACGCAGGCACACACTTCCAGCTCATCTACAGCACCTGCCAAGAAACCCTGCCACGTCCTTTCCACCAGGCAGCTTTCCTGACACGCCTGCCCCTCTCCAAACCATGCACTGAGGCCCCACTGGGCTCGCTTGCTTGTGAGCTCGTTACCTTCTGCTGCTCCCTCCCCTGAACCTCGTAACACAGACACTGACATTCCCATGCTGTGCGTAAGGAGTTCAGTTAGGATTGCCAACACACGAGGGCAAGCTAAAGACACAGGTGACCTCGCAGCTGACCAGTGAGCTGCATTGCTCGTATAGGACTAAAGTAGTACAGCTTCCCGCAACTTGCAGTCTTGTCAATTCCTGGAAGCACGGTGCTCCAAGAATCCCTGACTTTGCACCACCCACCTCGCTCCTCCAGATCCCTTCAGTATCAAATGTTTGCCCATAGGACCTATAGTCTGCAGGAGTAGCTGCTTCTGCCTAGTTCCTCTCTATCTTGGGCAGGCGTACTTAAGGCCCTTTAGAAAGCCCTGCTCAGCACAGATGCTTCACACTCTGACTCTGTTTCCCCTTTTTCTTCTCTCTCTCACCTGATGACATGTGACGTGTTTTAACTGAAGTGGGAGCTTTGTGCGTGGCAGTGTGTCACGAAGTCTGTGCCACTCCTCACCAAGGTCTTTTCATTTACACAGATGAGTATCCATGGTGCAATGAAAGTGTGTGATGGTGCTGTGCCTCAACCAGAATACACATACGGAGCGTGCGCACAGTATGGTTCTGCAGACTACAGCAATGGTAATTTCCTGATGGATTAGATGGGTCCCATTGTAAGCTTCTGTGGAGTGAAGCAAATGGGAAAAAGCAGCATGAAATCAGCACTCACAAGTTTTTACCTCCTTTATAGGTTTGGTTTTGACGGATGTAGTGACATATTATGATGGTTATTACGGCCAGGTCTTCGTTCAGGATTCTCAGGTACAGTGATAGAATCATTTTAGTTGGGAAAGACCCTTAAGCTATTGAGTGCAACGGGAAATGTGACGCTGCCAAATCCTGCCACTAAACCATGTCCCTAAGAGCCGTGTCTACAAGTTATCTAAATTCCTCCAGGGATGGTGACCTCAGCACTTCCCTGGGCAGCCTGTGCCAGGGCTCGACAGCCCTTTCCGTGAAGAGGTTTTTCCTAATGTCCAATCCAGTCCTCTCCTGGCACAACCTAGGTCCATTTGCTCTAGTCCTGTCATGACTTGCTAGGCGGCTCAAGATAGCGACATTCCCCTCGCCACGAGATCCTTTCAGGTAGCTGTAGAGGGCAGTAATTTCTCCCCTCGGCCTCCCTTTCTCTAGACTAAACAAGCCCAGTTCCTTAAGCTGCTCCTCACAGGGCTTGTTCTCTAGACCCTTCAAAAGCTCTGTTCCTCTTCCCTGCACCCATTTCAGCACTTCCAGCACTTTCTATAGTGAAGGGCCCAAAACCGCACACAGTACCTGAGGAACAGTCTCACCGGTACCAAGTACAAAGGGACAACCACTTCCCTGGTCCTGCTGGTCACACGGCTTCTGATACCACTCAGGATGCTCTTGCCCTCCAAGACGCTTGCACACACTTCCAGCTCATGTTGAGCACCTTCTAAGAAACACCTCTATGTTCCTCCATAAGTGTTCCCAAAGAGTACATGTTGAACGGTGTAATGGGTTGTTGAAAACCACTTGGAAGGCATTGGGTGGGGGTCTTTCAAACATTGGGACCAACATCTAGCAAAGGCCACATCGTTGGTCAACACTAGAGGCTCAGTCAATCGAGCCAGCCCTGCCCACTCAGAATTCCTCCATACTGTAGATGGAGATAAGGTCCCTGTGGTCCACCTGAGAGGTATGTTAGGGAAAACTGTCTGGGTTAAACCTGTCTTGAGCAAAGGCAAACCCATTCGTGGGATTGTCTTTGCTCAAGGATCCAGTTGCACTTGGTGGGTGATGCAGGAAGATGGAAGAACACAATGTATACCTCAAGGGGACCTTATCTTTGGATGAGTTTGTCCGTATTCTGTGTACCTATCTGTAAATATGTATATGGTTGGAAATATGTATGTATAGAGATATAAGTTTAAGTTTGATTATGGGGTGTTGGCATGGAAGGAAAATTCGGAGTGGCTAATGTTGTGGTTTTGAATTTGTCCGAGGAATTTTCCTTCCTATTGTCAACAAAGGGAACACGAGGGGGGCGGGGAGAGGCCGTGTCCGGGGAAACGGTGCCCGGAGCTCGGTTTGATTTACTTTCTTTCCTGCCTCTGGGGAGGGGAGCTGGTTTTCCTTTGTTCGGACTCGCGCGCTTTCCTCGGGGGAGGAGCGGAGCGGCGGCGTGGAGCAGCTACAGGCGAGCAGCAGCCTAGGAGCGGCGGGCAGCTGAGGTGCGACTCGTGGGGTTCTACAGTCTCTGGAGCAAGCAACATCGGCCACCTGATCTTCCACAACTCCAGCAGAACTCACGCGCCTCCTTTTTCCCTCGTTCCTTTCGGGCCCGGGGCTGCGGCAGCGGCGACCGCCCCCCGCCCCCTCTAAGAGACCTGCGTCGCAAGATTTGGGATACAGGACTCAGTCCATTTAAAGGTTCTACGGTTTTGGTGGTGGTTACTGTTAATTCTGCTCTGTTTATACATAGATTCGTACCTGAGAACTGTTATCTTTTTCTATACAATTTTGTTTGATTAAATATTTTTAATATCTGATTAATATCCTAGTTTTTTATCAAAACTAAGTCAAATACCTTTTATCGGATGGTCCTTGTCTACTCCGGCAAAGATCCAGCTGAGGTGAGGAGTCCCTCCAGGGAATCCCTAGAGGTACCCAAGAGAGTCCTAATCTCAATGGATCCTGCAGCTGAGCAGAGCGGGTCCCTCTGGGGTGCCAAATCTGAAACAAATTAAATAGACCTGAAAGACTGTTAAGCAGGTATTCTTTAATTTTGGTGCTGGAGAAGCGCTGGGGATATTGCTCCAGGAGTGCCTCTGAAGAATGCATGTAGATCTCATTGTTAAATTTACTAAACACATCCATATTTACTACAGTTCCCTGAAATCACTTAACTGTTCTCTTCCTATTCCTGGAACTAATTACTTGCTACCTTGTGTCTGATTTACAAGACAACAATACCCCATTATTGTCCATTTAAACCAATTCGGGCTGTTCCTGGGGATCCTTTGTTTTCTTTCACAGGTGTCTGGTGATTTCCTTATCCGATCGGTGATTTCCGAATCTTCAGCAGTGCACAGCAGTGGAGTACCTGATCCCTGATGTTATCATTAACTAAGATTACCGTCTAAAGTTGAAGATTATAAATCCCCTTGTCTGAACACCTTGCACAACTGTTGCCTCTGCTGCTCTCTGTTTCCAGTGCAAGCTGGTGGCACTCGCTGCAGCCAGAGGCCTGGATGGCTGTGTGTTTTCCTGGGACCTCAGTCTGGGTTGACACATGCTTTCTGGCAGATGCCGAGGACGCAGCCTCCCACCAGGTGGATACCATGGCTAGGCTCCCTTTCACCAACTGAATTTACTTGTGAGCTCAGAGAGAGACTTTGCCTTCCCTGCTCCCCCTGCCTGCAAGCTATGCAAGCACCTTGCAGCTGTGTCCTGGGTGATCCAATCTGTGTCACATCCATGCATTCGAAAGAAGCTTAAATGCCCCAGCCTGTACCTCTCCTTTCCCTTTACAGAGCAAAGGTGGCATCATCAGTTCTGTTCCTGTACCATCAGTGTGCACAGCATCGCATGCTGTCATAGCCAGACAGAAGCCTCGGAGGGCTGTACAAGGAGGGGGTGCCCCACCTGGCTTGCTTTGTTGCCTGGACAGAGGCAAGCATTCACACAGGGTGGATGATGGATGCTGACACAGACCCTGACCTGATGTAGCTCAAGGCCATGGAGGAACTGCCCTTCAGCTGGGCAAGTAATATTCAGTGGTCTTGGAGTAGTCTGTCCTCAGCTGAAGTCTCATATTCCCTCTCTTTGAAACCCATAAGTGTCTGTAAAGACTAACTTTGCATTGTGTTGTTGTTTCTTTAAACACTGATTGAGTGCAAGTCTCCATGTTACCTCGGGGACTATTGTGTGGCTCCTGTCTAACAATGAG
Organism: Neomorphus geoffroyi; assembly: GCA_033558235.1. Taxonomy (NCBI): domain Eukaryota; kingdom Metazoa; phylum Chordata; class Aves; order Cuculiformes; family Neomorphidae; genus Neomorphus; species Neomorphus geoffroyi. The sequence goes on from JAUMJM010000050.1 coordinate 12,437,994, forward strand.
AGGGGAGGTATAGGAGCCTGCACTGCTTCTCCCCCCCCACATGACCTGCGATAGGATGCAGATGCCACAGAGGAGAAGGACCGCCCTGGAGCCCCCAGCCTCAATTCCAGAAGCTTCTCAAAGGAGCTTCTGCATGTGCAGTGCAAGAGCACCCTTCATGTGCTAATAGGGCATGAACCTGCCCTATAAACAGAGCCTTCTGAAACAAAGAAAATAGCCCAACAGCCTGAAATACTGTGAAGCAGGTGTACCTTTAATTTTGGCAGCCAGGAAAGCACTGGGGATGTTCCTCCATAAGTGTTCCCAAAGAGTACATGTAAGTCTCATTCTATTTACTAAACACATACACATTAATTACATTTTCTGAAATCAATTAATTTTTCCCTCCTATTCCTGGAAGTAATTCCATATTATCTTGTTTCTGATTCACATTACAACAATAACCCCCTATCATCCATTTAAACTAATTCTGGCTACTCCTGGCGATCCCTTGTCTTGCACATCTTCTGTCTCAGACAGAAGGCTGAGGCAGGGCCAGGGGGCCTCCCAGGCCTGTGGGCTGGAGGCCCCAGCTGAGCCTGCTCGTGGCTCTTAGGCATCATTTTTTATAAAATTAAAAATTTAATAGAGGTATATAGCAACATGGTCAATTCTGGGCTCAGAGACCGGCTCCGCAGAGAGGGGCCGAAATAAACTGGAAAAGCCCAGGGCAATTATGCCCGTAGAGGCTATTTACACCGCTCCCAAACCTCATGTGATAGTGCAGTCCAGTAGCGCTTTTAGGACTCCTCATTGGATTCCTTCGCTGCCTTTCAGACAGGTTGTTGTCTCGGTTCAGGTGGTGTTGCTGACGTGTATCCTTGATGCCTCTGTATTTTCCTTTGTTTGTGTATTTTCTGGAGGCCATATTTTAACTGTTAAAGGCAGGAGGGATTGAGGGGCAGTATCACACTCCTTGCAAGTGTAGGGGCTTTTTTATTTAATTTGAAAATCAATGAAGCCCATGTGTTTCTTCATAAGCAACATCTTGAACTATTCATATTGGAATTATGTTATTCATATTAATTTCACTGAATTAAGACATTTCTATGAGTGACTAGAAATGAAAGTCAAATTCTTCATTTTATGGATGTAATTTTCCTGTATAGAGTCAATCATCCATCATCTTCTTTCAAAAATTACAAGGGAAGAATACTAAAAGATAACTTTTTCTTTTATGAAACGGTTGTCTTGTGTTCTTGCAGCTCTTAAACAGGGAACGTTCCCAGATGAAAGTTTTTAAAAATTATGAGTTCTTCTAGTTGTCATCATGTAGCATTACAACAGATACTAAATGATCCTAACTGTAAGTTAGCAATAAACCAATTAATAAGCAATGCAGCTAGAAGGCACGACAAAGCACATTTTTAATATATAAAATATACATAAAGTAAAATATATAAAGTATAATAGAGTACAAAGCCTAGCTTTTCAGGAAGTGTTCTTATTTGTCTCACTGATAGCCGACCAAACTCAGCAAGTGAGATGACAGAGGGGTCAAAGTTGTCACACCAGAGGATGCTGTGTCAAATACTGAAAAAAATAAATGACAGAACTTTCCAAAGTCCAATAAAGTTTTCCTAAATTTTGGAATGTAACTCAAGGTGTAACAATGACAATCAGTCACGTGGAATGATCGACTGATTCATCGCTTTTTATGCAATGCTTTAATGCAATAATTTTTAACACAAGAAAAATGTAATCAAGGCACAAAGTGCAAGCATTTGTTTTTTAAAAGATATAGTTTTCCCCAAAGAATTCTCAGTCCATCTATCCCGTAAGTTACCACGGTATCATTGGATAAGATGGAAACATATCAGAAACACAGGTATAATGATAATCTAGTTCAGCTGTGATTACAATTCTCTACAAACAGTGAGAATCATACCGGGTCCGACACAAAAAATCCCTGAGACTGTGCCTGTAACTCTTTTTATTTAACAAGAGTAAAGAAAATCAACTCCAGTCACCTTCAGCATAGTTCCCTTCTGAGCTGACACACAACTGCATACGATACTGCCACCGTTCAAAGCCGTTCTGCAGATTTTCTGAAAGGCTGTTGAGGATCTCGATCGTTTTTGCTTTCACATTTCTACCAACAAAAACTGGGTTCCTTTGAGCACTGACTTGTTCTTTGGGAAGAGGCAGAAACCACAGGGAGCCAGGTCTGGCAAACAGGGCGGGTACTCAAGCACAGCACTGCTGTTAGTAGCTAAAAACTGCTTCCCAGACAAAGCGTTGTGGGCTGGTGCCCACTGACCTTTTCCAGTTGAGGGCAAGAAAACATCTCTATTTGAAAATGTGTGCATGCACACCGAGCGAAGTGATCGAGTGGAGACGTGTCCCACTGTGACAGGTTAGAACATGGTCTATAACCCCTTCCCTGTCTCTCCCCTCCCACTCCTGGATCCCAAGCTACAGGGTTAGTCTTGAGGATTTTTGTGTCAGACCTGGTAGACATTAGGAAGAAGGTTTTTACTGTGACAGTGAGGAGACACTGGACCAGGTTGCCTCAAGAAGGTGTGAATGCTCCTTCCCTGGAGGTATTCAAGAGCTGGTCGGATAAGGCTTTGAGCAACCTGCTCTAGTGGAAGGTGTCCCTGCCCGTGGCAGGGGGGTTGGAAGTGGATGATCTTCCAAGCCAAATCATTCTATGATTCTACAGTCTTAAGATCCTATGACTTCCACAGCCTCCGCCGCCCTGGCCCTCCCCCTGCCAGCCCCCCCTTCCCCCCCGAGACGCCATGCCCCAGCAGGCCCCGATGCCAGCCACATACCCCCTTTGTGACATCACAAACAAAGCTGTCACTATTTAGCCACCCCTGCAGGTGCCAACCCTCAGTGCTGTCCAGGCAGCGCACCGGGACAGACAGCACTTCTCTGGCTGGCAGCGGAGGGACTCAGATCTCAACTCTTCTCACCCTCACCTTGTTCTTTTCCTCGCCCAAACATTTCATCACCCTCTCCCACCCCTCATCATCTCCCTCTTCACAACCTTTCCCCACCTTCTCTAGCTCATCACTATCTCCTTCTCCCCAGCCTTTGCCCACCCTCTCTCTCTCCTCTCTGTTTCTCTCTACCTGCCCTCTCCATCCTTTGCACCTGCTGAAACATGCAGCGCTTTGTCGGGACCCTGAGGAGGCTCTCGAAGCAGCTGTCATGCTGCTACACCTCTGCGGCCAGTGCTGATGAGGCCGACGAGCCCTATGGGACCCAGCAGGAGGTCCAGGGTGGGCTGAACAGCATGGCCAGCACCAGTGACCCAGCCCAGCCAAAGCGGCGTCGGTGGTGGAAGAGGCTCTGCATCAAGCGACAGCCCACAAAGAAGCAGTAAGTAGCAGGCAGTGCCCAGAACAAACCTCCAGCCCCTGTCTAGAAGAGGGAGGAGACTGCCCAAGCTGGGACAGGAGCTGAGGGATACTCTGCTCTGCCCAGCCCTGCTCCGCTCTGCCAGCCCTGTCCCTGTAGTGAATCTTGTGTGGAGTTCAGCAGGCCTTCGTCCAAGCGCAGACAGCTCCTTTACTCTTGCCACACTGACCGGCTTGCTTGAGCAGGGCATCAATTTGCAGAAAGAAACGACACAGCTTTCCCGTTGCTGTTAGAAATCCCCTCCCCTCTGTTTGTGGGACACGTCTGGCGTGGCACTGATTGGGGTTAAAAACGGGCTTATGCAAGCTCCCTGGTCTCCACAGACTTAGGGAGCCTCCAGAGACTCCCAGATGCTAAGACACGGTCTCTTTTGCTATGCTGGGTAGCTGGGCAGCCCTGCTGGAGGCAGGGCGGCCAGTGCCTGGGCACAGGCGTCTCCTGGGGCAGGGAGGGTACGGAGTATTTCAGTCTCCACTACCCTAGTCGTGCCGTAAGTTGAGTGCATGTTACTGTTTCTCTGTTGGCTACGAGAATGGGTAGGATGGCTCACGAAGGGCTGCTGCTCTTCCAGTAGAGAGTGAATGCAAGGACGTGTAAAGTTTTACTCAATGTGATTCCTTCCTTTCTCAATGTAGCATTGCTGTCCAACTGGAGGACAATATGGGCCCTGAAGGCACAGAAGGCTGTTCTGTTGGAGAAACAGAAGGCCCAGCAGCACCAGAGAGCTCCTTCTCTGCTATGCCTGCTGTCCTTCACGTGAGCGCACCTGCACTGACTGAAGCAGGTAGGAACCTTAACCATGGGAGGAGACTATGGGGACAAATTACTGAGAGTGATAACCCACTGCTTAAAAATAGAGCTTGGAGAAAAGGCCAAGAAGGAGTAAAATAAGCACTAAGAGCACCGCAACATTTCTTAACCTGCTTTGTAGGTTTCATCCAAGCAGAAGAGATAGAGAAAGAGGAAAAAGTTCAGAGACCAACTGATTCTGAGGTAACTCAAGAAAAAAAATCCTTATTAGCTTTTGCATTAGTTTCCTTCTGCTGCTGTTTCCACAAAAACTCGTAATGGAGACACTGACATGCCGGTATGTGGGCAAGGAGTTCAGTTACGAGTGCCAAAACACGAGGACAAGCTAAAGACCTGCGTATCCAGGCAGCTGAACTTTAAGCTGCATTTCCCGTAAAGGAATAAAGCAGGAAAGCTTAAAAGACTTACAGCCTTCTGAATTGCTGCAAGCACAGTGCTTCAAGAATCCCTGACTTTGCACCACCCACCTCGCTCCTCCAGATCCCTTCAGCACCAAGAGGTTTTCCATAGCACCTACAGTCTACAGCCGTAGCTGCTTCTGCCTAGTTCCTCCCTGTCTTGGGCAGGTGTACTTAAGGCCCTTTCAAAAGCCCTGCTCAGCACAGATGCCTCACACGCTGGCCCTGTTTCCCCTTTTCTTTCTTTCCCTAAACTGACAAAACATGATGAATGTTGACAAAAGCGGGACGTGTGTATGGCAATGAATGGCACTGTGCCACAGAGTCTGTGCCACTCCTCACCAAGGTCTTTTCATTACACAGATGACTGTCGATGGTGGAATGGAACGGTCACACGGTGAGGACCTTCAAGCAGAAGACACCGAGGGAGCGCAGGCAGGCTTCGTTGCAGAGGAGGATGGCAATGGTAATTTCCTAACGGATTAAATGGGTCCCATTGTACGCTTCTCTGGAGTGAAGCAAATGGGAAAAAGCAGCATTCAAAGGAGCATTCACGCTTTTTCACCTGCTTTGTAGGTTTCTTTCTGGTGCCCGAAGAGACCAATTATGATGGTTATGATGGCCAGGACTACGGTCAGATTTCTGAGGTACAGTGATAGAATCATTTTGCTTGGAGAAGACCCTTAAGCTGTTGAGTCCAACGGGAAACGTGACGCTGCCAAGTCCAGACACTAAAGCATGTCCCTGAGCAGCGTGTCTACACGTTATCTAAATTCCTCCAGGGATGGTGACTCCAGCACTTCCCTGGGAAGCCTCGGCCCAGATTTGATAGCCCTTTCAGTGAAGAGCTTTTTCCTAATGTCCAATCAAATCCTCCCCTGGCACAACCTAGGGCCGTTTCCTCTACACCTGTCATGACTTGCTATGCGGCTAAAGATAGCGACATCCCCCTCCCTCACACCTTCTTTCACGTACATGTAGACGGCAGCAATGCCTCCCCTCAGCCTCCCCTTCTCCAGTCTAAACAAGCCCAGCTACTTAAGCTGCTCCTCACAGGACACGTCCTCTAGACCCTTCAAGCGCTCTGTTCCGCTTCCCCGGACCCATTTCAGCACCTCCAGCACTTTCTATAGAGAAGGGCCCCAAAACTGCACACAGTACTTGAGGAGCAGTCTCACTGGTGCCAAGTTCAAAGGGACAATCACTTCCCTGGTCCTGCTGGACACACTGCTCCTGATACCAGCCTTCCTGGACGCAGGCACACACTTCCAGCTCATCTACAGCACCTGCCAAGAAACCCTGCCACGTCCTTTCCACCAGGCAGCTTTCCTGACACGCCTGCCCCTCTCCAAACGATGCACTGAGGCCCCACTGGGCTCGCTTGCTTGTGAGCTCGTTACCTTCTGCTGCTCCTTCCCCTGAACCTCGTAACACAGACACTGACATTCCCATGCTGTGCGTAAGGAGTTCAGTTAGGATTGCCAACACACGAGGGCAAGCTAAAGACACAGGTGACCTCGCAGCTGACCAGTGAGCTGCATTGCTCGTATAGGACTAAAGTAGTACAGCTTCCCGCAACTTGCAGTCTTGTCAATTCCTGGAAGCACGGTGCTCCAAGAATCCCTGACTTTGCACCACCCACCTCGCTCCTCCAGATCCCTTCAGCACCAAGAGGTTTTCCATAGCACCTACAGTCTACAGCCGTAGCTGCTTCTGCCTAGTTCCTCCCTGTCTTGGGCAGGTGTACTTAAGGCCCTTTCAAAAGCCCTGCTCAGCACAGATGCCTCACACGCTGGCTCCGTCTCCCCTTCTTCTTCTTTCCCTCACGGGATACCACGTGACGCATGTTGACAGAAGCGGGAGATTTGTGTATGGCAGTGGGCCACGGAGACTGTGCCACTCCTCATCGAGGTCTTTTCATTACACAGATGACTGTCGGTGGAATGGAACGGTCACACGGTGAGGACCTTCAAGCAGAAAACACCGAGGGAGCGCAGGCAGGCTTCGTTGCAGAGGAGGATGGCAATGGTAATTTCCTAACGGATTAAATGGGTCCCATTGTACGCTTCTCTGGAGTGAAGCAAATGGGAAAAAGCAGCATTCAAAGGAGCATTCAAGCTTTGTTACCTCCTTTGTAGGTTTCCTTCCGGCGCCCGAAGAGAATAATCATGATGGTTATGATGGCCAGGACTACGGTCAGATTTCTGAGGTACAGTGATAGAATCATTTTGCTTGGAGAAGACCCTTAAGCTGTTGAGTCCAACGGGAAACGTGACGCTGCCAAGTCCAGACACTAAAGCATGTCCCTGAGCAGCGTGTCTACACGTTATCTAAATTCCTCCAGGGATGGTGACTCCAGCACTTCCCTGGGAAGCCTCGGCCCAGATTTGATAGCCCTTTCAGTGAAGAGCTTTTTCCTAATGTCCAATCAAATCCTCCCCTGGCACAGCCTAGGGCTGTTTCCTCTACACCTGTCATGACTTGCTATGCGGCTAAAGATAGCGACATCCCCCTCCCTCACACCTTCTTTCACGTACATGTAGACGGCAGCAATGCCTCCCCTCAGCCTCCCCTTCTCCAGTCTAAACAAGCCCAGCTACTTAAGCTGCTCCTCACAGGACACGTCCTCTAGACCCTTCAAGCGCTCTGTTCCGCTTCCCCGGACCCATTTCAGCACCTCCAGCACTTTCTATAGAGAAGGGCCCCAAAACTGCACACAGTACTTGAGGAGCAGTCTCACTGGTGCCAAGTTCAAAGGGACAATCACTTCCCTGGTCCTGCTGGACACACTGCTCCTGATACCAGCCTTCCTGGACGCAGGCACACACTTCCAGCTCATCTACAGCACCTGCCAAGAAACCCTGCCACGTCCTTTCCACCAGGCAGCTTTCCTGACACGCCTGCCCCTCTCCAAACGATGCACTGAGGCCCCACTGGGCTCGCTTGCTTGTGAGCTCGTTACCTTCTGCTGCTCCTTCCCCTGAACCTCGTAACACAGACACTGACATTCCCATGCTGTGCGTAAGGAGTTCAGTTAGGATTGCCAACACACGAGGGCAAGCTAAAGACACAGGTGACCTCGCAGCTGACCAGTGAGCTGCATTGCTCGTATAGGACTAAAGTAGTACAGCTTCCCGCAACTTGCAGTCTTGTCAATTCCTGGAAGCACGGTGCTCCAAGAATCCCTGACTTTGCACCACCCACCTCGCTCCTCCAGATCCCTTCAGCACCAAGAGGTTTTCCATAGCACCTACAGTCTACAGCCGTAGCTGCTTCTGCCTAGTTCCTCCCTGTCTTGGGCAGGTGTACTTAAGGCCCTTTCAAAAGCCCTGCTCAGCACAGATGCCTCACACGCTGGCTCCGTCTCCCCTTCTTCTTCTTTCCCTCACGGGATACCACGTGACGCATGTTGACAGAAGCGGGAGATTTGTGTATGGCAGTGGGCCACGGAGACTGTGCCACTCCTCACCAAGGTCTTTTCATTACACAGATGACTGTCGGTGCTGGAATGGAACGGTCACACGGTGAGGACCTTCAAGCAGAAGACACCGAGGGAGCGCAGGCAGGCTTCGTTGCAGAGGAGGATGGCAATGGTAATTTCCTAACGGATTAAATGGGTCCCATTGTACGCTTCTCTGGAGTGAAGCAAATGGGAAAAAGCAGCATTCAAAGGAGCATTCACGCTTTTTCACCTGCTTTGTAGGTTTCTTTCTGGTGCCCGAAGAGACCAATTATGATGGTTATGATGGCCAGGACTACGGTCAGATTTCTGAGGTACAGTGATAGAATCATTTTGCTTGGAGAAGACCCTTAAGCTGTTGAGTCCAACGGGAAACGTGACGCTGCCAAGTCCAGACACTAAAGCATGTCCCTGAGCAGCGTGTCTACACGTTATCTAAATTCCTCCAGGGATGGTGACTCCAGCACTTCCCTGGGAAGCCTCGGCCCAGATTTTATAGCCCTTTCAGTGAAGCGCTTTTTCCTAATGTCCAATCAAATCCTCCCCTGGCACAGCCTAGGGCCGTTTCCTCTACACCTGTCATGACTTGCTATGCGGCTAAAGATAGCGACATCCCCCTCCCTCACACCTTCTTTCACGTACATGTAGACGGCAGCAATGTCTCCCCTCAGCCTCCCCTTCTGCAGTCTAAACAAGCCCAGCTACTTAAGCTGCTCCTCACAGGACACGTCCTCTAGACCCTTCAAGCGCTCTGTTCCGCTTCCCCGGACCCATTTCAGCACCTCCAGCACTTTCTATAGAGAAGGGCCCCAAAACTGCACACAGTACTTGAGGAGCAGTCTCACTGGTGCCAAGTTCAAAGGGACAATCACTTCCCTGGTCCTGCTGGACACACTGCTCCTGATACCAGCCTTCCTGGACGCAGGCACACACTTCCAGCTCATCTACAGCACCTGCCAAGAAACCCTGCCACGTCCTTTCCACCAGGCAGCTTTCCTGACACGCCTGCCCCTCTCCAAACGATGCACTGAGGCCCCACTGGGCTCGCTTGCTTGTGAGCTCGTTACCTTCTGCTGCTCCTTCCCCTGAACCTCGTAACACAGACACTGACATTCCCATGCTGTGCGTAAGGAGTTCAGTTAGGATTGCCAACACACGAGGGCAAGCTAAAGACACAGGTGACCTCGCAGCTGACCAGTGAGCTGCATTGCTCGTATAGGACTAAAGTAGTACAGCTTCCCGCAACTTGCAGTCTTGTCAATTCCTGGAAGCACGGTGCTCCAAGAATCCCTGACTTTGCACCACCCACCTCGCTCCTCCAGATCCCTTCAGCACCAAGAGGTTTTCCATAGCACCTACAGTCTACAGCCGTAGCTGCTTCTGCCTAGTTCCTCCCTGTCTTGGGCAGGTGTACTTAAGGCCCTTTCAAAAGCCCTGCTCAGCACAGATGCCTCACACGCTGGCTCCGTCTCCCCTTCTTCTTCTTTCCCTCACGGGATACCACGTGACGCATGTTGACAGAAGCGGGAGATTTGTGTATGGCAGTGGGCCACGGAGACTGTGCCACTCCTAACCGAGGTCTTTTCATTACACAGATGACTGTCGGTGGTGGAATGGAACGGCCACATGGTGAGGACCTTCAAGCAGAAGACACCGAGGGACCGCAGGCAGGCTTCGTTGCAGAGGAGGATGGCAATGGTAATTTCCTAACGGATTAAATGGGTCCCATTGTACGCTTCTCTGGAGTGAAGCAAATGGGAAAAAGCAGCATTCAAAGGAGCATTCAAGCTTTGTTACCTCCTTTGTAGGTTTCCTTCCGGCGCCCGAAGAGAATAATCATGATGGTTATGATGGCCAGGACTACGGTCAGATTTCTGAGGTACAGTGATAGAATCATTTTGCTTGGAGAAGACCCTTAAGCTGTTGAGTCCAACGGGAAACGTGACGCTGCCAAGTCCAGACACTAAAGCATGTCCCTGAGCAGCGTGTCTACACGTTATCTAAATTCCTCCAGGGATGGTGACTCCAGCACTTCCCTGGGAAGCCTCGGCCCAGATTTGATAGCCCTTTCAGTGAAGAGCTTTTTCCTAATGTCCAATCAAATCCTCCCCTGGCACAGCCTAGGGCCGTTTCCTCTACACCTGTCATGACTTGCTATGCGGCTAAAGATAGCGACATCCCCCTCCCTCACACCTTCTTTCACGTACATGTAGACGGCAGCAATGCCTCCCCTCAGCCTCCCCTTCTCCAGTCTAAACAAGCCCAGCTACTTAAGCTGCTCCTCACAGGACACGTCCTCTAGACCCTTCAAGCGCTCTGTTCCGCTTCCCCGGACCCATTTCAGCACCTCCAGCACTTTCTATAGAGAAGGGCCCCAAAACTGCACACAGTACTTGAGGAGCAGTCTCACTGGTGCCGAGTTCAAAGGGACAATCACTTCCCTGGTCCTGCTGGACACACTGCTCCTGATACCAGCCTTCCTGGACGCAGGCACACACTTCCAGCTCATCTACAGCACCTGCCAAGAAACCCTGCCACGTCCTTTCCACCAGGCAGCTTTCCTGACACGCCTGCCCCTCTCCAAACCATGCACTGAGGCCCCACTGGGCTCGCTTGCTTGTGAGCTCGTTACCTTCTGCTGCTCCTTCCCCTGAACCTCGTAACACAGACACTGACATTCCCATGCTGTGCGTAAGGAGTTCAGTTAGGATTGCCAACACACGAGGGCAAGCTAAAGACACAGGTGACCTCGCAGCTGACCAGTGAGCTGCATTGCTCGTATAGGACTAAAGTAGTACAGCTTCCCGCAACTTGCAGTCTTGTCAATTCCTGGAAGCACGGTGCTCCAAGAATCCCTGACTTTGCACCACCCACCTCGCTCCTCCAGATCCCTTCAGCACCAAGAGGTTTTCCATAGCACCTACAGTCTACAGCCGTAGCTGCTTCTGCCTAGTTCCTCCCTGTCTTGGGCAGGTGTACTTAAGGCCCTTTCAAAAGCCCTGCTCAGCACAGATGCCTCACACGCTGGCTCCGTCTCCCCTTCTTCTTCTTTCCCTCACGGGATACCACGTGACGCATGTTGACAGAAGCGGGAGATTTGTGTATGGCAGTGGGCCACGGAGACTGTGCCACTCCTCACCAAGGTCTTTTCATTACACAGATGACTGTCGGTGCTGGAATGGAACGGTCACACGGTGAGGACCTTCAAGCAGAAGACACCGAGGGAGCGCAGGCAGGCTTCGTTGCAGAGGAGGATGGCAATGGTAATTTCCTAACGGATTAAATGGGTCCCATTGTACGCTTCTCTGGAGTGAAGCAAATGGGAAAAAGCAGCATTCAAAGGAGCATTCACGCTTTTTCACCTGCTTTGTAGGTTTCTTTCTGGTGCCCGAAGAGACCAATTATGATGGTTATGATGGCCAGGACTACGGTCAGATTTCTGAGGTACAGTGATAGAATCATTTTGCTTGGAGAAGACCCTTAAGCTGTTGAGTCCAACGGGAAACGTGACGCTGCCAAGTCCAGACACTAAAGCATGTCCCTGAGCAGCGTGTCTACACGTTATCTAAATTCCTCCAGGGATGGTGACTCCAGCACTTCCCTGGGAAGCCTCGGCCCAGATTTTATAGCACTTTCAGTGAAGCGCTTTTTCCTAATGTCCAATCAAATCCTCCCCTGGCACAGCCTAGGGCCGTTTCCTCTACACCTGTCATGACTTGCTATGCGGCTAAAGATAGCGACATCCCCCTCCCTCACACCTTCTTTCACGTACATGTAGACGGCAGCAATGTCTCCCCTCAGCCTCCCCTTCTGCAGTCTAAACAAGCCCAGCTACTTAAGCTGCTCCTCACAGGACACGTCCTCTAGACCCTTCAAGCGCTCTGTTCCGCTTCCCCGGACCCATTTCAGCACCTCCAGCACTTTCTATAGAGAAGGGCCCCAAAACTGCACACAGTACTTGAGGAGCAGTCTCACTGGTGCCAAGTTCAAAGGGACAATCACTTCCCTGGTCCTGCTGGACACACTGCTCCTGATACCAGCCTTCCTGGACGCAGGCACACACTTCCAGCTCATCTACAGCACCTGCCAAGAAACCCTGCCACGTCCTTTCCACCAGGCAGCTTTCCTGACACGCCTGCCCCTCTCCAAACGATGCACTGAGGCCCCACTGGGCTCGCTTGCTTGTGAGCTCGTTACCTTCTGCTGCTCCTTCCCCTGAACCTCGTAACACAGACACTGACATTCCCATGCTGTGCGTAAGGAGTTCAGTTAGGATTGCCAACACACGAGGGCAAGCTAAAGACACAGGTGACCTCGCAGCTGACCAGTGAGCTGCATTGCTCGTATAGGACTAAAGTAGTACAGCTTCCCGCAACTTGCAGTCTTGTCAATTCCTGGAAGCACGGTGCTCCAAGAATCCCTGACTTTGCACCACCCACCTCGCTCCTCCAGATCCCTTCAGCACCAAGAGGTTTTCCATAGCACCTACAGTCTACAGCCGTAGCTGCTTCTGCCTAGTTCCTCCCTGTCTTGGGCAGGTGTACTTAAGGCCCTTTCAAAAGCCCTGCTCAGCACAGATGCCTCACACGCTGGCTCCGTCTCCCCTTCTTCTTCTTTCCCTCACGGGATACCACGTGACGCATGTTGACAGAAGCGGGAGATTTGTGTATGGCAGTGGGCCACGGAGACTGTGCCACTCCTCACCAAGGTCTTTTCATTACACAGATGACTGTCGGTGCTGGAATGGAACGGTCACACGGTGAGGACCTTCAAGCAGAAGACACCGAGGGACCGCAGGCAGGCTTCGTTGCAGAGGAGGATGGCAATGGTAATTTCCTAACGGATTAAATGGGTCCCATTGTACGCTTCTCTGGAGTGAAGCAAATGGGAAAAAGCAGCATTCAAAGGAGCATTCAAGCTTTGTTACCTCCTTTGTAGGTTTCCTTCCGGCGCCCGAAGAGAATAATCATGATGGTTATGATGGCCAGGACTACGGTCAGATTTCTGAGGTACAGTGATAGAATCATTTTGCTTGGAGAAGACCCTTAAGCTGTTGAGTCCAACGGGAAACGTGACGCTGCCAAGTCCAGACACTAAAGCATGTCCCTGAGCAGCGTGTCTACACGTTATCTAAATTCCTCCAGGGATGGTGACTCCAGCACTTCCCTGGGAAGCCTCGGCCCAGATTTGATAGCCCTTTCAGTGAAGAGCTTTTTCCTAATGTCCAATCAAATCCTCCCCTGGCACAACCTAGGGCCGTTTCCTCTACACCTGTCATGACTTGCTATGCGGCTAAAGATAGCGACATCCCCCTCCCTCACACCTTCTTTCACGTACATGTAGACGGCAGCAATGCCTCCCCTCAGCCTCCCCTTCTCCAGTCTAAACAAGCCCAGCTACTTAAGCTGCTCCTCACAGGACACGTCCTCTAGACCCTTCAAGCGCTCTGTTCCGCTTCCCCGGACCCATTTCAGCACCTCCAGCACTTTCTATAGAGAAGGGCCCCAAAACTGCACACAGTACTTGAGGAGCAGTCTCACTGGTGCCAAGTTCAAAGGGACAATCACTTCCCTGGTCCTGCTGGACACACTGCTCCTGATACCAGCCTTCCTGGACGCAGGCACACACTTCCAGCTCATCTACAGCACCTGCCAAGAAACCCTGCCACGTCCTTTCCACCAGGCAGCTTTCCTGACACGCCTGCCCCTCTCCAAACGATGCACTGAGGCCCCACTGGGCTCGCTTGCTTGTGAGCTCGTTACCTTCTGCTGCTCCTTCCCCTGAACCTCGTAACACAGACACTGACATTCCCATGCTGTGCGTAAGGAGTTCAGTTAGGATTGCCAACACACGAGGGCAAGCTAAAGACACAGGTGACCTCGCAGCTGACCAGTGAGCTGCATTGCTCGTATAGGACTAAAGTAGTACAGCTTCCCGCAACTTGCAGTCTTGTCAATTCCTGGAAGCACGGTGCTCCAAGAATCCCTGACTTTGCACCACCCACCTCGCTCCTCCAGATCCCTTCAGCACCAAGAGGTTTTCCATAGCACCTACAGTCTACAGCCGTAGCTGCTTCTGCCTAGTTCCTCCCTGTCTTGGGCAGGTGTACTTAAGGCCCTTTCAAAAGCCCTGCTCAGCACAGATGCCTCACACGCTGGCTCCGTCTCCCCTTCTTCTTCTTTCCCTCACGGGATACCACGTGACGCATGTTGACAGAAGCGGGAGATTTGTGTATGGCAGTGGGCCACGGAGACTGTGCCACTCCTAACCGAGGTCTTTTCATTACACAGATGACTGTCGATGGTGGAATGGAACGGCCACATGGTGAGGACCTTCAAGCAGAAGACACCGAGGGACCGCAGGCAGGCTTCGTTGCAGAGGAGGATGGCAATGGTAATTTCCTAACGGATTAAATGGGTCCCATTGTACGCTTCTCTGGAGTGAAGCAAATGGGAAAAAGCAGCATTCAAAGGAGCATTCAAGCTTTGTTACCTCCTTTGTAGGTTTCCTTCCGGCGCCCGAAGAGAATAATCATGATGGTTATGATGGCCAGGACTACGGTCAGATTTCTGAGGTACAGTGATAGAATCATTTTGCTTGGAGAAGACCCTTAAGCTGTTGAGTCCAACGGGAAACGTGACGCTGCCAAGTCCAGACACTAAAGCATGTCCCTGAGCAGCGTGTCTACACGTTATCTAAATTCCTCCAGGGATGGTGACTCCAGCACTTCCCTGGGAAGCCTCGGCCCAGATTTGATAGCCCTTTCAGTGAAGAGCTTTTTCCTAATGTCCAATCAAATCCTCCCCTGGCACAGCCTAGGGCCGTTTCCTCTACACCTGTCATGACTTGCTATGCGGCTAAAGATAGCGACATCCCCCTCCCTCACACCTTCTTTCACGTACATGTAGACGGCAGCAATGTCTCCCCTCAGCCTCCCCTTCTCCAGTCTAAACAAGCCCAGCTACTTAAGCTGCTCCTCACAGGACACGTCCTCTAGACCCTTCAAGCGCTCTGTTCCGCTTCCCCGGACCCATTTCAGCACCTCCAGCACTTTCTATAGAGAAGGGCCCCAAAACTGCACACAGTACTTGAGGAGCAGTCTCACTGGTGCCAAGTTCAAAGGGACAATCACTTCCCTGGTCCTGCTGGACACACTGCTCCTGATACCAGCCTTCCTGGACGCAGGCACACACTTCCAGCTCATCTACAGCACCTGCCAAGAAACCCTGCCACGTCCTTTCCACCAGGCAGCTTTCCTGACACGCCTGCCCCTCTCCAAACCATGCACTGAGGCCCCACTGGGCTCGCTTGCTTGTGAGCTCGTTACCTTCTGCTGCTCCTTCCCCTGAACCTCGTAACACAGACACTGACATTCCCATGCTGTGCGTAAGGAGTTCAGTTAGGATTGCCAACACACGAGGGCAAGCTAAAGACACAGGTGACCTCGCAGCTGACCAGTGAGCTGCATTGCTCGTATAGGACTAAAGTAGTACAGCTTCCCGCAACTTGCAGTCTTGTCAATTCCTGGAAGCACGGTGCTCCAAGAATCCCTGACTTTGCACCACCCACCTCGCTCCTCCAGATCCCTTCAGCACCAAGAGGTTTTCCATAGCACCTACAGTCTACAGCCGTAGCTGCTTCTGCCTAGTTCCTCCCTGTCTTGGGCAGGTGTACTTAAGGCCCTTTCAAAAGCCCTGCTCAGCACAGATGCCTCACACGCTGGCTCCGTCTCCCCTTCTTCTTCTTTCCCTCACGGGATACCACGTGACGCATGTTGACAGAAGCGGGAGATTTGTGTATGGCAGTGGGCCACGGAGACTGTGCCACTCCTCATCGAGGTCTTTTCATTACACAGATGACTGTCGGTGGTGGAATGGAACGGTCACACGGTGAGGACCTTCAAGCAGAAAACACCGAGGGAGCGCAGGCAGGCTTCGTTGCAGAGGAGGATGGCAATGGTAATTTCCTAACGGATTAAATGGGTCCCATTGTACGCTTCTCTGGAGTGAAGCAAATGGGAAAAAGCAGCATTCAAAGGAGCATTCACGCTTTTTCACCTCCTTTGTAGGTTTCTTTCTGGTGCCCGAAGAGACCAATTATGATGGTTATGATGGCCAGGACTACGGTCAGATTTCTGAGGTACAGTGATAGAATCATTTTGCTTGGAGAAGACCCTTAAGCTGTTGAGTCCAACGGGAAACGTGACGCTGCCAAGTCCAGACACTAAAGCATGTCCCTGAGCAGCGTGTCTACACGTTATCTAAATTCCTCCAGGGATGGTGACTCCAGCACTTCCCTGGGAAGCCTCGGCCCAGATTTGATAGCCCTTTCAGTGAAGAGCTTTTTCCTAATGTCCAATCAAATCCTCCCCTGGCACAGCCTAGGGCCGTTTCCTCTACACCTGTCATGACTTGCTATGCGGCTAAAGATAGCGACATCCCCCTCCCTCACACCTTCTTTCACGTACATGTAGACGGCAGCAATGCCTCCCCTCAGCCTCCCCTTCTCCAGTCTAAACAAGCCCAGCTACTTAAGCTGCTCCTCACAGGACACGTCCTCTAGACCCTTCAAGCGCTCTGTTCCGCTTCCCCGGACCCATTTCAGCACCTCCAGCACTTTCTATAGAGAAGGGCCCCAAAACTGCACACAGTACTTGAGGAGCAGTCTCACTGGTGCCAAGTTCAAAGGGACAATCACTTCCCTGGTCCTGCTGGACACACTGCTCCTGATACCAGCCTTCCTGGACGCAGGCACACACTTCCAGCTCATCTACAGCACCTGCCAAGAAACCCTGCCACGTCCTTTCCACCAGGCAGCTTTCCTGACACGCCTGCCCCTCTCCAAACGATGCACTGAGGCCCCACTGGGCTCGCTTGCTTGTGAGCTCGTTACCTTCTGCTGCTCCTTCCCCTGAACCTCGTAACACAGACACTGGCATTCCCATGCTGTGCGTAAGGAGTTCAGTTAGGATTGCCAACACACGAGGGCAAGCTAAAGACACAGGTGACCTCGCAGCTGACCAGTGAGCTGCATTGCTCGTATAGGACTAAAGTAGTACAGCTTCCCGCAACTTAAAGTCTTGTGAATTGCTAGAAGGATAGTGCTTCACGAGTCCCTGACTTTGCACCACCCACCTCGCTCCTCCAGATCCCTTCAGTATCAAATGTTTGCCCATAGGACCTATAGTCTGCAGGAGTAGCTGCTTCTGCCTAGTTCCTCTCTATCTTGGGCAGGCGTACTTAAGGCCCTTTAGAAAGCCCTGCTCAGCACAGATGCTTCACACTCTGACTCTGTTTCCCCTTTTTCTTCTCTCTCTCACCTGATGACATGTGACGTGTTTTAACTGAAGTGGGAGCTTTGTGCGTGGCAGTGTGTCACGAAGTCTGTGCCACTCCTCACCAAGGTCTTTTCATTTACACAGATGAGTATCCATGGTGCAATGAAAGTGTGTGATGGTGCTGTGCCTCAACCAGAATACACATACGGAGCGTGCGCACAGTATGGTTCTGCAGACTACAGCAATGGTAATTTCCTGATGGATTAGATGGGTCCCATTGTAAGCTTCTGTGGAGTGAAGCAAATGGGAAAAAGCAGCATGAAATCAGCACTCACAAGTTTTTACCTCCTTTATAGGTTTGGTTTTGACGGATGTAGTGACATATTATGATGGTTATTACGGCCAGGTCTTCGTTCAGGATTCTCAGGTACAGTGATAGAATCATTTTAGTTGGGAAAGACCCTTAAGCTATTGAGTCCAACGGGAAATGTGACGCTGCCAAATCCTGCCACTAAACCATATCCCTAAGAGCCGTGTCTACAAGTTATCTAAATTCCTCCAGGGATGGTGACCTCAGCACTTCCCTGGGCAGCCTGTGCCAGGGCTCGACAGCCCTTTCCGTGAAGAGGTTTTTCCTAATGTCCAATCCAGTCCTCTCCTGGCACAACCTAGGTCCATTTGCTCTAGTCCTGTCATGACTTGCTAGGCGGCTCAAGATAGCGACATTCCCCTCGCCACGAGATCCTTTCAGGTAGCTGTAGAGGGCAGTAATTTCTCCCCTCGGCCTCCCTTTCTCTAGACTAAACAAGCCCAGTTCCTTAAGCTGCTCCTCACAGGGCTTGTTCTCTAGACCCTTCAAAAGCTCTGTTCCTCTTCCCTGCACCCATTTCAGCACCTCCAGCACTTTCTATAGTGAAGGGCCCAAAACCGCACACAGTACTTGAGGAACAGTCTCACCGGTACCAAGTACAAAGGGACAACCACTTCCCTAGTCCTGCTGCTCACACTGCTGCTGATACCACTCAGGATGCTCTTGCCCTCCAAGATGCATGCACACACTTCCAGCTCATGTTAAGCACCTGCCAAGAAACACCTCTATGTCCTCTTCCACCGAACAGCTTTCCTGCAATGCTTGCCCTTCTCCGAACCATGCAGTGGGGCCCCACTGGGCTCTCTTGTTTGTGAGCTCATTACCCTCTACTGCTGCTTTCACAGAACGTCATAACGAGGACCCTGACATTACGGTGCTGGGGGCAAACAGTTCAGTTAGGACTGCAAAAACATGAGGGCAGGCTAAAAACACGGGTCTCCCGGCAGCTGGCCTTTCAGCTGGATTTCTTGGATAGGACTAAACCAGTAAATCTTCCCGGAACTTAAAGTCTTGTGAATTGCTAGAAGGATAGTGCTTCACGAGTCCCTGACTTTGCACCACCCACCTCGCTCCTCCAGATCCCTTCAGTATCAAATGTTTGCCCATAGGACCTATAGTCTGCAGGAGTAGCTGCTTCTGCCTAGTTCCTCTCTATCTTGGGCAGGCGTACTTAAGGCCCTTTAGAAAGCCCTGCTCAGCACAGATGCTTCACACTCTGACTCTGTTTCCCCTTTTTCTTCTCTCTCTCACCTGATGACATGTGACGTGTTTTAACTGAAGTGGGAGCTTTGTGCGTGGCAGTGTGTCACGAAGTCTGTGCCACTCCTCACCAAGGTCTTTTCATTTACACAGATGAGTATCCATGGTGCAATGAAAGTGTGTGATGGTGCTGTGCCTCAACCAGAATACACATACGGAGCGTGCGCACAGTATGGTTCTGCAGACTACAGCAATGGTAATTTCCTGATGGATTAGATGGGTCCCATTGTAAGCTTCTGTGGAGTGAAGCAAATGGGAAAAAGCAGCATGAAATCAGCACTCACAAGTTTTTACCTCCTTTATAGGTTTGGTTTTGACGGATGTAGTGACATATTATGATGGTTATTACGGCCAGGTCTTCGCTCAGGATTCTCAGGTACAGTGATAGAATCATTTTAGTTGGGAAAGACCCTTAAGCTATTGAGTCCAACGGGAAATGTGACGCTGCCAAGTCCTGCCACTAAACCATGTCCCTAAGAGCCGTGTCTACAAGTTATCTAAATTCCTCCAGGGATGGTGACCTCAGCACTTCCCTGGGCAGCCTGTGCCAGGGCTCGACAGCCCTTTCCGTGAAGAGGTTTTTCCTAATGTCCAATCCAGTCCTCTCCTGGCACAACCTAGGTCCATTTGCTCTAGTCCTGTCATGACTTGCTAGGCGGCTCAAGATAGCGACATTCCCCTCGCCACGAGATCCTTTCAGGTAGCTGTAGAGGGCAGTAATTTCTCCCCTCGGCCTCCCTTTCTCTAGACTAAACAAGCCCAGTTCCTTAAGCTGCTCCTCACAGGGCTTGTTCTCTAGACCCTTCAAAAGCTCTGTTCCTCTTCCCTGCACCCATTTCAGCACCTCCAGCACTTTCTATAGTGAAGGGCCCAAAACCGCACACAGTACCTGAGGAACAGTCTCACCGGTACCAAGTACAAAGGGACAACCACTTCCCTGGTCCTGCTGGTCACACGGCTTCTGATACCACTCAGGATGCTCTTGCCCTCCAAGACGCTTGCACACACTTCCAGCTCATGTTGAGCACCTTCTAAGAAACACCTCTATGTTCCTCCATAAATGTTCCCAAAGAGTACATGTTGAACGGTGTAATGGGTTGTTGAAAACCACTTGGAAGGCATTGGGTGGGGGTCTTTCAAACATTGGGACCAACATCTAGCAAAGGCCACATCGTTGGTCAACACTAGAGGCTCAGTCAATCGAGCCAGCCCTGCCCACTCAGAATTCCTCCATACTGTAGATGGAGATAAGGTCCCTGTGGTCCACCTGAGAGGTATGTTAGGGAAAACTGTCTGGGTTAAACCTGTCTTGAGCAAAGGCAAACCCATTCGTGGGATTGTCTTTGCTCAAGGATCCAGTTGCACTTGGTGGGTGATGCAGGAAGATGGAAGAACACAATGTATACCTCAAGGGGACCTTATCTTTGGATGAGTTTGTCCGTATTCTGTGTACCTATCTGTAAATATGTATATGGTTGGAAATATGTATGTATAGAGATATAAGTTTAAGTTTGATTATGGGGTGTTGGCATGGAAGGAAAATTCGGAGTGGCTAATGTTGTGGTTTTGAATTTGTCCGAGGAATTTTCCTTCCTATTGTCAACAAAGGGAACACGAGGGGGGCGGGGAGAGGCCGTGTCCGGGGAAACGGTGCCCGGAGCTCGGTTTGATTTACTTTCTTTCCTGCCTCTGGGGAGGGGAGCTGGTTTTCCTTTGTTCGGACTCGCGCGCTTTCCTCGGGGGAGGAGCGGAGCGGCGGCGTGGAGCAGCTACAGGCGAGCAGCAGCCTAGGAGCGGCGGGCAGCTGAGGTGCGACTCGTGGGGTTCTACAGTCTCTGGAGCAAGCAACATCGGTCACCTGATCTTCCACAACTCCAGCAGAACTCACGCGCCTCCTTTTTCCCTCGTTCCTTTCGGGCCCGGGGCTGCGGCAGCGGCGACCGCCCCCCGCCCCCTCTAAGAGACCTGCGTCGCAAGATTTGGGATACAGGACTCAGTCCATTTAAAGGTTCTACGGTTTTGGTGGTGGTTACTGTTAATTCTGCTCTGTTTATACATAGATTCGTACCTGAGAACTGTTATCTTTTTCTATACAATTTTGTTTGATTAAATATTTTTAATATCTGATTAATATCCTAGTTTTTTATCAAAACTAAGTCAAATACCTTTTATCGGATGGTCCTTGTCTACTCCGGCAAAGATCCAGCTGAGGTGAGGAGTCCCTCCAGGGAATCCCTAGAGGTACCCAAGAGAGTCCTAATCTCAATGGATCCTGCAGCTGAGCAGAGCGGGTCCCTCTGGGGTGCCAAATCTGAAACAAATTAAATAGACCTGAAAGACTGTTAAGCAGGTATTCTTTAATTTTGGTGCTGGAGAAGCGCTGGGGATATTGCTCCAGGAGTGCCTCTGAAGAATGCATGTAGATCTCATTGTTAAATTTACTAAACACATCCATATTTACTACAGTTCCCTGAAATCACTTAACTGTTCTCTTCCTATTCCTGGAACTAATTACTTGCTACCTTGTGTCTGATTTACAAGACAACAATACCCCATTATTGTCCATTTAAACCAATTCGGGCTGTTCCTGGGGATCCTTTGTTTTCTTTCACAGGTGTCTGGTGATTTCCTTATCCGATCGGTGATTTCCGAATCTTCAGCAGTGCACAGCAGTGGAGTACCTGATCCCTGATGTTATCATTAACTAAGATTACCGTCTAAAGTTGAAGATTATAAATCCCCTTGTCTGAACACCTTGCACAACTGTTGCCTCTGCTGCTCTCTGTTTCCAGTGCAAGCTGGTGGCACTCGCTGCAGCCAGAGGCCTGGATGGCTGTGTGTTTTCCTGGGACCTCAGTCTGGGTTGACACATGCTTTCTGGCAGATGCCGAGGACGCAGCCTCCCACCAGGTGGATACCATGGCTAGGCTCCCTTTCACCAACTGAATTTACTTGTGAGCTCAGAGAGAGACTTTGCCTTCCCTGCTCCCCCTGCCTGCAAGCTATGCAAGCACCTTGCAGCTGTGTCCTGGGTGATCCAATCTGTGTCACATCCATGCATTCGAAAGAAGCTTAAATGCCCCAGCCTGTACCTCTCCTTTCCCTTTACAGAGCAAAGGTGGCATCATCAGTTCTGTTCCTGTACCATCAGTGTGCACAGCATCGCATGCTGTCATAGCCAGACAGAAGCCTCGGAGGGCTGTACAAGGAGGGGGTGCCCCACCTGGCTTGCTTTGTTGCCTGGACAGAGGCAAGCATTCACACAGGGTGGATGATGGATGCTGACACAGACCCTGACCTGATGTAGCTCAAGGCCATGGAGGAACTGCCCTTCAGCTGGGCAAGTAATATTCAGTGGTCTTGGAGTAGTCTGTCCTCAGCTGAAGTCTCATATTCCCTCTCTTTGAAACCCATAAGTGTCTGTAAAGACTAACTTTGCATTGTGTTGTTGTTTCTTTAAACACTGATTGAGTGCAAGTCTCCATGTTACCTCGGGGACTATTGTGTGGCTCCTGTCTAACAATGAGAGGGGAGGTATAGGAGCCTGCACTGCTTCTCCCCCCCCACATGACCTGCGATAGGATGCAGATGCCACAGAGGAGAAGGACCGCCCTGGAGCCCCCAGCCTCAATTCCAGAAGCTTCTCAAAGGAGCTTCTGCATGTGCAGTGCAAGAGCACCCTTCATGTGCTAATAGGGCATGAACCTGCCCTATAAACAGAGCCTTCTGAAACAAAGAAAATAGCCCAACAGCCTGAAATACTGTGAAGCAGGTGTACCTTTAATTTTGGCAGCCAGGAAAGCACTGGGGATGTTCCTCCATAAGTGTTCCCAAAGAGTACATGTAAGTCTCATTCTATTTACTAAACACATACACATTAATTACATTTTCTGAAATCAATTAATTTTTCCCTCCTATTCCTGGAAGTAATTCCATATTATCTTGTTTCTGATTCACATTACAACAATAACCCCCTATCATCCATTTAAACTAATTCTGGCTACTCCTGGCGATCCCTTGTCTTGCACATCTTCTGTCTCAGACAGAAGGCTGAGGCAGGGCCAGGGGGCCTCCCAGGCCTGTGGGCTGGAGGCCCCAGCTGAGCCTGCTCGTGGCTCTTAGGCATCATTTTTTATAAAATTAAAAATTTAATAGAGGTATATAGCAACATGGTCAATTCTGGGCTCAGAGACCGGCTCCGCAGAGAGGGGCCGAAATAAACTGGAAAAGCCCAGGGCAATTATGCCCGTAGAGGCTATTTACACCGCTCCCAAACCTCATGTGATAGTGCAGTCCAGTAGCGCTTTTAGGACTCCTCATTGGATTCCTTCGCTGCCTTTCAGACAGGTTGTTGTCTCGGTTCAGGTGGTGTTGCTGACGTGTATCCTTGATGCCTCTGTATTTTCCTTTGTTTGTGTATTTTCTGGAGGCCATATTTTAACTGTTAAAGGCAGGAGGGATTGAGGGGCAGTATCACACTCCTTGCAAGTGTAGGGGCTTTTTTATTTAATTTGAAAATCAATGAAGCCCATGTGTTTCTTCATAAGCAACATCTTGAACTATTCATATTGGAATTATGTTATTCATATTAATTTCACTGAATTAAGACATTTCTATGAGTGACTAGAAATGAAAGTCAAATTCTTCATTTTATGGATGTAATTTTCCTGTATAGAGTCAATCATCCATCATCTTCTTTCAAAAATTACAAGGGAAGAATACTAAAAGATAACTTTTTCTTTTATGAAACGGTTGTCTTGTGTTCTTGCAGCTCTTAAACAGGGAACGTTTCCAGATGAAAGTTTTTAAAAATTATGAGTTCTTCTAGTTGTCATCATGTAGCATTACAACAGATACTAAATGATCCTAACTGTAAGTTAGCAATAAACCAATTAATAAGCAATGCAGCTAGAAGGCACGACAAAGCACATTTTTAATATATAAAATATACATAAAGTAAAATATATAAAGTATAATAGAGTACAAAGCCTAGCTTTTCAGGAAGTGTTCTTATTTGTCTCACTGATAGCCGACCAAACTCAGCAAGTGAGATGACAGAGGGGTCAAAGTTGTCACACCAGAGGATGCTGTGTCAAATACTGAAAAAAATAAATGACAGAACTTTCCAAAGTCCAATAAAGTTTTCCTAAATTTTGGAATGTAACTCAAGGTGTAACAATGACAATCAGTCATGTGGAATGATCGACTGATTCATCGCTTTTTATGCAATGCTTTAATGCAATAATTTTTAACACAAGAAAAATGTAATCAAGGCACAAAGTGCAAGCATTTGTTTTTTAAAAGATATAGTTTTCCCCAAAGAATTCTCAGTCCATCTATCCCGTAAGTTACCACGGTATCATTGGATAAGATGGAAACATATCAGAAACACAGGTATAATGATAATCTAGTTCAGCTGTGATTACAATTCTCTACAAACAGTGAGAATCATACCGGGTCCGACACAAAAAATCCCTGAGACTGTGCCTGTAACTCTTTTTATTTAACAAGAGTAAAGAAAATCAACTCCAGTCACCTTCAGCATAGTTCCCTTCTGAGTTGACACACAACTGCATACGATACTGCCACCGTTCAAAGCCGTTCTGCAGATTTTCTGAAAGGCTGTTGAGGATCTCGATCGTTTTTGCTTTCACATTTCTACCAACAAAAACTGGGTTCCTTTGAGCACTGACTTGTTCTTTGGGAAGAGGCAGAAACCACAGGGAGCCAGGTCTGGCAAACAGGGCGGGTACTCAAGCACAGCACTGCTGTTAGTAGCTAAAAACTGCTTCCCAGACAAAGCGTTGTGGGCTGGTGCCCACTGACCTTTTCCAGTTGAGGGCAAGAAAACATCTCTATTTGAAAATGTGTGCATGCACACCGAGCGAAGTGATCGAGTGGAGACGTGTCCCACTGTGACAGGTTAGAACATGGTCTATAACCCCTTCCCTGTCTCTCCCCTCCCACTCCTGGATCCCAAGCTACAGGGTTAGTCTTGAGGATTTTTGTGTCAGACCTGGTAGACATTAGGAAGAAGGTTTTTACTGTGACAGTGAGGAGACACTGGACCAGGTTGCCTCAAGAAGGTGTGAATGCTCCTTCCCTGGAGGTATTCAAGAGCTGGTCGGATAAGGCTTTGAGCAACCTGCTCTAGTGGAAGGTGTCCCTGCCCGTGGCAGGGGGGTTGGAAGTGGATGAGCTTCCAAGCCAAATCATTCTATGATTCTACAGTCTTAAGATCCTATGACTTCCACAGCCTCCGCCGCCCTGGCCCTCCCCCTGCCAGCCCCCCCTTCCCCCCCGAGACGCCATGCCCCAGCAGGCCCCGACGCCAGCCACATACCCCCTTTGTGACATCACAAACAAAGCTGTCACTATTTAGCCACCCCTGCAGGTGCCAACCCTCAGTGCTGTCCAGGCAGCGCACCGGGACAGACAGCACTTCTCTGGCTGGCAGCGGAGGGACTCAGATCTCAACTCTTCTCACCCTCACCTTGTTCTTTTCCTCGCCCAAACATTTCATCACCCTCTCCCACCCCTCATCATCTCCCTCTTCACAACCTTTCCCCACCTTCTCTAGCTCATCACTATCTCCTTCTCCCCAGCCTTTGCCCACCCTCTCTCTCTCCTCTCTGTTTCTCTCTACCTGCCCTCTCCATCCTCTGCACCTGCTGAAACATGCAGCGCTTTGTCGGGACCCTGAGGAGGCTCTCGAAGCAGCTGTCATGCTGCTACACCTCTGCGGCCAGTGCTGATGAGGCCGACGAGCCCTATGGGACCCAGCAGGAGGTCCAGGGTGGGCTGAACAGCATGGCCAGCACCAGTGACCCAGCCCAGCCAAAGCGGCGTCGGTGGTGGAAGAGGCTCTGCATCAAGCGACAGCCCACAAAGAAGCAGTAAGTAGCAGGCAGTGCCCAGAACAAACCTCCAGCCCCTGTCTAGAAGAGGGAGGAGACTGCCCAAGCTGGGACAGGAGCTGAGGGATACTCTGCTCTGCCCAGCCCTGCTCCGCTCTGCCAGCCCTGTCCCTGTAGTGAATCTTGTGTGGAGTTCAGCAGGCCTTCGTCCAAGCGCAGACAGCTCCTTTACTCTTGCCACACTGACCGGCTTGCTTGAGCAGGGCATCAATTTGCAGAAAGAAACGACACAGCTTTCCCGTTGCTGTTAGAAATCCCCTCCCCTCTGTTTGTGGGACACGTCTGGCGTGGCACTGATTGGGGTTAAAAACGGGCTTATGCAAGCTCCCTGGTCTCCACAGACTTAGGGAGCCTCCAGAGACTCCCAGATGCTAAGACACGGTCTCTTTTGCTATGCTGGGTAGCTGGGCAGCCCTGCTGGAGGCAGGGCGGCCAGTGCCTGGGCACAGGCGTCTCCTGGGGCAGGGAGGGTACGGAGTATTTCAGTCTCCACTACCCTAGTCGTGCCGTAAGTTGAGTGCATGTTACTGTTTCTCTGTTGGCTACGAGAATGGGTAGGATGGCTCACGAAGGGCTGCTGCTCTTCCAGTAGAGAGTGAATGCAAGGACGTGTAAAGTTTTACTCAATGTGATTCCTTCCTTTCTCAATGTAGCATTGCTGTCCAACTGGAGGACAATATGGGCCCTGAAGGCACAGAAGGCTGTTCTGTTGGAGAAACAGAAGGCCCAGCAGCACCAGAGAGCTCCTTCTCTGCTATGCCTGCTGTCCTTCAC
The DNA here is from genome assembly GCA_033558235.1 of Neomorphus geoffroyi. Taxonomy (NCBI): domain Eukaryota; kingdom Metazoa; phylum Chordata; class Aves; order Cuculiformes; family Neomorphidae; genus Neomorphus; species Neomorphus geoffroyi. The sequence goes on from JAUMJM010000050.1 coordinate 12,464,668, forward strand.
GTGAGCGCACCTGCACTGACTGAAGCAGGTAGGAACCTTAACCATGGGAGGAGACTATGGGGACAAATTACTGAGAGTGATAACCCACTGCTTAAAAATAGAGCTTGGAGAAAAGGCCAAGAAGGAGTAAAATAAGCACTAAGAGCACCGCAACATTTCTTAACCTGCTTTGTAGGTTTCATCCAAGCAGAAGAGATAGAGAAAGAGGAAAAAGTTCAGAGACCAACTGATTCTGAGGTAACTCAAGAAAAAAAATCCTTATTAGCTTTTGCATTAGTTTCCTTCTGCTGCTGTTTCCACAAAAACTCGTAATGGAGACACTGACATGCCGGTATGTGGGCAAGGAGTTCAGTTACGAGTGCCAACACACGAGGACAAGCTAAAGACCTGCGTATCCAGGCAGCTGAACTTTAAGCTGCATTTCCCGTAAAGGAATAAAGCAGGAAAGCTTAAAAGACTTACAGCCTTCTGAATTGCTGCAAGCACAGTGCTTCAAGAATCCCTGACTTTGCACCACCCACCTCGCTCCTCCAGATCCCTTCAGCACCAAGAGGTTTTCCATAGCACCTACAGTCTACAGCCGTAGCTGCTTCTGCCTAGTTCCTCCCTGTCTTGGGCAGGTGTACTTAAGGCCCTTTCAAAAGCCCTGCTCAGCACAGATGCCTCACACGCTGGCCCTGTTTCCCCTTTTCTTTCTTTCCCTAAACTGACAAAACATGATGAATGTTGACAAAAGCGGGACATGTGTGTATGGCAATGAATGGCACTGTGCCACAGAGTCTGTGCCACTCCTCACCAAGGTCTTTTCATTACACAGATGACTGTCGATGGTGGAATGGAACGGTCACACGGTGAGGACCTTCAAGCAGAAGACACCGAGGGAGCGCAGGCAGGCTTCGTTGCAGAGGAGGATGGCAATGGTAATTTCCTAACGGATTAAATGGGTCCCATTGTACGCTTCTCTGGAGTGAAGCAAATGGGAAAAAGCAGCATTCAAAGGAGCATTCACGCTTTTTCACCTCCTTTGTAGGTTTCTTTCTGGTGCCCGAAGAGACCAATTACGATGGTTATGATGGCCAGGACTACGGTCAGATTTCTGAGGTACAGTGATAGAATCATTTTGCTTGGAGAAGACCCTTAAGCTGTTGAGTCCAACGGGAAACGTGACGCTGCCAAGTCCAGACACTAAAGCATGTCCCTGAGCAGCGTGTCTACACGTTATCTAAATTCCTCCAGGGATGGTGACTCCAGCACTTCCCTGGGAAGCCTCGGCCCTGATTTGATAGCCCTTTCAGTGAAGAGCTTTTTCCTAATGTCCAATCAAATCCTCCCCTGGCACAACCTAGGGCCGTTTCCTCTACACCTGTCATGACTTGCTATGCGGCTAAAGATAGCGACATCCCCCTCCCTCACACCTTCTTTCACGTACATGTAGACGGCAGCAATGCCTCCCCTCAGCCTCCCCTTCTCCAGTCTAAACAAGCCCAGCTACTTAAGCTGCTCCTCACAGGACACGTCCTCTAGACCCTTCAAGCGCTCTGTTCCGCTTCCCCGGACCCATTTCAGCACCTCCAGCACTTTCTATAGAGAAGGGCCCCAAAACTGCACACAGTACTTGAGGAGCAGTCTCACTGGTGCCGAGTTCAAAGGGACAATCACTTCCCTGGTGCTGCTGGACACACTGCTCCTGATACCAGCCTTCCTGGACGCAGGCACACACTTCCAGCTCATCTACAGCACCTGCCAAGAAACCCTGCCACGTCCTTTCCACCAGGCAGCTTTCCTGACACGCCTGCCCCTCTCCAAACGATGCACTGAGGCCCCACTGGGCTCGCTTGCTTGTGAGCTCGTTACCTTCTGCTGCTCCTTCCCCTGAACCTCGTAACACAGACACTGACATTCCCATGCTGTGCGTAAGGAGTTCAGTTAGGATTGCCAACACACGAGGGCAAGCTAAAGACACAGGTGACCTCGCAGCTGACCAGTGAGCTGCATTGCTCGTATAGGACTAAAGTAGTACAGCTTCCCGCAACTTGCAGTCTTGTCAATTCCTGGAAGCACGGTGCTCCAAGAATCCCTGACTTTGCACCACCCACCTCGCTCCTCCAGATCCCTTCAGCACCAAGAGGTTTTCCATAGCACCTACAGTCTACAGCCGTAGCTGCTTCTGCCTAGTTCCTCCCTGTCTTGGGCAGGTGTACTTAAGGCCCTTTCAAAAGCCCTGCTCAGCACAGATGCCTCACACGCTGGCTCCGTCTCCCCTTCTTCTTCTTTCCCTCACGGGATACCACGTGACGCATGTTGACAGAAGCGGGAGATTTGTGTATGGCAGTGGGCCACGGAGACTGTGCCACTCCTCACCAAGGTCTTTTCATTACACAGATGACTGTCGGTGCTGGAATGGAACGGTCACATGGTGAGGACCTTCAAGCAGAAGACACCGAGGGAGCGCAGGCAGGCTTCGTTGCAGAGGAGGATGGCAATGGTAATTTCCTAACGGATTAAATGGGTCCCATTGTACGCTTCTCTGGAGTGAAGCAAATGGGAAAAAGCAGCATTCAAAGGAGCATTCAAGCTTTGTTACCTCCTTTGTAGGTTTCCTTCCGGCGCCCGAAGAGAATAATCATGATGGTTATGATGGCCAGGACTACGGTCAGATTTCTGAGGTACAGTGATAGAATCATTTTGCTTGGAGAAGACCCTTAAGCTGTTGAGTCCAACGGGAAACGTGACGCTGCCAAGTCCAGACACTAAAGCATGTCCCTGAGCAGCGTGTCTACACGTTATCTAAATTCCTCCAGGGATGGTGACTCCAGCACTTCCCTGGGAAGCCTCGGCCCAGATTTGATAGCCCTTTCAGTGAAGAGCTTTTTCCTAATGTCCAATCAAATCCTCCCCTGGCACAACCTAGGGCCGTTTCCTCTACACCTGTCATGACTTGCTATGCGGCTAAAGATAGCGACATCCCCCTCCCTCACACCTTCTTTCACGTACATGTAGACGGCAGCAATGCCTCCCCTCAGCCTCCCCTTCTCCAGTCTAAACAAGCCCAGCTACTTAAGCTGCTCCTCACAGGACACGTCCTCTAGACCCTTCAAGCGCTCTGTTCCGCTTCCCCGGACCCATTTCAGCACCTCCAGCACTTTCTATAGAGAAGGGCCCCAAAACTGCACACAGTACTTGAGGAGCAGTCTCACTGGTGCCGAGTTCAAAGGGACAATCACTTCCCTGGTCCTGCTGGACACACTGCTCCTGATACCAGCCTTCCTGGACGCAGGCACACACTTCCAGCTCATCTACAGCACCTGCCAAGAAACCCTGCCACGTCCTTTCCACCAGGCAGCTTTCCTGACACGCCTGCCCCTCTCCAAACGATGCACTGAGGCCCCACTGGGCTCGCTTGCTTGTGAGCTCGTTACCTTCTGCTGCTCCTTCCCCTGAACCTCGTAACACAGACACTGACATTCCCATGCTGTGCGTAAGGAGTTCAGTTAGGATTGCCAACACACGAGGGCAAGCTAAAGACACAGGTGACCTCGCAGCTGACCAGTGAGCTGCATTGCTCGTATAGGACTAAAGTAGTACAGCTTCCCGCAACTTGCAGTCTTGTCAATTCCTGGAAGCACGGTGCTCCAAGAATCCCTGACTTTGCACCACCCACCTCGCTCCTCCAGATCCCTTCAGCACCAAGAGGTTTTCCATAGCACCTACAGTCTACAGCCGTAGCTGCTTCTGCCTAGTTCCTCCCTGTCTTGGGCAGGTGTACTTAAGGCCCTTTCAAAAGCCCTGCTCAGCACAGATGCCTCACACGCTGGCTCCGTCTCCCCTTCTTCTTCTTTCCCTCACGGGATACCACGTGACGCATGTTGACAGAAGCGGGAGATTTGTGTATGGCAGTGGGCCACGGAGACTGTGCCACTCCTCACCGAGGTCTTTTCATTATACAGATGACTGTCGGTGCTGGAATGGAACGGTCACACGGTGAGGACCTTCAAGCAGAAGACACCGAGGGAGCGCAGGCAGGCTTCGTTGCAGAGGAGGATGGCAATGGTAATTTCCTAACGGATTAAATGGGTCCCATTGTACGCTTCTCTGGAGTGAAGCAAATGGGAAAAAGCAGCATTCAAAGGAGCATTCAAGCTTTGTTACCTCCTTTGTAGGTTTCCTTCCGGCGCCCGAAGAGAATAATCATGATGGTTATGATGGCCAGGACTACGGTCAGATTTCTGAGGTACAGTGATAGAATCATTTTGCTTGGAGAAGACCCTTAAGCTGTTGAGTCCAACGGGAAACGTGACGCTGCCAAGTCCAGACACTAAAGCATGTCCCTGAGCAGCGTGTCTACACGTTATCTAAATTCCTCCAGGGATGGTGACTCCAGCACTTCCCTGGGAAGCCTCGGCCCAGATTTGATAGCCCTTTCAGTGAAGAGCTTTTTCCTAATGTCCAATCAAATCCTCCCCTGGCACAGCCTAGGGCCGTTTCCTCTACACCTGTCATGACTTGCTATGCGGCTAAAGATAGCGACATCCCCCTCCCTCACACCTTCTTTCACGTACATGTAGACGGCAGCAATGCCTCCCCTCAGCCTCCCCTTCTCCAGTCTAAACAAGCCCAGCTACTTAAGCTGCTCCTCACAGGACACGTCCTCTAGACCCTTCAAGCGCTCTGTTCCGCTTCCCCGGACCCATTTCAGCACCTCCAGCACTTTCTATAGAGAAGGGCCCCAAAACTGCACACAGTACTTGAGGAGCAGTCTCACTGGTGCCGAGTTCAAAGGGACAATCACTTCCCTGGTCCTGCTGGACACACTGCTCCTGATACCAGCCTTCCTGGACGCAGGCACACACTTCCAGCTCATCTACAGCACCTGCCAAGAAACCCTGCCACGTCCTTTCCACCAGGCAGCTTTCCTGACACGCCTGCCCCTCTCCAAACGATGCACTGAGGCCCCACTGGGCTCGCTTGCTTGTGAGCTCGTTACCTTCTGCTGCTCCTTCCCCTGAACCTCGTAACACAGACACTGGCATTCCCATGCTGTGCGTAAGGAGTTCAGTTAGGATTGCCAACACACGAGGGCAAGCTAAAGACACAGGTGACCTCGCAGCTGACCAGTGAGCTGCATTGCTCGTATAGGACTAAAGTAGTACAGCTTCCCGCAACTTGCAGTCTTGTCAATTCCTGGAAGCACGGTGCTCCAAGAATCCCTGACTTTGCACCACCCACCTCGCTCCTCCAGATCCCTTCAGTATCAAATGTTTGCCCATAGGACCTATAGTCTGCAGGAGTAGCTGCTTCTGCCTAGTTCCTCTCTATCTTGGGCAGGCGTACTTAAGGCCCTTTAGAAAGCCCTGCTCAGCACAGATGCTTCACACTCTGACTCTGTTTCCCCTTTTTCTTCTCTCTCTCACCTGATGACATGTGACGTGTTTTAACTGAAGTGGGAGCTTTGTGCGTGGCAGTGTGTCACGAAGTCTGTGCCACTCCTCACCAAGGTCTTTTCATTTACACAGATGAGTATCCATGGTGCAATGAAAGTGTGTGATGGTGCTGTGCCTCAACCAGAATACACATACGGAGCGTGCGCACAGTATGGTTCTGCAGACTACAGCAATGGTAATTTCCTGATGGATTAGATGGGTCCCATTGTAAGCTTCTGTGGAGTGAAGCAAATGGGAAAAAGCAGCATGAAATCAGCACTCACAAGTTTTTACCTCCTTTATAGGTTTGGTTTTGACGGATGTAGTGACATATTATGATGGTTATTACGGCCAGGTCTTCGCTCAGGATTCTCAGGTACAGTGATAGAATCATTTTAGTTGGGAAAGACCCTTAAGCTATTGAGTCCAACGGGAAATGTGACGCTGCCAAATCCTGCCACTAAACCATGTCCCTAAGAGCCGTGTCTACAAGTTATCTAAATTCCTCCAGGGATGGTGACCTCAGCACTTCCCTGGGCAGCCTGTGCCAGGGCTCGACAGCCCTTTCCGTGAAGAGGTTTTTCCTAATGTCCAATCCAGTCCTCTCCTGGCACAACCTAGGTCCATTTGCTCTAGTCCTGTCATGACTTGCTAGGCGGCTCAAGATAGCGACATTCCCCTCGCCACGAGATCCTTTCAGGTAGCTGTAGAGGGCAGTAATTTCTCCCCTCGGCCTCCCTTTCTCTAGACTAAACAAGCCCAGTTCCTTAAGCTGCTCCTCACAGGGCTTGTTCTCTAGACCCTTCAAAAGCTCTGTTCCTCTTCCCTGCACCCATTTCAGCACCTCCAGCACTTTCTATAGTGAAGGGCCCAAAACCGCACACAGTACTTGAGGAACAGTCTCACCGGTACCAAGTACAAAGGGACAACCACTTCCCTAGTCCTGCTGCTCACACTGCTGCTGATACCACTCAGGATGCTCTTGCCCTCCAAGATGCATGCACACACTTCCAGCTCATGTTAAGCACCTGCCAAGAAACACCTCTATGTCCTCTTCCACCGAACAGCTTTCCTGCAATGCTTGCCCTTCTCCGAACCATGCAGTGGGGCCCCACTGGGCTCTCTTGTTTGTGAGCTCATTACCCTCTACTGCTGCTTTCACAGAACGTCATAACGAGGACCCTGACATTACGGTGCTGGGGGCAAACAGTTCAGTTAGGACTGCAAAAACATGAGGGCAGGCTAAAAACACGGGTCTCCCGGCAGCTGGCCTTTCAGCTGGATTTCTTGGATAGGACTAAACCAGTAAATCTTCCCGGAACTTAAAGTCTTGTGAATTGCTAGAAGGATAGTGCTTCACGAGTCCCTGACTTTGCACCACCCACCTCGCTCCTCCAGATCCCTTCAGTATCAAATGTTTGCCCATAGGACCTATAGTCTGCAGAAGTAGCTGCTTCTGCCTAGTTCCTCTCTATCTTGGGCAGGCGTACTTAAGGCCCTTTAGAAAGCCCTGCTCAGCACAGATGCTTCACACTCTGACTCTGTTTCCCCTTTTTCTTCTCTCTCTCACCTGATGACATGTGACGTGTTTTAACTGAAGTGGGAGCTTTGTGCGTGGCAGTGTGTCACGAAGTCTGTGCCACTCCTCAACAAGGTCTTTTCATTTACACAGATGAGTATCCATGGTGCAATGAAAGTGTGTGATGGTGCTGTGCCTCAACCAGAATACACATACGGAGCGTGCGCACAGTATGGTTCTGCAGACTACAGCAATGGTAATTTCCTGATGGATTAGATGGGTCCCATTGTAAGCTTCTGTGGAGTGAAGCAAATGGGAAAAAGCAGCATGAAATCAGCACTCACAAGTTTTTACCTCCTTTATAGGTTTGGTTTTGACGGATGTAGTGACATATTATGATGGTTATTACGGCCAGGTCTTCGTTCAGGATTCTCAGGTACAGTGATAGAATCATTTTAGTTGGGAAAGACCCTTAAGCTATTGAGTGCAACGGGAAATGTGACGCTGCCAAATCCTGCCACTAAACCATGTCCCTAAGAGCCGTGTCTACAAGTTATCTAAATTCCTCCAGGGATGGTGACCTCAGCACTTCCCTGGGCAGCCTGTGCCAGGGCTCGACAGCCCTTTCCGTGAAGAGGTTTTTCCTAATGTCCAATCCAGTCCTCTCCTGGCACAACCTAGGTCCATTTGCTCTAGTCCTGTCATGACTTGCTAGGCGGCTCAAGATAGCGACATTCCCCTCGCCACGAGATCCTTTCAGGTAGCTGTAGAGGGCAGTAATTTCTCCCCTCGGCCTCCCTTTCTCTAGACTAAACAAGCCCAGTTCCTTAAGCTGCTCCTCACAGGGCTTGTTCTCTAGACCCTTCAAAAGCTCTGTTCCTCTTCCCTGCACCCATTTCAGCACTTCCAGCACTTTCTATAGTGAAGGGCCCAAAACCGCACACAGTACCTGAGGAACAGTCTCACCGGTACCAAGTACAAAGGGACAACCACTTCCCTGGTCCTGCTGGTCACACGGCTTCTGATACCACTCAGGATGCTCTTGCCCTCCAAGACGCTTGCACACACTTCCAGCTCATGTTGAGCACCTTCTAAGAAACACCTCTATGTTCCTCCATAAGTGTTCCCAAAGAGTACATGTTGAACGGTGTAATGGGTTGTTGAAAACCACTTGGAAGGCATTGGGTGGGGGTCTTTCAAACATTGGGACCAACATCTAGCAAAGGCCACATCGTTGGTCAACACTAGAGGCTCAGTCAATCGAGCCAGCCCTGCCCACTCAGAATTCCTCCATACTGTAGATGGAGATAAGGTCCCTGTGGTCCACCTGAGAGGTATGTTAGGGAAAACTGTCTGGGTTAAACCTGTCTTGAGCAAAGGCAAACCCATTCGTGGGATTGTCTTTGCTCAAGGATCCAGTTGCACTTGGTGGGTGATGCAGGAAGATGGAAGAACACAATGTATACCTCAAGGGGACCTTATCTTTGGATGAGTTTGTCCGTATTCTGTGTACCTATCTGTAAATATGTATATGGTTGGAAATATGTATGTATAGAGATATAAGTTTAAGTTTGATTATGGGGTGTTGGCATGGAAGGAAAATTCGGAGTGGCTAATGTTGTGGTTTTGAATTTGTCCGAGGAATTTTCCTTCCTATTGTCAACAAAGGGAACACGAGGGGGGCGGGGAGAGGCCGTGTCCGGGGAAACGGTGCCCGGAGCTCGGTTTGATTTACTTTCTTTCCTGCCTCTGGGGAGGGGAGCTGGTTTTCCTTTGTTCGGACTCGCGCGCTTTCCTCGGGGGAGGAGCGGAGCGGCGGCGTGGAGCAGCTACAGGCGAGCAGCAGCCTAGGAGCGGCGGGCAGCTGAGGTGCGACTCGTGGGGTTCTACAGTCTCTGGAGCAAGCAACATCGGCCACCTGATCTTCCACAACTCCAGCAGAACTCACGCGCCTCCTTTTTCCCTCGTTCCTTTCGGGCCCGGGGCTGCGGCAGCGGCGACCGCCCCCCGCCCCCTCTAAGAGACCTGCGTCGCAAGATTTGGGATACAGGACTCAGTCCATTTAAAGGTTCTACGGTTTTGGTGGTGGTTACTGTTAATTCTGCTCTGTTTATACATAGATTCGTACCTGAGAACTGTTATCTTTTTCTATACAATTTTGTTTGATTAAATATTTTTAATATCTGATTAATATCCTAGTTTTTTATCAAAACTAAGTCAAATACCTTTTATCGGATGGTCCTTGTCTACTCCGGCAAAGATCCAGCTGAGGTGAGGAGTCCCTCCAGGGAATCCCTAGAGGTACCCAAGAGAGTCCTAATCTCAATGGATCCTGCAGCTGAGCAGAGCGGGTCCCTCTGGGGTGCCAAATCTGAAACAAATTAAATAGACCTGAAAGACTGTTAAGCAGGTATTCTTTAATTTTGGTGCTGGAGAAGCGCTGGGGATATTGCTCCAGGAGTGCCTCTGAAGAATGCATGTAGATCTCATTGTTAAATTTACTAAACACATCCATATTTACTACAGTTCCCTGAAATCACTTAACTGTTCTCTTCCTATTCCTGGAACTAATTACTTGCTACCTTGTGTCTGATTTACAAGACAACAATACCCCATTATTGTCCATTTAAACCAATTCGGGCTGTTCCTGGGGATCCTTTGTTTTCTTTCACAGGTGTCTGGTGATTTCCTTATCCGATCGGTGATTTCCGAATCTTCAGCAGTGCACAGCAGTGGAGTACCTGATCCCTGATGTTATCATTAACTAAGATTACCGTCTAAAGTTGAAGATTATAAATCCCCTTGTCTGAACACCTTGCACAACTGTTGCCTCTGCTGCTCTCTGTTTCCAGTGCAAGCTGGTGGCACTCGCTGCAGCCAGAGGCCTGGATGGCTGTGTGTTTTCCTGGGACCTCAGTCTGGGTTGACACATGCTTTCTGGCAGATGCCGAGGACGCAGCCTCCCACCAGGTGGATACCATGGCTAGGCTCCCTTTCACCAACTGAATTTACTTGTGAGCTCAGAGAGAGACTTTGCCTTCCCTGCTCCCCCTGCCTGCAAGCTATGCAAGCACCTTGCAGCTGTGTTCTGGGTGATCCAATCTGTGTCACATCCATGCATTCGAAAGAAGCTTAAATGCCCCAGCCTGTACCTCTCCTTTCCCTTTACAGAGCAAAGGTGGCATCATCAGTTCTGTTCCTGTACCATCAGTGTGCACAGCATCGCATGCTGTCATAGCCAGACAGAAGCCTCGGAGGGCTGTACAAGGAGGGGGTGCCCCACCTGGCTTGCTTTGTTGCCTGGACAGAGGCAAGCATTCACACAGGGTGGATGATGGATGCTGACACAGACCCTGACCTGATGTAGCTCAAGGCCATGGAGGAACTGCCCTTCAGCTGGGCAAGTAATATTCAGTGGTCTTGGAGTAGTCTGTCCTCAGCTGAAGTCTCATATTCCCTCTCTTTGAAACCCATAAGTGTCTGTAAAGACTAACTTTGCATTGTGTTGTTGTTTCTTTAAACACTGATTGAGTGCAAGTCTCCATGTTACCTCGGGGACTATTGTGTGGCTCCTGTCTAACAATGAGAGGGGAGGTATAGGAGCCTGCACTGCTTCTCCCCCCCCACATGACCTGCGATAGGATGCAGATGCCACAGAGGAGAAGGACCGCCCTGGAGCCCCCAGCCTCAATTCCAGAAGCTTCTCAAAGGAGCTTCTGCATGTGCAGTGCAAGAGCACCCTTCATGTGCTAATAGGGCATGAACCTGCCCTATAAACAGAGCCTTCTGAAACAAAGAAAATAGCCCAACAGCCTGAAATACTGTGAAGCAGGTGTACCTTTAATTTTGGCAGCCAGGAAAGCACTGGGGATGTTCCTCCATAAGTGTTCCCAAAGAGTACATGTAAGTCTCATTCTATTTACTAAACACATACACATTAATTACATTTTCTGAAATCAATTAATTTTTCCCTCCTATTCCTGGAAGTAATTCCATATTATCTTGTTTCTGATTCACATTACAACAATAACCCCCTATCATCCATTTAAACTAATTCTGGCTACTCCTGGCGATCCCTTGTCTTGCACATCTTCTGTCTCAGACAGAAGGCTGAGGCAGGGCCAGGGGGCCTCCCAGGCCTGTGGGCTGGAGGCCCCAGCTGAGCCTGCTCGTGGCTCTTAGGCATCATTTTTTATAAAATTAAAAATTTAATAGAGGTATATAGCAACATGGTCAATTCTGGGCTCAGAGACCGGCTCCGCAGAGAGGGGCCGAAATAAACTGGAAAAGCCCAGGGCAATTATGCCCGTAGAGGCTATTTACACCGCTCCCAAACCTCATGTGATAGTGCAGTCCAGTAGCGCTTTTAGGACTCCTCATTGGATTCCTTCGCTGCCTTTCAGACAGGTTGTTGTCTCGGTTCAGGTGGTGTTGCTGACGTGTATCCTTGATGCCTCTGTATTTTCCTTTGTTTGTGTATTTTCTGGAGGCCATATTTTAACTGTTAAAGGCAGGAGGGATTGAGGGGCAGTATCACACTCCTTGCAAGTGTAGGGGCTTTTTTATTTAATTTGAAAATCAATGAAGCCCATGTGTTTCTTCATAAGCAACATCTTGAACTATTCATATTGGAATTATGTTATTCATATTAATTTCACTGAATTAAGACATTTCTATGAGTGACTAGAAATGAAAGTCAAATTCTTCATTTTATGGATGTAATTTTCCTGTATAGAGTCAATCATCCATCATCTTCTTTCAAAAATTACAAGGGAAGAATACTAAAAGATAACTTTTTCTTTTATGAAACGGTTGTCTTGTGTTCTTGCAGCTCTTAAACAGGGAACGTTCCCAGATGAAAGTTTTTAAAAATTATGAGTTCTTCTAGTTGTCATCATGTAGCATTACAACAGATACTAAATGATCCTAACTGTAAGTTAGCAATAAACCAATTAATAAGCAATGCAGCTAGAAGGCACGACAAAGCACATTTTTAATATATAAAATATACATAAAGTAAAATATATAAAGTATAATAGAGTACAAAGCCTAGCTTTTCAGGAAGTGTTCTTATTTGTCTCACTGATAGCCGACCAAACTCAGCAAGTGAGATGACAGAGGGGTCAAAGTTGTCACACCAGAGGATGCTGTGTCAAATACTGAAAAAAATAAATGACAGAACTTTCCAAAGTCCAATAAAGTTTTCCTAAATTTTGGAATGTAACTCAAGGTGTAACAATGACAATCAGTCATGTGGAATGATCGACTGATTCATCGCTTTTTATGCAATGCTTTAATGCAATAATTTTTAACACAAGAAAAATGTAATCAAGGCACAAAGTGCAAGCATTTGTTTTTTAAAAGATATAGTTTTCCCCAAAGAATTCTCAGTCCATCTATCCCGTAAGTTACCACGGTATCATTGGATAAGATGGAAACATATCAGAAACACAGGTATAATGATAATCTAGTTCAGCTGTGATTACAATTCTCTACAAACAGTGAGAATCATACCGGGTCCGACACAAAAAATCCCTGAGACTGTGCCTGTAACTCTTTTTATTTAACAAGAGTAAAGAAAATCAACTCCAGTCACCTTCAGCATAGTTCCCTTCTGAGCTGACACACAACTGCATACGATACTGCCACCGTTCAAAGCCGTTCTGCAGATTTTCTGAAAGGCTGTTGAGGATCTCGATCGTTTTTGCTTTCACATTTCTACCAACAAAAACTGGGTTCCTTTGAGCACTGACTTGTTCTTTGGGAAGAGGCAGAAACCACAGGGAGCCAGGTCTGGCAAACAGGGCGGGTACTCAAGCACAGCACTGCTGTTAGTAGCTAAAAACTGCTTCCCAGACAAAGCGTTGTGGGCTGGTGCCCACTGACCTTTTCCAGTTGAGGGCAAGAAAACATCTCTATTTGAAAATGTGTGCATGCACACCGAGCGAAGTGATCGAGTGGAGACGTGTCCCACCGTGACAGGTTAGAACATGGTCTATAACCCCTTCCCTGTCTCTCCCCTCCCACTCCTGGATCCCAAGCTACAGGGTTAGTCTTGAGGATTTTTGTGTCAGACCTGGTAGACATTAGGAAGAAGGTTTTTACTGTGACAGTGAGGAGACACTGGACCAGGTTGCCTCAAGAAGGTGTGAATGCTCCTTCCCTGGAGGTATTCAAGAGCTGGTCGGATAAGGCTTTGAGCAACCTGCTCTAGTGGAAGGTGTCCCTGCCCGTGGCAGGGGGGTTGGAAGTGGATGATCTTCCAAGCCAAATCATTCTATGATTCTACAGTCTTAAGATCCTATGACTTCCACAGCCTCCGCCGCCCTGGCCCTCCCCCTGCCAGCCCCCCCTTCCCCCCCGAGACGCCATGCCCCAGCAGGCCCCGACGCCAGCCACATACCCCCTTTGTGACATCACAAACAAAGCTGTCACTATTTAGCCACCCCTGCAGGTGCCAACCCTCAGTGCTGTCCAGGCAGCGCACCGGGACAGACAGCACTTCTCTGGCTGGCAGCGGAGGGACTCAGATCTCAACTCTTCTCACCCTCACCTTGTTCTTTTCCTCGCCCAAACATTTCATCACCCTCTCCCACCCCTCATCATCTCCCTCTTCACAACCTTTCCCCACCTTCTCTAGCTCATCACTATCTCCTTCTCCCCAGCCTTTGCCCACCCTCTCTCTCTCCTCTCTGTTTCTCTCTACCTGCCCTCTCCATCCTCTGCACCTGCTGAAACATGCAGCGCTTTGTCGGGACCCTGAGGAGGCTCTCGAAGCAGCTGTCACGCTGCTACACCTCTGCGGCCAGTGCTGATGAGGCCGACGAGCCCTATGGGACCCAGCAGGAGGTCCAGGGTGGGCTGAACAGCATGGCCAGCACCAGTGACCCAGCCCAGCCAAAGCGGCGTCGGTGGTGGAAGAGGCTCTGCATCAAGCGACAGCCCACAAAGAAGCAGTAAGTAGCAGGCAGTGCCCAGAACAAACCTCCAGCCCCTGTCTAGAAGAGGGAGGAGACTGCCCAAGCTGGGACAGGAGCTGAGGGATACTCTGCTCTGCCCAGCCCTGCTCCGCTCTGCCAGCCCTGTCCCTGTAGTGAATCTTGTGTGGAGTTCAGCAGGCCTTCGTCCAAGCGCAGACAGCTCCTTTACTCTTGCCACACTGACCGGCTTGCTTGAGCAGGGCATCAATTTGCAGAAAGAAACGACACAGCTTTCCCGTTGCTGTTAGAAATCCCCTCCCCTCTGTTTGTGGGACACGTCTGGCGTGGCACTGATTGGGGTTAAAAACGGGCTTATGCAAGCTCCCTGGTCTCCACAGACTTAGGGAGCCTCCAGAGACTCCCAGATGCTAAGACACGGTCTCTTTTGCTATGCTGGGTAGCTGGGCAGCCCTGCTGGAGGCAGGGCGGCCAGTGCCTGGGCACAGGCGTCTCCTGGGGCAGGGAGGGTACGGAGTATTTCAGTCTCCACTACCCTAGTCGTGCCGTAAGTTGAGTGCATGTTACTGTTTCTCTGTTGGCTACGAGAATGGGTAGGATGGCTCACGAAGGGCTGCTGCTCTTCCAGTAGAGAGTGAATGCAAGGACGTGTAAAGTTTTACTCAATGTGATTCCTTCCTTTCTCAATGTAGCATTGCTGTCCAACTGGAGGACAATATGGGCCCTGAAGGCACAGAAGGCTGTTCTGTTGGAGAAACAGAAGGCCCAGCAGCACCAGAGAGCTCCTTCTCTGCTATGCCTGCTGTCCTTCACGTGAGCGCACCTGCACTGACTGAAGCAGGTAGGAACCTTAACCATGGGAGGAGACTATGGGGACAAATTACTGAGAGTGATAACCCACTGCTTAAAAATAGAGCTTGGAGAAAAGGCCAAGAAGGAGTAAAATAAGCACTAAGAGCACCGCAACATTTCTTAACCTGCTTTGTAGGTTTCATCCAAGCAGAAGAGATAGAGAAAGAGGAAAAAGTTCAGAGACCAACTGATTCTGAGGTAACTCAAGAAAAAAAATCCTTATTAGCTTTTGCATTAGTTTCCTTCTGCTGCTGTTTCCACAAAAACTCGTAATGGAGACACTGACATGCCGGTATGTGGGCAAGGAGTTCAGTTACGAGTGCCAACACACGAGGACAAGCTAAAGACCTGCGTATCCAGGCAGCTGAACTTTAAGCTGCATTTCCCGTAAAGGAATAAAGCAGGAAAGCTTAAAAGACTTACAGCCTTCTGAATTGCTGCAAGCACAGTGCTTCAAGAATCCCTGACTTTGCACCACCCACCTCGCTCCTCCAGATCCCTTCAGCACCAAGAGGTTTTCCATAGCACCTACAGTCTACAGCCGTAGCTGCTTCTGCCTAGTTCCTCCCTGTCTTGGGCAGGTGTACTTAAGGCCCTTTCAAAA